>CM057836.1:32357116-33557116 GCA_030068075.1 Paguma larvata
CCAATGAGAGATGAAAGGATATAATTCCAGAAGTCTCTTTCAACCAGTTATGATTATCTCCTATTGAGGAGATGAAAGGGCTTGAGGTGGTTAGAGATGGTGATATTTTGGCAGAAAGATACTGGTATGTTGCCTATCACAACATCTCTTGAAAAGGGTTAGAGGAGGGCTTGTCCCTCAACTCAAGCATAAGAAAAGGACTTTAACTGGGAACTATCAGAGCATCCTATCTGGTTCCATTCTAATTTGTGGGACAGCATGAACTGGTGTTTCACACACAACAAAGAAATCTAGAGGTATATTGAGTGATTAACTAGTGGCTTTGATGGTGGAGAAAAGGAACAGTTGTTATTGTACAAGAATTGGCCTGGATTCATAAATTTTTCAGGGTTTCATGGTAGTGAAAGCATTTATGCATGGAGAGAGAGGAGGGAGGGAAAGGAAAGAAAGAGCGTGCACACAGCCACATTGGGCATTTTTTAAACATATCTAAGTTCTCAGTAAAAGGAAGTTGAACATGATGACAGTTGCCTAGGATATGTGAAAGAAGTCACAAGGGAAAAGTTAGACTAGAGATGAGTTCACCACTGCTTATGGAACCTCAGTTGAATGGTTCAAGTGATGGGAAGTTTTCTAGAAAGAGTGAGGTTAAACTTCTGTCAAGTTCGGAGCAGTAGACCTCCAAGTGACATCAATCATTAGAAACTTGCTTGCACTATTTCCTCTTTTCCTCCCACTGCTCCAATCGCAATGGAGCCCACAAGACAGAGAACAAGGAATAGTGGTATTTTGCAGACATGGTAAGGGAATACACACTCTTTTCTCCATCTTCTCGTTTGTAATAAGCAAATTGGAGAAGTTTTAACTTGAAAGCAAGATAGAAGCAATCACTATTATTCACACCTAAACAATAGATTAGGAAACTGAAACTATGCTATGTGAACTGAAGAGACTGGAGAATAGTTTTTACTACCTAACATTAACCGGAAAAGCTGTTTAGACCTTCCTTATATGTAAATCAGGGAGCAGGGGAAAGCTTAAGCCTCAGAGTAAATTTAAAGGGTTCACAGGAGGCAAGTTGTTATCTGGTAATATTCCATCGAGTCCTGTGTTTCGATATTATGCAGACTGCTGTAAAAGCAGTAATAATAACTAAGCACTAAGAATACAGGAAAGTTACTTGAATGGTCCACAATGTAATTCATGATTTTTTATTTTCCTTCTAACTAAAGTTCCAATTCATGTTTTTAGACTCGGAACATTCCTTTTGATAAGTATTATCTACTTCTGTTCTCAACTTTCCATTTTGTTTCTAAAAATATTCTAATGTAAAGCAAGAGCCTCTGTTTTTCCTACCCAGCTGAGAACATTTTGAACCATGTTACAGGAAAATAGTATTCTAAACAGTTTTTAAGCTACAACACTAACTATCTGCATTTCCTTCTTTTTATGAAAGAGCAGGTGGTGATAGAACAAGTCATGGGAAATAAATATTAGGATGGTAGCTGGACTAGTTTAGACATGTTCCTCTTTGGCTGTGCTTTCAAGTTCATGATGAAAGAGCAGCAATATTATGCAGTAATGGCATTACCCCCTATTGTTTTTCAAAACCACGCTCATTAACCACAGTCTTCTTATGCTACTTTAATAATCAGCTATATAGTTAGTAGCGATATAAAAGCACTCCCATATTTTATAGTAACTAAGAATCCCTGCTATCTATAATTACAGTCGGGACTTGGACAACGGGGGAAAGACTAATTTTCTTAATGTTTTCATGCATGGAAAAACAATCAAGTTTTCCTTTGTATTTGTAATTGCATTGACTGGCCCTAGCTGGGTTTACTTTTCCATATTATAAGCAAGCCAGGCTATTGAAGTGTTAAAGTCTTTAAACATGTAGCTGTTATTTTGTTTTCTACAGTCCTAACGGCAATGATAGGAATCTTTCCAAGTCACATTTATCTTTTGCTCTTACTCCCTCAAGGGTTAGACTGACTCTATTCATTGACCTTAAATCTTGATTAAGTTTTGGCTGGAAACTAATAAAGCTGAAAACTGGAAAATGGAATAGTCCATTATTGATGGAATTTTGCCTTAAGAAGCAGTGGGTGAAGCAATAATAAATGTTCTTTTATTAAAGATTGTGCTAAGCTAAAAAAAAAAAAGGGTCTGATTCTGTCAAGTTACCTACCAATGCATGGTAGCTGAATACAGAGTGTTCAAAGAGTGAACAAGGGAGTGGAAAGGACGAAGGAGGTGAGGTCTCAAAAATTTTACTTTCAGGTCTTGTTAATTTTATTGATTGATACACAGCTATTCTAAACTTGGCACTGATGTCAACTTTGTGTCATACTTAATGTGTGATAATGCTGAATTTTCACTCTTTTATACTATAACCACAAATAGAAGAAGATTCCATATTCTGTCCTGTAATAAAATAATTTCTTTTTCATAGACATTAATTTATTGCATAAGAAATTTTTGAGGGAACTCTTTTCACTAGTAATATTCATTTTCTTATATTTTATGCTCATATTATATTGACTTTTCCATCTTGTCCTTAAAATATTAAGTCTGGTTCAAATTTCCCCCAGAAATTGCAGTTTATTATTTCTTCTCATAGGTCTGTTATTTTTTGCTTTCTGCATTTTGTGGCCATGTTATTGTGTATATATAAATTTTAAGTGACTATATCTTCCCAGTATAATTAATCATTTGGAATTCCTCTTCTTACCACTAATATTTTTTCTTCATTGAAGCCTAGTTCATCTGATGTTAATCTAGCTGCACAATCTTTCTTTTAGATAGAGTTTATAAAGTGTTTCTTTTTCTCTCAACTTACTTCTTTTAGTTTTGTATCCATACACGTGCCGCTTGTAAATAACTCATAGTTACATTTTTAAAACTTTAAATGCAGTGTGAGGAGCACCTGGGTGGCTCAGTCAGTTGAGCGTCTGACTTCAGCTCAGGTCATGATCTCAGGCTCATGGGTTCAAGCCCCTCATAGGGCTTGGTGTAAACAGCTCAGAACCTGGAGCCTACTTCGAATTCTGTGTCCCCCTCTCTTTTTTCCCCTCCCCTGCTCATGTTCTCTCTCCCTCTCAAAAATAAACATTTAAAAAATTAAAAATAAATAAAAATAAATGCAATGTGAAAATATGTATTTTAAATGGTACATTTAGAACAGTCACATTTTATATAATTATCAGAATATAAGCTTTATATAAGTTTATATAAGCTTATATATAAGTTTATATAAGCTTATAAGTTTATATAAGCTTATAACTGCCAGTTTATTTTATACTATTTAGCCTCCCTCTCCTGTCATTTTTTACTCTACTTTTTTGATTTGTCTCAGATTGTGTGAGTATTTTTATCATTGCATTTTCTCTTTAATAACTGACTTCTATTAGCAATTTTCATGTATGAGGAAAGTAAGTCACAGAAAAGGTCAGCCAAAAGGAAAGGTCACTCAAGATTTGAAAACCCGCTTAGTCCCTTCAGGGATCATGCTTTTCCTATTATGCTACTGATCCAGAAATCAAGATGAGATTATCATTAATCCCACCATGTCTGACACAGTGTTAAATCCATAAAGCTAGTATTGAATTCCTTTACTTAAATTCTCTCTCTTTTGGTTTCTATGTTGTGATTTGAAACTCCAGGCTCCTAATTCAGCATTAGGAGAGTAAGGCAAGGAAACCTAAGTCTAAGGATAGATTATATACGGTCAACTCTATGAATTCCAGATGATCCTTGCAGACCCACACTTTCAAGAAATACATTTGGAAAGCCATAGTAATGCATTAAGCTATCTTTCAAACTGTCTACAACCTTGAAAACAACATAAAGATTAAGTATCATTAATTCTCAGAGAATTGATGTTTTGCTCTGTGCAAAAAACCAAGGAGACGAGGAATCAGAAAGCTGTTCGCATGTTGCCATGTATCTTTGAATTAAAATATTTTAAAAGACAATTTCAAGGGTTCTTTCAACTTCCCAGTTTTATTAAGCATTCCCAATTGAGTTGCTTAGTTTGGATGTATTTGTTTATGGTGATAAGAGGCGGATTAGAGGTCAGCAAAGCAGTATTACAAAAGATGATCATGTAGAACTTTATTTGGTTGCCATAAATAATTGATGAGGAAAACTTTAATCTCATGAAGTCCATATTTTATGATACTTCTGAATTAAAATAGATCACCCAATTATAACGCAATATCAGAGTAATGTGGCTGAATTACGGTTCTAATATTTATAGTTCATAGTTCATTGGCTTTTCTCTTTGGCAAGGCTAATTTTTCTTAACTTTTGACGTTATCATTTATGAAGAGCAATACAATTTGCTTTAGCGAGTTTTGTTTCCATACAGAATTGTAAACAAAGCACTGAGGGAAACTCTTTAGAATCAAAGAATGACATTTTCACATAAAGTCAAATATAGTTTAGACAATCTAAAAAGCGTGTATGTGTGAATGTGTTTGTATATGGCTGTGTGTGTGTGTATGTGTGTGTGTGTGTGTGTGTGTGTGTGTGGCTGTTACTGTTGTCTTCCTCAATGGGACACTTTAAATTGAAGGAGTTCAATCTTAGGATGGTTTTGATTGCTTTTTATTTGTTGTGTTTGTTTTCTTCTTAAATTAGTAAATGCAATGGACGTAACATAGACCAAATAAAAGGAAAGCCTTCCAAAGCAAATTCATTAAAATAATTCCCTTTGTACAAAACATTTGCAATATGACAAAACTTTCCAGCGCTTTGGATTCTTCCTGGGAGTTACGTATATTATAAACTCAGATTGGTTTGGAATTTTTTACTCAAGAAGTACAAACATTATTCCATTGGTTCAATTTCGTCAGAGACACATTTTTCTGGTAGAACTGCCTTTGTGGTTCTTATTTAAAATCTGGAGTGACTTCAGTGCTATTAAATGAGGTCTTGGGAAGATGAAAGAGGGAGAAGGGACATGGCAGGGCCGACAAACAAATAATAAAAAGTGATTCTCATATCAAGTCTTGTATATCAATGTGAGAAATAATTTATTATTAAAGGTGTTTCTACTTTCCAAAAAAAATTTTGACACACCATTTTTGGTGTTGCTAAAAATTATTTTACAAAGTATGAAAGAATATTAAACTTATTACTTCATAATCTCATATAATTTTTGGCCAAATACAAAATTATGCATACTGATCACCCATTCTGTCTGTCAGACCAAGTTCTTTCTGCCATTTATTCCTTTTAAAAAACCATGTCCTCCCTCAAATTACAGAAGGTACACTACAAAGAATATTCAAAATTCCAAAAGGTAAGGGTTTGTCTTTCTATTCTTGGTACCAACACTTAGCAGTGCTGATAGTACTGACTCTATCTTTGGTCCTCCACCTTGTTCATGCTTGCTCAGTGACCTCTCTTGGGGCTAAAGATTCCAGTCTCTTCAGAGATTAATATAAATGTCTTAGGGGGGATAAAACAAGAAGAAGAAGAAGAAATGCCTGCCAAGGCCAGGGTGGGGAGAGGCATGTTTTGGCCTTCCATAAATCTGTTAGAGATAACATAGCCTTTCCTCTCTCTGACACACAGGTGGTGTCACAGGATCTAATTGAATGGTGGCTGTCAGGTGCATGCAAGCTCTTTGAGGTGTGTGAGAACCTCCTGGTCTCACAACAGTGCCCTCTAGCATGCCCCTTCATTCTATAAAATCTGTGGACTAAGGTCCAGATTTTGCGGAGAATAACTAGGTAGCTGCTGTGATTCCTCCTTCGCCCCATCCACTCTGTCAGTAAGTACCCTGAATAAAACTCTGTGTAAACTGTTACGGAGTGGTCTGCTTCATTTTCTGGTCTCAAAGTGCCTTCTCAGTTTGGGGGATGCTTACTGTGTCTCTTCCGCCTCCTAACACAACAGTGCCTAGAAGCCCGCGTATAACCTAGTAGGTGATCTATGATTCAGAAATATTCATTTAACTGAATTTAAAGAACCACACGGCTGCCTGCGTGGCTCAGTCAGTTAAGCACCAATTTTGCTCAGGTTATGATCTCATGGTTCTTTGGGGAGTTCAAACTCTGCATGGGGCTCTCTGCTGATGGCACGGAGACTGCTTCGGATCCTCTGTCCCCCCTCTCTCTGTCTCTTCCTTACTCATTCTCCTTCTCGAAAATAAGTAAACATTAAAAAAAAATAAAACAAAGAACCACAGATTTCAAGTTAACTTTTTTAAATGGGTTCCAATTGGTAATTGTGACAGTATGAGTGGGTATATCTAAATTTTGACCTAGGATTCTATATTTCTTGCCTAGACTGCTCAGGGTGGGTTATACAACTCTCCTCTGGGATGCCAGGGTACTGTGCCTTGCTTTCACAGCCTGCTTCGCAGCACAATTTCATTCCCTACTCTATCTCACAGGTACAGGCTATAACCTCCTTGGTTGCAGAAACTGTGTCCCATTTATGCTGTGTCCTTAGTCCCTTTTACAGTTATTCTAATGAAGCAGAAACTCAGTCTTCGTTATATGAATGAATTGTATGCTTTTAAGACAGAGAAGGTAATGAGTTTCTGAGAAGGGGGCTGACCCATTCAGCTGAGTCTTTGGACTTGCTACATCAATAATCCTGTGCACAGGCAGTACCGTTCCAAACGATAAAGCTGAAGTCCTCTGAGATGCTGAGGTGTTGTAAGGACAATTATATAAAATGATATACTCAAAGGGAATATTTATTATAAGATCTGGAGCACAGTGGTGGTGAATGATAGGAACACAGGCATGTGTGCAATATGCGTGCTATAGATGCACTTAGCGTATGTATGGAAATGAATCATAAACCTGGATAGCTCCTTTTCCATTATCCGTCTACAAACTGGTTATGATGATACTGACGTAATTAGATGCAAGTAGACATTATCAAAACACTATTGGCTTTAAAACTTTACAAAAGTACCCCTCGCAAAGTATGAAATATATATTTTATGATTCAAAGAACTAGTAATTCCTTAGAGATACACCAACGACCTTAATTAAACTTGTAGTTGATGCAAAAGGAAAGTAGGCGGCCCTCTGAAAGTGTTTATAATCTCAGCGGCTTTACCTAAAACCAAAGAACAAGAGTTAAACCTTAAATGGCGATTATAAACATTAAAGGCATTTTGAAAGAAAGGATATGAATGTGGTTTGGAGGATCCAGAAATGGGATCTGTGTAGAAAAGAGAGCTTGATTTCAGTAGAAAAGAAAGGCCAGGTTTCAGATATTCCAAAATAAGTTAGATGGGATTCCTGACTGGGAAGAAGGGTTGAGCTCAGACACTGCTCTGAGAAGAGGTATGTCACATGCTGGAGACAAAGTTGTGGAGGTCAAATTTTAAATGACACTATGGAGCTAGCAGCGGGAAGGGGCGGAAGAGGGAAATTCTATGAAGTTTGGATAGGACACAGAATCACAGCGATATTCTGAGATCTTGAAGAACCTAAGGAAACCAGTGTGTCTTACAACACTTGTTCTGGAAACGGTCCCCAGGATGTTTGTACAGATGATGAAACTGTTTCAGAGATGAGATACTGCTGCAGTCACCCTGTGTTTCAGTATCGAAGCCCAGGGCCAGAATAGGGGGATGAGTAAGAATCAAACTGGACTAAGGTTTTAACAGAACAAATAAAAAACACTTACTATGAAAATCCAAGCTGAAAAAAAACAGAGGTTAGAAACCAGACATCAGGGGCACCTGGGTGGCTCAGTCAGTTAAATGTCCGACTTCAGCTCAGGTCATGATCTCGTGGTTTGTGAGTTCGAGCCCCAAGTCGGGCTCTGTGCTGACAGCTCAGAACCTGGAGCCTGCTTTAAGTTTCTGTGTCTCCTTCTCTTTCTGCCCCTCCCCTGCTTGTGCTCTGTCTTTCTCAAAAATAAACATTAAAAAATTAAAAAAAAAAAAAAAGAAACGGGACATCAATGTTTTCAGCTGGAAAATCGATAAAATGGCTATTATTCTGGAGACAAAAATTTCTTCCAGTTTAGTCTCTTTTTATTGCAGCTTAAATAAAATGGATTATTTCTTATTACCTGCATGCTTCATTTCCAAATGCCATTTCCCAATCAGAAATCAGAAGCCTGACTTCATTTTTCAAATACTTACATTTTTCAAATACTTTTCAAAAATTCAAGATTTTTAATACATAATGTCCAGGTCCACATGGAATTTCCTTATGGTAAACAACAACAAAATTGCCATATTTAATAAGCCACTTGTATGGATAATCAGATTAATTATATATATTTTCTCAAAGTTTGAGTTCTATCTCCAATAATAATGGCCAGATAAAAAGAATTTGATAAGCCTCTCAGAAGACTAACACAAAAATAGCATATGGCTATCCATGAATATTGAGCTATTAGTACCCAAACAAAGACAGCGTTAGAATGAAGTGTTCTTATTTCCTAGTTCTCAGTTGTGCAGGGCTGAAAATCCACTCCAGGGAGGGTGGGGCTTGCAAAAAGAAAAAGAAAGGACTGTGAGATGCAAGTTTGTTGCATGCTTTTTAAAATTGCTTGAAAATTGATTTTAACATTGAAATTAAAGTAAAATACCAGTATTAGTAAGATAAAATGGGTTATAAAGAATATGGATCCCAAAATCAGATCACCTGATTCTGAGTTCTGGTCTCTATGTAACTCAGTAGGTCTGTGACCCTGGACTACCTACATAGCTTTTCCAACCTGTTTTCCTTTGTATGAAATGAGCATAATAGTTTTACTTTCATGATATACATGTCGTAAGTATGAAGGAATTTCTTCCATATAATGCTCTTAATACATAAGGTCTAACACATAGTACATACTCAATTTTGAAACATTTAAAAAAATTTTTTTTAATGTTTATTTATTTTTGAGAGACATAGAGGCACAGCGTGAACAGGGGAAGGGCAGAGAGAGAGGGAGACACAGAATCAGAAGCAGGCTCCAGGCTCTGAGCCGTCAGCACAGAGCCCGACGCAGGGCTTGAACTCACAGACCGCGAGATCATGACCTGAGCTGAAGTCGGCCGCCCAACCGACTGAGCCACCCAGGCGCCCCTGAAACATTTTTAAAAGACAGAATTCCTATTTAAAAAAAAAGAGGATTGTCTGTATTTCTATTTTTAATTTTTTGAAGAACCTCCATACTGTTTTCCACAGTACTTGAACCAAATTGCTTTACCACCACGATATGGGAGCATGAAGGTTCCTTTTTCTCCACATCTTCACCAACGCTTGTCATTTCTTGTCTTCTTGATACTAGCCATTCTGACTAATGTGACATGATACTTATTGTGGTTTCGATTTGCATTTCCCTGACGATTAGTGACCTTGTGTATTTTTTCATGTGTCTGTTGGATACCTGTATGTCTTCTTTGGAAAAATGTCTATTCAGGTCCCCTGTTCATTTTCTAATCAGATAATTTGGGGAGTTTTTTTGGTGTTGAGTTGTATAAGTTCTTTATATATTTTGGATATTAACCCCTTATCAGATATATCATCTGCAAACATCTTCTCCCATTCAGCAGGTTGTTTGTTTGTTTCCTTTGCTGTGCAAAAGCTTTTTATTTTCACGTAGTCTTCATATTTTTTTTTTGCTTTTGTTTCCCTTATCTGAAGAGACATATGCATAAATATGTTACTAAGTCTTTAATCCATTTTGAGTTTATTTTTGTGTATGGTGTAAGAAAGTGAACCAGTTACAAGTATCCACATATTCCATATTTACCATTTCCATTATTCTTCCCTTTTTGGTATAAATCCACATTTCCATCTGGCATCACTTTCCTTCTTCCTGAAAGACTTCCTTTACAATTTCCCGTACAGCAGGCCTACTGGTGGATAAATTTTTTTAGCATTTGTATGTCTGAAAAAATCATTTACATTGTCTTTATTTTTAAAATGTATTTTTGGTTGGTACAGATTCCAAGAGATTTTCCTTTCATCTTTAAATATGTTGCTTCACTTTTATCAGACCTGTACTGTTTCCAAACTAAGTCTGTTGTCATTGTTTTCTCTATTCCTCTGTATATATTATATCTTTCTTCTCGGGTTGTTTGTAACATTATCTGTTTATCATTAATTTAAGCCAATTGGTTATGATGTGCTTTAGTGGAATTGTATTCATGTTTCTGGTACTTGGTATGTGTTAATTTTCTTGATCTGTTGAATTTCAGTTTTCATTAAATCTGGAAAACTTTGAGTCTTATTTCTTCAAAGACTTATTTTCTCTGTCCTTCAGGAAATTCACACACATATTTGGCCACTTGAAGTTGTCTCACAGCGTACTGATGCTCTATTTATTATTATTATTAATCATTGTTACTGTTATTATTTAGTCTTGTGTTTCATTTGGCATAATTTTGCTGCTCTGTCTTCAAGTTTACTAGTCACTTTTTCTGTAGTGTCTAATTGTTTGTTAATCCATTTGGTGTGGTTTTCATATTAAATGTCAGTAGTCTTAATAATTATGAATTCAATTTTAGTCTTTATCATACATTGCACATGTCCCCTTAACAGAATGATACTTTTCTCTACATTCTTGAATCTATCTAATACAGCTATAATAACTCATTTAATGTCCTTGCATACTATGTTATCATCTGTTTCTTACCTATTTCTATTGATTTTTTTCAATATATCTTCTAGTTTCTTGCTTCTTTACATGCCTGATAATTTTTGTTTGGTTGTCAGGTACTGTTTATTTTATTTTGTTGGATGCTGGATACATTTAATCCTTTTAAATATTCTTTATCTCTGTCCTGAAATGCAGTTAAATTCTGTAGAAACTGTTTTATCCTTTGGAGATTTGCTTTTAAGCTTTATAAGGTAGAGCCATAGCAACTTCTCATTGGCTAATTTTTTGATCTGGTATGGAAGCACTACTATTCCTCGGGTTTTTCTAATGTATTTTTTGATATGGATACGTTTCCCAACACTTGATTACAAATTTTAAACATACAAAAAAACTAAAAAATGTTTATAGTGAGTAACTATATATCTACAATCAATATATTCTATGATTACCATTTATAACATAGAGCGAGATGTATTCATCCATCTATCCACCTCTCATTCCATCTGAAGTCTACTTTATTTGATATTAATCTAGCCACTCCTGCTTTCCTTTGATTAGTTTTTATTGTATATCCTTTTCCATCCTTTAAACATCAATGTAGATACTGTTATATTTGAAGAGAGTTTCTTGTAGACAGGATATTATTTAATCCATCTGCCAATCTCTCTCCTTTAATTTGTGTTGACCATTTACATTAAATTGAATTTTTGACATATTAAGTTTTATTTTTTATTATTTATTTATTTTTATTTCTGAGAGAGAGAGAGAGGGAGAGAGAGACAAGAGAGGGAGGAACAAAGAGAGAATCCTAAGCAGGCTCTGCACTGTCATCCCAGAGCCCGATGGAGGCTCCAACTCCCAAACCATGAGATCATGACCTGAGCCGAAACCAAGAGCTGGACGCTTAATCAATTGAACCACCAGATTCTCCTTGATATATTAATTTTTTAGTCTGACTTTCTATTTTTAGTTTTCTGTATACTCTCTCTGTGTTTTGTTGTTGCTGTTGTCGTTATTGTTGTTCTTTTGTTTGCTTTTTCCAGCATTTCTATTAGCTAGTTGGAGATTTTTTAAATTTCCAATTTGCTTTTTCTATAGTATCTTTGAGTGTATTTCTTTGTATAATTTTTAGTTTTTGCTTCAGGTGTTCCACTATATATACATAACTTATCTCAGTCTATTGGGGTCAACATTTTATCAGTTCAAGTGTAGAAACTCCATATCCCATTACCTTCTCCTGTATATAACTGACTTAAAAATTTCATTTACATATATTGAGAACCACACCAAAGATTGTTATAAATTTGCTTCAACTGTTGTTACTTGTAACTTAGAAAACTCAAAAAAACAACGAAATTGTGTTTTTCTATTGTATTTTTCCATATATTTGCTCTTTGAGTTGTTCTTTCTTCTTTCTGATGTTTCAAGACTTTTTTTCTTAACCATGTGCTTTAGGTTTAGATTTCTTTTAGCCATTCTTTTAAAATAGATATAATGGTGACAAATTATTTTAGTTTTTTCTCATCTGAAAATATCTTGATCTCCTCTTCATTCCTGAAGGCTGTTCCCTACGGATATAGAATTTTGATTTGACAGTTCTCTTCTTTCAATATTTGAAAAATGTGATGCTACTTCATTCTGGCCCTCCATACTTTATTATAAAACCTTTGCTGTCACTTGAATTGTTTTTACTCTACAGGTAAGATGTCATTTTTCACTCACTGTTTTCTCTATCACTAGTTTTCATAAGTTTGACTATGATGTATCTTGGCATTTTTTTTTAATCCTGTTTGGGGTATGCTCAGCTACTTGAATCTGTGGTTTAAGTCCTTTGGCAAGTTTGAGAAATTTTCAGTTATTATTTTATTGAATACGTTTTCATCCCAACCCTCTTTCTCCTCTCCTTTTGGAATTCAGATGACGCAAATGATGGACCTTTTGTTACGGTTCCACAAATCCCTGAGGTTTCGTGATTTTTTTTTCCCCCCAGTTACTCTTCTCTCCATTGTTCAGACTGAACAATATCTATTATCCTAAATTCAACTTCACTGATTGTTTCCTCTATTCCCTCCATTCTGATGTTGGGCATAATCATTGAGGATTGATTCCTTGTTGTATTTTTATTTCTAAAGTTTCCATTTGCTTCTTCTTCATGTATTCTATTTCTTTTCTGAGAATTTCTATATCGTAGCTAAAATTTTATTTTTTCTTCATTTGTTTAAAGTGTATTCATAATTGTTCACTGAATCAATTTCATAATGGTTGTTTTTTTAAAAAAATTTAATGTTACCTTATTTTTGAGAGAGTGAGAAAGAGAGCACACGCGTACACAGGTGGGGGAGGGGCAGAGAGCGAGGGAGACATAGAATCTGAAGCAGGATCCAGGTTCTGAGCTGTCAGCACAAAGCTGGACAGAAGGCTCATACTCAAGAACCCTGAGATCGTGACGTGAGCCAAAGTTATGCTTGTAACTGACTGAGCCACCCAGGCATCCCATATAATGGTTGTTTTAAAATCCTTTTCCAATAATTCTAACAGCTATAGGATTTCTTTGATTGCTTTCTCTCATTCAAGTTTAGATATTTCCAGGTTTTGGTATGAGGAGTGATTTTCAAATAAAACCTGGGCATTTTGGGTATTATTTTATGAGACTCTGGATCTTAATCAAGTATTTTGTTTTGGTGTCCTTCCTCTGATTCCACTCCAGCGAGTAGAGGGGATGCCTCCTCGCTTCTGCCAGATGGAACAATGGATAGAAATACAGGTCCCCTACTTGGGACTCTATCGATACCCTGGAGCCTATACCCACATGGCCTATTCTGACACTATAAGGAGGTGGTCATGAAAGTTCTGAATCTTCAGAAGACTTCCTCGCATACTACCCCAACACCCCACTATGAGGGGTGGATGTCTAAGCTCCCTACTGGTTTCCACTGACACTATGCAGGAGCAGCTTTGTTTACCACCCAGTGGAGGGTAAATGCCCCCGTCCCTACTGAGCCTTCTCTAACACCCCCAGTGGAGTGTTAGAGCACCTCGTTATAGCCTGACAATGGTAGATATCCAGTCTCTTCACTCAGCATTTGCTGCTGGGAGTGTAAATGGGGCCACCGTTTTTCTATGATGTTCGATTTGCATCCAACAGTTATCTATTTTAGCAGACTGTCCCTTTCCTGGTCTTTTAGTTACAGAGAACAGACTTTTGTTGGGCTTTGTTTTGTTGTGCTCATTGGTATTTCCAGGTTGCTGGCTTCTCCGGCACTCAGACCAAGATTGATGAGGCAAAAAGAAATCTTAGGGAACCTAACACATGCCGTTCCTTAGATCCCGAGATATTAAACCAGTCTGTCTCTTCTTGTATCATCTGCTTTGAAATATGGCTATGAAATTAATGTACAAGTAAGCCAATATGGCTTAATACAAGATGAGAGGCCAAGTGTAGAACTTACATGTCCAAAATATGAAGTGAGGTCATCTTGGACCTTCCAAACCTACTGACCCTTCCAGATGAACGTAGCTGCATGAACCCAGGTGAATCAAGCAGGGAACCACTCAGTCAACTGGCAGAATCATAAGAAATGGAACAACTAGTTGTTAACGGCCACTACGTTTTAGAAAGGTATTTTTTTTTTTGAAATAACTGAATCATTGGTCATACTATAATAACACCCATAAAATTGTGGTTCCTGGCATTCAGAAAGAAATTCTATGAGTTCTACAAATTCTTGGGAAATATAATACAAGTTGTGGTACTGTCGTGTTCATTAGGATATTCTTTATGTTTTTACAGAAATGACAGGACATTGAGGAGAAGCATCATATTTTTAAATGTTATGCATTTTAATATTGAGCAATACATCATTGCAGTGTTGGTTTCTTTATTCCTTTATTTTCCCCCTTAAAAAGAGAGCTTCTCTGCCCCAGAAGGAGCTTCATTGTTGTAAACTATCCATACTTCTTTCCACCCCATTTGCACAAGTATACTGCCTTTCTAAGAACAAGAAGAAAATGGAAGACTACCAACTAGGATGCTTTTCTTAGGATACATTCCCAAGAACAACCTGGGCTCATTGTGGAAGCAGCCAAAAAGGAAAGCCCCATGTTGGGAACTGGATGGGGTAATGGAAGAAAAAGTATGCCCCAATGGAAGAGTCCACAAAGCTCTTAGATGCTGCGGGTTTTTGTGCAGATGGGCACCTTGATACAAGGATGCTCTGTGCTTGTTTAGTCTTTTTTTTTTTCTTTTTTTCTTTTTTTTTTACTTGTAGAAAAAGGAAGAATTGTTCACCTCTGTGGAGGATGGGATAGGGGGCATTATCTGTTATAAGCTCTGGAGTCTCTTTAGTTCTTACCACAGGAATTGTTACTAAATGAAGTATAGAAATTAATGGCCCTCCAAATGGTCAGAAATTTCATTCTTTTACTAACAGTTAGTAATACAACATAAAGCAATGGCAAATGCCAGTGAAGGGAAGACCATATTGTACAGACTACTGAGTTTTGCTGGCACCCAGAAATGTTATGAATTACTGTAGTAATAGAAGCCAATGTGGCATATGGTACGTGGCATATTTTTAAATGTTACACATTTTAATTTTGGGCAAAAGTTCACTGCAGTGCCTGTTTCTTCTCTCCTTTTTTTTTTTCTTGAAAACAGACCCTCTCTCCATAGCTGAAGAATACCAATTGTAAGATGCCAATACTATGTTACATTAATTGGCATCCTTTATAAAATATCTCAATTTAGTTAACAGACCTAAAGTATACATCTAAGAGTTATAAAATAAGAGAAGACTGTGAGTGTTTGTTATATAAATATACATACCAAACACACATACACGGAGACATACATGTCGATATTTCAATGTGTTGTATGTGTGTTCCTAGTGATAGAACAATGGCTATTATGTCAGCTATCTTTGGATGCACAAAAAATAACAATTTAATGATTTAAGATAAAAATGTTATTATTTCCTATGAGTCTATGGGTTAGCTGGATGGTTTACGATTTATCTGATTTATGCCAGCTTGTGTGATATTTATGGTGAACAGGAGTCTCAGCTGGGGTCGCATGGCTTAGGATGGTCTCACACACATCTGTTGTTGGAAGACTGATTAATCTAGGGAGTCTCAGCTGCAATGGCTCATTTCTGGTCCATGTGATCTCTTATCCTCCAACAGGCTGTCCTGAACTTCTTCGAGTTGTGGCCCTTGGATCCAAAAGAGCAGCAAGAAAATATAAACCCCCATTCTGAAGAATATTTGAGCCTCTGCTTGCATCACTTTTATCAATGTACTATGATCAGAACAAATTACATGGCCAAAGTTTGATTCAAAAAGTGGAGAAATGGATTCCACTTCTTGAATGTGGAGGAGTTGCCAAATATTCTGACAATTTTGCAATCTACCACAGCTGTGACCTTTGAGAGAGACTACTCGTTGTTGTTTTTTTTTATAGATCTATAATGTTAATCCTATTCTCCCTGTATATGAATATAGAGGCATCATGAAAATAACATGCTTTTGTTTGTTTCCATTTTGGAAAGGGATTATACCTTATTCATTTTTGTTGTTTTGGCATAAGGTCCAATGTTCGGGACTTGATTGTTATTTTATGGGTATTTGATGAATAAATAAATATATAAACAAAATGATGATATCCATGCACAGAAATAATATTTGACTATAATTAAATAATGATAAAGCATAATAAAAGATGCAACATATCATAGATACTTCAGGTCAAATTTATAGCATTTACATTACCTTCAAAAGTACCAAACAGGGGTGCCTGAGTGGCTCAGACAAGAGTGTCTGGCTCTTGGTTTTGGCTCAGGTCAGGGAGTTGAGCCCCACATCCAGCTCTGCACTGACAGCATGGAGCCCCCTTGGGATCCTCTCTCTCCCTCTCTCTCTAACCCCTTCCTGCTCTCTCTCTCTCGCTCTCTCTCTCAAAATAAACAAATGAAAATTTTTTTAAGTATGAAATAAACTTATGATAGTGTATCTCAGGAGTCAGCAAGCATGTGGCTGGCTGCCTGTTTTTATAAAGAAATTTTTATTGTACCTTTAGGAACAGCCACATCCACTCTACTCTCTATGCCTGCTTTTGTACTACAATGGAAGATTTCAGTACTTGGTAACAGAGACCAGTCAGCAAAGTAAAAAGAATGATTTAATATCTGACCTTTTATCTATAAAGAACTTACCAACTCCATACCCAAAAAACAAATAATCCAGTGAAGAAATAGGCAGAAGACATGAATAGACACTTTTCCAAAGTAGACATCCAGATGGCCAACAGACACATGAAAAGATGCCCAATGTCACTCATCATCAGGGAAAGACAAATCAAAGACACACTAAGATACCACCTCACACCAGAGTGGCTAAAATGAACAAATCAGGAAACTACAGATGCTGATGAGGATGTGGAGAAACAGGAACCCTCTTGCACTGTTGGTGGGAATGAAAATTGGTGCAGCCACTCTGGAAAACAGTGTGGAGTTTCCTCAAAAAATTAAAAATAGAACTACCCTATGACCCAGCAATAGCACTACTAGGAATTTACCCAAGAGATACAGGAGTGCTGATGCATAGGGGCACATGTACCCCAATGTTTATAGCAGTGCTTTCAACAATAACCAAATTATGGAAAGAGCCTAAATGTCCATCAACTGATGAATGGATAAAGAAGATGAGGTTTATATATACAATGGAATACTACTTGGCAATGAGAAAGAATGTAACCATGCCATTTGCAGCCATGTGGATGGAACCGGAAGATATTATGCTGAGTGAAATAAGTCAGTCAGAGAAGGACATATATCATATGTTTTCACTCATATGTGGATCTTGAGAAACTTAACAGAAAACCATGGGAGAAGGGAAGGGAAAAAATAGTTACAAACAGAGAGGGAGGGAGGTAAACCATAAGAGACTCTTAAGTACAGAGAACAAACTGAGGGTGGATGGGGAGTTGAGGGATAGGGAAAATGGGTGATGGGCATTGAGGAGGGCACTTGTTGGGATGAGCACTGGGTATTGCATGTAATCCAATTCGACAATAAATTATATTAAAAAATAATATCTGATCTTTTAAGAAAATATTTGCTATTATAGTATTTGAATATTTGAAACCATGAATTGGCATAGCAGTTTCATTATTATATTTAGTAGAATATCATTCCAAATATATATATATATATTTATATACAAACCCCAAGATCATGACCTGGGCTGAAGTCAGACACTCAAATGACTGACTCACTCAGGTGCCCCTTGAGTGGGGATTTCTAAAGAAATATAGAAGAAGTGATGAAAATAAGTAGTTACCTATAAAATCAGATCAACACTTTCTGTCAATACAGAAGTTTATATTCCTAGAATAAAGCAAAACACTATGATCAACTGTATTGAGCCAAGTATTGAGTGTCTTATTGAGTGTCTAGTCTTTCCTGAGTCTCCTGGCATTATGAGTGAGGAGAGAAGGATGTCTGGGAGGACTTCTTGCTTATTCAATGAAATTAATAGATGTGTAAAAATTGATCTTTCTCAGAGTAATTTTTAGTAAGCTTTAGTAATTGAATCCCCTTCCTCTAACTAACCGTGCCACTTGAGGAAATGAAAACTTAATTCTCCTCAAAACAGAATGAAAGAGAAAGAGAAGAGATATAGATCAAATATATAGAAAACCAGGAAAATAGGGATAAGTAGAACGATAATTAGAGTGTCAAAATGGCATTAAATAATCCATACAACTTTATAATCTTTCTGTGTCAATTTTATAGCTAATAAGAAATAAGTGTAGGATAGTAGAGAGGACATGAAAGTGAAATGTTTATAAAGGTAGGATTTTGCCATGAGTACAATCATTTCATTGAGAGAACACCAAAAAATTAATTGATTTAATTGTAGCTTTGAACAGTAAATTATCATATAATATATACCACCCATGGCATACATAGCTGTTAACTGAAAATCATGGATTTTCCATATGGATATACGTCAGACAAATTTACTTTTCTCTGCCTTGCTTAGTGTGATTTTTTTTTACAATATATATATATATCCATGGGATAATGCAAGATAAAAGAAAGAAAAGCTGCCATACTTTGTAAATATAAAATGGGTATATTATCTGTTTGAGTCCATGTTTAATATTATAATCCCACTAGTAAATAAAATAATAGTATCATTTATTTAATGTTTATTACTTGTCATGCATAGTATTAAATGTTCTAAGTGTATTAGTTTATTAAATCACAAGACAATAATGATAAATCTTCCTGATTTATAGTTAACCAATAAGAGCTTAGATAAATGACCTACAGTAACTTATGCAGTTCTTAGAGGTCAGAAAATTAGCCCAGCTCTTTTTGAGTCAAGTTCACCCCAGATACATATTTAACATCTTTGATGTAAAAGAATATTGCTAAATAAACATTAAAAAAAATTTAAGGGGCGCCTGGGTGGCTCAGTCGGTTAAGCGGCCGACTTCAGCTCAGGTCACAATCTCATGGTTCATGAGTTCGAGCCCCACATCGGGCTCTGTGCTGACAGCTCAGAGCCTGGAGCCTGCTTTGGATTCTGTGTCTCCCTCTCTCTCTGCTCTTTCCCTGCTCACGCTCTGTCTCTATGTCTCTCAAAAATAAGTAAATGTTAAAAAAAATTAAGAAAAAGAATATTGCTTTATTTTGTTCTAAAAATCACACCTTAGATATAAAAAGATGAGTTCTATAACACTAGACATAGCATCATCTGACTTAGTTCTCAATTGTTCTTTTGTGTTTGTTTTGTGTTCCCTAATCAGTTGACTAGCTCAGTATCTTTAATTCCTTGAGCTTCTCTGTTCCCATGAGTTCCCCACAGATACTACCTAACCTCAGCGTGTAGCATATAGCTTTGGGCATAAAATTTGTGTTCAACTAATATCTTTCAATTGATTAAAAAGAGCAGATATTGTTACACTGAGTCCAAAGGCAGTAAATTGGCTTACCTATATCCATACTGTTAGTAGCCAAAGTAGTATTAAAATCCATATCCTAACCTCTATTTCTCTTTCAGCTAAGCAAAGTTGTTTCTAAGATTTGAGATTTACTGTATTTCTTAACAGTATATCCCTCTACAATTTTGTTTAGCAGAATATTTACTTTACAATTGGTGCCATTCCCTTCTTATTGCATTTTTGACTCTTGTCATCTTCAGTGAAAATCATGTTTATTTGGCAACAGATTTTATATTCGTATTATTTCCAGGTAAGTGTTAATTATGACCTCATGCTGCTCTAAACTCCTCTGTAATTTCCATCCCTTTTCCCATGTATCTGTCATTGCTGGATTAATCTTGCCTATCACCCCTAGGGCCCTGCATCACTGACCCGACCATTCCTACCCTAATTCACCTCTTTCAATCTTAGTCATTCTCCCACTTCTGCAGTCAGTTTAGAGCATAAGATAGATTTACCTAATTTCTCCCTTAACCCTCACATCACGAAAGAAAGAAAGAAAGAAAGAAAGAAAGAAAGAAAGAAAGAAAGAAAGAAAGAAAGAAAGAAAGGAAGAAAGAAAACCACTCAAATTTAGAAAATCAACTACTTCAAAATCTTGTTATAGTGCCATCATATCTGAAATTTGATTTCTCTGAGTTTTCCCATCCATTTTCTTTCCAAAACCAGCATGTAGTAAAGCTTGATTTTGTGATTTCTGTGGTTATTGTTTCTGTATTAATTGTTAGGAGTTTCTACCTGCCAAATAGGTTGCTCAGTGAACACTAAGTGTGTCACATTTGAAGAATAATCTGGTACACTTTACAACCTAACGGGATGGAGCCTTCTTACTCTACTTGCTGGGCTTTTCTAGAGAATGATGTTTATTATGTTCTGATAACAAAAATTCCCACATATCCTGTTGCTAACAGCTGTTCTGTGAATGGAGCAGTGAGTAGGAGGAAATGGCAATTCTTATAAAATCAAGCCCTTTTCCCAATCCAAGAACAAACTGCACTTAGTTTGATGGGCCTCTTGAGAGCCAAAAGAAATACCAGAGTACTCTGTTTCTTTGCTTGAGCTGTAGAACTAAATTTAAATTTAAATAGATAGTGTACCCTGAAAACCTTCTGTTTATGACACAAGTCATTTAATTTATACAACGATTTGTCAAGATGGAAAGTTCGTTTCAGCTTTTTTTGTATACAAGTTAGCACCTGAAGTTAGGATCTACTTACAAGGTCAACAGCTGGATTTGAATTTTCTCTGAATCACTTACCTCAAAATAGTTAAACTTAAGGGGCCTGGATCGATGGCTCAATGTCAGGACAATGGAAAGAGGCTGATATAACAGTGCTAGAGCTCTCTGCTCTGAAGCACAGTCTTTCCTAGTATGTGTTATAATAAACAGTTCAGATGATATAAAAGTTGTCCCAATCAAAGCTCCAGATGACACAAAAATTTCAGTTGTATTTGGTAGATCTAGATAGCTTAGAAGGTTTAATTATGTTGCATACCTCTAAATTACAGCTATCAGGTTGACAGACTGATCCCATATCGTCTGCCAGCTTAGCAAATGACATAGCAGCACTACTTGATTCTATATTTAAGTCATATTCATTAATGTCTTCTGTCAGTACACCATTGAAAACTTGCCTTAAAGTTATTTTGATAAGCATGTCTGGGGCAATTGGGGTTAATACATTTTATTACATTACATCATCAAGCATAAAATTTGGTTACCATATCAGGGAAAGCGATAAACTAGAAAATAAAAGGTTAGAATTAACATTGTATATCTAATATTAAAGGATGATTCCAACTACAAAATAGAGAGTGACTTATTTTTGAGAACTCACTAGGTATTTTGTTTTATCTACATATTATTTAATATAAGAGAGCAAATTATCTGAGTTTTAGTGACACTATCTATGGCTGTGTGTTAGTTCATCCCCTTGAAGTGATTCCTCAGGATTCATGGAATTGAATTTTTCTAGAGCTCCAGCCCATGCTAATATTTTTCTCTTTTACAAATAAAGTTAGCCAAATCATAAAGAAATGATTCTTTCTCAAACCTCCAAAGTCTAACTAAATATAAAGGTACTTTTAGTAGACTAACAGCATTTATTAAATTGAATTGACTATAATGAAATAATTCAGCAATGAATTTAACAATATCCATTAAAGAAGTAAAGCAACTAGCATTTCAGAGGCTTACTAAGTGCTAGGTAATATACCAGATGTTATGTAAAAATTACTCCTAATTCTCACAACTCCCTTCCTTCTAGTTTAAAACTGTCATCCTCATTTAGCTATGTAGGGATTGAAAAACTAAAGAGGTGGATTGGCTTTGCCAATTTATTAGCTGGGACATTCAAACCCCATGTTTCTAGCTCCAAGTCCCACCTCCTTACCACTACAAATATTCATTGAGCACCTACCAGATGCCAAGATAGCTGTAGGTCCTACCAGGAATTAAATATGCCCTCAGATATTTACAAGGTACGAAAAATAACACGAAAAGAACAGAAAACTATATTCTGGGAAAGAACTGAGATACTGTTAAAAAGTGAATAATCATGTGACTTTGAGATAAAACAAAACAAAACAAAAACAGAAACAAACAAACAAAAACAGAAGGTGCAGCCTTTATCCTTGGAAGAACTGTAGGGAATTCATGTTTCTAAGACTTCTCTTCAATGGTCATGAATGTGGCAAAGGGTGGGTTTAGAGCGATACTCTATTGTTGCAAAAGTGTAGTCAAAATGTGCTACTTCAGAGACTCCCTTTTTGAGTTCCCAACTTTTGTGATTACCCACCAGGTGTGGTTAATTATTAATAAAATTTCCCAAAGAAAAGTCATAGGGGATGTAGCTCAGTATGAAAGAAACAGAGTAATGGTGAATATATGGATGTAACTGGTATAATGAGTAATATCCCCCAGAAACGTTGTTATTTTTATATTTATTTTTTATCTACTTCCTCTCAATCTCTAAGAAGAACCCAAAAAGTTGATACTACTGGCAGAGAAGTTGGGTTTTAGGATTTTCCTTTCCCATTGCAAAAAATTGATCTGTTTTTGCTATTTTTTTTAATTAGAATTTTGTATAAGAGTTCAGGTTTCTGGACTGGGAGAATAAATATTATAATGTCCAAGCTATCCAAAGCAATCTACACATTGAATGCAATCCCTATCAAAATAACAAACAGCCTTTTTCATAGAACTAGAACAAATAATACTAAAATTTATATGGAACCACAAAAGACCCTGAATAGTCAAAGCAGAAGAACAAACTCTTGAAAAAGAAGAATAAATCTGGAGGTATCACAATCCCAGATTTCAAGACATACTACAAAGCTCTAGTAATCAAAATGGCATGTTGCTGGCACAAAAATAGACACATAGCTCAATAGAATAGAATAGAAAACCCAGACATAAGCCCACAATTATATGGTCAATTAATCTTTGACAAAGGTGGCAAGAATATGCATTGGGGAAAAAAAAAACAATCTCTTCAACAAATGGTGGAAAACTAGACAACTACATGCAAAAGGGTGAAAATGGACCACCTTCTTAAGGCACCATACACAAAGATAAATTTAAAATGGATTAAAGACTTAAAAGTGAGACCTGAAGCCATAATAATCCTAGAATAGAGCAAGGGAGTAATTTCTCTGACATCACCCATGCAATATTTTTCCAGATATGTCTCCTGAGTCAAGGAAAACAAATGTAAAGATAAACTATTGGGACCACATCAAAATAAAAAGCTTCTACACAGCAAAGGAAACAACCAACGAAACTAAAAGACAACCTACCAAATAGGAGAAGATGTTTGTAAATGGCATATCCTATAAAGGATGAGGATCCAAAATAAAGAACTCAACACCCCCCCCCAAATAATCCAATTAAAAATGGGCAGAAGACATGAACACATATTTCTCCAAAAAAGGCATAGAGATGGGCAACAGACACATTAAAAGATGCTCAACATCACTCATCAGGGAAATACAAAACACAACCACAATGAGATTATCACCTCACACCTGTCAGAAAGACTAAAATAAAAATATGGGAAACACGTGCTGGCAGGGATGTGAAGGAAAAGGAACCCTCGTGCACTTGACAGGAATGCAAATTGGTGCAACCACTGTTGAAAACACTACAGAAGTTCCTAAAAAACTTAGAAATAGAATTCCCATATGATCCAGTAATTCCACTCTGGGTATTTGTACCTAAAGAATACAAAACACTAATTCAAAACGATATATACACCCCTATGTTTATCGCAGCATTATTTACAAGAGCCAAGTTATGAAAGCTACCCAAGTGTCCATCAATACATGATTGGATAAAGAAGATGTGGTTATATATATATATATATATATATATATATATATATATATATATAAAATACATGTATTATATATATTATATACATATGTACATATGTGTATGTATATGACCACATATATATGATATATATCATATATATAGTCAAATGTTACTGAGTCATTAAAAAGGAATGAAATCTTACCATTTGCTACAACATGGATGGATCTAGAGGAATATTATGCTAAGTGAAGTAAGTCAGAGAAAGATCATATGATTTCACTCATAAGTGGAATTTAAGAAACAAAACAAGTGAACCAAAAAAAAAGAGAGAGAGAGACAAAGTAAAGATTCTTAACTACAAACTGATGGTTACCAGAGAGTAGGTGGGTGGGGGGGATGGGTGACATAGGTGAATGGGATTAAGAGTACACTTATTGTGATAAGAACTGAATAATGTATAGAATTGTGGAATCACTATATTGTACACCTGAAACTAATATAACACTGCATGTTCATTTCAAATTTTTTTTTAATAATGGAAAAGTTTAGGTTGAAAAAAATAATGCGAACTACATCTAAAAATTAAACATTTATGATGACCTTCCTAGGACTTAAGTATTCAGAAGCTTTTCCATTTGGTTTTTCAAAGT
The DNA here is from genome assembly GCA_030068075.1 of Paguma larvata. Taxonomy (NCBI): domain Eukaryota; kingdom Metazoa; phylum Chordata; class Mammalia; order Carnivora; family Viverridae; genus Paguma; species Paguma larvata. Next base: position 32,381,673 of record CM057836.1, read on the forward strand.
TTTCCTCAACTAATAATCACTAGAAATGGATGACAATGATTAGTTCATGGTGATTGCTTTCCAAGGTTCTCAGTGAATCAACAGAGGAATGTCTGACAACAATTCTCTGTCTCTAGGGACTTCCATTGCATCACTCTGAGCCACCTGTTGGGTGTAATGTGTCATCACTATATGTTGCTTTTTGTTGGACCCATTTGCAGAAGTCTGTTTCTTATAAATCTACTTAGAGACAGACACTCCTTGATAGTGAAGCATATCAGATTTCAGAATTTTTCCAAAAGTTACAGGAAACTAACACAAATCTCATTCTGTTATCAAGGTACATGCATTGTTAATTGAATTTCTGTTCCAACAGTCCAGATTTCTTATTGATATAAGTAGAATAGAATCACATGAATCCAAAGCCTGCAACAACTCCAAAATAATTTTTATTCTTTAATAAATTAAACTTGTATAGGAAAGGGAAAAATCATTCTACTTTCCCCTATCAAAATCTTCATATAATGCATTTAAAAAAATTCACTGTGTAGAAATGGAAGGGGGGGGTTGAAGAACACGTTGATGATTAGCTCTTTTTTTCTTGTTTATTTGCACATACATTAGCAAAATAATATAAAGGAATTATTTTCCCCTTTACTTTTGGATCTGGTTTTTACCATAGGATAAAAGATTTGAATAATTTCTTGAAAACTTGGGTCTGTGAAAGCGACACTATCCAAAAGGGGGAAGGGAAAAATCACCAGTTCTTTCAGATCAAAAAGGAAGTAGCAAGACTAAGAAAGGAACTCACATTACCAAGCTCTCAGGCATTGGTCAATATAAGATATAGCTACAGGCATGAGGATTCTTTTGGCCTATTCCATGGGCAGAAACTAGTAAATCTGTGGAGATCATCTTTGTATACACCCTGGGGCAACACTGCCTCACAGGTAGCGGAGGAACAGAATTTAGTTCTAGACTTGAGGAGTTTTACAGGAATCCACAGGTTGGTACCAAAAGTTTGTTCCTGAATTGGGCTCAATGTTTTTGAAGCTATTTTAGAGTGCTCTGACCTTATGAGGTAGCTTGGGCATCATCCATACTTCTGTAGGATGACACTGTATCATCTAGATGGATTATGGTTCATCTTGATAAAGATTATTCAGCTCTTTCTGGGCTTGTTGAAAGCTAATTCCTCGGGGCTCAGGGGTCTCTTCTTCATCTACCTAGTATCACCCATCCTGCTCTGCAGGTAATAAATGGGACCCTGGAGATCCTATAGACATGTCACTGGTGAGAATTTTTATTTAAACACTGCATTGTCAGGTCAATAAAGATGATAGAAATCATAGTATTTTATTCTTTTGGCTCTTTTCTCAAACCCGAGTGCCTTTTATCATCTGTATTACAGTTACTCTTTTGCATGATGTTAAATAGAATGCATTCTTAAATGCATACCAGTTGGCACTGAAGAATATAGGGGATGCTTAATAATGCTTCTATCATTATTTATGGATTTAAGTAGTTATGTTTATGAATATTAGAATCAAAGATATTAAGTCTAGTTCCATTAAGTATATTTAATTTTACTACCACAAATGAACAATAAAAGTATGGTTTTCAGAAGAGGACTTTTTAGTTTGATTTATGAAATGACTAAGATTTAAAATATTTTATTAAGAAAAAAATGAGTGATACATAAGTGATATTATAATTTTTGCATTACCTATGGTTAACACAATTAAATGTCATTCAAAAATGTATAAAGGTTGTATATGAGAAATGTATGGAACAGTTCTCTGTATTCATTGTGATGGTGGTTATATGAATCTATGCATCATGAAATTGATGGAAATACACACACACGTACACACACAGACATACATGTATGTAAAACTGGTAGAATCTAAATAAGCTTTGTGGATTATGTCGAAGTCATTTTCCAGGTGTCGATATTGTCCTATAGTTATGCAAGTTGTTCCCACTGGAAAAAATTGGGTGGAAAAAAACACAGGACCTGCCTGTATATATTATTTTGCAACTTCTGATGAATCTATAATTATTTCAAAGTAAAAGGGAAACATTAAAAAAAAAGAATAAAAAAAATTAAGAAAGTGAAAAAGTAAGCCAGAGGCTGGGAAGAAAATATATAATACATATATCTGACAAAGAATTTGTATCTAGAATATATAAAGAACTCAATGATAAAAAGGTAGTCTTCTTTGTTAAAAAAAAAAAAAAAAGTTGCTTAATGTCTTGAAGAGGACCTTCACAGAAGATATATGAGATACATGAGAAAAGGTGATCGCAATTATTATTCACTAGGGCTAATTAAAAATAAAACCACAATAACATAGTATTCCATATTCACCAATATGGCCAAAATGAAAAGACCGATAATGTCAAGTGTTGACAAGAACATGGAGTCACTTGAACTCTAATATATTAATCATGGGAATATAAAATAATAAACTACTGTGGGAAACTGGGAATTTCCAATAAATTTAAACACACAACTGCCAGATAACCTATCAATCCAAAACTGAGATAAATCTTACTAAAATTACATGAAGACATATGTCTATAAAAAGATTTGTGAAAGAATACCCAAAGCTGCTCTATCCTTAATAAAAAAAAAAAGGTAAATAACCAAATGTTCATAAGCAAGAGAATGGATAAAAAAATTATGGTACAGTACAAAAATATACTACTACTCAGTAGTAAAAATAAACTACTTATATATGCAATAAAAGTACTGTTGAGTCTCAAAAATACTGTCGAATAAAGAAGCCATAAGCAAAAGAGCACACATGGCATGATTTCATTTATATAAGATTTGAGAATAGAAAAACTATTATATAATGGTAGAACAGTATTTTAATGTATTATATCTAGTTGGGGTAGGGGTTCAGGATTAACTAGGAAGAGCCATAAAGGAACTTTCCAAGGTTATGCAAATGTTTTCTTTAAAAACTCAGCATTAGGGCACCTAGGTGACTCAGTCACTTAAACATCAGACTCTTATTTTCAGCTCAGGTCTTGATCTCAGGGTCATTAGTTTAGACCCTGCACTGGACTCTGCACTAGGTGCGGAGCCTACTAAAAAAACAAAACAAACCCCAAAACCCCAAACATCAGCATTAAACGATATAATTAAAATTAAAAAAAAAACTTGAAAAACCTATCAGTAAAGACATTAAAGGGATAATTACAAAAGACAGAAATCAGTCTGGTAGTTACATGAAAAGTACTTCTGCTTAGGAAGTTACAAATGTTTGTGGAGCAAAAACAAAGAAGATATAAATAAATGGAATTGTAAATCATGTTCATGAGTTGGAGAATTCGCCAGAAAAATAATATCAATTCCCTCAAATTGATCTATATATACAAATAAAGCCCAAGCAGGATCATAGAAGTTTTCCTTTTATAGAAGTTAGCAATTTAATTCTAAGGATATATAAAAATAAACCTTCAAAGACAGACAAATGGAACATAATAGACCTACACATAAATGATCACCCAGTTAATGACAAGAGTGTTACACAATACAGTGAGGGAGAGGAGGGTTTTTTAATCAAAGGTGCTGACTTAACTGAATACTCATACCGGGAAAAATCTTGATCATTACCACACATGATCCAAGAAATTCTCCAATGGACCAAAGAGTTGGACAGATTCAAACAACTTTCCTTGCCTTTCTTCATACTTTCCCTATCTATGCTGTTTCCATCCAGATTTCATTTTGTTCCTGAAACTTGGTTCTACGTCTCAGCTACAATCCTATTCCTGGCTATAACACTTGACATTTTATTTCTGTTTCTCTTTTTGCTGGTTATTGGCTCCATCTAAAGGACTTTAGCCTGGATTTCTGCTACTAGTGTTCTTTACTCTGTATTTGACTTAAAGCTCACATTACTGGCCTTTCACAAGCAGCCTTTATTAACCATAGATACATTTAAAAGAACAGAATGACTAAAAGCTATTTCTTTCAGTTACACCTAACCTATGAAGGCAGACTGAAATTTAAAACCTGAACCAAACAGTTATTATATATAGTGTGTAATATAAAATTATGATTCAGATGATATCTAGTACATTAGTATTAGAGTCACTGGAAAAGAAGTAAAGAAAGGTATGCAGACATATAACGATGTGGAGAAAGTAGTTAATTTCTTTTGTCACAGGATTTTTAAGATATAAAGAAATTGATAATACATGATAGAATAACATAAAATAGTGGAATTGTTTTTCTGTCATAAATGCTACAATTTTAAAAAGTTTAGAGCTGCTTGGAAGGCTTTCTGGTAAAGGAAGGACTTAAACTAATCTTCCAAGATTGAGTGGGATTTGGAGATGCGGCATTCAGGATAACAAAACTAAGAAAACAGCATAAGTAAAGCCTTTTGGGAACTGACTTTATATATGATACTTCCATGTCAACTATAAATACATCCAATATTTCTAATATTTTATAAGTAGCACTTTTATATTTTACCTTGATAGAGTTTTATATTAGATTTAGAGGATTATGATGACTATTAATGATCTTCTCTTCAAAAGCACATGCTAGTACGTCAAATTTACACTAATTTTTTTTTTCAGAAAGAAAATCTCATGTTTCAATATCTGTTCTAGACTCTCCCACTTTCTTTTTAACAGTTTTTTCTACACTTTAATTCTGTACACTTTCCCTCTTCTGGCCTAAGTGTTCTTTGTTTTGTCAGACAGAGAAAGAGTTTAAATGAAAGTAGGAAAGAAAATTCAAGTTTACTCAAGATGGAATAATTCTGTACACTTTCCCTCTTCTGGCCTAAGTGTTCTTTGTTTTGTCAGACAGAGAAAGAGTTTAAATGAAAGTAGGAAAGAAAATTCAAGTTTACTCAAGATGGAATAACAGAAACCACATTTACCATCCCACTTGAAACAATCAGGAAAAAAAAAGAACAAAATCAGTGGAAAGTATTGTTCATCAGGCAACAAAGGTCAGTGATCCCAAGGAATGGGAAATAAGATAAACCCTATTAATGGCACAGGCTCACGTCTCAGTGCTTTAGGAATGATGGGCTGAGAGGCTGGCTAAAGTTCTCAAGTCTTTGCAGAGAGTCTTCAGCTGCAAATCTTCAGGTCGTTCTCTTGTAAAGCTCTCTCTCTCCTCCCCAGCACTCTGTCCTGAGAATTTTAGTCATTGTCTTAATCACAAACATCATTTAAAAACCTGATAGCTGCACAAAATATGCAACACAGTAAAGAAAGGTAATTTTAAAAAGACATCAACTAATGTTCTTTTTCTTGATTTGATGCTGGTTACACAAATATGTTCTGTCAAAACTCATTCAGCTATACCCTTTTGATAGGAAAACTTTCTGGGTATGAATTATTTTTTAATAAAAGGCTTTTTAAAAACTAGGCACTATGTACAGTAGTGAAAAGCAAGAACTAAAAAAATGTGGGAACATTCTGACAAAAGGTATACAAAACCAATATTAAAAATACCTTACTAAAATTTAATAAGACAAAAGGAAAGAGGTCCTGTGTTTATCAATGAAATTATAGTTGTAGAAATAGCAATACTTCCTAAATGCTATAGATTCAATGATATTGTAATAAAAATTTATTACCAGATTTTTCACTAAGTATGACATGGAATCTTCATTTCATACTTATATGGAAAGGTACATGGCCATAAAATTTCAAGATACAGTAAAATCTTGGATTGCAAGTAACTTGTTCTGCGTGTATTCCACAAGATGAGCAAATATTTCTAATAAATTTCAATTTGATAAACAAGCAATACAAGTAGTATTGCAAGAAATAAGAACAAAGCTGGAGGTATCACAATCCCAGATTTCAAACTCTACTACAAAGCTATTGTAATCAAAACAGTATAATAGTGGCACAAAAAGAGACACATAGGTCAATAGAACAGAAATAAACCCATGCTTACATGGTCAATTAATCTATGACAAAGGAGAAGACAACAATATAAAACAGGGAAAAGGCAGTCTCTTCAATAAATGGTTTTGGGAAAACTGAACAGCCAAAGAATGAAACTGGGTTACTTTCTTACACTATATACAAAAATAAACTCAAAATAGATTAAAAACCTAAATGTAAGACCAGAAACCATAAAAGTCCTAAAAAAACACAGTTAGTAATCTCTCAAACATTGATCTTAGCAATATTTTTTTGGATCTGCCTCCTCGGGTAAGGATAAGAAAAGCAAACAAAACAAAACAAAATGGGACTACATTTAACAAAAAGAATTTTGCACAGCAAAGGAAAACATCAGCAAAACAAAACAAAACAATCTACTGAATAGGAGAAGATATTTGCAGATATACATATGATAAGGAGGTAATATCCAAAATATATAAGGAATTCACACAACTGAACTCTAAAATCCTCAAACAATCTGATTAAAAAGTTAACAGAGGGGGGGCGCCTGGGTGGCTCAGTCAGTTGAGCGCCTGACTTCAGCTCAGGTCATGATCTCATGGTCTATGGTTCAAGCTCTGCATTGGGCTCTGTGATGACAGCCTGAAGCCTCTTCAGATTCTGCGTCTCCCTCTCTCTTTGCCCCTCCCATTTGTGTGCACACACTCCCCCTCTCTCAAAAATAAACAAACATCGGGGCGCCTGGGTGGCTCGGTCGGTTAAGTGGCCCACTTCGGCTCAGGTCATGATCTCGTGGTCTGTGAGTTCGAGCCCCGCGTCGGGCTCTGTGCTGGTGGCTCAGAGCCTGGAGCCTGCTTCGGATTCTGTGTCTCCCTCTCTCTCTGCCCTTCCCCTGCTCATACTCTGTCTCTATGTCTCTCAAAAATAAATAAACGTTAAAAAAAATTAAAAAAAAAATAAACAAACATTAAAAAAAAAAGAGGGCCTGAATATTTTTCCAAAAACAAATAAATGGCCAATGGACACATGAAAGATGCTCAACATCACATATCATCAGAGAAATGCAAATCAAAATCACAATAAGGGTGGCGTCACACCTACTCGAATGAGTATTATCACAAAGACAAGAAATGATGAGGGTTAGAAAAAATGTGGAGAAAAGGCAATCCTCCTGCACTGTTGGGAGCAATATCATGGTTGCAGCCACTATGGAAAACAGTATGGAGCTTCCTGAAAAAAGTATAAATAGAAATACCATACAATCTAGCAATTAATTCCACTTCTGAGTATTTATCTGAAAAAAACAAAAGCACTTAGTCAAAAAGATACATGCACCCCATGTTTACTGCAGCATTATTTACAATAGCCAAGATATGAAAGCAACTAAGTGTTCATTAATAGATGAATAAAGAAAGAAGATGTGTTATATACTTATAATGGAGTATTACTCAGCCATAAAAAAGAATGGGATCTTGCCATTTGTGACAACATGGATGAATCTGTATGGTATTAAGCTAAGTGAAATAAGTCAGACAGAGAAAGATGAATACTGTAAAACTTCATATACATGTAAAATCTAAAAAAACAAAATCGACAAACAAAAAAACCAGACTCACAAGTACAGAACAAAATGGTGGTTGCTAGAGAGGAGGGGCATGAAAGAATGGGTGAAATAGGTAAAAGGGATTAAGAACTACAAACTCCCAGTTATAAAATAAATAAATCACAGGGTGTAAATAAAGTATAGCATAGGAAAGATAGTCAGTAGTACTATAATAACTTTGTATGGTGACAGATGGTAACTAGACTTACTGTGGTGATCATTTTGTAATGTAAATACATGTTGAATCACTATGTTGTTACACCTAAAACTAATATAATATTGTATGTCAACTATACTTCAATATAACATCAACAATAACATAAATCCTTCTTACCATGTAGGCAAGAGACAAACCATTAAATATCAGCAATTATAAAGTTAACAGCCTTATAATTAAAAAGTCCTATTCATCAAATTCCATCTCAAAGAGGACAAGCTATAAACTGGGAAAAAACATCTCAAATACATAAACTTGACATGACATTGATACCCAAAATGTATAAAGAACTCCTAAAAATGAATGAAAAAGGAAAAACAATGTATTAGAATAAATGGGTGAAAGGCACAAACTAGCATTTCTTGGAAGGCAAAATGCATGTGTCTAATAAATACACAAAAATAAATATCAATATCATTATTACTTGGGAAATGTAAATCAGAAGTAATGCAATATTATTCAGATTTAGTTGGCCAATTTTAATGTCTAATCAAACCAAATTTGGAGATAGGAAGTTTGCTATTAAATGATAGCATATTTGATGAGAATATAAATTGCTAGGATCATTTTGAAAGTATGCTTATATATTTTAAAATAAATATTTATATATATGTAGAGCAATTCCTATATGTATGCAGAGCAATTCCATTCTTGCATATGCCCAAAAAATACCCTCATTTATGTACAAAAGGAGATAAAGTTCACAGCAATTCTTCCTAAAAGACCCAAACTGAAACAAAAATACACAAACGCTGATCAACAGAAAAATGAATAACTTATGGTAGAGTCACAAAATGGAATATTATGCACAAATTAAAATGAGTATTAGTATATTAGTACTGATGTTAAGTGAATACAGAACATTTCAGAAGAGAATCTAAAATATGAGCCCTGTTTACTAAATTCAAAAGTAACCATATACTATTTGTCTTTCTCTGACTGACTTACTTAGCATCATACTGTCTAGCTGCATCTAGGCAAATGCAAAGGGCAAGAGCTCATTCTTTTTTAATGACTGTGTAATATTTCATTGTACACGTATACCACACCTTCTTTCTCCATTCATCTGTCAATGGACACTTGGGCTTTCCACAATTTGGCTATTGTAGACAACGCTGACATACACATCAGGGTGTGTGAATCCCTTTGAATTAGTATTTTGTATTGTTTGGGTAAAAGGGGTACTTCTATTCTTAACTTTTAGGGGAACCTCCAAACTGTTCCACATGTTTGGAACTCGTGTTTACACCACGAGTTTGTAGTCCAACCAACAGTGCAAGAGGCTCCCCTTTCTCTACATCCTTGCCAACACCTGTTGTTTCTTGTGTTGCTGGCTTTTGCCATTCTGAGAGGTCTGAGGTGATATTTCATTTTAGTTTTGATTTGCATTTCCCTGATGAGTGACGTTGAGCATCTTTTCATGTGTTTTTAGACCATCTGTGTATCTTCTTTGGTTAAATGTCTATTCATGCCTTCTTCCCAGTTTTAATTGGATTATTCATTTTTGGGGTGTTGAGTTTTATAAATTCTCATATGGAGAATTTAAGAAAAACAAATGAGCAAAGGAAAAAAGAGAGAGAGAGGCAAACCAAGTAACAGACACTTTCTTTAATTTTTTTTTATTTTAAATGTTTGTTTTTTTATTTATTTTTGAGAGAGAGAGAGAGGGCACAAGTTGGGGAGGGGAAGAACAGAATCCGAAACAGGCTCCAGGCTCTGAGCTGTCAGTGCAGATCCCACTACGGTGCTCAAAACCATGAACCGAGAGAGGATGACCTGAGTCGAAGTTGGTCGCTCAACCAACAGAGTCACCCAGGCACACTAAGAAACAACTCTTAACTATAGAGAACAAACTGATGGTTACCAGAGTGGAGGGAGGTGGGGGATGGGTAAAACAGGTGATGGAGATTAAGGAGCGCACTTGTGATGAGCACTGGGTGTTGTATGGAAGTGCTGAATTACTATATTATATTATACGTCTGAAGCTAATATTACACTGTATATGAATTAACACTGGAATTTAAATAAAAACTAAAAAAAGAGTAACAACATATACTTTGATAATAAAAATATGTGATAAAACTATTAAAAGGAGCAAGTGTATTAAAATGGAATTTATTGGAAGAGAAGGCTTTAGGATCAGAGAGGAGAACGTAGTTGTTTATTTTCTAGTTCCAGGGTTCAGTAATGTGGTCTCAGTATTCACTGTATCATTAGAATAAATAAAGCAAAAGACCCATGTATCCAGTAATTATGGCAGTATATCATAAATTAGAGATTATAATAAAAACAATTGTTTGCAAGAATCAATACAAGGAAACGGAGGAAAAGGAGGAGAATAAAAAAGACTTGCAGAGGCTGTCAAAATGGTAATGAGAGAAATTAACATAAATCACATTTTTTATAAGTTAATCTCTATAAATTATCGAAGAACTAAATATATGGTATGAAGTAGAGGTCAAAATTAAACCTATTTTCTAGTGTACTGACGAGTGTGAAATGGGTAATTCAGAAGTAAAAAGCGTAAGGATGTTCGGATATAATTTTGCTCATATTGAGTTAGAGGAGTTTACTCTCTATACAGGTGGTGATACTAAAAGACAATTTGGAATTCAAGCCTGGAATTTCTAGGGAGAACATGGCTGGTGATTTAGATATGGGAATTTTCTACATATTAATTAATAGGTAAGATGACCTAAGGAGAGAATGAATTAATTTTACTCGGTGCAAGAATTACATTTCTAATAATTGGAGCTGTCAGATACTGACATGTATTGCCTTGAAAGGTACTGAGCTTTCAGTTAGCTGATGTGTTAATAGTCATCTGACAGGTGTATTTTAGGAAAACCCTAGACTGAGACAGATATTCATCACTATGTGAATCTTAGGGTTAATGCTAAGATTTTATGGCTCATGATTTTTGCTGTTTGCATTTATTGTTTCATGTCCTGCCACATTCTATTTATAAACACGTGTACAAATTTAATAATTTTACATAAATAAACATATGCAAACCAGCTTTTTATTTTAGAATAGTTTTAATTTATAGAAAAGGTACAAAGACGGGTGTCTGGGTGACTCAGTTGGTTAAACATCCAACTCTTGATTTCAGCTCAGCTCATGATCTCACATTTCGTGAGATCAAGCCCCACGTCAGACTCTGACAGTGCAGAGCCTGCTTGGGGTTCTCTCTCTCTCTCTCTCTCTCTCTCTCTGCCCCTCCCCTGCTCAGGCTCTCTCTCTCTCTCCTTCTCTCTCTCTCTACTCTCTCTCTCTAAATAAATAAATGAACAAAATAAAAATGTTACAAAGATAGTACAGAGTTCTCTTACATTTTACATTGAACTTCCTCTATTATTAACATCTGATGTTTCTATGTTACATTTGTTATATAATGCACATATAATTGATTATATATTAATCATTATATTATTATTTGCATACCTTATTTAGAACCTTATTTTTTACCCAATGTCCTTTTTCTGTTCTAGTATACCATTCAGAATGCCACATTACACTTAATCATCATATTTCCTTGGGCTCTTCTTGGTTGTCACAGTTTCTCAGACTTTCCTTGGTTTTGATGACTATGACAATTTTGGGGAATACTGTTCACATTTTATATAATATTCCATAATTTGAAGTTGTCAGATATTTTTCTAATCATTATACAGGAGTTAAGGGTTTTGGGGAGGAAGTCCCAAAGTAAAGTGCAATTCTCATCACACAGTATGAAGGGTACATTCAATCAACATCACTTATCACGGTTGATGTTAACTCTGATCATATGGTTGACACAGTGTTTGTCTAGTTCTTCCACTATAATATTATAGAGGCCTATTCTTAATGCACAAAAAGATTACATAGCCAGCCTGGATTCACAGATAATTGTTTTGTCAGTGAGAATTGAGGTGCTCCCATCTACATTGGTATGAGCTATTATTTGTAGCTGAATTATATCAAATCCATTTTAACTGATTTTCTTAATCATATGACAAATGATCAGGGGAAATGTAGGCAATTAGGTTGATCATTAAGTCTGAAAATTATAGCTGCTTTTCAAAACAATCTTATGATTTAATCTTGAACTTTTGACTGTCAGTGTTTTCCTATTTTAAGTGGAATATATATATATATATATATATATATTTTTAGGAAAACCTTCTAGGAAAACTAAATAAAAAGTTGGTTATAGTAAATATAATTAACTTTAGTAAATATAGTTACATACAGTAAATAAAAATATAGTTATATAGTTAATATAGTGAATATATTAAAATAGTTTTAAGTAATCACATGAAATAGGAAAGCTCAACACTGCTTCTCTCAAAGCACTCTCATTAGAGAACATTTAATTACTATTTTGTGTCAGATTATTATTTTCTAGAGGGAAAGAGAACTTAGCAAACCTCATCCCATTTAGTTTTCAAAACTGCATCTGTTTTATATTCACAAATTTGCCACTTAAGTGCTTAGTATTTAAAGAGGGCAAAGGACATAATATTGGGATTGAGCAGACAGAACCTATAAAAGAGAAGATAGGTACAATACTACGTCAAAGAGAATCTTAGAAAAACGCCAGTCCATATTTTGGTGTCTGGTAAAACACCTAAGAAATACTTTTCATCTTTTTCATATTGAATCCTGGATTTAAGAAACCCCAAAAGCCCTTCTCCTCTTTGTTAATGGATGACAACACAAAAATTACGGTTTATGTGTATACTTAGAGTTTAGGGAATAAAAGAGATAAACTCAGAATAAAACTAAGAAAAAAATCCACCAAGCATCTCCTAATATTATTACCTCAGGATATCTGACAATTTCTGGATTTATTCTGTTCTTCCTTTTTTTCATATTATAGGTTGGTATTGGCATGTGGGAAATGTAAAAAGCAAATTTTATATATATTGTATATGATATAGTATATAGTCTTTGACCATTCACAGCAATGTGAGTATATATCTATGCTTATATTTTTGCCTAGGTTCTGATGTGGATGTTAGAACAGGGAAACACATGGCAGGTTGACCACGGGGTCCTTGGTTTCTCCCTCTTGTTTCATAAGTGACAATGCCATAAAGCAGATTCACTATATCATCTTCAATGCAGAAAAGACACCCACATCTCAGTTGGCTTGAGCAAGATAGTTGAGCAAGGTAGTTCAGCAATGGAGAATAACTGGCAAGAATGGAGAGCATCACTATACTAGTGCTACGTGAAGAGCCACCAATAGGTAACAGACTGGCTTAGGAAATCAGGAAGGTCAGTGAACTATCTATAATTAAATGGAAGCAACCTTCAAGTATTCTATTCTGGGCATGACTTTGGAACATACCCATATTTTCTGCTTAAGTCATCAAAATTTGGCTGAATTTAGTTAGTGACCATTTTGCCAGAATTTCCTCCCACATGCCATGCTTCTTCTCAGAAATAGTATTTTTGTGGTATTTATATAAGGTTCTTCTCTAGCATAAATCACCCGATTCTGAATATGGTAAACCTATTTGAAGTTAAAGGAAGTATAGTTAATTCTCTCTTATCAGGAAAGGACTTAATTCTCTTTCCAATTACCTCTTCCTTGCAAAATCACCCACTGTGTTAAATGCATCCTGTTCCATGAATTATTGCATAAAATCAAACAGACTTGGGACCCAAAAGCTATTCTATGGCAACAGATTTCTTTAAAGTTAGCTATAACTTTCCCATTCTTTATAACATATCACCAATTTTAAATTTATAATTTAAGTGACTACTTTTTTTTGCCAGTCACTGTGGAGCTACGAAGTAAAAAAATAAAATAAAAATAAAAATAAGTAAACAAATGAGAGAGAGAGAGAGATTGAGTTCCTATTCTTAAGAACTCAATGTCTAGTGTGTACTAAAGTTACCCACTGGAATTAGATTAGGTGTCATTTAAATCTACTCCTTTAAACAAATAAATATTGAGTTCCTAGGAAAGTTCTACCTGCTGGGGGGTGCACTAAGTATCCTCTGTCTCATTATCTTAATTTCTGGTAGAGCAAGACAGACAAGAAAGATGAGAAATAGTATCACAAAGAAAAATAATAAATCAGGAAAAGGATATAGAATTTGCAATTTTATGAAGGGTGCCTTGGGAATGCTGTGTTGAGAAGATTGTATCTAAATAATATCCCGAAGAAGAAGCAGTGACTCAGTTGGGTACCTTGGAACAAAGTGTTCTAGGAAAACAGAAGTGGAAAGATTCTAAAATGGGAGCATGGCTGTCATGTTTAAGACGTGTCACGTCGAGGCAGCAAGGAAGCAACCTACTGGGAGTGGAAGGGGCAAGGCGCGACAGTAAAAGATGAGGTCAGAGAGGAAACAGGAGCTTTGCCCCATTAAAATATGATTTGTCAAATTGTTAATTTGAAGTCCTTTCTCAGAGGGATACATCATATTGTAGATGACTCTCAACATTTTCCTCTTTTCCCTGTGGTCTCAAATTAGTGGACTGAGATGTGAGGGCTTAGGACCAGAAAAGGAACTGTTCACAGAGTACCTTCTGATTGGAATACAGCAGTCATTATCACCGACTTGGCGAATGCTTTTATTGACTTAGTGGAATCGTTGTTTACAAATTATGTTTTATGATTCTCATGCTCAGAGGAATTTTCAAACCAGTGGGGGAGAATTGGCTAGCTCTCTTGTTTTCTCTGACTATGGAAAAAACCAACATAATAAAAATTCATTGGGAGCGGGGGCACTCTAAGTTATTAGAACTCATAGTAACTAAAGTGAAGACGCACTGATTCCCTCCTTCTGCCTCTTCTATCCAACTTAACATACTGTCTTGCCCACAGAAAGCCCTTACTGATACCAATGTGAATATATACCTGTATCTGTGCTTACTGCTGCCTAGATTCTGATGTAGATGTCACAATAGAGATCCACGCGGCAAGTTGGTTTCTCCCTCTTGTTGTGTAAGGGACAGAGCCATGAAGCAGGCTCTTGGTATCATATTCAATGCAGAGGAGACACCCTCAACTCAACTGGCTTCCACAACTCTCTACCATCTTTAGTCTTTGTTCTTCGAGTGCTATTGTGGAGCAGAGAGAAAGGGCCTAACGTTGTTCTAGGTTCTGGGGTTCTGGGGTGGATAGCACTAAACACCTACTCCAAAAACAACAAAATCTCCGCCTTGTGAATTTAACTTTCCAGTGGGTAAAAACAAATCCTAAAAAATAAATAAATAAATAAGCGAACTAGATGAATGATGACATAAGAGAGTTTAGAAACAAAATAGAAAAAAGCCCAGGAATGGGCAGTGAAGATTAGAATCTTGAAAATATTACCTATTAGGCAAATTAGAGATTTGAACACAGATTATTTATCTGTTTAATGAGATTAAAAATGGTATCTATCTCATGCATTGTGATAAGAAATAAATGAGAAAATATGTGTGATAAAACATATTCATTATATTTTATGTTCAGAAAATTTTAGAAACACGGGGCGCCTGGGTGGCTCAGTTAGTTGAGTGTCCGACTCTTGATTTCAGTTCAAGTCATGATCCCAGGGTTATGGGATTGAGACCCTCTGTCTTTGGACTCTGCATTGAGTGTGGGATCCTGCTTAAGTTTCTCTCTCTCTCTCTCTCTCTCCCAGTGCTCCTCTCCCCTGCTCACGTATGCTTTCTCACTCTCTCAAAAAAAAATTTTTTTCAGAAACACATTAGTTTGATTGAAACTTCTTACCAACAGCAGTAGCAGAGAGACTGTTATTTAAAAGTCAGTGATTCCAAACACTAGAAGAAGTTTCTCTGAGGTTTCTATAAGTTCTAATAAATTTCCGGTTGGGAAAGGAATTGAAAACACACACACACACACACACACACACACAGAACCAGCAAGTTTCTTTATAAATTAAGTTATATCTGAAGTGATTAACAATATCTTACGTATGGATGCTAGGCAAAATAATGGTCTCCCTCCCAAAGATGTCTATGTCTTAATCACCAGAGTCTGCGAACATGGCAAAAGGGAATTATGGTTAAAAATGTAATGAAAGTGCTAATCAGGTGGTCTTGAGATGGGGACATTATTTTAAATTATCAAGATGGATCCAATATAACCACCAGTCCTTAAAAAGTATGAACTTTCCCACTTGTGGACAGAGGAGGACTGACAATGGAAGAGAGGCCAAAAAGGCATGTTGCCAGTTAATGGAGGAAAAGGACGACCATGTAAGGAATGCATGCAGCCTCTAGAAGCTGCAAGAAAAAGCAAGGAAATGGATGTTTCCAAGGGGACTCCAGAGAAACCAGCTTTACCAACACCAGCCATGGCATCTACAACCTACAGAACTGTAGGATGATAAAGTTGTGTTGTTTTTAACCACAAATCATACGTCATATAGAAAACAAACATACCGTGATTATGACTTTCCACAATTTCCTGCAACAAACCTCCTGAACACTGATAACTATGCTAATACTATGTTTTCATCTCTAGCTGGGTAGAGGCAAGCTCAGAAATAAAAAATTTGGCCATAAGAGATTCCTTCTCTTTGCAAAAACGAAAAACCAAACAAAAACAAAAACAAAGCATGAGTGGAAACGTATTAAATTTGAAAGAGATGGGAACATGAACAAAATTATTCTTCAAACCTCTGTCCCAAAGTAAGTCATAAAAATATCTTTAATGGTACAAACTTCCAGATAGAAGATTAACAAGTTGGGGGATCTAATGTGCAGCATGGTGGTTACAGCTAATAATGTTGTAGTATTTAACTTTAAAGTTGTTAAGAGAGTAGATCTTACATGTTCCTACCACAAAACAGAAAAGGTGATTATGTAACACGGAGGAAGGATCAGGTAAGGATGATAATCACTCGGCAATATGTAAGTATATCATACCAACATTTTGCATACTTTAAACTCACACAATGTTATATGTCAGTCATATCTCAATAAAGCTGGGGAAAAGAAGGGATCCTGACTTGCTCTCATGGTTCATAAATATTTTCTACCCTTTAACTTTTCTTACCAGTCAAGGAGAGACATTTAAAGCACAGTACCTGAACATTTGAAAAAGCATTTTTAGGTCAAAGGTCATTACTTCCTTTTAAGTAAATATTGATCTCTTTTTTTTAATTTTTTATTAAAATTTTTGTTACTGTTTATTTTTTAGAGAGAGAGAGAGAGAGAGAGCATGACCAAGGTGGGGGCAGAGAGAGAGGGAGACGCAGAATCTAAAGCAGATTCTAGGCTCTGAGCTGTCAGCACACAGTCTGACTCAGGGCTCAAACTCACGAACTGTGAGATCATAAACTGAGTTGAAGTCAGATGCTTAACTGACTGAGCCACCCAGATGCCCTAAATGCTGCTTTCTTTTTAAAGAGAAACTCATATTTCCAATTTTCTGATTGTCCTTCTGAGATAGGAGGCTTATATTAATTACTGTTTCTGCACTTTATAAAGCATTCTCACATTGTATGTGGTTCATCTAACATGTATAGTATGTTATTTTCCTTTTCTTTTCTAATTCTTTTTTTTTTTAAACTCCAGCTCTTATATTAGGGCATTCCTTAAGGCTGGTCCTTGGCTTTTTATCTATCATTTATATATACTCTTTGTGATTTTACCCACTGCTGATAAATACTAAATTTACACAGATAATTTAACCACAATATTTTATGGTATTTTTCACATAATAATAATAATAACAATAATAATAATAATAATAATAATAAAGGCACATTCCCACTATCTCCTATGTATCAAATACTGATAATAAGATTTAAAATGTCTGCTTGGATATCCCACAGTCACCAAAAACCATGAGATGATCCTTCCTTCTAAACCAGGTTTTCCTCCTGGTTCTTAATTTCTCTCAAAGGTAGGATCACCTTCCTTGAAACCTCTTAGAAGAAATACGGCACTACCTTGAAATCATCTTTTACAAACTGTTTTAAATCATTCACAATGTTTATTTACTGTTACTTAGTAATAGCTTCATAATCACTATGTTGTCTTCCTAGCTTATAATTGTCTTTTCAGCTCTTCCATCAGCCATGTAACCAATCTCCAGTATTAAACAGAACAGAATAATGAGGAGTGTCTGTCTTCCCCATTATTTTTCCAATGGGTCTTTCTCTATAATTAAAATAGTTCACCCACAAACACCTCATCTTCACAAAATGAAAATATGTTTTCTCATTTTCTCATTATAAAACTAATGTACACTTACAGAATTTCCGAAAAATACGTAAAGTAGAAAGCAAAAATAAGGAGAACTTTGAATTAAACATCAAACACCCTGTAGGAGAGACAATAACTCAACAGCAATGGCCGGGTCCCTACAGGCTCAGCCTCAGCTGAAATAATGATGGGGGAGCTGCTATAAAGGATGGAGGACTATAAGGCATAAAAGTGGGCACTGGCAACAGATGAGGGAGGACCTCAAAGGTACCTTTTTATTTCACAGTTGTCTTCAGAGTGTGTGTCCTCTGTGGGCTACTGAATAAAATGTGCCCTGGTCATATGCCAGACCACTTCTCTCTGCTCTTTGTCCTTTACTCAGAAAAAGAAGTGTCATCATAGAGACACATCAAAGGCCCATGATTCACCTGTACAATATCATTGCTTGTGATGACCACAAAGGAAACATTTAAAACACTGACATCTCAGGGCACCTGGGTGGCTCAGTTGGTTAAGTGTCTGACTTTGGCTCAGGTCATGATCTTATGGTTTGTGTGTCTGAGCCCCACGTCAGGCTCTGTGCTGACAGCTCAGAGTCTGAAGCCTGCTCCGGATTCAGTGCCTCTCTCTCTCTCTGCCCCTTCTCCCCACTCATACTCAGTCTCTCTCTCTCTCAGAAATAAACATTAAATTAAAAAAATAAATAACACACCAATATCTCTAAATATCTCTTAGTGTGAGAAAACGTATTCCAACTCAGCATATGGAAAACGTGAACCTTTTAAAAAAATTCTTAGATAATGTCCTTAATTTCCTACAGAGAATGAACAACAAAAAAGGTTTTAATCACCATCAAGAAGGATAAAACAAAAACTATTTCATCAACTAGAAAATGGAACGTTTGCCAGGCACTGTATCATGCAGAACTTAATTGGATTGTAATTCTACCCACGTACCTTTTTCATAAATTACATGATTAATTCAGTTGTAGTGATGTAGACATTTGGTCACCGTTTCCATTGATTACACAACAGATAAACATGAGTTTTCTGTTTGAAGTAATCCTTACTTTGAGATTCTCCTCCTTACTGACTTGTATTTCTTAGTGCAATTTGTATGTTGAAATGACTGACAACTTGAAAATTTTAAAACGAAACTTTTAAAAAATCATGATACTCTTCCCCCCTCCCCTCTTTCTTTGACAAGAAAGAATCTTTTTTCAGATGTTTTTTTTTTTCCTAACAAGACATAGACATACATACCATGCCTTAGGTTAGAAAAGCTAATAATTTCAACCAAAGTTTGAAGTATTTAACCCAGCCCTACTTTGTAGAGACCTGAGGCCATGGGAAGAACTGAGATAGACACGTGTGATGGGTACAGTGCTCTAGAACGAGATTTGGGCATGGGCCCCAGAGAGCTGGATGGTGCCCATAATCCAACGTGTTCTTGGTCAGTTAATGCACAAAAGTCATTTAGAAGTATTTAGCCTCACTTTCACCTCCTCTTAAGTGACTGTGATGAAATAGCCTATCTGACTGACCTAATAGGATATATCATTTGAATCAACAAGGACTAGTCTCTAGCAGCTAAGAGCAGAAGTATAGGCGGGGCCCAGGAAAAGGAATAAAGATCTTTGTCAGTGTCAAAGGGCTTCATCAGCGTGAGTTATTATAAGGATGCGACAGCACTTTGCAGCACATCTGCCAACCACACTTGAGTTGAGATACCAGAGGAAAGGGATAGAGCTTCTCAGACCTTCAAAATGCCACTGCTTTTCAAGTCCCCTCCTTTGTCACTGATGAAATATGAATACATCTTCTAGTGAACTGTGATGTTACTTGTTTTCTGAAAACTAGGTAGCTACGAACAGTGAAGTTTATGGCTAGCCTGATGCAAAGAAGAAGTGGGAGAGAAGGAACTTATTCTCTCAGTTATAAATAACACAAGGCACTCTGGGGTCTGTCTCCTTTTCCTTTCTAGTCTCTCTCTCATCCCTCGTTTCCTTTCCCTGTCCAGCCATACTGCACTCCACTTCCTCAGACACTCCAGACGTTTTCTGCTGCTGGGCCCCATAATATGGTCTTCACTCTATCTGGGTGCTCTTGCCACTTTCTCATCTTCCCTGCTAATGTGACTCAAACTTCACATTGCAGTTTGGGCATTGCTTCCCCTAGGAAGTCATACACTGGATGCTGAGTTATATGACTGCCATGTGCTACTGAGCACTTTCTGCTTTTACTATCACAGAGCCTATAATATTTATCATAAGTACTGGATGAAAGTTCTTTTCTCCAATAGCATTTAAGTTCTTTGAAGGCAAAGTTTAAGTCTGTTAGGCCAGGGGTGCCACTGTATTTCCAGCCCCAGCATAGTTCTTGATACACAGAAGATATTGAACACATAACTGCTGAATGTATGACTGCATGGAGAAGGAGATGACTGACTGTCTCTACATTTCTTTTATGTGGTCTTCATAGCTCAGTACTACTATTCCGAAGGACTTTAGAAACCCACTTCATGGTTGGCATGGCCAGGTTCTGTGATTGCCTCTCTGCTTGCTGCCTTGTGAAGTGGGTCATGAAGCCATTTTCTGGCTGTAACCCAGTTCTGTATAAGAAATTTAAGGGGGTAGAGTAGCTATAGCTAAACCGCTAGACAATGCCATAAGCTAAATAGGGTGAGGAAACAGATGGGTATAAGGAATAAGTAAGTGTGTATTTCCGTATGTCACAAGCTAGAAGAAAACATAGATGGAGTTTAGAAGACTGTTTATGGGCTAGCAGACTCAACAGATTATCACAAGATATAAACAAAGGGGCATCATATCTTCAAGTAAAAGGGCTCTTTTTGCTTATTTTTGTTGGTGGTTCAAAGCAAAACACTTTATTGGTTGGAACCACAGAAACTTCTTGCCCATTACTTTTACTAAGTTATGTCACCTAGCAACAAAACCTGATGTGAGAATTCTTGTTCAAGTAACTTAGCGAGTACACTCAACTAAAACTTGTAAGGGATGGGGAAACGAGATATGAAGAAGCTGGGCAAAGATGAGGATTCAACCGAAGTCCGCTGTCAGTCTGACCCAGGTGAGCTCTGGAGCATGAATAGTAACACAATGTCCTACATGGACAAGGAGTGACCTTTTGTATTCCAGTATAAGTCAATCATCACTATAGACTACCCATTATGGAGACAGCATCATTTCTCAGGCCGAGGGGCAATTCTCAGATGACAGGTGACTCTGAGGGTTAGCAGCCAGTACTCAACGGGGGCCAAGATACTGTTGCACCAGCAAGGGAAGGGGAACTGAGCAAGGCACCAAGCATACCTACACTTTTCAACCCCTAAAGCGAAAGTGTTTCAGGGCCAAGCCAACTATTCCAGAAAGTGATTTAAACCTTCCCATATCTGTATAATAACTGAATAGGGTCCATCCTTTTGACTGTGCCATTTCTTACAACTGAAACTTCTGAAAACAGAGTCAAACTAATTTAATGTTGCTTGAGGAAAATTTGCACTTTTTGCTATCTCTAGATTCCCACTAAAATTAAGTTACATAAATGTCAGCTTTACAGAAATTTTCTTGAACTACTCCAAGAAGAATATGAGGGAAAAGGCTCAAGCTGCAGCAAATGAGATTGAGTTTAGACACTTGGAAAACAAAGTGTATTATTAAACTCCAAGGCTTACTCACTCTGATAAGAATTGTTATGAAGTTGGGGCACCTGCGTGGCTCAGTCATTAAGCATCCAACTTTAGCTCAGGTCATGATCTCATGGCTCATGGGTTTGAGCCCCACATTGGGCTCTGTGCTAACAGCTCAGAGTCTGGATCCTGCTTCAGATTCTGTGTCTCTCTTTCTCTCTGCCACTCCCCCTCTCACTCTCTGTCTCTCCCTCCCTCAAAAACAAATAAACATTTTAAAAAAAGGAATTGTTATGAAGTTACTTTTATTGGAGCTTTTGAAAATAAGAAATATTTATACTTTAAAGATTATAAGTTTAATTACCTTTTAATTCTATTATTTATGTCTCTTTTGATGAGAATGCTAAGGAATTGCATTTAAGCTTCATAGAAGGCTCTATGTGTATTTAACTCTCTCCTAAAGAAAGCATAACATAGTAGAAAAAACACTGACTTGGATACATATGTTATGGCTCTCTACTAAATTAACTGGCCTTTAAAAAACATTTTTTATGTTTATTTTTGAGGGAGACACAGCATGAGTAGGGGAGGTGCAGAGAGGAAGGGAGACACAGAATCCGAAGCAGATTCCAGGCTCTGAGCTGTCAGCACAGAGCCTGACACAGGGCTTGAACCCATGAACCATGAGATCATGACCTGAGCCCATGACCTGAGCCAAAGTGGGACACTTCACCAACTGTGCCACTCAGGCTCCTAACTGGCCTGTCAACTGAAAGCCCCTGGTTGGCCTTTGACAGAAACTTAAGCTCTCTAAAATCAGTTTGCTTCTAATGGAAGGTGACGAGGATGAGCAATACAATCTTTCTGGTTCTTTCAATAGTCTGTGCTTTTATTTATTTGGTAAAAATAAGATATAAAATGCATGCATCGGGGTTGGTTGCTTCTCATACAACATAGACTTAAATTTTTTCCGAGTTACTAATGTATTGTTCTACCAATATACAGTGAATAACTCATCTTTTTCTCACTCATTTGAAATGCCATGATAATTATATAATATATACTTATAATTTTATCAACTTCTGGCTCTTTTATTATTTATCAATCCATTCATTTACTGAAGAACTATTTATTGAGCACTTACTATGCATCAGTCACTGCGCTAAATACTAATTTATCCATCAGTGACTGTAGCAATATCATAGTGCTTTACCTGTTGTATAGCACATTTAAATAGAAAAACAAATTCTCATTACTTATATCCCATTTTCAATATTTTACCAGCTTATGTGCCTTGGTGGTATAGTGGTGAGCATAGCTGCCTCCCAATATTTTACTGGCTCGTCTCATCTACTTACTACTCCAAATCGAGAATCATCTTGTCAATTTTCAAAATTCAATTTGACATTTTATTTGGATTTCGGGTAGTGTTCTTAATTTCCTAAAAGATTTGAACAAATTACTCGTTCTTTTCCCTTCAAAGTAGGGACTCTTTGTGGGCATTTTAGAATATATTTTCACTTTTTACTTATATTAGGAAGGCGTATATTATATCTGGAGTCCTTTTCCCAATATTTTCAAAATTGTATGGTGTTTAACTATACATCACTGGTATGGGGTTGTAACAATTTCTGAGTTTCAGTTAAAATGAGTTTCATGTTTTGCAACTGGTTCATTTGTTTTCATTTCAGGATGACTGAGTAAGGTTTAGGTACTTATATACTTATTTGACCAGCTTTCCTGGGAGTTTATTTGCATTCTCAGACAGGTACTTATAGCACAGGATCTGGTAGTTTATCAAAATTCCATTTCCCCTCCTTCCTAGGCCCCATCTAGACTACCTTTCCCAGCCTCCCTTGCAAGTAACTGAGTCAGGCCAGTGGAATGTGAACAGAAACGATGTATGCAATTTTTAGCCTACAGCATTTAAGGAGAATTACTCACTTTCCAGTCTCTTTTCCATTCTGCAGCCCCCAGGATTGATGACAACACCCTTGGTAAGTGGACTACAAAAGGAACACTGAATCACCCACTTATCTATCCTTTCATGGGAAGAAGATAAACTCCTATACTCTTTCTGAACCAGACTAGATTTCGTTTTAAATCACAGACCAGCCAGCCTACCTTAATACCACTTTCCAATTCTCTTGCCTAGTTTAACTCATGGCACTGTGGTTTCTATTACAAATAAAACTTATTTAAAAATTTATAAATCATCATTCAAAACTCCATAAACAGTGTTCTTTCTATACTGAGAATCAGAATATAATGTCGTGTCTTAGATTAGGTTGCCTGGAATCAGATTCTGAGATGGGGAGCTGTGTATAAAGGGTTTATTGGGAAGTACCATCTGTAAGGAAGTGAGAAACGCAGGGTTGGGCATAGAGAGAAGCCAACCAACAATGTGGCAGCAACTACATACCTTAGCCTAGGTCCGATAAGGACTGCTGGAGCTGGGGTGGCCCTTTGGCATTATCCCAAATTGAGGCATGGGAGCCTTTGTATTTCGACATGAGCCACTAGTCATAAACAGCTGCCTGGAGAGGGTTATAACCTTGGGGAAAACAGTTTTGTGTGGCCTAGGACATGTCCCAGTGAGGGAAAAGCTAAGATCTGTCAGTATCTGCTATTCCTAGCAGTCGGTGTATTGACACTTGAAAACAGGATGGGAAAGAAAAGGAGAAATCCAGAACAGGAGGTACTAGATCCCACAGTATCCAGTACATATAGGCATGGAGATAATAATTTATTGCATGATTCTTTTTAAGAGTCCAAATTTGGGTAACTTAACAAAAATAAATGAAGGGCGCCTGGTTGGCTCGTCAGAAGAACATACAACTCTTGATCTTGGGGTCATCCGTTTGAGCCCCACACTGGATATAGAGAATACTTAAAGAAATTATTAATTAGTACCCGAGTAAATAAAGCTTTCCTGCTAGAGGGGATTTGGTTACGTCATTGTTCTCCAGTGTATGGTGCATGTACTGCAGGATATGGGCAAAATCCACGGGTCATTCAGAAAGAAAACATGAATGTGTGCGCATGAAATACTTTTACACAGATATTACACAAATAATTGATAAGGACTACTAAAAACAGTTAATATAAAATAGGCAGGTAGTACGTGCATATCATTTATAAATACCTGACTTACCCTAATACCTCATATTTCATATAGACCCTAAGAGGAAGCCAATCATAACATCACCATTTTATGTAACATTAGTTAAGAAAAATATGCTGTTGGAAAAAATCCTAAGACATATGGTTTTTAAAAAGAGTCCAGAAAAACACATAAATTGGTCACAATAGATCCTTGTCACTTTGGAACTTCTTGAATCTACTCGAAGGTAACTCATATCTTTTCAGCTGTCATCAGTTGCATTACCTGTTATTTGATAAGAATTTTAAAAGATAATAAAAGATTTATTTGCTTCGGAATATCTTGCTTCCTTAGGATTGTAATATATTTTGTTGCTTTGCAAGAAAATATGGAATTGAAGTCATTCTTCCAAAGACAAAGGTTTGCTCCAGTTTATTGTATTTGTGCTATGCCACCATGTTTTCAGGCCTTACTGACTGCACACTCTCGTCTTCTTTCAATGTTCAATTACAGGATAATCATGTTGAAGACTTTCAAATGACAATTAACCTCAACATGCGCAGAACCGTCAAGGCACGTAACTTGAAATCATTAAACTGTGAGTAGCTGTCTCACTGTAATTGTGAAATGCAGTCTGATTTTGGAAATGTTGAAAAGTGAAAAAAAAAGCTCATTTTAGAAGTGATGAAATATGTAGTATATTACAGTTGTGTATTAATTTTTTATCAACTAATGAATATGCACAATAAATTTTTTTTGTAGAAATGTGGCTTATATTGAGAAGGGGTTATTTTATGAAAATGTTTAATAGATGGTTTTGTTAAGTAACAAATTTCTCCAATCATTTAAAGGATTTTTAAAATAAGAAATGGAACATGATATAGAATAAGGCAGACTTAACTACTGTGGATCCCTGAAGTTATTTAAATACCATTTTCCAGATGATTCCATATAGCTTCTTGTATTTGAATAATTTTGACAGATTGTCTCTTTTTTGCTTGGTTTCATAAGCTTCTCTATCCATTCAAGTTTACTTATTTATTTTTGAAGGAGTGAGAGCATAAGCGTGAGCAAGGGAGGGGCACAGAGACAGGGAATCCCAAGCAGGTACACCATGGAGCCCAATGCGGTGTTCGAACTCATGGGCCATAAGATCATAACCTGAGCTGAAATCGGGAGTTGGATGCTTAACTGACTGAGCCACCCAGGCGTCCCTCTATCTATTTTTAAATAAAACTTTCAGATCAAAACATATCCATTGTCTGTTTTCCAATTTTTTTTTGGTTAATTTATTCTGTCCCTCAGAGATTCTTGATAGCAAATCATATACAAAGAAAAAATTATTTTGCCCATTTTAAAATATCACTATTATATAAGACTTAGAACCTAGTAGCCAAACCTCATTTGTGTCAATATTTCCCTGGAGTTAATATTTTTTCTTTTGTCGCTGGCTTAATTTTAAAAAGAAAGCACAAAAACTGAAAGAAAAATGTATAAGTGAGAAGAAATTCTTAGGTTCCAGTATCTGTAAATTCATGAAACAAATAACATTTTTGGTTAAAAAAAATAGTAGCCTGAAAAACAAATTTTGATTGTGCTTATTATTAAATATGTTAAGTCAAAGTATAAATAACTGTAACAGAAGTTTCTTAGAGAAGATCTAAATTATTCTTGAACTCAAAATTCATTAAAAGAAAATATTTTACATAACTATCAAGCAGGGAAACTTTCTTCCTCAGAATGTTTAAATTGCTTCCAAAGCTTGTTAAGAACTCTTTTCCATCATACTCTCACCCTGACAATGAAATAAACAACATTGCTTTTCAGCTCCACTGGCACCTTCAAGCACTGGGCTCAGAAATGGTAATTAAAAACAATTTAAAAGACTGATTTCACAGTTTACTCATGGGAAGCAGCACATCTTGTTCCAATTCCATTCCTAAAAAAGCCTCCCACACTATTACTGAGAAATTTTCAAAGGTCATGATTAAAGTAAGCTCCTACCTTGTTTTGTATGTGGTTCTACTACCAAAGCATCAACCATACTCCTAAATTATATCACCGGCCTCATTTCCCAGAGACAGGCTCAGGTCAGCCTCTGAACTCCAGGAGAGATTTTGGACTCTATCTCTTTGAAAAGTTCTGCCAATATTAAACAGAAATAAATACAGACTCTTCACATGAGTACATGGCTTGGCAATCTAATCTTCCAGCTGCATGGCTATTAATCTCATCCAAACAGATGTCACTTGCTGTTTGGATGCTATCAATAATAATATAATGATTTTAAACATGGTGTAGAGTAAAAGCATACCAGGAGTTAAACAGCAACCTCAAAAGAAACAGACTAAGTGGAGAAGGATTGTCTTTTAAAAAAGAAAAAAAAAATCATACCAAACAGAAAAGGCAAAAGCAGCAGGATTAAAATATGTATTACCACAATTCTAAGAATCAGTAAACAAAGGCAATAACTGCATAGATAAAGAGTGTATGGACTTGACTGCACAAAATGTTCATGTCCCAATAGTTCTTTATATGTTTTTTTCAGCTTTACTAGGTAGAATTGACAAATAAAACTGTAATAAAGTGTATACCGTGAAAATTTGACATACATTATACATTGTGAAAGGATACTGACCATTGAGTAATGGACACATCCATCACCTCATATATTTCTTTTTTTCTTTTTGGTTCTCCTCTCTTAGCAAGTTTCAATGATACATTTAAGCATTATCAACGATACTCACTGTACTATACTTGTTTTATTTATTTTTTAAGATCCCAGCTCTAAGTGATACCATACCGTATTTGTCTTTCTTTGTCTGGCTTATTTCACTTAACCTGATGCCTTCCAGGCTCATTTATGTTGTCACGAATGGTAGGATTTTCTTCATTTTTAAGGCCGAATAGTATTCAATTGTGTACGTGTATATATGTTACATATACTTTACATTATATATACTTCTCCATTCATCTATTGACAGACAGTTAGGTTGGTTCCAGACCTTGGCTATTGAGAATAATGCTGCTATGAACATGAGTGTACAGATACCTCTTTGAGACAGTAATTCAGTTTCCTTTGAGTATATATCCAAAACTAGGATTGCTGGATCATGCGGCAGTTCTAATTTCTTGGGCAACTTCCGTATAATATTTCATAGTGACTATGCCAGTTTACATGTCCACCAACAGTGTACAAGCATTCCCTTTTCTCCATATCCTCAAAAGCACTCATCTCTTGTCTTTCTGATAACAGACATCCTAAAGGTGTGAGGTGGTAACACATTGTGGTTTTAATTTGCATTTCCCTAATATTAGTGATGTTGAGCACCTTTTCATGTTCCGTTGGCCATTTGTATGTCTTCCTTAGTTGTGTTTGTTCTTGTGTACTTTGGATATTAACCCTTTAACAGATATATGGTTTGCAAATATTTTTCCCATTCCATAAAAATGCCTGGACATTTTGTTGATGGTTTCCTTTGCTGTGCAGAAGGTCTTTAGTTTGATATAGTTCCATTGTTGATTTTTATTTTTGTTGCCTTTGCACTTGGTGTCAAATCCAAATAATCATTGCCAAGACCAATGTCAAGGAACTTACCCCCTGTGTTTTCTTCTATGAGTTTTATGGTTTCGGATCTTACATTCAAGTCTTCCATTTATTTTTAGTTGGTATTTGTATATGGGGTAAAATAGGAGTCCAGTTTTGTTCTTTTACATGTGGATATCCAGTTTCCCAGCATCATATTTTGAAAAAGTTATCCTCTTCTATCCTCTTCTATACACTTGGATCTTTTGTCAAAAATCAATTGACCATATATACATGGGTTTACATCTGGGCTCTTGATTCTGTTCCTTTTGTGAATCTATGACATGTTTGTGCTTTGTGATTTACTGCAATGCTTAGATAAAACATCTTATAATTACATCAGTTTATTTCAGGACATAAATGTGGATCTTTTTAGAGTCATCTTCTTTAAACTCTTTTGGTTTCCTGGATCTGGATGCCTGTTTCTTTACCCAATTTAGGGAGATTTTCAGCCATTATTTCTTTCTTAAGCTTTCTTCCCCTTTAGCTCTCTTCTCTCCTGTTGTGACCCTATGGTACATATACTGATCTGCTGATAGTGTCCCATAAGTCCCTTATGCTATCTTCACTCTTTTTCATTATTATTATTTTTTTGTTTGTTTCCCTGACTGGAAACCTGTCCTTGAGTTTGCTGATCTTTTCTTCTTCTTGATCTAGTCTGCTGTTGAACCTTTGTATTGATTTTTTTAGTCCAGTTATATATTCTTCTGCTCTATAATGTCTTTTGGAGCTTTTAAAATATGTTCTATCTCTTTGTTGAAACTCCTACTTTGTTTATGCATTGCTCTCCTGACCTTGGTGAGCACCTCTGTGACCATTATTTTGAACTCTCTATCAGATAAGATCTGTTTCATTAAGATCAGTTTCTGTAGATTTATCTCGTTCATTTTTTATTCTCTCTATAAAAGTAACAGCTGTTTTAGGGTCCCGATAAAAGATTAGCTCTACCGATAGTCCAGCCACCTTCTTGACTGCAGGCTGATGGCTCATGTGCATACTACCCAACAAAACTCAGTAGATTGATTGCATTTCCCTTCTACTCATTTCTTAAAAATGGAACGATTAAAAGTTTACAAATGGGAACGATTAGAGGAGGCTCTCTATGGTTTATTTGTGGGTAAATACCACAAGTAAAAAAAAAGGTCTTAGTAGATGCATCCTATATAATCAACTAAACTGATCCAAAAGATACATTAAAAGAAACATTTCTTCTTTCAGTCCATGATGCTGTCAGCAGTACATCACAATACTACCTGTACAAATAGTATCTTCGTTATTGGAAAAGTTCATATATTTAGTTACTCTCTCAAGTACTTTGAGTACACGAAATAAAACCCCTAGGCTGAAAGGCTGCAACACAACTATTCAACGTCACCCTAATAATAAGTGCTACCATTTATTTTTGGCATTTGATTTGCCAAATGCTTTATTAAATACCTTATATCATTAACTTGCTTAACTACCATACATATTCTATTACTATTTTTATCTTCCAGATGAGGAGACAAAGCCTCTGGTGAACAAAGTAATCTGCCTAGTGTCATACAGCCAGCAATTGGGAGGTAATTTCAAACCCTTATTTTGTATGGTTCCAAAACTTGTCCTCTCTACCATTATATTATATTTTCTATCTCAATTCATTCATAAGATAAGCATGTGTGATAGATCTACAGAAATAATAAGACCAGAAATTATTAGGATTGGTTTTAAAATTTATAAGCACCTAGGTTCAATGTGACACTGTGCGTATCAGAATATGCCCACCTTTGTAGACAGATATAAAGAAGAAATTGTAGACCAGTTTATTAGCATTATATCCAACTACTGCTGAGGTCTTTTCCAAATGTATTCAAATATTTCCTAGTCTCTCAACTGTCAAACAAATACAAATGGAATTATCACCAACTCTCTATAGCAATGTAAGTATCTTACACCTTATATCTGCACCCTCAGTGCACTCTGGTTCAGTCTGCTGGCTGTCACTCTGAACCTCTTTCAGGGAGTATTTCTCTAATCCTGGAAGCAAGTAAAAGGGGCTGAGCCATAAGCAATATAGTTAGTTTTTTTTTCTATTTAATGTCTCTATATTAAAGAATCTTTAAACAGGTCAACATCTGTCCCGGACAGACAATGTATCTCTGCAGTTTTGTGCAGTCATGAAAGCTGAATAGAAATTAATTTGACTACAGAATCAGCTCTGTTTCGGAAAGGCCCCAAGTCCACGGAGCACATTCTAATGTTGACGTGAATGAGGAGATTTTGAAGGCCCAATGGGGTTTCTTCTGATCTTTTTATTCTGCTTCTAGACATATCAGGAAACAAGAATGAAATACCTCTTCCCATGTGGAATTCAGTAAGTCGTATGATTGACTTAATCAAATGTTAGGATTAAAATACAAACAATTAGATGTTTAAATAAATTAAAAAATCACGGAAAACTGCATTCTTCTACATAAGATCTTGTTGAGGGTCTAAGTGTTTCCAGAGCAGGATGTTTCATCACAAGTGATGTGTACCATGGCATAAATGGTAAAAAAAAAAAAAGAAAAAAGAAAAAAGAAAGAAAGAATAAAATAAAATAAACAGACAATAAGAAATGAAATGTAATGGGATATATGATAGTCTCCAAACTAAGGAGCTATCATATATTTAATTCCCATTCGCTTTCTTAAATCACCCTGTAGATACGAGAAAATCATTTCACCTTAGTCTCTCCCCTGTGGGATAATACAAGTGCATGAGAAAAATGAGGGGAGGTATGGCTCATGAAAATAGTCACAAAGCCTTTGCACAGCTAAATTGTTCTCATATGAAAAAATCATGATAAGCCTACATTTGGGTAGATTAAAAACCTGTTAAATAATTTGCTTCAGATTAGAACAAAGAGTAGGTTCAAATCAATACAAAGAGAAAATCGTCTTGGTAATGATGGTGGCCATTAGAAAAACCTCTATTCCCTGGTGGCCAAAGTGGTGAGAACTGTAAAATGAAAATGCATGTATGCATGAAACTATAGCCACATCAAACCACTTGCATTTTTCTAATTAAAAATGTTCCCTTTCTATTGAGGATCCTTTGTTATTTTCTACTTATTCTTTAGACTATGACTCTAGTATCAACTTCTCAGCCAAGTTTCATAGGATACCCTGAGGAGAGCTGTGATGTTCTCTTTAGTGTTTTGGGAACTCTCTCTGTGCCTGTCTCTTGTAATTTATCCTACTCTAAACACTAAACTGTTAATTTTGTTTCTCTGCTCCCTTCATCAGACTGAGAGTTCCTTGGGGTTCAAAATTTTGTTTTGATTATTTTCATTCCTAGCACCGAGCACAATTCTTAATGCATGAACGGTAATGATGAAAAAAGAGATGGAAGGAAGGAGACAGAGGGAAGGAAGGGAAGGGAAGAGCAGGAAATGAAATGGAAGATTTAAACATCGTAAAAAGGTCTCTGAAGAGTGACAAAGAGTAACCTTAATCTCAGATTTTTTTAAACAGGTATAGTCCTTCTTTTAAAATAAAAGGAAAGAATTGTCCAATGGAAACCTCCTTCTTTAGGTTTTGCTTCAGGCAGAAAATGCAAAGCATACAAAAAAGGGAATATAGTGATTTTATTGTAAAATTATTGAGTCCTATATGTAAAAATGCCCAGTCTTCCAACAAGCATGTGATCAATCAGCTTATCCCTTAAGGATAATACAGAAGATGTATGTAACACATGTGTTACATATTATGTAACAATTTTTGTATTTCTCATTTAAAGCATCTAGATTAAATATCCAAGGCTAAGAAATAAAAATATAATGGAAAAATAATATATGTATACACAGATATTTGATATATCTACACTCATATGGATATATATATATATGGATTAGTATAGGATATATTTGAATGACAGGTTTGGTATTAGGATGAGGCAAGATAACTTATTAATCATGAGGCTTTAGTCTATGTGTGCATACATGTATATACACATCCCTGTGATATGATAACATAGGTGGTGGGAACACATATTTTTGTTGAAGTAGAAACTGTAAAATAATAGCACTATACTGTCATCCTAGTTTTACATTTAAAGAACTTGAGACAATAGCTGTTGATCATAACAGATATACTACCAATCTCAAATAACTTTTTCCTGTTTTTATAACTCAAAAACAGAGGAAATAATTAGAATCAATTATCGTTTAAGAGGAAACAAAGCCCATCTCAAGCTAACTGTCAGAAAGAAGAAACAAAGTAATAAATGTGCTACTTAATTACAGGTTTTGACACTTTTCAAAAGCTGAACTTCAGTTTTCTGAGAACATCACCGAGGTGTCTGTGCCAAAAATTTTATTCTCCCTTTTGAGGGATCAAAATGGTGACTGGATGCTTTATTGTAATTACAAATTATCCTCCTAAAGAGCTGCATTAACTTATTGTACCATAAAGTAGAAAATTTTGAAATAATAAATATTTATGGTTGTAACTCTTAAGTTTACATTTCTGACACATTTTGAGTTGATATTTATGTATGGTGTGAACTTCATTCTTTTGCATCTGGAAGTCCATTTGTCCCAGCACAAAAGACTATTCCTTCCTATTGAATGGTCATGGTACCTTTACTGAACATCGGTCAGTCTTAGAAAAGGGGATTTACTTTTTGTCTAAATTAGGTTATATATTCCAAACTACTTCTGTTAGAGGAGGATAATTTCAAGGGAAAATTACTAATATTCTAAATAACAACTGGTGATAGATTATTACCAATAGAAAAATCAGTCACAACAGTGTTAAAAAAACACAACCCTAACTATCTTATCTTTGTGACTTATTCTAGAATTTACTTTTGTGACTTATTCTAGGAGAAGTTAATTCTGTAAGAGTAGTAGACAATTAGGGAGGGACAGAATGCAGATTTGTGTTCTTGACCAAACATATATCTATATATCTTTTAAAACTAAAAAGTGAATGTGTCTGTAAGCTAACAGTAATGTGATCATTTTCAAAATTTTGACCCTCAAGCAAGGGATATCTTCTCTCAGAGCATATAAGCAACTCATGTGTAATTTCTACTGACAGTGAAATCACAATAGCGCAGATCTCTGCCAACGGTATCATGACTGCTTTAAATGGGAAGGTCGTAACACAATATACAAGGAGAAATTTAACTGAAACCGTCTTGATAAATATGCTCCACCATGCTTCACTAAAATCTGAACACTCGTCAGACTGTTGCTAGATTTAAATTAGAACCAATAAGTGAAATTTGAATCTGTTTCCCCCAAATAATTCCTGGAACTATTCTTTATGAATTAATCGATTTAATTTCTGTGAATGTTTTTTTTTATATATATTCTAAATTCTTCAACTGTGGGTTGAAACATCAAAGTGAAATGAAACTTCCTATTCTCCTTAATCAGAGAACCAGGGAAGTAACCTTAACTACTCTCTGGAATAATGACGGGGATGCATGTGTGTGTGTTGTGTTTTAATTGTTATCACTGTTGGTGAGTAGTCAAGACTGGCTTAATAAGGAAAACAGAATTGTATTTGGTTGGATGTGATTATATGCATGTGCTCATATGCCAAGAAAAACTCAGTAACAAGTGATTAGGTTGGAAACTGTAGCTCCTAATGGAGATTCAAATGTTTACTAAGAAAACTGAGAGGATTTTAAACCTAGTATATATTATTTAGGTGTAACATGGACACACTCATTATCTTAAATACTTATAATCAACATTAATGAATGTATTCACTGGACACCTACAGAAATAATACCACTGTCTGATTTTCGCGGATGAAATAATTATTTCATTAATCAAAAATGAATGCTTTCTCATTGGTATGTAGAATTGGTAGTTAATGATGTAAAGTAAAGCAACACTGCCACCAAAATGTCTTCCCATACTAAATCTGGCAACTCAAACTGCTATCTAGATCCTGAGATGGTATGAAGAGAAAAATCACAGGTGTATGTTTTTCTGAAGTAACTTTTTTCTGTATCATTCTGAGAGAGAACCTAGTGATACAATTCTTAGCGAGAACTGAGTAAGCTGAAGTCAAAACAACTACTCAATTATTTAAGTCTAAAGTTCTTAAATATTTTTGCAGTTTTAGGAGGAAAATGTCATGTTTTCTATCCCGTCTGAAGTGATCCTTCACTTAATCTAACCCCTAAACCTGTGGTTTCTGATGTGAATATCAACAATCTTAACACTGACTTTAAGCTTTGTGACTTGAACTTGCCTTCTTTAAAAAACAAAAAAAGGTTTATTTTAATTTATGTATTTTGAGTGAGAGGGAGAGTGAGAGAGAGAGAGAGAGAGAGAGAGAGAGAGAGAAAGGGAGAGAGCATCAGTGGGAGATCAGTGGCAGAGAGATTGGGAGATCAGAGGATCCAAAGCAGGCTTTGCCTGACAGCAGAGAGCCTGATGTAGGGCTTGAACTCACAAACAGTGAGATCATGACCTGAGCCAAAGTCAGGATCCGCTGAACTTGCCTTCTTAATTTCATTCCAGATATTAGAGTTTGGGAATGAAGGAAGTTGGGGTGAGGTGACTAGGAGAGAGGAACTGGGTGATGGACTAGGCTGGCCATCTTAGTCTCCATTGGTCTTCCTTGCAGGCAGTGGCAGCCATGTGATCAAGATGTGGACAAAGAAATGTTAAAGAAAATTTCAGGGGAGAGGGGCTTCTGGGAAAGCTTTATAAAAGGGATGAACTCAGCTGGCATGGAACTTTGGAATTTTCTCTTCGATCTCTGTCTACTCAAAGACAGTGGTGGAGTAGACATAATGCCTGTAGAAGCAGTAATTTTCTTGTGATCATGACAGCATACACTAAAAAAAAAGTGGCTAAACAGGAAATAAGAAACTAAATCCTTGGGCATTTGGAATCACTTTGGAGTTCAACTCCAAATGCCTTGGTACTTAAGAAATTAATCTGCTCTCAGTTTAAGCAACGAGAATAGAGCTTTATGTTTCTAGATCTAAATATAATTCTAAATTATACAAGAGATCAACTGCCTGTCCCCAATATATTTAAAGAATTTATTACAAAGCTTTTGAGAGTAACTCCCACTATCATCTCCTTTCTGGTATGAAAGTTTAAAAAATTGCTTTATCTCTTGGTCTTGCCCAGTTGAGACATACAAAAATCTTACTGTACTTACTACTCAGTAAAGGCCCCAACTCAGGGAATAAAATGACTGTGAGGAGGCAGTGGAAAGAAGCAAAGTAGAATATGGCAGAGTAGAAGTTCCCACAACATCTAGCTTTGAAGAGCAGCGGGACTTAAATCTAGGAGAGCTGGAGGGTGACAGGAAACTGAGTCCTCGCCCTTAAAGAGCCAGCATACTAAATGACTCGGCCCTAGACACAGTATGGAAGCAGTAGTTAAAAACCACTTAGGATATACACGAAGGAGATTTATTGACTAAGCTTAAAATGTATGCTAAATGGGCAGGGATATGCAGGTTTCTCCAAGAACAAAAAAATGGCAGGTGCCATTTTTCTTCCTCTCCCCCAGCCTAGATAGGTGGATGTTTGTTGGAGTCAGTTTTAACAATTTCCATCTTGCTAGCACCATAGGACCCACCCCACCAAACATGCCCACCTCAGCAGATGTCTTCCTCCACAGTGGCTCCTGCATCCCCACACCTAGCAGGTAGCCCCAGCTGGTGCCAGTCCAAAGTGACTCCTGCCCTGGGGAGAGGGAAGATAACCCAGTACATCAGCACACCTGCAGTTGCTGTAGCCAGGCCTATTAACAGGCTGTGCAGGTTGCAAGCCGTGCCCTTTGGTGTGCCTGCATCTGTGGCAGAAGCTAACTGCAGACAGTCAGACTGAGTGCCAGCACCACCCACCAGTAAGCCCATGACAGCTGCAGCCAGGCCTCTCAACAGTGTGGGGAGCAAACTCTGCCCAGCGTGTTCACAGTCGACAAAGCAGATCATCGTAGCTGGGCTGGGCTGAAGGCCAGTTCCATCTACCAGTATGCCTACAGCAATTACAGCTTAGCCACCCCAGGGGGGCACACAGAATGCACACAAGGGACATTCTTGGAGCACCAGTTCTGGTGGTGGTGGGGATGGATGCACACCCCCCCATACGAGTGGTATACAAGGCCACTACTTTCAAGACAGAAGACACAGCTGACCTACCAAATAATATATAGAAACAAACACAGAGTGAGACAAAATGAGAGATAAGTATGTCTCAAATGAAAGCACAAGACAAAACCACAGGAAAATAGCTAAATGAAATGGAGATAAGTAATATGCCTGATATACAGTTAAAAATAATAGTCATAAAGATATTCACTGGACTGGAATAAAGAGTGGATTCACTCAGTTAGAACTTCAATAAAGAGACAAAAAGTATAAAAAAGAACCAGTCAGAGCTGAAGACTACAATAACTAAAATCAAAAAAATACACTAGAGGGAATCAACAGCAGATTAGAGGATGTAAAAGAACAGATCAGTGATCTGGAAGACAGGGTAATGGAAAGCAACCAAGAGGAACAGCAAAAAGAAAAAAGAATAATAAAAAAATGAGAATAGGTTAAGGAAACTCTAGATATCATCAAGTACGATAACATTCACATTATACGGATTCCAGAAAGATGAGACAAAGACAAATACTGTATGATTTTATTTATGTGTAGTACTTAGAAAACAAACAAACAAACAAAGAAAACAGACTCTTAAATATAAAGAATAAACTTGGGTGTTCACAGAAAGATTTCACCTCCAGATATGGAGAGGAACATGTTTGGTCCTCTCCTCTGAGATCCATGTTAATGTGATGGCAAAATGAAAATGAAAAGGGATTTGCAACTTCAAGTTATTTTCCTTTCTCTCTCTCTTCATCCCACTCTCCACCTTCACTTTCAGTTCCACTATCTCTAGGGTCTTTATATTTTCTGTCTCCTCTTTTTTCTCCCTACCAATTCTAAAATCAGATCAAAGATCAATGTAGAATTTGGACCTGGCTTGACTGGCAGTGCTGGAGGGTCTTTACCAAGAGCTCCTAAGTGAATGGGAATATCAATAATGTGTGACAAGCACACGGGTGAGCTACAAACTAACATAACTTCTTATAGCATCACAATAATACCATAGCTTCCAGTATTAGCCATCCATTTGTAGCTTTCTGTCTGAATTTCTGAAGCCTAGTTCTTCCAGGTGATATGACTGATGGAAGGAAACAAAGAGAAGCATGATTTCAACCATAATTGAACATTACAATTGCCTGGGGGTGCTTCTTTTTAAAAAATGATGCCTGAGCCCCCAGTCTATACCAATTTTTTTCTGGTTAAAAGAATTTTATTGATTATAATACCAATTTACAGCAATATTTCATAGAGATACTGTACAAATAAAGGAATGAATCACTGTGCAAGTCTATAGTTTGGTTTAAAGCTTTTATAAGAGCTCTAATCTACTATGTTCACCTTTCCCATAGTCATACTACTGACATTCAGAGTTGATTGGCTACAACTTTGTAGAAACTACTATAGGTGAAAAAAATTAATCAGCTGTAAAAGCCTACTTATATGTGGATGCCTTTGGATAAGAATCTGCAAGCCCACGTGTTCAGATGCTTCTTTGTAAAAAATAGAATAGAGCACAATTGTGTTAAAGACAGAAAAGACTTTTTAAAAAGACAGAAAAAGCTTGAAATACAGTATTTATTTTTTAACTATACCAATATGTATATGCTTTTTCAGATGGTTTTCATAAGTATAGAAGGTTGAGAACCACTGAGATAGAAAGAAGCTAGGAAGGCAGTTACTGGAATTCTTGGCACTGGGCTAAAGTTATGAGTACAGATAAGTATGGCTTTTGGAGTGTTAGACCACTTACCTACTAATAAGTGTTTCATGTCATGGTCTGCTTAAAAAGAATCCATTACTTCTAAGATGATCAAATTTCTAAGAATCATTTTCTGGTCTCTTTATTCTCCAATAGGGAATTTATGATCCATTCTGTATTATTTCTTGTCTTACCCACCTTCCCCACTACACTGTTAGCCCCTGGAGAGCATGGACAGTAACTTCTCATTTCTGTGGACCTGATTGTAGACCAATGCCAGACACAACTGAAGGACTTAAAAATAAATCCAGAACTGTGTGTGCTTCTATGATCATTTTGGTTAGTCAGTAAGCCAATCTGAAATGAGTCATATATAACACATTTTCATGGACAACTGTCAACTTAAAGACATGGATAGATAGATAAATAGATTTACTGATTCAACACATACTATGAAACTCCCACAATGCGGACACTGTGTTAAGACCTGAGGACACACTATGAAGAGGATATTAGTTGCCTTTGGGGAACTCATATTTTAGTGCATGTCACTTACACATACTGGAAAGCATGCAAAGAGGTGTGAAAAACGTGTTGGTTCAGCATAAGAAATATTAAATAGAGACACTAGATTAACTGTTTGTCATTTATACTTAATTATCATGAAATACAATAATAAAGATATTGTCAAACATATGTCAGATTAACTATGTTGTAAGTCCTATGTAATTAGAACACACACCTCTGCTACATGCTTTTAGTGTTTTATTTCCTACATGGCATGACTGTCTGCCAACAAACTGATTCAACTACTTATTCCTGGGGACTCTTCCTGAATTCATTAAGGGGAATTTTACCCCTTACTGAAGAAAGAATATTTCAGAGAGGTTAAATAAATAAGAAAGATGAATTAAATGAAGTACCCCAGGAAAAAAGATACGGAATTTGATGATAGTTAAATAATGTGGTTATAAAAAACATGGATTTGGAAAAATTGGGCATTAAGGAAAGGAACTTTGTTCATGTATTTAGTAAATGTCACTTATTTAAAGGGACACCAGGTACCATTTTTAAAAAGGAATATTAAGGGTGCCTGGGTGGCTCAGTCGGGTGAGCATTTGACTTTGGCTCAGGTTATGATCATGCGATTCATGGGTTCTTGCTTCAGATTCTCTGTCTGCATCTCTGGCTCTGCCACTACCTCACTCACGTTCTGTCTCTCTCTCTCTCTGTCAAAAATAAAAAAATAAATAATTTTTTTAAAAAAGGAATACTAAAGGAAAATATTTTCCTCCCATCACAAATTATTCTTTTTTTTCCCTCTTTTTAGCCAATATGCTATAATCAGAGCTTACAATGATGATGGCACTGGCTGAGTTATGGAAAAAGTCAAGGGGTGG
The DNA here is from genome assembly GCA_030068075.1 of Paguma larvata. Lineage (NCBI taxonomy): Eukaryota > Metazoa > Chordata > Mammalia > Carnivora > Viverridae > Paguma > Paguma larvata. The sequence goes on from CM057836.1 coordinate 32,421,064, forward strand.
CTAAATGTAATATTAAAATAGTAAAATAGGTTTAACAAATACAGCTAAATATCAGATTGTCCTTGGCAATAAAAGAGTTTATAGCTACCTAGAGCCATACTATGTTTCATACTTTGATAAATGTGGACAGAACCATCTGAGGAAAACAATGGTTAAAAAAAAGTCCTCTAATATTCCATGACTAGAAATGTATCTCTTGGATAAAATACTGTATGTTTTAGTTTCAAAGTGTGTCAATTTCCACAGCTCTTTGGGCTTTGCATCGCACAGAATCAAAGCTCTGGATTAATGGAAGAGTGTAGGGCAGAAGGGACCCTGGGCACCCCAGCAGTAGAGGACAATCCAAAGACAAATGTACCTCTCTGGGCAAGGATCAGATCTCTCCCTAAAGGGAAAGCTGACCTCCTGTGGTAAGACCGGCAGCTATATTAGATGCTTGCTGCACTTTTACAGATCAAAATCATGAACCAAACACTAAATTGAACCAACCCAAGCGGCCACTCTGTGCCCTCCCAGGACTGCTTTTGATTGAAATGAATTTGCTTAAAAAAAAAAAAAAAAAGCAATGCATAATGTAAATGTCTTTGTCACCAGTGTTGACAGTAGAGCTCTAAAATTTGGGCTTGTTCTGGGTCTGGCATCTTTCAAAACATACAAAAGAATACAAGAGTGAACATGCAGGGTTCAGCTTCACTTTGAGCAACATAATTTACTCTGTGGGACTCATGAAAGCAAAATTAGAAAGAGATGAAGGTTTGGGACAGCCTGAGAGGCCTGCCTATCCTTCTGTTGATTAGTTTGCTTTTCATTTTCTGAAAAATAACCTAGGGCCTTATAACCAACTCGCTATTGCTTCAGTTGAAATATGCTCTTGTCACTAGGAAATGTATTTCCAATTCCCAAACAGAATGCTGGACAGTAGGACAATTACATTCTGAAGCAACCTATACATTTGACATGTCACAAGTTAAAAGAGACACGTTTTTTTCCCTCTTGTGTTAAAACAGAATTGAAGCAAAATATGACCAAAGGCTTAAAGATAGCAACAAGGAAGTTGCTGGTCAAACTCTTGTTCTTCCCACAAAATCCATTTTAGGGAAAATAAATCAGAAATTACTTTCTTTCACAATAGAGATCTGTTGCTTTGTGGAATTGATTTCTAAGACAACGATGGAGCACAAAATAGATTCTGTAATACACATTTAATGGATATAGATTTCCTGACCAAGGAGGTAGACTCAACAAATGTCATCAAGTGACATGGGCTCAGATTTTAGTTTGCTAGTCTCTAAGAAACCGGCTTGTAAGTGTGAACCTTTTGGAGAAACCAAACAAACACGACCTCAGTCAGCGGCTCAAGGTCTACATCGGCAGTTAGTAAGTCACACTGGTAATACATTCCTTTGATCTGACCTGATAAGAACAGCGCTTTACTTCTGTGGTCTTACCCAAAATCCATAACCTCGGTCTAAAACATCAGGCAATCCCCAATGAGGGATGTTCTACAATGTACCTCACCATTACTCCTCAAAACTATCAAGGTCATGAAAACAAGGAAAATCTGAAAAACTGTCAGCCAGGAGGAGCCTCAGAGTTCATGAGGCTAAACGAAATGTAGTCTCCTGGATGGGCTCTTTCAACAGCAAAAGGGCACTGAGTAAAAACTCAGGACATCTGAATAATCAAGGACTTTGGCACATAATAACACCTTAATATTGGTTAATTAATAGTGACAAATACACCTACCATATTAATGCAAGATGTTAATAATAGGGGAAAGTGGATACAGGGCATATGAGAACTCTCTTCTATCTTTGCAAGTTTTCTACAAGTCTCAATCTATTCTAAAATTAAAGGTTTGTTAAATGTGAGGCTTTTAGTTTTTCCTATACTAATACTGTATTGGATCGCAAGATTCATTTTACAGATGGGAAAACTGAGTCATAGAAGTTAAGTGGTTTCAGCCACAGGACTGCAGCTGTATAGAGAAAAAAAAAGCCGGAATCAAGTTTGTTCATTTCCAAGGGCAAAACTCTTTTGACCATGTTTAATGGCCAAGCTTATAACAGTTTGGAAATAGACTGGGGCTGGCAACTAACAACAGCTTGGCTCATTAACTCACATCCTTCAAGTATTTGCTCAAACCACATCTCCCTCAATGAATCTACTCTGACCACTGTATTTAATATGGCATGAAACTCCTGATTCCCCTTAACTTGTTCTGCTATCTTTTCCCATAATGCTTTTCACCTGCTAACATATCATAAAATTTACTTATTACCATGCTTGTTGCTTATTGTGTGTTTTCTCCCACTAGAATATAAGCCACAGAAGATGATGGATCTTTATTATATTCACTAATCTAACCTGAGCACATAAAACGGTGCTTAGCACACAGAAGATTCTTAAAAATGTCTGTTGAATGACTGAATCAACCAACCTTAGCCCAGTCAGAATTTCAGAGGAAATACCTTCTGTTCTTTGAGTAAGGAATTTGCATAATCTCAGTTCACATGATTCATTTACAGAGGTAGGAAATTACTTCATCTTTTCCAGCCTCTTCATTCTAATTTACCTGATTTAGATTATAGCATGTGCCCTGACCATCTTTCCCAGATCTTAGTCATTTTGAGTTTTTGACATTTCATTCCTCTGAGTCTTCCTCCTGAACTGACATTGCTGAAACTAACTACACAAAAAAAGACCAGAGATAACAAGTATTGGTGAGGGTGTGGAGAAAAAGGAACCCTTGTACGTTGTTGGTGGGAATGTACGTTGATATACTCATTATGGAAAATAGTATGGAGGTTCCTCAAAAATTTAAAATTACAACTAGAAATCCCACTTCTGAGTATATATCCAAAAGGAACTGAAATCACTATCCTGAAGAGATATCTGTCCTGTCCGGTTCACTGCAGCATTCATGAGAGCCAAAATATGGAAATAATTTAAATATCTGTCAATGGATGAATGGATAAAGAAGATGTGGTCAGGAAACACAATGGAATATTATTCAGCCTTAAAAAAGAAGGAAAGCCTGTCTTTTGTGATAATATGAATGAACTTGGAAGATATTATTCCAAATGAAATAACCAGACTGAGAAAGACAAATACTGTATGATCTCACTTATATGTGGAATCTAAAAATGTAGAACTCACAAAACCACAGACTAGAATGATGGTTGTCAGGAGCTAGGGAAGGGGGAAATGTGATGTTGGTCAAAAGGGTATGAACTTTCATTTATAAGATTATTAAGTTCTGGGGATCTAATGTAAAGCCTTATGACTATAGCTAATAATTTACTATATACTTGAAATTTGCTAAGAAAGGAGATCTTAAGTATTCTTACTGCTCACACACACACAAAAAGGTTAACTATGTAAGGTGACAGATATGTTATTAGCTTGATTGTGACAATCATTCCAAATGTATACATATATCAAATCACCAAATTCTATACCATATATATATATAATTTTTAATTGTCAATTACACTGAAATAAAGCTTTAAAATAGAAATAAAATAAATCTAACATCAGTATCAGTAATCACCGGTGCTCAACTATATTAGCTAAACTTGTTATTCTGAAATACATTTTTATAATATCAAATATCTTTAACTTTTCATCTAGGTTGCAAATTAAGAAACCAGATCTCATTTTTTCTATATATTCCTTAGATATTTGTCTGCAGGAATTGATATTATCACAGTATTACTGAGGAAGGAGGCTAAAAGGATCTCCATTTACTCTTCTTTCACTCATATCGCTTTGCCTTTATTATGCTGTTGAACATTTCCCAGGAACATGTCAGCCACTGGTATGCCCCCTTTTCCCTGGTGCACACATATCAGAAAACCATAAATCAGTGTGGCCAAATATGTTGTAAAAATTATGTCTAAAGGGATTAGCCAATACTTATGCTATATATTATTGATCTATTTCTGCAGTTGAAAAGGAGCAATTGGGTTGAGAGGGGGGAAAGAACCATGTCACCTCACTTTGCTTGATCAGAGAAACTTTACAGAGGCGGTTGCATTTATATGCAACTTTAACAATATTTCAGGAACTAAATTTGCATCTGAGGTCTGTCTCCGGTGTAGTCCAGTATAGTCAGCTCACTGCGTGTGTGTATATTATCAGAGCCCCTGCATTAACTGTTTAGAATCTAAAATTAGACTATTTTGAGTGTAGGACAAGGCTAAAGTGTAAGATTCTCCAGACTTCCCATTTGCTATTGATACTAAAAAATGGAAACTTAAGGTCTATAAGATCTTTTTCAACTGTAATATTCATTTTCATGCATTCAGCAAGTGGTTACTGAGAAACTACTATACAAAAGATTGTGAAAAGCGCTGTGGGAGATATACAGATAAAACAATGAGAACATTGCCTCCAGGTAGCATACATTGCAAATCTCCACAAATAAAGCAAGCTATAGAAAGTCATGCACCACAAATAGGACAAAAAATGTATAATGTCAGATATCTCAGGAAGGAGAGAAAGAAGGGAGGGACACTTATTGGAGGAGTTTGAATAAGACCCTGAAAGACAGCATGAAATCAGGGAGACTGTGGTATGGAAAGACTGGAGAAGCCTCCTCAGGCCAGAGATACTTATTAGACATGAATGCTTGGGGGACAGTGAAGTCATGCGGGTATACATTTAGCACAGCAAGGAAGCATATGTAGATGAAGAGGAGATGGGTAAGTGAGAGCTCCATGAAAAATATCACATTTAAAAGAACAATAAAGGAGTGGACTCAGCTATTAGGCCAAAATAGAAGGCAAATCAGAAAAGATTAGTTTCCTGTGCATCAAAGGAGGAGAGAGTCTAAAGAATGAGATCAGCAGTGTTACAGGCTCAAAAGGGGTCTATTTAGTGAGCAATGAAATGAGCCATTGGATTTTTAGTTCACTGGGGATCTTACTAAGGTTGATCTCAAAATTAAAGACAAATTTAAATTGAAATGAATTGGAAAAGAGAAGAAGCTAAAGAAGTGAAAAATAATTGGAGGCTTAGCTTAAGTAATGTGTTGTTAAGAATAATAACAGATGATAAAGGCTTGGGTGCAGGGTAAGGTGACCGTGAGCTTTTAAAGGATGAAGGCGGATTGAACAATCTATAGACAAAAAGAATGGGATCACAGAGAAGTAAGAAGATACAAGATTAAAGAAAACTTTTGAATCAAGAGGTTGGAGAAACTGGGATGATTGATTATAGAGGTGGAGTTAGCACTTTGGAGAAAGAAGCTACATGGCTTCCTCTGGAATAAGAATATAATGTATGTACTTTTAGGAGAGGAAGGGGACAGGCAAGGCCCTACAGGGGAGGAAAAGTCCCATGCAGATTACATCCATTTCTTTCTAAAGAAACGGAGAAGTTTTTTTTTTTTTTTTTCAAATGAGGGATTTAAAAAAAGAAAGGAGGCTATACAAATATGATAAATTTTGTAGCAACTCTTGGGGAAAAGGCAAAGACAAGGCTATACGGCATGTCTAGACTTCCTTTATGATAACACTCAGAACTGCTCTTTAGGAAGAGTATCTCTCAGTATCTTGCACTGTGAATTGACTAGACTCAAAATGAAGGATAGTAGACAAGTTAGAAAACTGTCTGAACTGAACCGTTCATACAAAATGCAATGAGTGTCTTATTTGGAAGTGTTAGTAAAAATAAGTTGAAAGGAGTAGAAGTAACACATGCAGCATTTGGCAACGATTTTCTTATCCAAAATTGTACACCTAATATTTCATTTATTTTCACCTGTCAATCTGAGTTGATAGAATAAATTTTGTAAAACCCATCTTACAAATAAAAAAATAAAGTAACTTTCTAAGAAAATACAAAATCAACTGTAAACCAGAGCTAGGACAAACTTGCCTGTACTGTTTATCCATAAATCCTACCATGAAACTATATTAAAGTCAATATCTGACTTTTAAAAATCATTTTCCCAAGGCTGAGACAGAGGTTTTGATTTTATATGGTACTCATTTTGCAATGACTAGAGGCAAAAAATTCAAAATTAGTCCTAACCCGTTTTCCAAATTTAGACGTTGTGACATTTGTCTGGATTTTTTAAAATATAAATTTGATATTTGACGTATATTCCTCTGTAGTAGAATACAAACTGTTTTTTTCTTTAAGTACAAGCACAACTGGTAGAATAGTTACCATTTCAAACAGTTGAGGAAACACCAGAATCACTGCAGTCCAGCAAAAAAGCTGTGATCATATTAACAAACAACCACACATCATAAGCCAACTAAACTTAGTAAAAACTAGTTCAAACTTTACCTTTCCCCTTGACCAATTCACACAAAAAAATCTCAGTAGTCTTCTGTGTTTTGTGAAATATAAGGATCCCAAACAAATTAGGATTGCAAAAATAAACAGCCAAATTATTAATCCTTATCAACCTTATTACCAAGAGATCATGCATCTACTTAATCTCCACATATATGAACAGATTTGGTTCTCAGCACATTATATTGAGCTTGGTGAGCTTTAGAATGGGCATACTGCCTGATTTGCTTGTTCATAGTATCACCAACTGTGGAGTTTGATAATCTCAGTGGTACTGTTTTCAGTCTGCCTGGGATTCCTGGAAATTTTCTGGAAGCAAACTCTGTCCTGAGAAGGGGTTGGCAGGGACCTAAGATTCCTTCTCCAGAGATTTTCTACCTGGAGCCTATAAGGAAGCTCACTCTTTTATCTGAAAATGTAAACTCACACTACTAGGAACATGATCTCCACTAGAGAAACATGTAAGACAGGGGCGCCTGGGTGGCTCGGTCGTTTAAGCTACCAACTCGATTTCAGCTCAGGTCATGATCTCATGGTTCCTGAGTTTGAGCCCCAGGTCAGGCTCTGCACTTACAATGCTGGAGCTTGCTTGGGATTCTCTCTCCTTCTCTCTTTGTGTCTCCCCCATGCTCTCCCTCAAAATAAAATTTAAAAAAATTAATTAAAAAAAGAAACATAAGAGAAAGTCAAAATAGGGAAGCAAATATTAAAGGACAGACACAGAGAATCTGGCTGACATTCACTTCTTAGTTTTGGTTGTCTCCAAACCTACCTTCACCCAATATATTCCCACAACTTCATGCATCAGTCTTTCAGTAAATCTCTAAGACCAAAAACTACCAAATAAACCTTCCCATTTGGACTCACGGACTAGGAATAGTGGCAGTAAATCTGCTGAAATTTGAGGGAGAATTTACTATAACTCACCATTATATTGCATAGAGCTCAAGAGCACAATCACCATAGAAGGGCTGACAATTTGAATCTGAACTCTATGTTCCATTATTTCTTTGGTTTGGGGAAAATTATTTCATATCTTTAGTACCAACATTCTCTTTTGTAAAAGAGGGGTCGTGATAATAGTACCTATCTTCTATGCTTATTAACTGCATAAAATGAGAAAGTGATTTAGAATTATCAGTGTTTTGCATATACTAAGTATTCAATAAAATGTACCTATTATTTTTTATTATTATTTATATTGGTTGCCATTAGTGTTATTACTAGCAAGTGAGGAGAAAACTGGTTATTCACAAACTAAAACTGACATTGCTGCAATAAAGAAGGTGCAGCTTTGGGTTGGGAATCGTGACTAAGAGCACCCTTTTTGCATCAGTCATGTTTTACAGAAAAGACATATTATTGAACATTTCAGTCTCTCCTTATGTTAAATATTTTGATATCTAAGTGTAGAGTAAAAAAGACAATAAATCCAGCTAGCTACACCATTACATATCCCTTTTTACTAACGTGCATAAAGTTTGCCCATTTAAAAAAAATTGAGTTGGCTTTTTCACATGGATTTGTAAATGTTCTTTATTTATATTTAATATAAGTACTTTCAAAAAAATGTGTACCATAAATATATTTTCCCACTCTGTGGTTTGTATTTTTATTATCTTAATGGTATCTTTTGATGAAGGGAAGTTCTTCATTTTACTGAGTGCAATTCATCAGTCTTTTTCTCTAATGTTACTGGTTTTGAGTACTGTTTAGAAAATCTTTACCTACCATAAGTATATGAAGAATCATAGTTGTTACTCGATAGAAATTTTGTTTTTTTTAATCATTTTTACTACCATCCACCTGCAACTGATATTTTTGTGTGTGTGATGTATGAAATAGGGTTAAAAGTTTGTCTTTTTTTCTATATTGATTCCATAATGATTTCCATTAGATTTCTTGGTTATTCTCGATTCCATCAATTTTCATATAAACTTTAGAGACAGCTTATTAATATCCATAGGGGGGAAATGTCTTATGGTTCTGAATAGTATTGCAATGAACCTACAAGCAAATTTCAGGAATTGTTGTTTTATAATATTTATTCATCCAATCCATTAACATGGTATGTCTTCCATTTATTTAGGTCTTCTTTAATTAATCTCAGTAGTGATTTTGTATTCAGTTAAATGTTGTGCATAACTTTTGTTCAATTTATTCTTTCATATTTGATTTTATTGATGTTGCTGTAAAAAGTATATTTGTTAAATTTATTTTTGTAAGTTGTTTGCTGTTGGTATTTGTAAGGGCATTTAAATTTTATTTTGACCTTATATAGAGAAAACTTATAAAATCATTTGTGAATATGAATAATATATATATAGATTCTTAGTGGAAAAAAAGGCATTTATTAATTTACCAGATTGTGAATCTAAAGGCAACAGAGACTTCAGACACTTCAAATCCATTTTCTCTTTCTCTTTTATTCTTTTCCCTTGGAAACAGCAGCATCTTCAATCCAGAAACATAGTAGTCATCTATGACATTTTTTATTCTCTTCAACCATCAAAATCTATAGATTCTTTGTCTTATGTGACCCAAAATTATCCCTTCCATATCTTCCCCACACTCTTGCTTTACTTAATTTAGATCCTCATCATGTCCTGCCAGGACACTTAAAAGAAGCATCAAAATACTTCCTGTTCTTCCACTGCATCTTCCCCACGAAAATCTTGTCATGACACTCTTGTCTTTGTTGAAGAAATATAAAAATTTGGCTTTTACTTAAACATTTTTTTGCATTGATCTGAATGCATATTCTTAAATGATAATTTGCTTCCTGAATCAGAACACCATTTCCCATAAGACTTTGTTCACAGGCTATTGACTAATGCTCATATCCGTATTTATGTTACTTTTTTTCTGCCTTATATAACAACATGTAAAATTTAAGCAGAGACATAAGCAAAAGACCCAATGCCTTTGATTGATTTGTACTTTTGTTCATAAATCTGTTTGATGATTAGTTAAGGCTAGATTTCCTCTTAAAATTATGAAAATTTCCATTATTTTTGTTTTTTTTTCTTTTGATGTCATTGGTCTTCATGACCTCTACAGTGCAGAGAGAAGATGCATGAAGTTATCAATAAGCTTTAAAACAATATTCCATTAACTCTGTTGTAGTTAGCAATAAATACCTGGGCCACTGATTGAATAATGTAAAGATTCTGAATAAGCACATTGATTGAAGCCTTACATCGAACTTGTGTTTATCCTAGAGGGCAAAGGCCTGATATTTAATTCCAAAAGTCTCAGTGACCTTAGAGTGCTAATTGAGCCAATAAACATTTACAGTAATATTACCACTTGCTTTGATATTTACAGGGAAAAGGGATATCAAAAGTATGTCTACATATTTTTAAATGGAGTGTTTCTCTTCAGTGAACACATTTCTAATCTGTAGTTTCTGAAGGATCACCCGAGGCAATTTTATCTTCTATAGATCTGAAATCTGTCCATTAATAACACTGTTGACTAATAACTAAATGAAAAATACTTTATAGTCCTTGGCACAATATTAACATGACTCAAGTAAAGTAATCTTGATTGTGAAGTGCTGTATTTGTGTAAATTTTTACAGCTTTTCTCTGTATGACTTTTGCTACCATATTAGAGTAACAGAATTGACAAAGATTAAAATAATAATAATTTTTCCAATTGGTAGAATTTCTGGAATTGGTGGAAGCAAAATCAGCATATTAATGGAACGTTAATTTTCATTGTTTCACTTCCTCTTAATTGATTAAAATTCCTGAGATGACACGTAAAACCCTCTATTCTATTCTAGCTACAGGCATTTCTGCTAAATTAGTCCTACCTTACACTTCCTCTAAGAACAATAAGTGCATCAGATCATAGCTAAAGGCACTTGAGAAAACTGGTGCTGCAAATAGAAAAATCTCATTCACCATTTCTTTGATCATAGTCTTTTAAATTGAAAGCAGAAGTCTCCTATGCTTCTGTCAAATCGGTTGGAACTGGTTTGAAAGCCCAAATTGAAGTTCATATACTCAACAAATCAAAGGCTAAATGAACTGTCTGGAAGTCTAACAGAGTGTGATGAAGAACAGTGTAATTCTTCATGGAAGTCGGTCAAGTTACCCCTGCATGACATGCTACAACTGCTATAAGTGCTTTATATTATCTTCCCACTCTTACTTGGTGACTATAAAATGTTTTATGGCATTCTTAGTAATAGTAGAACTTATAGAAAAGGCAAATTCCTGACTTGCCTAAATATATATGCTTATAAATATATCCTATAATATTTTCACAGTTGAAAACCACAATTATGCAACCATTAAAAATTTGAGGGAGTTAAATTTTCTTAGTGTGACAGCCCTATGAGGTTTTGTTTGTATTGCTATTTTGCTTCAACCAAAAGTAATTCCTATTGCTCTTAAGAGTCATTAAGAGCTTCTATCCATCCAGTAAGCTAGCATTAGTTTAAATCTCATATATTCCCCCAACTATCTGGATGTAGAGATATCAATTTGCAAGACAAGGTAGGCTATTGTTACATGTATTTTCCAAACAGAAGTCTGGAACAATTTCCATAACAACTCCCTTAGGAACAATGATAAATAGATAAGCAAGGAAAGAGTTCAAGGTCCTATTGTCCTAATCATACTCCATAAGAATCCCCCTTATTTGCCAATATAATTCTTTAGGGGCCACATAACAAACTAGGCACAGTACTCCTAATGTGATCTGACCTGAGGAATAAGATGAAACTATTATCCCTCTGGTCTAATACTTGTAATGCAGCCTAGGATGTATGATTATGTATTATTTTATTAGCAGCTTAATAGGATTCTTCACTCATGTACACCAAAATCTTTTCAGAAATGAGTATTTTTAATTCAAGTTACATTTTTTCCACAGGTGTCATCTGTGATTACCTCTTCAATGTCTAATCTCTAGCAGAATTTCAATTTACTGCAGCCTAGAAATTTATGTTAACTCAGAAGAGCTATCACTCGCATTCATTTTCTCCTCAAACTATACTTATGCTACCTCCACATCTTCAGTCATAGTATACCTAGCTCCATCATTATTCTTATTTTACTTATCTTGCAGCTCATTGAGAATGTCATAACAATTTTAGGGCACAATTATTTCTTACAATTTAGAACTACTTCTGGATTATTTGTTCATTCCACTTCTTCGGGATTAATAATACAATTTATAATATTGTACATTTACTTTCTATGTCTTATATTTACTTTTTTAGTGCCTGATGTGTCTTAAGCTCAATCTATAATAAATAAAAATTGTTAAGCACAGTGTGTAGTGAAATATTGTTATAGTATGAATCAAATAATGAGCTCTTGTCCTTGGAAGATCATTGAAGAGCCACATAACATCGCAGACCTCTGTTTTCTGACATATAAACTGTTGAAATTTGACAACATGCACTTTAAATACCTGTTTAAACTCTAAATGCTCTGAGTAGTGTAATAGCCTGTAAGTTCCATAAAGGAGGAAGTATATGTGTCCTGTGCATTATTAGCTCCCTGGGCATTTAATATAGTGAAAAGCATATATTCATTCATCCAGCCAATGAAATTTCATCATTGTATAAGCCACTCTTCAAGGAATTTGGGCTAAAGAAATAAATCCCTTTCTTCTCGTATTGTCTAGGAAAAGGAGAAAGATAAATTGTACAATATGTTAGAAGTTTATTAGTGATAAATACAGAAGGGAAAGATGATCAGAAGTGACAAAGTTTGGTTTGCAATTTTCAATATAGTGGCCAGTGTAGGCCTCTCTGTGAAGGTTACCTTTGAACAAAGACTGGAAAGATATAGGGGTGAGCCATACACATGGAGAAAGAGTGTTCCTTGAAGCATGAACAGCCAGGGCAATTCCTGATGATGTAATTGACTAACCAAGAAGGGACCAGAGATATTAGAGCTCTTCTCTGAAAAAGGCAGAAAAGTAGCAAGGAATCCGTAGGTCTTGTAGGGCCCTGTAGATCGTCGTGAGAGGCTAACCTTGACTCTCTATAAGATGAGAAGCCCTTGGACAGTTCTGAACCAAGAGGTGGCACGATCTGATTTATATTTAAAAGGCAGCACTAGCTTCTAGGTTGAGACTAGACTGTTGGGGAACAAGGATAGAAGCAAGACTATAATTTAGAGATGATGGTGGCTTTGACAAACACGGAGAGTGGTGGAAGGGCTGGCATTAGACATATATTTTGAAAGTAGAGACAAAACGAGTTTTTAAATGAAAGAAATATTGAAGGTATTTTTGGCCTCACAAACTGTAAAGATGGAGTCACTACTACATGAGACATAATGCAGCTAGTCTGTGGGGGATGACCAGGAATTTAGCTGGAATATATTTGGCTTGAGATGTCAATTAGGCATCAATAATTATTTAATAAATGTGTGTTGCCTAATTATATTTAACATGTATAACATATATTCTTTTCTGTATATCATATATAATTTAAAAAATATAAGTTATAAAACTGGCTTTCAAACCTTCTTCATTCTAGATTTTTTCTCCCATTTTACAGATATTGCCTTTCTTTGTGCAATGAGAATAGACAGAAACAAATAGAGGAATAGATGATTTGATATGTGCTGATTAAACATATGTTATTACCTCAATATGCAAAGAGAAGGTAAATTTCCATTATATTCTTCATTTATAAATCAGCATCTATTTCAGATGAATATCCACTAGAATACAGTCTGCATATATATTTTTTTGTTTAGAATTACAATGGGTGAAAAGTTGCTGTTAGTGAAAAATTTTGAGAACCTCTTTAGGCATTTGGAAACATTAGAATATCATACAAAGGTAAAAAAGTGCAAAAACTGTTACAGATAGTAAAAACAGTATTGGACCTTTATCATATTCCATTAAAAAAAAAAACTCAAAACAGATTAAAGACTTAAGTATAAGACCTGAAACTATAAGACTGCTAGAGGAAAACACAGGAAAAAAGCTTCATGACACTGGTCTTAGCAATGATTTTTTGGAGATGATCCACAAAGCACAGGCAACAACAGCAAAAATACAAAACAAACTAAACAAGATTCTGCATAGCAAGGAAACAATGAGCAGAGTGAAAAGACAGCCTTAGAAGGGGGAGAAAATATTTGCAAACTATAGACCTCCTAAGGCTTTATTATCAAAAATATAAAAGAAACCCAATTCAATAGCAAGAAAACAAACGGCGTGATTTAAAAAATAGGCAAAGGACATGAATAGACATTTCTCAAAAGAAGACATGCCAATGGCCAATGGATATATGGAAACATGTTCAATTTCACTAATCATCAGGGAAATGCAAATCAAAATCACAACGAGCTGTTACATCACACCTGTTACAACGGCCATTATGAAAAGACAAGTAACAACAAACGTTGGCAAAGATATTGAGAAATGGGAATCCTTGTTCACTCTTGGTGGGAAGCAATTTGGTACAGCCACTATAGAAAAGAGTATGGAGGTACCTCAAAAAATAAAAAATGCAACTACCATTTGATCCAGTAATCTGGCGTCTTTGTATATAGCCAAAGGAGATTAAATCAGGATCTCAAAGAGATATATGCTCTTCTATGTTCACTTCACAATAGCCATGGTCTGGAACCAGCCCAAAATATCTGTTGATGAATGAATGGATAAGGAAGATATGGTATATCTTAGCCACCCAGGCTCCCCTAATGACTCTCTTTTTAAAAGCAGTCTATGTAAATTCTTCACTTAAGCCATCTAGAAGAGAAAGATGATTATATCTAGAAAAATGTTTAAACTTGTTTTTATCTGCAAATCAAAGGTTCTTTTCAATGTGATCTTTAACTAATTTAACCATTTTTGATCATTTTAGTATCTTCTTTAAAAATTTTTCTCCATTACAAAGGCACAAAAATCATGTTTTTTAATGTTTATTTTTGAGAAACAGAGAGACAGACCACAAGCAGGTGAGGGGCAGAGAGAGGAGGAGACACAGAATCCAAAGAAGGCTCCAGGCTCTGAGCTGTCAGCATAGAGCCCGACGCGGGTCTCCAACCCACAACCCGGGAGATCATGATCTGAGCTGATGTTGGTCGTTTAACCGACTGAGCCACCCAGGCGCCCCAGCAGTAAAAATAAAAAGAGGCATAGGTTTCCATCATCCCCATTATCACCAGTAACAACCCAAAATTACATTATTGATATTATCATAGCCTAAGTATCTTCACCTAATTAGTTGGGATCCGTCAGATTCGATTCACGAAGGGCGTTGGAAGTTTGTGAAGTAAAGATTTCTTTGCACCTCTCCAGGTACTGTGTGAATTCCTATCCCTGTCCCAAGATCCCTGCTCCAACCAGATCCCCGCTCCAACCAGCTAGCCATTCAGAGATTTTTCTGAAGTGTCTCATTTGAGTTAACAGCTCATTTTTCAGGCCTTCCTATCCTGGATTCCAGATCAAAATATACCTGATCAAAATATACCTGTCCTGTATTATTATAAGTCCATTCAGCATACTAAAGGATTTTAATAGCATAGTGGTTTTTTTTTCCTTCTTAAGCAATACATACTTTTTTTCATTAGCATTACTTGGGGGATTGTTAGAAACGCACAATCTCAGGTTTTACCCCAGACCTCTGAACTGGAATTTGTATTTTAAAAGATCCCATTGGTGATTTTTGAGTAAAGTTTCACAAACATTACATTTAAAAGTTATTTTTTTCTTTTCAAAAATCGTTTAATGTTTATTTATTTTTGAGAGAGAGAGACACACAGAGTGCGTCAGAGGGGCAGAGAGATGGAGACAGAATCTGAAGTAGGCTCCAATCTCTGAGCTATCAGCACAGAGCCCAATGCAGGGCTCGAACTCATGAACTACGAGATCATGGCTTGAGCCAAAGTCAGATGCTTAACCAACTGACCTACCCAGGCACCCCTTTCTTTTCAAATTTTTATTTAAATTCTAGTTACTTAGCATACAGTGCAATATTGGTTTCAGGCAGCATTATCAACAATAGCCAAACTATGAAAAGAGCTCAAATGTCTACTGACTGATGGGTAATCCCATTCATCAGAGAGTGGGATCCTTCCATAGTTTAGCTATTATTGATAATATATATGTACATACATACATACAATGGAATATTACTCAGCAAACAAAAAAAATGATTATTTGCCATTTTTAATCACTCACAAGCATTACTTTAGAGAGAAAACCTTGGTCCTGAAATTGTGGTTTCAAATAACATATCTACTTTATCTAAGTTTTCTATTCTTTTGGCATTGCTTGTACTATTCATTGCCATTTTAATATATGAGGTCTCTGTAATGATATATAAATTTTTTCATTCAAGATACTGGCATTTTATCGTTTCTTACTACTTTCTTCTCTCTTTTTAACTTTGATCAGTTTTTCTAAGAGTTTATTGATATTTGTGGGAACCAATTTTTCATTTAAAATTATTTCTCTGCTTTTTGTTCATTTTCTATGTCACTGATTTCTCATCCTATATTTATTATTTCCTTTTTCTAGCTAATTATTTTATTTTATTATTTTGAGAGAGAGAGAAAGGTAAAGTGTGGGTTGAGAAGAGGCAGAGAGTGAGAATCCCAAGCAGGACCCATACTCAGCATGATGTGGGGCTTGATCTCACCACCCTGCGATCATGACCTGTGCCAAATAAAGAGTTGGACACTCAATCAAATGAGTCAAATGTCCCACTAGCTAATTTTTAAAATCACTCTTCTTTTCCTATCTTATGATGGGTATCTGGATCATCAACCTGTTTCCTTTACTAATTGAGGGATTTAAATCTAAATTTTCATCTAAACATTTTAACATAATCCAATAAAGACTAATTTCCCCCTTAGATTTCTTCTCTGAACAATAGGTCATTCCAGATACTTGAGGGATATGATTTTTTCCTACCAATTTCTAAATTAAATATTTCTAGATTGTTAATATATTTTGTATTATTTTGATACTCTGACATTTATTGAGTTTTGTTGTATGACAGAATTTTCTCTATCTTGGTGAATGTTTCACATGCACTTGAAAATAATATATGTTCTGTAATTGTTAGATGTGGTGTTCTATCAAAGTCAAATCTGTCAATTTTTAAGGTTGTTAAAAAATTATTCGGCATTACTGATTTTTACTGGACAGGTAGTGTTAAAATTTCCAAAGTGGCTTATGGATTTTTATATTTTTCCTTTAAGTTTGTCAGTTTTGTTTTGTATTTTGAAATTCTGTTATTATGTGCACATGGGTTTATTTTTGGTAATATTTTTGTTCATGAAGTACAACATGCTTTGTCTGATATGAATAAACCCACACCTGCTTTCTTACATTTAGCATTCTTAAGGTATACCTTGAATACTCTGTGTCTTTTATTTAATATTCCTTGTAATGGCATACAGGCAGGTCTTGCTCTTTTATTCAGTCTTATAATCAAGAACTTTTAACTGGAGTATTTATTCCCTTTCATCTTATGTAAGTATTGGTGTACTTTGATATTTATATTGATATATTGATGTACCAAATACTGATGTAATCTTTGTTCCTCAGTTTTTATCTGCCTTATATTTTTGATGAGTAATATTTTTCTAGTATTTGATTTATATTACCTCTGCTGAGTTTTGAGATATACCTCTTTGTATTATTTTTTATTGTTCTAGAGATTACAATATGCACCTTTATCACAGCCTACATTTAAATAATATAGAAGATTTATAAGAATTATAATTCCACATAGCATTTTCTAGTCCGAATACATACATAAACAGGAAGTTCTTGTTACATTCTTCTAAGTATCGACAAATGCTGCCATATAATATGGGCAATTTTTTGCTTTAAATAATTACCTTTTAGAAAACTGTAAAGTCATTTTTTAAAGCATTATCATATATGAATACATGTGTTTGTGTGTGTAAAATCCGGTCATTTTACATTCAGTCTAGTATCCTTCCAGAAATTTCATGCATATTAAAGGATAAATTTGCATACTATCTTCATTGTTCTGTGCCTTTTAAACTTTTGATTTTATATATGATAGATATTTTTCACTTAGACATGTGACATTTTATAAGAGGTACATGGTTTTCCATTGTATGAATATGCAATAGCTGACTGAAGCAGGTCCCAGCTGAGTACTATCCACTGTTAAAATAATCTTCTGCTTATACCTTTATGGACAAGTAAATATTTCTATAGGATAAATATCTAAATGTAGAATTATATACTCAAAAAAATATTTCTTTTCCTGTCAGAGACGTTTCTAATTTGCCCTCCAAAAAAGGATGGACCAATTTACAGTTCCATCTACAATATGTAAGAATGCCTAATTCTCAGATTTATTTTCTAATAGTTATTGACGTATAATTTATGTACAACAAAATCCACTTATGTTAGAAGTACATTTTGATGAATTTACTAGTGTATAAAGTTGCATTACTTCCATTACGATCAAAATCTAGAACTGTCCACCACCTCAAAAGTTGCGACTGAGTCCAGATCCCTTCTCCTTGTATCCAGGCAACCACTGATCTGCTGTCACTATTAGTTTTGCCTTTTCTAGAATTTCATATAAATAGAATCATACAGTGGGTAGTCTTTTGTTCTTAATTACTTCACATAGCAAAATGATTTTTAGTTATATCCATTTTGTCTTTGTCATTGCTGGCTGGTATTTCATAGCATGGTTATAATTTCCTTATTCATTCACCACTTGATGGACAACTTGGGCTGTTTCCAGATTTTAATTATTATGAATAACACTGTTATGAAAATTTATGTATAAGTGTGTGTACTTGTTTTCGTTTCATCTAATTTTGCATGTGTGGCCTTATACAAGAATGGGATTGCTGTGTCATATGGTATGTTATTTAGCTTTACAAGATACTGCTTTAAATTTCCCAAATTAGTTGTGCCATTTTGCAATCTTACCAACAACGTATGAGAGTTCCATTTGCTCCACGTTTTTTCCGGTACTTGGTAACGTTCACTCTTTTTTAAAATTTAAATATTCTACTGGGTTAACTGTTACAGTGGTTTTCATTGCCTGTCCCTTATGACTGAAGATGTTGAACATCTTTTAGGTGTTTATTGTAAGGTCATTTATACACTTTCTTTGTGAAGTATCTGTTCTAATGTTCGGGCCATTTATTTGGTCATTTGTCTTATAATTTTCAAGCTATTGATATATATGAGGAAAGAGATATGAGAAAATGGAACGAGAAAAGAAAGCAAGGCTTGCATCTGATTGCTAATACACAGACACAGGACAGACTGAATAAATGATTTCAAGCTTTCCTCTAAATGGTAGTTCTGAAATCTGGCTATGTGTTAGACTCTTTCCCCAGGAAAGATGAGAAATCTACCAATGCCTGGGTCTCACCAAAATCAATCAAATCAAATCAGAATAGGCAGTGGTGAGTGAACCTTATATATTTTTTAAATCTTCCCCCAAATAATCCTATTATACAGTCAGAACTGACTATAACTTTTTTGTAAATTTTTGACAGTGGTAGAATTTCCAAAAGGATTAAAGCCAAGTAGGCTTTACATTTAATTATGGATGTTTAATTGAATGTTAAGAAAATGTTATAACTTGCTTAGAACATAGGATGGGATATTCTCCTCTTGAATAAGATTGGCAATTAGAGCAGATTGTTAAAAACAGTGATGAATGAGAAGATAAAGGGTATTTAGATGTTTATTCTCTTTAGTCTTGATCTGAATATATATATATATATATATATATATATATATATATCCTCTTTTAAAAGTGGTGTGTTTTAAGTTAGTAAGTGTTGATATTTTAATAGAGAACATTATTTAAAAAAGTATTATTAAATGGAACATATACCTATCTCTCTACCCATCAATATAAATTCCATTGTCTGGGTCATGAAACTCAAAATAAAGTGACGTTTTTCATTACTAATATTAAGTAAGCATATGCCTAATAATGGGAATTAAAGTGAGACTGATTTTAGTTCATTGTAAAATGGAAACAACATCCTAAAGATGCTCTCCCAACATCTCATATATGATATCCAGTGAATCTCTTCTGAGAATTGTGCTTGTAGCATACAAAATAATAATAATTTTGTCAAGTGAATACATGGACACTTTAGGAGGAAAGAGTACCACCACTGCAGGTTATGTAAACAAAAACCAGAGAGTCATCTTCCAGACATAATGCTGAACAGATTCGTAAGGGAGTAGAAAATTGGCAAAGATGACTGTTGAAGTCCCTTTGACTTCTAACATTTTTTGATCGCCCACTTTCATTATATGGACATTTGCACTTCACCATACATAGCTCATCTTTCACCTGCTGTGGGAGAATGGTGCAGTTTTAACAGAGTAGCTTTCCCACCCAATTCTTCTTTCCTATTTGAAGAAGTCTTATTAATTTTTTCTTAGGATAGGCAGAAGTGTGTGGAGACATGCAGGCTTTGAAAATTGAATTGGCAACACTTAATAGGAAGCAAAATTGGCTTCGTTGCAAAAATTCAGTAAAGAAAGGGGTAACCAAATGAGAGCACTGTCCCAAACAGGCCTTAGACATTCTGAAAATGGCACATCTCATCCTTGTTTTGTTAATCAGATTTCCCTTCCTCACCTCTGATGTTGCGTGAGTTGGAGTTGTTTATTTCTACTGCCTCAGGACTAACCTTCTTAGCCTTCCGTAATCCCAGTAAAAAGGAGTCCAATCTAAATGCGACATTATTCTGGTCATGTGTATCATGCTGGCAGCTTGACTTATTGTTTTAAAGGATGGAATGTATGGCATTTTCCATCCTTTACTGTAAACATAAGACAACAACATTCTAGATGATTGTTATTAAATTTTACAACTACATATTTGTTTTCAAAGGATTGATAGTGTTTATTTCTTGATTGTTTATGAAAAAGTATCTATTTTCTTTTGTTCAGAACAAAAGAAAAATTTATGAATCATAAACAAAAGTTTCCTATTTTTCCTGTCCTACCATTCCCCTTCCTTCTTTTCATCTGACCTTCCTCCCTCCCTCAAGTTACCTTTAAGCCATTATGCTCTAAGGCTACGTTTTCTACATATGATAAACTTGACGATACTTTGTCTTCAAGACCCTGATACACAGAATTTGCTTCATACCGTGAGGTTTTGGTAGGAGCGTTTAGCTATATAGTCGATATTTATTGAGTACTCACCATAAGAAAGATACTGGGATAGACAGGAAACATACAAAAGTCATGCAGTCATTTACTTACGATCTTGGGGGCGGTAAGAGAGATAACACCAATACTTGGTGAATAGTTACACAAAGTAAAGGGAAAGAGAGTAGAGAAGAGATTAAATAAAATTTTGGCATCTGAGGGAACACATCTACTTTTCCTCTCTCTACTCTGAGTCACATGAGATACAAAACAAATACTAAAATGTAATGCTTGAAAGTTTGGTTATTTTGCAAGAGCACCTAGTCTAGCTACGTTACGTCCCCTGCTAGAAAAAATATATTAATAATAGAGGTAACTCGCTGAATCTCAGCAAAGGCCAAAGACTTAGAACTAGAGGAATACGGTTAAGATCCCAACACTGAGATTACACAGTGGGCTACTCTAGTGGAAGCCTTGGTGTGGCTGCCTCTCAAACGCAAACCCTGGCACACTTTGCTGCCAGCTCTGGTCATGGATACTATGACAGACAGATATCTCTTCATCAGACTTGTGTATCTTCCCTAGTAAATTCTACCCACCATCCTCTTGCTCACATCACCCTCTCCTTTATCAGACTTTCATATGCATCTGTCTCATTGACAGAATCTTGGTCATTTGTCTGATTTTAACTGAAAGAAATTAGCGAAAGAAACTTGGGCTTCTAGCTTGAGCAGGCTAGACCCCTAATGTCCTAACTTTTCCTAATATAGAAAGTGTTCCAAAGAAGTTCAGTACCAACAAGTATATAATAACCACTGGAGTATCAAAACAGATTTAGAAAAATGTCAAGCTGTTATCACAAACTTATTACACAGCAATTACCTACTAAGTACTAGTTAAAGGATGAGAAAGGATTTCTGGTCAAGGAAGAAAATAATACCATCTAAGAAAGAATAATTCTTTCAGAACTGGAGTGGGGTGCCAGCAGGGCATAGATATAGAAACTTTTTCAAAAATAATTTTTATTTTGTCACAGAAATATTAAGCATACTATTTAACTGGTTACAACTTTTGAACCTCTTCTTGGTTAGATATTGGAAAACTTGACTTTATTTCTGTAATGGAATTCTATGGGAAGAAGTGATTCACCTAATAGGCATTTACTTTATAGTGCACGCATTTTGGAATTTGCGATACGCCTAAAACACAAGCTATTTCAGCACATATCCAGGTGTGCCCCACAGCTCTTTACTACCTGCCAACAGCTTTACATAAAGGAGGCTGGGCTAAGGGTCCTTTTAACCACGCTGCAAGCTGACAAGGCATTGAATGTGCACTATTCAGCAGCAGGAAGTAAAAACCTTGTCAAAATCATGCTGTTCTGAAGACAGGCTGGGAAGACACCATAGCATCAACAAAAGCTGCACCGTGAGGACAGCTGATCCACTGTGCTTAAGGAAGCATGATCCGTCCACCTGGTGGGCATCACACAAGCCGATCATCTCCTGTTCACCACTGGGCAAAATGGCATGGCACGCAGCTGCCTCCATGGCACTTAGGCAGCACTGCCATTCATCAAACAGGGTCTAAGTAGGCACTCTGCTGGAAAATCTTTTTTTTTTTTAACATTTATTTATTTTTGAGAGAGGGAGAGAGAGAAAGAGAGAAAACACGAGTGGGAGAGGGGCAGAGAGAGAGGGAGACACAGAATCTGAAGCAGGCTCCCAGCTCTGAGCTGTCAGTTTAGAGCCCATCATGAGGCTCGAACCCATGAACCTTGAGATCATGACCTGAGCCTAAGCCGAATGCCAGCCAGAGCCCCCTCTGCTGGGGTACGTTTTAAATACTGCCGAAATTTGACTATGAGAAAAAAACAATGTTATAGTGCTGACGGCAACAGCGAACAAAGGGAATGCCCGTTTGAGAATTTCTGATTTAAACAACAGCCGCCACCACAATTTGACCTTGCTACTAATTAGTATTTGCTTATAAGCTTTTATTTTTTCTTTCACTGTCTCCATTCCACCACTGTTTTTGTTTCATGCCTGACGTGTGGCATGAAAAAGTCTCAAAAAGCACTATAAAGGATTTGTTTTAATTTTCATTTTTTTTAAGCCAGGATTTCACCCATCTTATAATCAATGTGAATGTCAGTAAACCAGAGCAGAATCAGCACGGGCTGAGCTTGGTGAGACAGAAAATATTTTTGTACGAATTCTATTTAGGTATCGAAAGCCAGTGGACTTTGATTTGAAACCTAGCTCTATAGCTTTTTTGTTCTTTGTTTTTAGTGTACACTTTACTTTCCTGAGCCTCAGTATCTTCAGCTATTCAATGGAAACAAACAAACAAAAAACAAAATCGACCAGCCACAACAAAAAGAACCTAGTTCACAGGGCTGTCATTGGTGCTAACTAAGGAAACAGTTGTAAAGCATCAAGAGCAGTGCCTGGACCATTGTAAAGATTCAGCATCTATCAGCTAGACCTAGATGTGGCCCATTATGAATTTGCACAGACAGCAAACATAGTATGTACCGAAATTTAAAACCCAGTCAAATAGCATACTGCGCTGTTCATGTAAACAGAAAGTATATTTAAAAGTTTTCAATTCCCATTTGCATCTTCTATTTGAAAGTCAATGAGACTCCATGGCCATTATCTTTTTGCTACATCTGCTGGGCCTTCACCATAGTTTGCGGAGTAGAATTGAATTTAAATAAATTGTGATTTCAATCACATTCAAAAGGGTTTCCACGAAGGAATTAATTTGGACATATATGATAAAAACATTCCGAGAACATATAGCCTTTTTTGAAAATGAGTGTTCTTATTATATTTAAATTATTTTAAAAATATAAGTGATGCAGAGTTATATAATGTGTTTTACTATCTTTGAGCTGGCAATAACTATCAATATCTATGTAAAATTTTATTTATCATATAGCAAAACAATCTTGACTTTTATCAGGGAAGGAAGACATAATGACTTCTGAGAGGTTTCGGTTTGACTTCTGACAATTCGAAGCTTCTTGTAATAACTAGTGATTGCGGGTTGAAATATTGAATTAATAATTAAGGATGATGCTTGCCAAAGAAATCTAAGTGACTAAAATGAATGGCTTGCTTCTGACCAATTTTATTCCTTTGCCATATGATATCTGAAAATGTAGACTTGAACCCCTGCTCAGATGGAATGACTGGGGCCACTCCCAGGAAGACAGAGAGAGGATGTATGCCACTGGCTAAAATCCAAATAGGTAATTACATTTTTTTCAACATAAAATACGAAGGTTATTACAATTAAATATTGTATTTTTCATTTTCCTGCACTCTTTTTGCCATCTGCTTTTGCTAACAGTTACTGATTTATTCAGGAAGACTGGCAACATCATTTTAGCTTTAGGAGAAATGATATTTGTGATGTTTGGTATGAAACATGCAAAGATGCCACACAACTAAAGCACTGATTGTTCAAAAGATAAGTAAAAATAAGAAGCAGGAATTCTGACCAAGAGAGTAAGAGCAGGGCTCTTAATTTTTTTTTTTAATCAAAATGGTTTAAGCTGAAGGAAGCCTACGGTACAGCCTAGTCCAGGGGTCTGCACACATTTCTAGAAAGGGCCAAATAATAAATATTTTAAGCTTGTGCGCCATATGGTCTCTTTCACAGCTACTCAACTCTGCCTTTGCAGGAGGAAAGCAGCCATACGTACGCAGGCAATACATACACAAATGAATGTGGCTGTGTCCCATTAAAATATTTACAAAACCAGGTGGTGGGCCAGATTTGGCCAGCAAACCATAGTTTGTGGACTCCTCATCTAATCCAATCTTTTTATTTCAGAGAAGCGGAAGATTAGGATCAGAGATACTAAGTGACATACCTAACCCAAATCCCCAAAAACTTTATATCAGAGTTCAAGTGGCAGCCAGGGTTCTGTTAGCCTAACCTGCTATTTCTTTCCACTGCATCATCATTATATAAATGAGCACAGAACGGCCTCTGTGTATTGGCTTCTATCTTGTTTACTTCTTCACTGCAGACTGAGACCCTTAGCTCCAAAGCCTGCCAGCACCAGACTCAAAGTTTTGCACATCTAATTAGTTCAAAAATAACCCACACGAGCACATGTTCAATCGTTTAGAGGCTTCATGCTTTGAATACCCCCATGAAACCTCACGCAAAGCTGTTACCCATTGATCTTACAGGGCTTTGCAGTTAGTTATAAATCCCAAGCTGCTGCTGTCTTTCAGAATTCTTGGACCCAGAGACTCCCACCAGGAAGCTAAGCAACATTATCCATGTGTCCCTCTCAGGCTCCCTCCGCCCCTGGGAGTTCTTTCTCACTCCCCTTCTGAGTAGCACACCCCTAAGTCTTTAGACCTACTTGTGCTGAAAGAGACTTCCCACACATGCAACTCTATAGCGGCATAGTCAGACAGACTTGGTGCGCTGGTGCCTTCCATGGTCATATATGTTTCCTTGACCAGTCCACAAATCCCTCAAACACCTACAATCGGGATTCATACAAAAGCAAGCAAAACAGAAAACAAAAATATCTGCCATCTTTAGATAGTTTTATTCGATTCACCAAATTGATTTTTTTTTTTAGTAAGGTAAATTATTTCTATGAAGTATATTTCTCAGAAATTCTTTATCTAAAAAGTGGTTAAACTGAACTAGGGAAGCTGAAGGAACTCCATTTTAGAAAGGTTCTGTCTCTGCTGTTTTTCTGCCAGGCCCCATGTACTCATGTTGCGTATTTTGCCTCGGAATAAGCCAAAGAAGCTACGTTCCCACTCCAAGGGAGAGGCAAGAAAGTTAATCATTCTCCAAGTTTTGTTCTAGGCCCCAAACATTTGATAACACCTAAGAAGAGCCAGAAACCAAACATGTTCCAAGACATTAGCTTCAAACAAACCTTGGCTGACTCTGGCATCAATACTCCTACTTTTGGTAATTTATGGAATAACACCCATTGCTCACCTAACACTTGCTTTTGATTGGACCCTACTATAGATTCCTGAACAAACACACATTCTAGACCCTTTCCAATATAAACCTTTAGCCCCTAAGGAACAACGAGACTCATTTTTTTTTCCTTTCCTTTCTGAGTCTTGCAGACACTCTGCTATTCTCTACCTGTCACACTATTCAATAATTCTGTTTCCACTTTTTCTGGTTCATATTTGATTTCTATCCTGTGTGAAGCCAAAAACTCTCTTGGCTGGTCCTGTGGGACCCTTTCCTGGGTTCTCAGACTCAGCCAGCCTCAAAACCATCAGGGTTATGTTCATGTGTGCGATCGTATCTCTGTTAATAGAACATCTTTTTCTGTGCAAGATGCCAGGAAATATCAAGGAGGCCTGAAAATTAATAAACCTTTGCAGATAATAACTTTTTCTTTATTATTTTTTTAAAAAGAGAGAGTGCATGGAGCCCAACGGTGGGCTAGATCTCATGAACATGAGATCAAGACCAAAATCAAGAGTCAGATGCTTAACCAACTAAGCCACCCAGGCAGCCCACAAACTTTTCCTTTCTAGGCTGAGTCCGTTATGTGTTATAGGAAGTGGTTACAAATTTTCTAAGGGTGACAGAAATAGTAAGAGACTTCATTCCCTGTGTATGTGAATATTCTTTTAAAAAAGAGTATGTGTCTGCAATGTAATTACAAATATTTATGTGGCACAAATGAAATAGCAAGATTTCTATAGATGCATATAAATGCCTGTTTGAAAATCCAAAGGATGATTTTCAAATATTCCAATTGCCTTTCTCTGTAGACAGGCTATTTTTAAATGTATCATAACACCAGTTCAGTGGTATGGTAAATAAAGATTAGTGTTCAGAAAATATTCACTTACCATGAGTACCACCTACATGGGAAGACTACACTTTCCAACATGTTGACTTATAGGGGCTGGCCTATAAGTCATATGATTTGTTTTGGCCTGTAAGTCATGTGACTTGTTTTGGTCAACAAGATGTTAGCACATGTGACATGAGGAGAGGCTTGATATATGCTTGCACAGTTGAGCCACGTATGAGAAAATATAAAAGGCTGGAAAATAGTGACTCATATAGTACTGAAATACTTCATAAAAGTATTGCCTAAAATAATCTAAAACAGGACATCTCCCCCAAGAAATTGGTGAAATTGAATAACGAGATATTGAAAGAGAATGTTAAAAATGTGAAGTGTGAGCTAACTTCCGTTAGTTGTATTTGTTTCAGTTTTAAACGGTGTGGTTTACAAAATAGTTTAGAAGGAAAATAAAGATAAACTTCAGAATCAGGCAGAGTTTTTCGCCAAGTCAAAGGTGAGCCATTCAAAGCAGCTGCAGGAAAAAGACCAAAACAGAATGTAAACATTAAGAAATATGTTCCAGGTAAAGACCAAATCAAGAGTATGACAATCCCATTTGCTGAACAGTTTTGAAAACATTTAGAGGGTATCTAGTGGACTTTTCACCTGGACCTAAATGGCTCTGGAAAGATAAATGTCTTGTTACATAGACACTTGATATACCCATATTACCTGAAATTAAATATACAGAAAGTTATATCTCAAAAAGAATTATGAAGGTGACTTTTGAGAAAAGAATTGCTCCATCTTTGAAAAAAGAAATATGCTAGTTAAAGCAATGCCCAACAAGTCTTAAAAACTGACATATTTGAGATGCAAAAATATATTAGTTCCCCAACTTTCCTTTCCTGAAAGGCAAAGAACAGGTTGGAAAATCTCCTTGCTTATCAATCACTTTCCAATTTTAACTCTGCAGATATGGCCAAAAAGGATAATGGGAAAGAAAAATACATCCCCAAAGTGGAATCAAGTGCAGATGTGAGCAATGGACTTTAGTGCTATTCTACACGCAAAGATGGGGCTAGTCAGTGCTTACCCTGCGGTAGGGGGACCGAGCCACATCTGCCCGGCAGGATTTTGGAACCCATATGGTCTCTGACTGCTATATGCCTTCCACTTTTCATCTTCCTAAAAATAATGGCTTAAAGAAGGAATCGCTGGAATTAATAAAATATGTAGACATGAATATGTGTCAAAATGTCTGGGATACAGATGCAGCTACAAAAGTTAGTAGTGAAATTATATCCTTAAATATTTAATAAAATCAAGTGAAATTAAAAATAAATAATCTAAATGTTCAGCATACAAAGCTATCCTAAGGACAAAATGCTTCTCTTATCCAGCTCATCTGTGAAATCAATCTATATTGTAGTTCCTTCCTTTGTGCTTAGTTTCATTGTAGAATTAACTATATTCATCTATAAGTTTTCTGTGGACAGACATTTGGGTTGCATCTACTTTTTAGCTAATGTAAAAAAAGCTGCTATGAAAATTCAGGCACAATTCTTTTGGTGGACATATGTTTTTCTTTTGCATTAATACTTAGAAATGATATTACAAGGTCAATGGTAGGTGTAGTTTTAACTTTATATGAAGTCATCTACTCTTTTAACAAAGCGCCATTTTATATTCCAGCAGGTGTAAGTATTTGAAAGGAGATAAACCTATCACTCTTAGTGAGGGATGGAATTGGATACCAAGAAAGTAATTATAAATGTATTTAAAACCAGTAAAAGTTTATAGTTTCAGGTTTAACATCTTAAAAAAGCATTTGTCAATGATTAAAATGATCAAGCTTTTGCACAATGAAGGAAGCCATCAACAAAACAAGGTAACCTACTGAATGAGAAAATTATATGTTCAATAGGGGTTAATATACCAAATATACAAAGAACTTATACAACTCAACCCCCAAACACAAATAATCTAACTAAAATTGGGCAGAGGACCTGAATAGACATTTTTTTCCAAAGAAGACATACAAATGGCCAACAGACACATGAAAAGATGCTCATCATCACTCATCATCAGGGAAATGCAAACCAAAACCACAATGAGATATCACCTTATACATGTCCAAATGGCTAGAATAATAATAATAATAAAGATACTTTACAATACTTGTAAGAAATAACAAGTACTGGTGAGGAAGTGGAGAAAAAGAAACCCTGTACACTATTGGTTGGGATGTAAATTGGTGCAGCCACTATAGAAAAAAGTATGGAGCTTCCTCAAAAAGTTAAAAATGGAATTTCCATATGATCCAGTAGTTCCACTATGGGGCATTTATCCAAAGAAAACAAAAACATTAATTCAAAAAGATACAGGTGCCTCTAAGTTTACAGCAGCATTATTTAAAAGCCCAGGTATGGAAGCAACACGAGTGTCCATCAACAGATGAAAAATAAAGAAGACCTGGTATATATACACAATGGAATATTACTTGGCCGTGACAAAGAAGGAGATCTTGTCATTTGCGACAACATGGATGGACCTAGAGGGTAGAATGGTAGGTGAAATAAGTCAGACAGAGAAAAAAAAATACCATATGAGTTCATTCATGTGTGGAAATTAAGAAATAAAACAAACAAAGTAAAACAGAGACAGACAAAAGAGCTAGACTCTTAAATACAGAGAACAAATTGGTGATTGCCAAAGGAAAGGTGGGTGAGGGAATGAATGAAACAGATAATGTGTACTAAGAGTACATTTATCACAATGCACACTGAGCAATGTACAGAATTGTTGGATCATTACATATGTACACCTGAAACTAATAACATTTTATGTTAATTATAGGTCAATAAAATAATAAAATGAACATGAAATATAATTACATAATAAAAAAGCATCCTACTACAAAAATAATTTTAAAAACCTATATATTATATATATAAAATATAAAATATTTATATATATATATATATAAAATATAATTAGGAAAACAATCAACAAGAAATACATAAGGACCATAGGAATGAAATCATGAAATTTTAGTGAAGAATATCAAAGAAGATATAATTAATGTAAAATGTGCTATAATCTTATTAGTAAAAATATCAGTTCTTCTCAATTAAATTTATGAATATAATGAAATTGCGGTCAAAAGTGCAACAGATACATAATAGAAAATTACAAACTCATATTAAATTTACATGGCAGATTATAAATCGATTTGAATTTTATGCGATTGCATGATATGAAGGAATAGTTATTTTATTTTTTTAAATGTTTATTTATTTTGAGAGAGAAAGAGAGAGCATGAGCAGGGGAGGGGCAGAGAGGAAGGGAGAGAGAAAATCCCGAGCAGGCTCTACACTGTCAGCACAGAGCCTGATGCAGGCCCGATCCCACAAACCAGAAGATCATGACTTGAGCTGAAATCAAGAGTCAGATGCTTAACTGACTGAGCCATCCAGGCACCACCGGAATAGTTGTTTCAGAAAAAAAGTACAAATCAATGTACACTTTATTTAAGTAATTAAGGACACTTGAATGAGGGTTTTTCACAGGATGGCACTGATGCAAGAAAACACAGATTTATAGGAATAATAAGTTTATTCAAAGAGTTGCATCAGGGGTGCCTGGATGGCTCGGTTGGTTAAGTGTCTGACTCTTGATTTCAGCTCAGGTCATGATCTCACGTTCATGGGTTCGAGCCCCATGTCGGGCTCTATGCTGCCAGTGCAGAGCCTGCTTGGGATTCTCTCTCTCCCTCTCTGTCTCTCCTGTCTATGCTCTGTCTCTCTCTATCTCAAAAATAAATAAATAAACAAAAAAAGAAGAATCTCATTGGTTACCCATTTATAAACAGAGTTAGAATTTACCTCAAACCAGCCAGTAATAAACTCCAGAGTGACTGAAGAAAAAGGGAGGGAGGGAGGAAGATATGAATCAAATTTGTATTTTCAAGGTCCCCTCATTTTATTCATTTTCAGGGTCTCCTCATTTTATTCAATCACTCAGTGTTGGAGTAAAAGAAAAAGCGAGAGATTATCTGGTTCAGTTATTTTTTAAATTATATTTCATTAAAAAATACACATATACTTGTATGAAGAAGGGACTTGGGGAGAACAGAGAGTCTAGAAGAGAATAAGGGATACCGATGAATCTCTGGGAAGAGAAAGGAAAACAGAGCCAGTGAAAAGAATTTGGGGGTGTATATAAGATTTCATCTTTAAAAGGTTCCGCATCACAAGGTGGGTAGCTAGGCATGCTGATCATTGAGAGAGAGAGAGAGAGAAGTAGATAGGCTGAATATTTATGATCTAATATGCATTTCCGATTTTCCAGTTGCAGACACTCAGATTCAAAGACTTGAAATGGCTTCTTATAACTGAGCTAGAAATCAGCAGCCACAAATGGGAGCGCGTAACTTCTTTTCCAGAGGAAACAATGTTTTCTGGTATCTTGCATCGAATGATCAGAAGGTATGGGCTGCTTGAGTCACCCTGAGTTTCCCTTCCATTTTCTTTAGAATCAACACATACACTTGCATTTGACCTATCATATAAGTAGATACTTCTATGTGTCAGTCTTCTTCTTGAAAAGTATAATTATATTTATACATCTTACATTTATATATTAATAATCAAAATACAGATGGCATTACATAATTTTATACACACACACACGCATGTGCGCGCGCGCGCACACACACACACACACACACACACACACACACTATAAGACAATGAAGTACAAAAATGTTTCCTGTAAGCCAGGCCCATCTATTTTTACTCCTTTCTGTGCTATTTTGGAGTGAGAATGCTATCTTGAATTCAAATGAAACTGTGGTTGCTATGAAGTAGTTTTGTTATGATATGACTAGATATTAGAAACGCATGGATGTTCCTAACTGAATTGGTATATCATCTGGAAAAGACCATAAAGAATTAATGCAATTACATCCTTATCTGTTTGGAAATGTGGAAATCAATGAAATATGACTCCATTCCCATATATCTTTAGTAATAATTTAACATGACCACAAAATTAATAAGCTTGAAATTATTACAAATACAATGCCAGCATTATTTCTTTGGCAACAATAACAAATTTATCAACAGTAATGATTAGTTTGCTTATTCATTCCGTAGTTTTATGTAACTTTAGTAGTTTAAAATGAATTCCATATTTTATGAAACAAAGTTTTATCACCCACTTGTATTGTTGTGAGAAAGAACAGTAGATCTGTCTAAGGAATAACAATCATTACGACATTCACGATGAAAATGCACTCTGATTTCCTCAGGAGTCCTATAATGTATGTGAGATCCTAAAATTGCCAAGCAAAAAATCTTAGCTCTAATCACTGGTCGAGTGATTAGCGGTGTGCCCTCAGGCAAGTAGCTTTTTCCTCTGAACACATTTGCTCTCCTGGAAAAAGTGTGTGACAATCAAATGAGAAACTATATAAACAGTGTATAAATAAAAAATACTCCATAGACTTTGGTTGTTGGTGTTGTTACAACTGTGGGCAATTAGAAGGTATATAGGAGTATTGTTTTTCAAAAGCTTTTATTTTTATATTTTCCTCACAAGTTCTACACATAATAATGTAATTATTTAGAACACTGTTGAAAATTTATGCCTTGGTACAAAGTATAAAAAGTCACTAGCTCATAGGACATACTGATTCTATGAGCTTGTTAAATTTTATTCATTAAAAAAAAGACACTTTATTGAGGTATGACTATCATCAAAAAGTTGTACATATTTAATGTATACTACTTGATGAGTCTGCAGAGAAATATACACCCATGAAACCATCACCATAACCAATGCCATAAACATATCTATCACCAGAATATTCTCAATGGTATCTTATGATTTACTCTTGACCCTTAAGCCTTTAGAAAAGGATTCTAATACTTATTTCAGAGGTTAGTCCCATCTCAAAATCATATTTTGAAATGTATCCTAGAGTAGCTGGAGTGGTAGGGAAAATTCATGACGCCAGAATGTGGTTTTGAAAATACAATACCACGACAGTTTGACAACTATGCATCTTTAGGCATTGCCCATGAAAAGAAAATGGAAAGTAAAAGGCTAAGTGTTGAAAGAAAATGTAGAGAATTAGTGGGCCTGATGACGTTTGTGGTTTCCATTGGGGTGTAGATGAGAAACAGGAAGCGTTTTACAAAAGGACATTCTTTTTCTTTCCTATAAGGTAACAATGATAGTACTGAGTTTGTCCAACATAGGGAGACAAGAAGATTACACCAAGACTTAGAAGAACTCTGTAATATCAGTATTAGATATTGCCCCCACCACTCTACATCTCTGCCCATTGACTTTTCTCATCTGAAAATGTGGATTTTCAATAGAAAGACTATCAAGTTTCTTTCACATTCTAAAAGCTGAGGGTGGGGATGGGGTGAGGAACAAAGCAGTAAAATATGGCAGAAATTCTACGTGTCTGTAAGAATCACTCTGTAAAATTACTTAGGGATTCTGATGTAGTACACTTATGATTGTTAAACCTTGTCCAAATCAGTATTCTTGGGAAGCTTTAAAAATATGTATATAAATTGTTGGACTCCCTCACTCAGAAGTTATGACTTAATAGATTCTCTGTGTGTTTCCTCACTGAAGGGTGAACTTGTTAAAGACATCCACTTGTATCCCCAGTACCTAGAATATTTGAGGCTCAGCAAAAGTTTGTATAATAAGTGAACAATGAATTCAAAGTTTCATGGGGAGATAGCATGTAAAATATGTAGGGAGAAAGCAAGTTTATGTATGTAAAATGAAACTGTGAACACATGAATTCAGGATTACAGGGAATGGACTATGGGAGAGACTGAGGGATGGACTACAGCCTTAATCTAAAATTGAGACTATTTAGATCTCTGAGCCATGAAATTCAGAAAATTACAAGTCTGATTTTGAGCGTGCGAGTACCACGCAGCATGATAAATTGATGCTGGAAATGGAAGCAAGCTAATGGAGAGTCATCAGTGTCATCCTAGACACATTATCCTGTATGCTCCGTGCTTTCAACTTTTAAATTAAAAAAAAAAAGTTTTGATTATGAAATGCTTTTTTTTCTATAAACAGTCACAAAGAAGTTTAGCACATGAATCAGGTTTTTAAAAGAGTGGTTATGTTTAAGAAAGGCTTAGGTCTCTGGAGCCCTACAGGTCTGGGGAGCCAGCCCAGGCTCCAGGAAATAAACCCAGGGCTCCACAAAAGGCAGAATGAAGCAATGAGATTTAGGTGACAGAGCACACTGATGGCAGACTGCTTATCAATTACTTGGTTGTCAATCACAGGCCAGAAGCAGCTGAAACCGTGAACATGAGAGAGACTTAAATCTTGCCATCTAAGAACTTATATTGAGTAATATGAGGACCCTGACTTTCCAGAGCTGGAAATCAGCCCCGGTTTCATCACCGAATAGTCACATGTCTATAAATTATCACATGTACAACACGCATTATGCATATGAAAAACTGGAACTTACTTTAACATATACCAGTGTTCCTTAGTATATGGTGAAGCTTTGCTAGTGTCTAGTAAAGGCATAGATAACTTTTGTGTAACATGTCCTGCTTCATTAGAAGTCGACGTATAATATAGAGGAGCACGCAGCCTTCTCTAGTAGCTGAAGAGAGACAAAATGAAAGATGCATTCAAGGTTCCATACAGTAGGCCAGACCAGAGTCAAGTCACCAAGCACGTGTTGTTATTCTCAAGCAGATATAGAAGCTTTTATGAAACTAATCCAAACTAAAAGCTAATGCAAAAGCAAGTCTTACTGACGCTGTTCCTTGTATCAGCTGGGAATGCATTTGGCCCCAAGTAAAAGAAAATCTTCACTCGGTTTCACACGAGTCTATTTAACACATGCACCAAGAAGTACCAGGAATGGCTGCTACAGAAGCTTAACAACATCTTCAGAAAGAAACTACTTCTATGCCTTCTCGTTACCATTCTTCGTAATGGCTTCTCGCTTTTATGCCTTGACAACGCCTTCCAGACAGAAGGAAGGAGTAAGGAGAAAGGGCGGCTCTGGCAGACCAGACTTTAAGTTTCACTGGGTTTTATGGCAACTCCTACTTTCAAGAAGGATGAAAATTGGTATTTTAGCTTTGAAACAGTTGGTTAGAAGGAGTTTGGAAATTGAGTTTAGGTCATCCAATTTATAATCTACTACCAATTCTTAGATAGAGCCCTATATACTCAGATTAGAGAGGGCCAATGGAAGAAAAATATATTTAAAAGCTCTCATAATATACCCTAGCATATCTCTATATGAGTTATATGTCCAAAATGTTTTCATACTGTTACTTTTTTATCTTACCAAAGGCATCAATGGAATATTTTCATACAACAACATCATGATGGCCACATACCTTCTCCAATTTCAGACTATAAAAGGTCAAAATAATGTAATTTATATATCTTCTAACATTGGCCACTTCTATATCATTAGTTGGCAACATTTCCTAGCATAAAGCAACATATTTAAAATTGTGAACACAAAAATATTACATTGCCATTTTAGTACATTTTTTGAAGTTTATTTATTTATTTATTTTGAGAGAAAGAGAGAAGGAGAGAAAGAGAATGCAAATGAGCAGGAGAGGGGCAGAGACAGAGGAAGAGAGAGACTCCCCAGCAGGGTCCACACTACCAGCACAAAGCCCAACACCAGACTTGATCCCATGAATTGTGAGATCATAACCTGAGCTAAAATTAAGAGTCAGATGCCTAACCAACTCAGCTACCCAGGCATCCTTATCATTTTCATATTTTTGAACAGTATAGAAAAGCAGACAAAAAATGACTATAATCCCAGAGTTTATATTTAGGATGTAAAATCTGATGCATTAAATAAAAGGATTTTCAGTCATATGCTAAAGAAGAATTTTGTGAGGTTGATGTATTAGATTTAATAAAAATCAAATAAACATGTTTTAAAACTTTACTTTTGAAAACTGATTTTGCAAATATATTAAATCAAAATTTACTTAAACGCATGTAGAATGATATAAGACTAATTGAACAAACATATAGTACTCATGTGATTTCAGACTGGATAATTTACTACGGAGAGGCATGCATTAAAATGTTAAAACTTAAGTTGCTTTATATAAATGTAACGGGAGCCCCTGAAGAAGAAAAGGGAAAAGGGCAGTAAAATTTATTCTAAGAAACAATGATAACAGGGGCACCTGGGTGGCTCAGTCAGTTAAGCATCTGACTCTTGATTTTGGCTCAGGTCATAATCTCACAGTTTGTGGGATCAAGCCCTAAGTCCAGCTCTATGCTGACAGTGTGGAACCTGCCTGGGACTCTCTCTCCCTCTCTCTCTGGCCCTTCCACATATGCATGCTCTCTCTCTCTCAAAATAAGTAAATAAACATAAAAAAGAAACAATGATGGAAACTATAAACTCACAGATCCAAGAAACTCAATAAACATCAAGACAAGAAACATGAAGAGAACTACTCCAAAGCACATCATAATCAAATTGCTTAAAACCTATGATAAAACCTTAAAACCAATAAAACAGGGGCATCTGGGTGGCTCAGTTGGTTGAGTAGCCGACTTCAGCTCAGGTCATGATCTCACAGTCTGTGAGCTCAGAGCCTGGAGCCTGCTTCGGATTCTGTATCTCCCGCTCTCTCTGCCCTTCCCCTGCTCACGCTCTGTCTCTATGTCTTTCAAAAATAAAATAAAACCGTTAAAAACAATATAACAAACAAAGCAGACATGTTATATAAAAAGAAACAGACATAGGCACAACCACCAATTTCTCATGGGTAAAAGTACAGCACTACATGCATGGCGTACACACCCACGCAATGGAATACTTATTTCTTAGCATTAAAAAAATGAACTATTGAGACATATACAAAAATGGGTGAATCTCAACATATTTACCTGAGTGAAAGAAGTCAGAGTATACACTGCATGTTTTGATTTTTTTTTTAATTTTAGAGCAGTAAAATTAATCTTCAGTAACAGAAAGTAGATCAGCCATTATCTGGTAGAGAAGGGGCAGGAATTATAAGGGGAGTAACGAAACATGTGGGGTTTATGGACAAGCTCATTTTCTTGATTTTGGTGATGGTTTCAGGTTGAATATATACACCAACCATACCAAATTTTACTCCTTGTATATGTGCAACGTGTGTGTCAATTATGCCTCCATAAAGCATTTTTTTAAATAAAAATAAAATAAAAAGTCTGTGAGGTAGTAAAAAATGATAAATTCTGCCATCATTACAGTACACGCATCCTGAATTTAGAATAAGAAAAATGTGCAGGAAAATATGATTAAAAACTTTTATGTCAATTGATTTTCCATTCACTGCCAAATGTGACAGAATATAAAGACTCCACTATTTTTTTTTCTTGTGCCAATTTCTTGCCAATGTAAATAAGAAGCTATCAAAACTAAAGAGCACTTTTGCTTTGCCCCTTCCCAAAACACTTCGGGTTAGTGTGGAGATATTACTCAAGGAGAAAAAAATTCTGATTTAAAAACTTGGATTTTACATCAAAGGTCTGTCATTAAAAAATCCTATAACTATGTTCATCACCTGGTGAAAAAATTAAGAAGGCCATTATTATGGAACGTTGGTGAGACCTGGTATCATTAAAATCATTAGGCTAGTTTTCTGTCTTGGAGTAGAAGGAAGCTCAAGTAGTCACATTTCAAATATCACCTGCTCTGGAATCACTAATTGCTGATATTTCTTCAATGGTATTTACCTTCGTCTGAAATTAGATGAAATTTATTTTCAGGGAAGCACCTTCGGATTTTCATCTACTTTGGACTGACACTGTTGAAAAATTCATCTGATTTCGTTAGGCCCTTTCATATATTATAAAGAATGCTACCATACTCAAATGACAAGAGATAAAGAAAAATATCATTATTCTTGTTCTGTGGAGCATCTGTGATGTTTGATAACTTTGCTGCTTTGGTATACATCCATATATAATATATGTATACATTCATACATAAGTCATTGCTTCTACATTGACATATGTTATTTTCAAATACTATTAAGCTCAGATTCAGCTAGTGTTACTATTTCTTAGGTTTACAGTCAAACAAGCAAAGCAGCAGGGTAAGGGTTACTCTAGCAATCAAGAATAAAGATGAAGAGTCGCACTGTGTGTGGCTGATCACGTGACTCCATCTGTTCTTCCTGGGGGTGTTCCTGAAGGTTGGTGATCAAGGAAGCCACGGGATTAGAAGGGTGCCGATCTGTGACTTCTGTTTTTTATAAGTTTCCTTAGAGCAAGCCCATCAACACTCAAAAGTCTCCTGTATTGCCACATTTGTAAATTGTTGCATCATAAACGCAATGCATCATCAAGACAATCTGATGTTCAGAGCAGAAGGCCAGACAGTAGTCTATTAGAATCCACTTCTGGTCACTGATATGGGTGACCATCCCTAATTTCCAAACAATTTCTCATTACCTCAATAATTATTACTCTTTCAACCTGGTGAAAGTAAATTTTCAAAAAGGCGTATATGAAAGGTGACACTAGGATAAGTCAGAGGTAAGATGGCAGAGTAGCAGGAGGACCAGAGGCTTACCTTGTCCCTAGAGCACAGGTGATAGCTATCAAACCATTCTGAATACCAAGAGATCGATCTGAGGACTGACAGAACAAACTGCACAACTAGAGGGAGAGAAGAGGCCACATCATGGACACTAGGAAGTGCAGAGATGTGGTTTGATTGAGAAATGGATTACGGGTGCTGCAGAGAGGAGGGGGTTCTGGTTATGGAGAGAAGAGAGCGATCTAGAGAGAGAGAGAGAGACAAAGAGAGACATGAAGAGAGAAGCACACAGGGGATTATACAAGGAAAACACTTGTCCAAGGTCCTTGACTGGGAAAACGAGAAGGGCTGATTTTGTGAGTTTTTACAACCAGCGAGCACCAAAGACTAGAGTTTTAGAGGTCCGTGGCACAGCTGGTGTGGAGCCTGGCCGGCGCTGCAGTGCTCCTGTAGAGAAGGCAGACTGGTGCCCCGGGGGCAGATGGCATGATCTGACGATTCCCTGGGACACACTAGGAGACACGGTTCTTCCTTCGTGGAACTCATCTGGGAGAGATGGCATTGTCTCCTGGAACAAAACTGCTGCTGGGAGGCATTTACCTTCCCCACCCCTCAGTCTAGGCCCAGAGACACCTGCTGAGGGCAACTAACCTGGACACTGACTCTTTGCTGTGCTTTACAACCCCATGGACCTGCGCTTTGATGCTATTGATCTTCTGGTTCAAACCTACAGCAGTCCCAGACCCTCTCCTGGAGGACCTGACTGGGCCTGTAGGCCTAACGTTGGGCATTTTAAAACTTAGCTGGCCTGCCTGGGATAGAGCCCAAGTTGTATTATGCTGCCAGACAGGTGACCCAGACACAGTGTCTGTGGGACGAGCTGAGGGACACCCGCGTTGCACAGGGGAGATTGTCTGCTCTTCTGGGAGTGCTTCCTGGGCAGCAGTGGGTGCGAATTCCCCTCTCCAGGGACAAGGGAAGCTCGCATCACTTCCCTCCCAAACCAACCAGCATAAACTAACTTCAGTAAACAGCACATTGCCAACGCTGGTGGCCTAAACTCCTTACACCAAGCCTCGCCCCTCTGTGCTCACTGGTACTGCTTTTCTTGAGCAAGTGTGTTTGAGAATCACTGTTAGGAGACCTCCCCCTGCCTGAAGACCAGAACAAACTCCCAACATGCGCTACATCTTCTGAGCATAGAGTTGTGCAAAGAGTTGAGCAGGAAAGAAAGACCAAAAGTGACAAAGACTAGAAAGGAAAGAGAAAATCTTCAGAAACAATGACGAAACATGTAATAAAATGGTACTAAATTCACATCTATCAATAACTACTCTGAATGTAAATGGACTAAATACTCCATTCAAAAGACATAAGGTATCAGAATGGATAAAAAAAACAAGACCCATCAATATGCTACTTACAAAAGATTCATTTGAGACCCAAAGACACCTCCAGATTGAAAGTGAGGGGGTGGAGAACCATTTATCATGTTAATGGAATCAAAAGAAAGCTGGAGTAGCCATTCTTATATTAGACATATTAGATTTTAAACCAGACAATAAGAGATGAAGAAGGGCACTGTATCATAATAATGGGGTCTATCCAACAAGAATATCTAACAAATGTAAATATTTACGTCTCCAACTTTGGAGAAGCCAAACATATAAATCAATTAAAACAGAGAAACTCATTTATAATAATACAATAATAGTAGGGACTTTAACACTCCACCTATAGAAATGGACAGATCATCTAAGCAGATCAACAAGGAAACAATGGCTTTGAATGACACGCTGGACCAGATGGACTTAACAGATACATTTAAAGCATTTCATCCTAAAGCAGAATACACATTCTTTTTGAGTACATAAGGAACATTCTCCAGAATAGATCATATACTAGGTCACAAATCAGGCCTCAGCAAGTACAAAGAGATTGAGATTATATCATGCATCTTTTCTGACCACAACACTATGAAACCTGAAATCCACCACAAGAAAAATTGGGGAAGACCACAAATGTAGGGAGGCTAAAGAACATCCTACTAAAGAATAAATGGGTCAATGAGGAAATTAAAGAAGAAATAAAAAATACATGGAAACAAATGAAAATAAAAACATGATAGTCCAGAAGTTTGGGATGCAGCAAAAGAAGTCATAAGATGGAAGTATACAGCAAAAAAGGCCAACCTCAAGAAGCAAAAAATATGCAACCTAACCTTATACCTAAAGGAGCTGGAAAAAGAATAACAAATAAAACCGAAAAGCCAGCAGAAGAAGGAAAATAATAAAGGTTAGAGTAGATATAAATAATAATATATAAACAAAAAATAGTAGAACAGATCAATGAAACCAGGAGCTAGTAGTCTGAAAAAATTAATAAAATTGATAAACCCCTAGACTTATCAATAAGAAAAGAGATAGTACCCAAATTAAAAAAACCATGAATAAGAGAAGAGAAATCACAACACAGCACAAAAATAAAAATAATTATAAGAGAATATTATGAAAAATTATATGCCCAAAACCGGGGCAATTTGAAGAAATGGATAAATTTCTAGAAACATATAAACTACCAAAACTGAAACAGGAATAAAGAGAAAAGTTGAATAGACCCATAACCAGCAAAGAAACTGAATCGGTAATCAAAAATCTCCCAACAAACAAAAGTCCAGGACCAGATGACTTCCCAGAGGAATTCTATCAAACATTTAAAGAAGAGTTAACACCTATTGCTTTGAAGCTGTTCCAAAAAATGGAAATGGAAGGAAAACTTCCAAACTCATTCTATAAGGCCAGCATTACCCTGATTCCAAAACCAAAGACTCCACTAAAAAAGAGAACTATAAGCCAATATCCCTGATAAACATGGACACAAAATTCTCAACAAAATACTAGCAAATCAAATCTAAATGTACATTTAAAGAATCATTCACCATGATGAAGTGGGGTTTATTCCTGGGTTGCAAGAGTGGTTCAATTTTTGCAAATCAACGAATGTATACACAACATTAATAAAAGAAAGGATTAGAATCATATGATCATTTCAATAGATACAGAAACAGCACTTGACAAAGTATAGCATCCATTCTTGATAAAAACCATCAACAAAGTAGTGATAGATGGACCATACCTTAACATCATAAAGGCCATATATAAAATAAACCCACAGCTAATATCATCCTCAGTGGGGAAAATCTGAGAGCTTTTCCTCTCTAGTCAGGAACGAGACAGAGATGTCCACTGAAGTCCTAGCCTCAGCAATCAGACAAGAAAAGAAATAAAAGGCTTCCAAAATGGCAAGGAAGAAGTCAAGCTTTCACTATTTGCAAATAACATGCTTTCTATGTAAAAAACCCAACATACTTCCCCCAAAAATTCACTAGAACTGATACTTGAACTCAGTAAAGTGCATGATGCAAAATCAATGTACAGAAATCCGTTGCATTTCTATACACCAATAATGAAGCAGCAGAAAGAGAAATCAAGGAACAAGTCCCATTTATAATTGTACCAAAAAGCATAAGATACCTAGGAATAAATCTAACCAAAGAGGTAAAAGATCTATACTCTGAAAACTATAAAACGCTGATGAAAGAAACTGAAGATGACACACAAAAAAAATAGAAAAAATTCCATGCTTATGGATTGGAAGAACAAATGTTATTAAAATGTCTTTATTACCCAAAGCACTCTACACATTTAATGCAATGCCAATCAAAATACCACCAACATTTTTCACAGAGTTAGAACAACAATCTGAAAATGTGTATGGAACCACAAAAGACCCCGAATAGCCAAACCAATCTTAAAAAAGAAAAGCAAAGCTGGAGGCATAACAATTCCAGTATTCATGTCATATTACAAAACTATAGTGATTAAGACAGTACGGTACTAGCATAAAAACAGACACATAAATCAATGACTCAGAGTAGAAAACCCAGAAATGGACCCACAACTATATGGTCAACTAATCTTCAACAAAGCAGGAAAGAATATCCAATAGAAAAAAGACAGTCTCTTCAACAAATGGTGCCGGGAAAACTGGACAGCAATAAGTAGAAGAATGAAACTGGACCACTTTCTTACACCATACACAAAAACA
Source organism: Paguma larvata (assembly GCA_030068075.1). NCBI lineage: Eukaryota > Metazoa > Chordata > Mammalia > Carnivora > Viverridae > Paguma > Paguma larvata. The sequence goes on from CM057836.1 coordinate 32,463,009, forward strand.
AACTCAAAATGGATGAAAACCATCAAAATCCTAGAGGAGAAAACAGGAAGTAATCTCTTTGACATCAACCCTATCAATTTCTTACTAGATATGTCTCCAGAAGCAAGGCAAGCAAAAGCAAAAATGAACTATTGAGACCTCATTGAGATAAAAAGCTTCTGCAGAATGAAGGAAACAATCAACAAAACTGAAAGGCAACCTTCAGAATAGGAGACCATACGTGCAATAGACATATCAGATGATAAACAGTATCCAAAATCTATAAAGAACTTATCACAAACACAAAACTCAACACAAACAACAACAATAACAAATAATCTAGTTAAAAAATGGGCAGAAGAAACAAATAGACATTTTTCCAAAGAAGACATGGCTAAGAGATACATGAAATGATGCTCACCATCACTCATCATCATGGAAATACAAATCAAAACTACAATGAGATACCACTTCACATCTGTCAGAGTGGCTAAGATTAACAACATGGGAAACAACAGAAGTTGGTGAGGATGTGAAGAAAAGGGAAGACTCTTACATTGTTAGTGAGAATAAAAACTGGTGCAGCCACTCTGAAAAATAATATGTAGGTTCTTCAAAAAGTTAAAATTAGAACTACCCTATAAATCAGGAATTACACTACTAGTTATTTACCCAAAGGATACAAAAATACTGATATGAAGGGATTCATGCACCCTGATGTTTACAGCAGTATTATAAACAATAGCCAAATTATGGAAAGAGCCCAAATGTCCACTGACTGATGAATGGATAAAGAAAACATATATGTATATATATATATATATATATATATATATATGTGTATATATATATATGTATATACATATATATATATACACACACACATATACATATACACATATATATAGTGTAACATATATATAGTGTACAATTATTATAAAGAAGATGTAACATATATTGTGTACAATTATTATAATAATTACATATGCAACATGTACAATAATTACATATGTAATATAATATGTATTCCATTATATATACAATTATATATGTAAATGGAATATTACTTGGCCATAAAAAGAACAAAATCTTGCCATTTGCAATGATGTGGATGAAGCTAGAGAGTATTTTGCTAAGCAAAATAAGTCAGAGAAAGACAAATACCATATGATTTCACTCACAAAACAAATGAACATAGGCATAAAAAAGAGAGAGGCAAAGCATAAAACAGACTCCTAGCTATAGAGAATGAACTGAGAGTTGCTGGAGGGGATGTGGGCAGGGGGATGGGTTAAATGGGTGATGGGTATTATGGAGGGCATAGTTATGATGGGCACTGGGTACTATATGTAAATGATGAATCATTAAATTCTATGCCTGAAACTAATATTACACTGTATGTTAAAAACTGGAATATGAATAAAAACTTGAAACTCCAAAAAAAAGTGTTATTAATTACATCTCCATCTATCCTGAACTCTCTGCTCTCCTGCCCATTGTAAAATTACCAAACAATAAAAATTCCAACATAACCCTTGAGGTTGTAGGAGTCAGTGTGTATCTTTTATCTTACATCGCCCAGGATTTAAAGCAGCAGATGTCCATTCCATTGCTGCCAAAGACCTCTTCGAGTCTTAAGAGTCAGCTTTCACCCAATGGAACTGACTTTCTTACAGATTCCCAGCCATACTAGAAGGCCATTAGGCAAAGTTTAGGATTATGAAGTTATACAATCAGAAAGCCAATCATTAGGACTAAGAGACACAGGGTTAGGAGGTCCAGGGGTCACTTCCTCCCCATTTCAACATACTCTGACTTGATTTTTGTGGATAAGAAGCAATAATAGCAATTCTCCCAAATTCTGAGAGTAGGAAGTTGTTGAAGACCGGATACTTCTGTCTTCTATTTTGCTTCTCATCCCATCCCACTGCCACTGTGAGCACAACATTTTCCTTTTATTGACAGTAATCTTCACATATTACTCACTTTCCTTATTTAGCTATTACATGGGGAGCTGTAATTAGGAAAACCCATACCCCTCCCAGGGGTAATTCCCAGGATGTAATATTGGCATGTATTAAGCAGCTTGAATCGTAAGAGCAATCCAGGACTTTCGATGAGCCTATCGCATTAACATAGGACATTTGTTCATAGTGAGTAATTGGCCCAGCACCATCCACTCCTAACTTTCTATTGTTTAACACCAAGGAAAAGATTTTGCCTCGTAAGCGACTATTATGTCCAAGTCCCCAAAGCACGAGAACATCTATTCCCAAACCTGTCCCACTTTACTAACATTTAGGCAAAGGGTCTCGTGCCTGAATGGAGATACCGGCTGCTATCCCTAGAGCAGTTTAGGTGGAAAGATTAAGAAGGTGAACCTTCTACTTCTTTGCACTTAGTCAGGAGCATCTTTTACCTCCAGAAGGTTTGGGTTTCAGGGTGACCTATCTGAACCCCTAGACTTGGTGCAGAAATTCTGGATTATATTGGTAAAGCTGAGATTCTGCTAGTTTGTACCAGCTCTGAAGCAGCCATTAAGTGCCATTTTAGCCCGGCACTACCTATCATTTGTGGGTCTGCTTTCAACACTGAAATCAGAGACCCAAAAGTTTGCACCATTTTATGAAAAACGAAATGGTGAGATCTAACTAAGGAATCTTCCCTCCTATAGCAATTATTAATTACTTACAATATTACATAATCCTTCCTGAAATATACTGTCAGAGCTAGAACAAGACAGCACTCTGTATTAGTTGTCTGACAGCCTTGACAGGCATCAGGTCATCTTAGGTGTCTTTCTTAAGCAGTGGTTAGAAGAAAACAATGCGTGCCAGTGAAGCACATTAAACTATCAATAAAATTGTGAGAGAGTCTTTATTAAAATTAGACTGAATCAAACTGGGCATAGAATAATAAGCAAAATAAAGTTCTTAGATAGGAACGTTTTGAGATAGAGTACTTGCGAGTGAAGCAGCACCAAAAAACAAAAAGAAGAAGAAGAAGAAGAAAAACAAACAAAAAAACAGATTTCATACTCAGCATTTGTTTCAAATATAAACTGACATTCAAGGACACAGGTGACGCCAGTCTATATCAATGCATCGTCTAGATTTTAGATGTCTGTCCACTTGGTAGACAATTCTCTTAAGCCTTTAAATATGCCCATACAGGTGCCTAGGTGGCTCAGTTGGTTGGACATCCAACTTCAGCTCAGGTCATGATCTGACAGTTTGGGAGTTCAAGTCCCCCATCGGGCTCTGGGCTGACAGCTAGGAGCCTTGAGCCTGCTTCAGATTCTGTGTCTTCCTCTCTCTCTACCCCTCCTCTAGCACTCTGTCTCTCTCTCTTAAAAATAAACAAACATTTAAAAAGCATTTTTTTAATGCCCATGTTGTTTCCATTTAAAATTATAGCAAGAACAGCAAGAAGAAAGAAGGGGGATGAGAAGGAGAAGGAGAAGGAGAAGGAGGAGGAGGAGGAGGAGGAGGGGAATAAAAGGCAAATAACAAGGAAAAAAACATCAATAACAAAAGCTATACACCTCTGTCTAGACAGTGTATAATATCTTTCCTTTCTGTCTGTGGCATAACCTTTACTTGCCATTATTCATGTTCTCAACTTCCTACATTATATAGTAATATAATCTCCAATTTTACCTGCACACATGACTGCCTGAGAGAAAGAGTACATTTCCCAGCTTCTTTTGATAGTAGGCTTGGCTACATAACTAAGCTCTGATCAAAGGAACCTGAAAATTTCTAGAAATCATCACAATAGAAGGGTTCACTCTTCCATCATCCTTTCTCCTTCCTGATGGCTGAAATGCAGCCATGATGGCCTGAGATTCAGCAGATATCTTAGATTATAAAATGGAAGTTGAGGATGGGGAAGAAATAAGATTGAACGACCTTGGGTTATCCTGATGGTCCCGAAGCCCCCATGGATGTACACACTGTCATATGTCAGTTACATCTCAACAAAGCTGAAAAAATAATAGTCATGGTGCTATAAGGATGAGATATTTAAAAGCCTTGGTGCAAAGCCTAGTTTTATTTTATAAATTCTTGCTTTAAACACATTTAAAAATGTGTTTAATAAGTTGTGGCTGCTATTATGATGATGATAAAGAAATTCTCAGTATCAGCCAGGCATTGTGCTAGGCGCTCTGTGCATAAGATAGCCCCTCTCCTCAGGGAGCCTATAGTAGAACAGAGGATGGATGGCATGAAACAACCTATTACAATGCAAAAAAATGTTAAAACACAGGCAGATATTAATATTTTTTTGTTTTATTTTGTATTATATTTTAGTTAACATACAATGCAGTATTGTTAAGTTTTTATTTTATATTTACTATATATTTTTCTGGGTTTCTTTTGTTTAAAAGGTTTATTTATTTATTTTGAGAGAGAAAGAGAGAGCATGCATGCACACCCACAAGTTGGGGAGGGGCAGAGAGAGAGGGGAGAGAATCCTAAGTAGGCTCTATGCTGTTAGCACAGAGCCTGACAGGGCTTGATCTCATGAACTGTGAGATCATGAGTTGAGCCAAAATCAAGAGTTGGATGCTTAACTGACTGAGCCACCCAGGCACCCCTATTTTCCAGAGTTTCTTGAAGTCAGTATAAAAATCAATTGAACTCTCACTATTTAGATATATCTCCAATACTAACAATAGATAACAGATGTAAAACTATTAAAAGAAGTAAAAAAAAAAAAAGCTAAGATATTTTATCATATTCTTGTACCAAAGATTTGAAGAAATGAAACCCTATTATGCCATTTTAGTATATACCTTCTTAAAAAATAAAGTCTTTTACTTACAGGAATATAACTTCAATTATGATATGCATATATGAAATATGGTATGTGTGTGCATGTAATTTCACTCAGGTAAAAATTGATGGTAAATATAAAACCTGATTATAATATATGGCAATGGAATATGTTTAACTGAATTTAAAGGAAATTGAGAATTAAAAGTATAACTACTCAGGAAAGAAAATGCAAATAATTATATATTTTTTTTAAAAATTCAAATAGCATTATTCACAATTTTATTTTATAGTGAGCATACAATTAGTGCATATACATCTTAAATATTTTTTACTACTGTGACATTTTCAAAGAACAACAAACATCCCTGGATTTTTTTTAAAAAAAGAGAAAGTGACAATTCAGATTTTTGTCTCAGTTTCATCTTTGGTGGTACAGATGTTTCAAATAATGGCATTAGATAATTAAGGTTTTTTTTCAATTGAAAGTAAATTAATTTTAGTAATGGAATCAGGCTGCCTCATAAAGCCACAAGTTATTTCCTCACATGTACTATATAAAATGACCCTCCAGGGGTGCCTGGGTGGCTCAGTCGGTTAAGCGTCCGACTTCGGCTCAGGTCATGATCTCACGGTCTGTGAGTTCGAGCCCCGCGTCGGGCTCAGTGCTAACAGCTCAGAGCCTGGAGCCTGCTTCGGATTCTGTGTCTCCCTCTCTCTCTCTGACCCTCCCACACTCATGCTTTGTCTCTCCTGCTCTCAAAAATAAATAAAAAAACATAAAAAAAATTAAAATGACCCTCCAGCTTTAAAACTTTGTGAATATTTGTTTCAATCAAAGTACACAGAATATACAGAATGGGTACCTAATCTGGATCAAATTATATACGAAACAGAAAAAGCCCTACACCTTTATTCACTCAGATTTCCTTCTTCCTAAAGTGGTCCCTGTAGGGATTCTTATAGGCCAACAAGGCGTCCGGATCTGCCTCAGGCATCTGGGAAGCAGAGGAGGAACAAGCCCACAGGTAAAGCTGGATACACAATGGAAAAATCAGAGAAGAAAAGAACCCGAGTCTGTGACAACACTGGTGAGCCACTGAACCAACAAATTCTGGAACCACCCTACGTCTAGACTTGCTGTTTTGTGAGAAAATGAATTTTCTATTTTTTAAGTCAATTTGTGTTTCCTGTTACTCAAAGCCATTTGATTGTTATAGTCTCTTTCTGCACAACTGGAAAATCACTACATGTAGACTTGGATTTGAAAAAGACATGGAAGTCATCATGGTACAATAGCTTCTCAACTCCCAGTGGAAGTGGTAAAGTATTTTGCAAGGAATATTTCACCAATATTCAAGTTCTAATGCTAACAGGGGATGAACTTTTTAAATAACTTAGTCTCTCCACTGCAATGTTGGAAAACCATGGACTCTGTTTTAAGGGAGAGAAAAAATGGTCATCAGCTTCTACTTTAATGCATCTGATAAATGACTCTATTGACTTTTAAAAAGAGGAAAAGCAATCCAAGTATTTAAGAAATGAGCAGAGTCAAGACCTTCAAGTATTAAAGATAAGTAAGGATTCGAGGTTTTCATTAGAAGAAATCTTCCTGAGTTTTCTGGCCACTGGAACATGAATTATGTGCTATTTTGGCATAAGTCTTTGCTAATGCAACACCGAAGCGGCTTGTTCTACTAATGGCTAGCTCCAATTCATGGAACAGTCTTTCTTATAATAAGCAGAACTCTGGCTTGCCTTAACTTATCAACATTTGTCTTCTGAATGAAGCCTTTTCTTTTACCACATTAGGGGCTTTTAAATAATTGAAAGCAGCTGCTATTTTCCCCTCTCGTTTTTGTTTTTTTCTTTCTTTCTAGTGTATGTGAGTTGTAGGAAGGGAGAAAGGGGAGCATTCTTTCACCCAAAGGGTAACATAAGGATAATTTTATATCTATTTTTTCAGCAGACATGAGTACAGGAAACACAATTTTGGGTTCTCTCTCTCTTCTTACCTACCTACTTCCTCTTCCCCTTCCATGCAGAGAAAGTGATTAGCACAGACAAATCCATCCTAGTATTCATTCCTCTCTAATGGTCAGAGTTAATATTCCAAAGTTTACTGATCATGTGTATCTTGGCCTCTCAGCAATTTCTTTCTCAGATGACAAGAATGCCTATAAATAGCAGATATTCTTCTCAATTTTATCTACACGGCAAGCTCACCATTAAAGACCTCTGCAATCCTCCTAACTATAAGAAATAACTGTTACTGAACTGCTTGGCCTGAATCTGGTTGAGCTAAGGGAGATCAACTCAAAAAGGAGAGTGTGGAAAGCCTCTTTTCGCCCTTCGGTCCCAGCCACATTTTCACATTCAATGTGAACAGCAAGCTGTGTGCTTTGGATAATAGCATGGATACTGGATGTATTCCATCCTTCATCCAAATCCTTGCACTTCATCTCAGTTGGCTCAGAACCTAGAGTGAGTCTGCGTATTATTCATACCTGGCAGCTTTCCCCTAATAATCCCTAGTTCATTCAGGGTTCCTTCTTATATGCTGTCCTTAATCTCCAAAATTATGGTTATCCCTTCATGAATATTCTGTATTCAATTAGACCTTGGTTAACATCTTGGTTCTACTGGTTACCAGATGTGTGTGGTTGGGCAACTTTTTGATGGCCCCAAGTCTTAGGGTCTCCGACTTAAATGCTCAGAATACTGACCTCACAGAATTGTTACAAAGTTGGGGATGAGTAAGATAGCATTTGTAATCATTCAGCCTAGTGCCTGATATATATACTAGGTCCATGAGAAACAGTTAGTTTTCCTTTCAGTATCTTCACGCAAAACTAAACCTACTTCAATGTCATACCTGGCACATACTAAGGACACTTTAAAATTTAATACTTGCTCCATGTTTTGGACATATATTGAGGAAACTTTGAGGGGCTGATTTCCACACTAATACATGAAAGACTACCTTTCTATTAAGAAGTTGTGCCTCCTCAAACATTTGTTTATTGTAATATAAAAATCAGGCAAATTTAGGCTCTTTTCTGAACCCCCTCTTAAATGTTATCTTCTCCATGAAGATTTAATGCTGTTTCCTCAATCAACCTCATCAAAGTGATACATTTGATTTAGACACTTCCTATATTACTGATTTCATTCTATATTTTACTGTAATTATCTGTTATTTTACAATTCACATGGCATTATAAACTTCTGTGAAATCAGCCTGACACTATGGTCCTGTTTCCAGACCAGTGTGCCGATCTAATGTAGGAATCTACTAGAGGTCAAAGGACAGTGTGAATAAAGGGCTAACACTGGGCCTGGGCTAATGCAGAGCTGCTGGGAAAATGTTCCTTGGAAACACTACTTAAGACAACTGAAGAATGTCATTTATATCTCCATGCATGGTGTGTCACTGCAATGGGTCAGAGGAGATGTGAGTTGGTCTGCAAGCCTTCCACTACAGTGATTTATAAAACTGGTGGGTAAAGGTTACAGCCTTCTATAGGTCAAGAAAACCCGCACATTCTTTGTTCCTCAACCATGGCAGCCATATATGCCCCATATATATAAGAAGACAAAAAAAGCTGCATTTGGGGCACCTGTCAGGTCTCCTAAGGAGATGAAGATGTTGCACTTTCTGTGTTTCCTTCTTTGTATCCTTCTATAAAGCTAATTAAACTGCAGTATTACCTTAATGCCTCTTCATTTATGTCTCATGAGTCTTCCTGCCAATCCAAAACTGTAACTATAGCTTTGTTGCTGGAGGGATTCTATCACAGCTTACTTAAATCATGTATGACCAATAGACCATGTACCAAATGATCGTGGCTCATCAGAATAATAACCCTGGCACTCGTAATTATTGAAAGATCATGGCAATCAGAGGGGGTCAAAAAAGTTCAGGATGTATTACAACCATTGAGTAGTCAATATGACTACTGTCTAAGATGGAAGGAAGAAAAACCAGTGGCTACTGAGTCTGTGATATGTTTCACTGAACCTCAGGATTTTACACAATATTTTTACAAATATGCATATGATTAGGTCTGAGATGTTCAAATTTTAAAGAGATTCTGAGATATGGCCTCATAAAAGGTTTAGAGCTATTACTTTTACTTCAGTTTAAAGAGTCTGTCTGAATACACTTTTGAGAGGAATTCAGGCAATTGTAAGTAAAATTACTTCTTTGATGCCTTCAGGTTACTACTTAGCAAATTACTCTTAGACCCTACCAAATGGCTTTCATTAGTTGAAACTAAGGTCAGTTTTTTTCTCTGAAATGTCTCGCTCATCCTTGAAGAATTACTCAAACACGGTTTAAGGATAAATGTTTCCAAGAGTCTAGGACAGTAGTCAATCTATTATATTACTTCTAATGAAGGTTATTAGAGCTTTCCTCCTCCTTTCCCTAATGCAAACATAGCATTTCATTATTGCAATGGGTTGGAGGAAAAAGTGCTCAAATAGGAACAAGGTTAGTGTAAAACAAAGCATTAGTTTTTAATTTTGTTGGTGTCAGGAACAAAATATTTAGGTTGAGCCAAAGTATATCCTTCCACCCATCACCCCATCTAGTAATCTTCTAGTTCCTGTAACAGAGTCCAGCATTTAGGAAAGACCAACACCACAGCAGCAGAAAACACAAGTGAAAAGAATTTCAAAATATTCACTAAGAGTGTGGGTGGTTAAGGTAGTATTGATAACCAACATGCAGTGTTTCTTTTAAACCCAGAGATTCTCTACAATGGGTAATGCATCATAGTTAGGAAAGGCTTTGGCTTCAAGTGAGACCAATAACCAAGCAATAAAAGCCTAGTGGCTTCCAACCTTTGTATTTATTTAATTTCTGCATGTATTCATACACACACACACACGTATACATGTGTACATCCACACACATGACAGAGAGACAGATGGAGAGAGGGTGGGGGAGAGAGAGAGACGAGGAAATGAAGGAGAATCTAGTCCAGGCTTTTATTGCTTGGCTATTTAAGAACTTTTCATAAGAAAGACATGTATTGTCAGATCAGCAGTAGAAAAATTAAAATAATTTCCCTGTTAAACACACTAAAATTCGAAAACATCAAGTTAAAAAAAATTAAAGATACTTAAATTTAAAAATACTAGAAATTATGTGAAAGGGAGTAAAAATAAAATGAATAGCAGATAGTATAATCAACAATTGAAACCATAATCTTGGGAGACGATTTTCCACAGATCTCTTGAATTTCTATAGACTTGTAGAGACACTGGCAGTTTTTGTCCTGAGCCATCTTTTCAAGGACATTTGTGTACCAAACAGCTTTGGAAGACAGAGATAATAGAATCTTCAGAGAAGATGACAGTTTGTTCCCTGACCAGGGTAACAGAGGTAACGTTTCCCTCCAGGGCAAAGTTTGGGCAGGTTACCAGCTCAAAACCCTTATATAACACTGGGGATTTCCTAATTTCGGTGTTCATCTGGGACCCAGCATAGCAATCACTTGGGCCACTATTCTCTGCTCCTATGGGCTATGAGAGGTTGGGAAGAAAGAACCAATGTGGATATGAATCTCACAGTATCTGTTGTGCGATGAGTTATCTGACTCCATGCAGAAGTCTCGTGTCTTCCATTAGTATTCATAAAACTGCACCAGGCTAAATTGTTAGCTTGCAAAAGGGGTTAAAATCTCAAACTCTTCATAGTTCTTGACGCACCCCAGAGATAGATATAATTCAAAAATGAAAGCCCCCTTCCCCTAAAAAAGTCCTTGAACCAAGAAGTTTTCCATTGTACAAAGTGCTAGGACTTCATTATCAATAAAAATTCATTTAAAAAGAACTTATTCATCAGGAAGAAAAATGAACCTATCTGAAATCATAAGATATCTGAAACACAAAGAGCACATATATGTATAAAAATTATCAGTAATTTTAAGGGACTATGAGCTTCAAAAATTTTAATGACTCATTTCTTATTGTTAATAAATAGGGATAAATTCTAGGTGGCCAGAGCAGGATAAGAAAAGATGTACCAGCCCAATCAGGTGTGTCTCTGGAGATTACAAAATCGAGTCAGTAAGAAACTGGATCAGTTAGTTGGGTGGAGACAAACTCAAAGGTCATGCTGGTCGGATAATAAGGAATCACTATTTTGGGGACAGAACAAAGTCAATCCGCAAAGGGAAGAAAATGGAGCATACACACAAAGATAAGTGACTGAGACAGGCATCCCAGGTTTCTAGTTCCTGTGACACTTCACCATTTTTCAGTCCTTGTTCTTTGAGTCTTTATATCCTTAAAATAAAACCCAACTTTTATTGCACTAGTTTGAGTGGGCCTTTTTTCCTTAATACCCAAAGAGCCTTGACTAGAATACGCCCAAAATGTTGAGGTCAGAAAGCCAGTTCTGTCTTATTTTCTGAGATGGTAGCTAATTTATAATAAATTAAGAATATTTCATAAAACAGCTCCCAGAACCCACTAAAAAGTGGTTTTTTTCTCCATGTATATTCTATAGAACACATGAATATATGGTTTCCCACAGTCATTGCACTTCTTTTTTTAATTTTAAATGTATTTATTTAAATTTAAGTTAGTTAACATACAGTATAGTATTGGTTTCAGGAGTATAACTCAGTGATTCGTCACTTACATATAATACACCGTGCTCATCCCAACAAGTGCCTTCCTTGATGCCCTTCCCCCATTTAGTCCACTCCCCCAGCCACATCCCTTCCAGCAATTCTCAGTTCGTTCTCTGTATTTAAGAGTCTCTTATGGTTTGCCTCCATCTCTCTTATCTTATTTTTCCTTCCCTTCCCTTATGTTTATCTGTTGTGTTTCTTAAATTCCACATTTGAGTAAAATCATATGATACTTGTCTTTCTCTGCCTGACTTATTTTGCTTGGCATAATACCCTCTAGTTCCATCTATGCTGCAAATGGCAACATTTCATTCTTTGTGATTATCGAGTAATATTCCATTGTACACATATACATATGTATATATTCCATTGTGTATATATACACACATATATAATAGTCCACTGTGCACGTGTGTGTGTGTGTGTGTATGTATATATAATCTTCTTTATCCATTCACCAGTCAATGGGGATTTGGGCTCTTTCCATAAATTGGCTATTGCTGATAGCGCTGCTATAAACTTGGGGTGCATGTGCTCCTTCAAATCAGCAATTTTGTATCTTTTGATAAATACCTAGTAGTACAATTGCTGGGTCATAGGGTAGTTCTATTTTTAATTTTTTGAGGAACCTCCATACTGTTTTCCAGAGTGACTGTACCAGTTTGCATTCCTACTGGCAGCACAAAAGGGTTCCCCTTTTTCCACATCCTCGCCATTTTTTTCTCCTTTTAATTTCAGTTTCTCTTTCCTGTGCTTGCACTGCAAGTTGGTTTCTTCTTACACACAGTTCATTCCCTCTGTGTATCACTGTTGTAATTTGATTGTTTTTATTTCCACGTTTCAAGCACAGGCAACATACTATCTACCAACTTTTGATACTTGCAATAGTGTTAAAATGTTTAAGATATCTGTTTATGATATATCCTACAAAGATACATAGACATAAATACATCATTTTCCCCTGTCTATATCCTTGTTAATTTCTGCAAAAATGATATAAAACCCTCTAATGGCAGTTATTCTATGTCAGACTTAGCTATTAGTTGTTTTCTTCTCTTTCCCTCTGATATTTCAGTTAAATACTTCCAGTGTCCTGCCCAAAAGAGTTTTCTTGTTTTTGCAAGCTGTACTGTATTCCTTGCCCATGAGTTTTACACTGTAAACCAAGATTGCAAATTATGAAATGCTGACCTTCGATATTGGCTTTCCATACATCTTTTTCTCTTCTGAAGGTATGACCTTTACTGAAAAAAAAAGGATTAGAGGAACTACTTCTGCCCTTGATCCAACTGTCTTCATAATCACAAATGAGGTATTTTTTTATATTGTGACGGATTACCATGAAACTGAGCAAAAGTACATATTCCTATGCAGGGGTGGCGAATTGTAACAGACCCTACATCACATCTCTACCCAGGAAAACAGCATACCTTTTATTAGACATGCCAGTATCTATGCAGCCAATATCCTGTACCTACCAGGGAGTCTCAATTACTGTATGCTTCCTCTCTCATAGACAGATGGATGGATGGTTAGACATAGACCTATAGATATAGGAGGAGATTTATTATAGAAATTGACTCACAATTATGGAAATCAAGAAACCCCATCGTCTGCTGCCTGCAAATCTAAGAGCCAGGAAAGCCAGTGATGTAACTCAGTCTGAGTCCTGAGGCCTGAAATGCAGAAACACCGAGAGGCAGGCAGAAGAAGATGGCTCAAGTGGAAAGAGTGAATTCCCTCTTCTTCCACGTTTTTGTTCTATTTACGAGCCCTCAGCAGATTGGATGACGAAGGTGAAGGTGATCTTCATTCAGTTGCTAATTCAAATGCCAATCTCTTCCAGAGACACCCTCAGAGACACACCCAAAAATGTTTTATTAGCTACCTAGGCATCCCTTATCCTGGTCAAGTTGATACATAAGATTAATCACTACACGCATCAACAATTTTCCTTGAACTGTTATCGCCTAGATATTCTCCTCATCATTCTGTTAAAAATATTAAATTCTACTACTTCATATAATCTCGATCCAGGGCCTAGGTACTTAACTTCATAATTTTTTCATATCCATTTGCCTTGTTCTATTTTTTCTATACCATTTATTGCCTCTTAATGTTCTATACTATTATATTATTATTATTAATTTTCATCTCATTTTGCTAAGTCTTAACTCCATAAAGAGTTTTATCTGTTTTATCCCACTGATGTATTTCAAGCATCTATACCTAGTCTGTAGTAGGGACTTAATATACATGTGTAAAATAAATAAATAAATAAACAAATAAAAATAAGTAAATAAAATCTAGTTTAATGCATATTATTTAATTTATTTAATATCTTTCTCTTTCTCCTCTATATTCCATTATCTTCTTTGACAAATCTAGTGCTGATTTCTTTTCAATTTTCATCTGACTCCATTTTTTATTTTTAATCAAAATTTTTTTTCATTTTTCAGAGAAAGACAGAGAGAGAGAGAGAGCGCAGATGTAGGGGGCAGAGGGAGAGAGAAAGAATCTTAAGAAGGTTCCATGTCCTGCACAAAGCCCAACTAGGGACTTGATTCCATGCCCCTGATATCATGACCTAAGCTGAAATTAAGCATCTGATGCTCAACTGACTGAGCCACCCAGATATCCCCCTGACTCCAGTTTTTTAGATGAAAAAGTAAAACCTCTTTATCTAACACATAAACACACATATTATTACTCTCCATTTTCTTTCATTTTCTTTTTATGGATTCCTTATGGATTATCTTCTTCAATCCTCTCAAGGGCACACATGTAATACTCAAACTTTCTCAGAAAGCTTTTCTGTCTGGGAAGGTGAACTTGCATGTATAGACATACTGATGACTATGTCAACGAAGCAGACACACAACATACATATTATGCTGGCTTCGAGAATGGTTTTTTCTCAAAAACTGAACTCCAGCACTTTGTGATTCCCCTCACCTCTAAACTGGCCACTGAAAATGCTTTTTTTTTTTTTTTTTTTTTTAGTACTGTTCAATGGGAGTGAGAACAATTGTTCTACTTGAATCTTTATGGCCATTGTAATGGAATAAACGGTCGCCTACAAGACTGAAAGAATAAATTATCTCTCGGTTCTTAACTTCCTGTCAGAAAGGGACCAGAGATCAAAGAACATACAGTCTGGTACTTACACAACCTTAAAGGCTCGACAACTGAGATAGGATTCCAGACTCCATTGCTTCTGACTCTTGATCAAACCCTAAATGATGTTTCACAGGTTGGTGGAAATTGGAATTAACTTTTATCTAGAGAAATAATATTTTTATAGCTGCTCACAATCCTCTCTGTAAAACTGTCGATTTTACAAATGCTGTTGGCAACAGAGACATAAGTAGCACTGCCTCATAATACTCCTAAGTGCTGTGCAATAAAAACAAATACCCATGCCCTGTTCTTTATGAAGACTATTATTTCCTGATTCACACTGGCATAGTGTTAGTTGCTAATACTTTTATTCTTTAGATTTATGTCCTTCCTTTTATCTGCTTGCCTCCATGTCTCCTATAAAGACATAAGAACATCTGTCTTCATGATGCATTAATGACACTGTCAGTATAACAGAAAGGAGCATTCAGCAGGAGAAACTGTTTCCCTACCTCTTCTCATATTGATTTAGTTGCAAATCCTCCAGACACACACACACACGCATCTTTAAAGAGTACCCCCCAGAGAGTAAACACACTAAGTATGGTGGTAATACTACCAATCAGCAAGTACTTTCCCTTTTTGGAACAGTTTTAAAGGACGTTCATAATATTAGCCTTAGGGGGTATATTCTTCATGGCAATGCTACTCACAGGGCCATTCCATTCATTGTGAAACTAAAAATATGGCTATTAGTTACCTAAGCAAATTACCTTCTTGGATATCAGATGAACAGTATAAATAAACTCTGGAGTCAAACTTCTTGGGTTCAAGTCAGAGCTCTGATAGTTACTAGCTTTGTGACATTAGGCAGATTTTTTAACCCCACAGTTTTTCCATCTGTGTAAACCAACCAATAGGAATGGTTGTGATGATTAGACACGGCACTGTAAGATCTTAACAGTTCTTGGTGTCACATGAGTATAAGATGCTGTTATCGACATAGGGCCTCCGAGTGTTCTGGTGTTTGAGGAACTGGGTGATGCGAGTTTGCAATGTCCCGACAGTTCTTACTCTCCCTTTGCCTTAGGAACCTGCACCTGTCCCTGTGCTTCTTCAAGCCTAGAGAACATAAATGCTAAATGAGCCAGCAAAGGCCAGCAAGGGAACAAATTTATTTGTAGTGTTACCTTATGGAAGCTAAAAGCTTGAGTTTGTAACATTGCAAGTTTTTAAAAGGCCATTTCTGAGACTTGAAAGACAGTATACATTTTGTTCTGTATTGAAGAAAATAGAAATGTATTCCTTAACCATTATTTTTACATATGAAAGTCAAGCTGATAAATTTTTTAAATGTTTTTAACTTTTTTTTGAGAGAGAGATAGCAAGCATGAGCAGGGAAGGGGCAGAGAGAGTGTGACGGAGGATCCAAAGCAGGCTCCATGCTGTGAGTGCAGAGCCCACTATGGGGCTCGAACTCATGAACACATGAGGCCATGACTTGAGCCAAAACCAAGAGTTGGGCACTTAACTGACTGAGCCACCCAGGTGCCCCAAGGTGATATTTTAAAAAATAGTAATGTGGCAGGAGCAGAATTTCTCTGTGATTTTATTTGTGCTTAAATCCTCCTTTACACATTGAGGCCGTTACATAGCAAGATGGAGTCCAGGATACTTACAGGACGCTTACGAGACAACATTTGCTATATAAATGTGTGATACCAACGGGTGGAGGATTTACCAAGAGACATGTTTATAAAAATTCAAGGAAGATGCAAGTTTCAATCATAACACTACCTGGTTTGCTAACTGTACTGAATATCATTTCTAAAAATATTATTTCTTTACATGTACTTCACACACTTGCATCATTATAATAGTGTATGGATAATTTCTTCTTTTTTAAAAAAATAACTTGCTATAAAAATGGTATGCACTTCATATCAAAAAAAATCAACCACACAGGCCAAATAAATAAAATAAAGCTTAAAATGAAGCAAACCCACATCACTATGGAGGAAGTGCTATTGGCATTTGGTGTACATGGCCTTGAACATGCCAATATGCCAAGGAAAAAGATTAAAATTAGAGAAAAAAGAAAGAAAAATGCCAGAAAAACAGATTGAGATTACATTATTCTTAAAAGAGATATTTAGTGGCACAGGAGTGGCTCAGTTAGTTGAGTGCCTGACTATTGATTTCTGCTCAAGTCATGATCTCACAGTTCCTGAGACTGAGCCCCACGTCAGGCTCTGTGCTGACCATGGAGCCTGCTTAAGACACTCTCTCTCTCTCTCTCCCCCCCTCTCTCGCTCTCTCCCTTGCTCATGCTCTCTCTGTCTAAAAAAATTTAAAAAGGTGATATTGAATTATTTCTCAAATTTTGATGAAGGAAAAAAATTAAATGCAGCTAAAATTCTGAGTAAATTTCAGACAAAAGTTTCTTCAACATAGACATATTCTTTTCTGAAATATCAGTCTAGAGTCATCTGAAATTAACACAAAAATAGTGGCGTCATTAAAAACCGGGTTCTATATTTAGAGAGTTAAATACTCAGCCCTGCTCTTTTCTCCAGGATAGTTCCTCTGTCCCCGATCATTTTATATAGATTCGGCTCCTTTTTTTTATGTTCCATTTGTTATGTGATAGTCTTACTGGTTTTAAGAATAAGTTACAATGACTTCCCACAAATCTGCTTTACTTAAGACTATCTTTCTAAAGGCGGCTGAGAGAATGTGACCTTCTTGGGCCAGCCTTAGAAATATTATTTCTAAAATTGTAGTTTACCGTAAAGAAGTCTGAATCCAGCTCAATTTCCCCTTCTGTGTAACTTTCTGTTCTACTTGAGTGCACACGTTTTATTTCATCAATGAGATTCAGGGAGAAGGGGTTTAAAAGGACGTTTTAGGAAAAAAAGTCTTCAGCACCCCTCTTAGCTCTGTAGCTCCGCTTTCACCCTTAGTTCTCCTTTGTTTCTATAATTTTATTTCGTAACGTTTCTCTCCACCCCCACCAAGTCTTTTGCTCCTCTTAACTTTGTTGTTCTTGCTCCTGTTTGAGACATAGTGATGTGTCCATATTTGTGCTTTGCACATATATGTGATAAGGAGTATTCACTGGACTATATCTTGTTTTTCTTTAAAAAATTTTTTTAACATTTATTTATTGTTAATAGATAAAGACAGAACGCAAGCAGGGGAGGGACAGACACAGAAGGCTCTGAGCTGTCAGCACAGAACCCGGCACAGGGCTTGAGCCCATGAACCGTGAGATTATGACCTGAGTCGAGGTCAGACATTTAACCAACTGAACCACCCAGGTGCCCCAGTATTTTGTGTTTTTGAATGTAATAATGTATTTTCTGTCTACTTAACAGTAATGTGGTACTTCTCGGTGAAAAGGTATTATGAAAGACAAGTGATAAATGCAAAAACATTAGATGCCACATATTTGCTAAATAAAAATGGTATTAACTGCAATAATTGTCATAAATAAATGCTATATAAAAGAGATTAGCCTGCAGAACATCATTCATCAAAGATAACCTCACTGAAAATATCGTTCTGCCTGCCAACATCATTTCTCTGATTTTGAAAATTCTTCTATGGTTATCTCTTAGGTCTTTTTGCCAGCTTACTACAAAGGGCAAACTGGTCTTTTACTGTCATTTACCCATCTCACATTTTAGCCTCCCTGTTCTTTACAGAGAATTAGCTTCTTTTTCATATAAAAGATGACAGTTCGGGTCATCTATAATTTAAGGGCTCAGCCATAGGACAAAGAGAATAGTCAACAGCAGAGGCATTTGAACTTCCAAAGGTGACATATAAATTGATAGTTTCCTTAGGGGGAAAAATCTATCTTTCTTATATTTATCTACTATTGTTTCCCCTTTTCTCCAGACAAAAATAGTTTGGTTTTAAACTGAAAGCATTTTTTTGGCACAAAAACAGACACATAGACCAATGGAATAGAATAGAAAACTCAGAAATGGACCCGCAAGTATATGGCCAACTAATCTTTGACAAAGCGGGAAAATGTATCCAATGGAAAAAAGACAGCCTCTTTAACAAATGGTGCTGGGAGAATTGGACAGCAACATGCAAAAGAATGAAACTAGACCACTTTCTTACACCACTCACAAAAATAAATTCTAAATGGATAAAAGATCTGAATGTGAGACAGGAAACCGTCAAAATCCTAGAGGAGAAAACAGGAAAAAGCCTCTTTGACCTAAGACGCACCAATTTCCTACTCGACACGTCTCCAAAGGCAAGAGAATTAAAAGCAAAGATGAACTATTGGGACCTCATCAAGATAAAAAGCTTCTGCACAGCAAAAGAAACAACCAACAAAACGAATAGGCAACCAACGGAATGGGAAAAGATCATCGCAAATGACATATCGGATAAAGGACTAATATCTAAAATTTATAAAGAACTTACCAAACTCCACACCCGAAAAACAAACAACCCAGTGAAGAAATGGGCGGATGATATGAATAGACACTTCTCCAAAGAGGACATTCAGATGGCCAACAGACACATGAAACAATGCTCAATGTCACTCATCATCAGGGAAATACAAATCAAAACCACCTTACACCAGTCAGAGTGGCTAAAATGAACAAATCAGGGAACTATAGATGCTGGCGAGGATGTGGAGAAGTAGGCACCCTCTTACACTGTTGGTGGGAATGCAAACTGGTGCAGCCACTCTGGAAAACGGTGTGGAGGTTCCTCAAAAAAATGAAAATAGAGCTACCCTACGATCCAGCAATTGCCCTGCTAGGAATCTACCCAAGAGACACAGAAATGCTGATGCATAGGAGCACATGTACCCCAATGTTCATAGCAGCACTTTCGACAATAGCCAAATCATGGAAAGAGACCAAGTGCCCATCAACTGACGAATGGATAAAGAAGTTATGGTACTTATATACAATGGACTACTACGTGGCAATGAGAAAAAATGAAATCTGGCCATGTGTAGCCAGATGGATAGAACTGGAGGGTATTATGTTAAGTGAAATAAGTCAGTCAGAAAAAGACAGATACCATATGTTTCCACGAATAGGTGGACTTTATGAGACTAAGCAAAAACCAGGGGGAGGGGAAGAGGGGAAAGGAAAAAAAGACACAGAGAGGGAGGGAGATAAAACATAAGAGACTTTCAAAGACTAAGAAAAAAACTGAGGGTAAGGGGGATGAGGGAGGGGGGAGAGGGGGTGAGGGGCATTAAAAAGGGCATATGTTGGGATGAACACTGGGTGTTATATGTAAACCAATTTGAAAATAAACTATTATAAAAAAATAAAAAATAAATAAACTGAAAGCATTTTTAAAACACAAACATGCAGAACATTGCCTATTCACGAAATTGGCAAACAACACATTATGGGACCATTATGAAAAATCCGATTCCCTACTCAATGTACACTGTATGGATTGTATGGATTGCAAAATATTTATGGTAGGTTATACAAAGAGCAGTCCCCATCATGGACCTAAGGGTGACACAAAAAATAAGAATACGAGAGTGTCTGTGATAAGCGTCAACGTGAGGTACAGACGTGATACTCTAGGACCTTCAAGAGGAAGAGCCCACTTTTTCCTGAAGGAATGAAAAAAAGCTTCATCAAAGACTTGACAGATGGAGAGAGGAAAACCGAATTCAAGATGAACAGAAACGAAGGCACGAAGGCAGGCTATTACGACGGACATGTTCCCCTCCCCCCAGGAATGTTCTATCTAAAGACAGCTGTGACCCTCAAAGGTTCTCAGATGTTGTACAGCAATTGCACACACATCAGTAGTTTTACAAATCTTTCTGGTAACAACTAACACGGAATGGAATTGTAGTTGATATTGTATTTCTTACCAGGTCACTGATTTACAGAAGGTCAAGATTAGCCATGGACAGAATTATTTACCAGGTAAAGCTTACACTCAGAGTTCCTCCAGGCACTCATCTTTTATGACCACTCCTACACACACACACACACACACACACACACACACACAATTATCCCGACATCCCAGACCTTCAGATTATTTTCCATTTCTGCCATCCCACTTCCCAGATTCCTAATGTCCCCGAACACAGTGACACTCCTCCAGGAGCACCCGTCTATAATGTTGCCATGTTTCAAAAGCTAGTTTTTAAACTCCATGTGACTTCATTATTGCTGTGGTCTTAGGGTCTGGAACACAGAGAATACTCAGGAAGTAGTTGTCCAGTGAAATAAAGGTTAATAGATCAATTGGCAGCCCATATGGCAGGCAGAAGAAAAATTATCATGGCCATTTTGTAGATAAGTCTGCAGAGACAAAGGAAGTTTCTAATTCTCTAACCTGTGCTCATTTCACCATGAGATGTTGTAGTTTTAGTCAAATAATGACCAATGGTGGGGATTACAAATAGGATGGTGGAGTAAAATAATGGTTGTTTAAGCACATAGAACATACAATGGGTCCTTAAATCCTGCTCTATAAGTAGCTGTCTACTCTATAAATGTACCTAGTCAGTCAAGGAGGTTATAGTAGCATCACATAAAAGATAAAACTATTGTGGAAGAGACAATAAAAAAGTAACGTGTGTCATAATTTCCCCAAATTCCCTGCCCTCTAAACTCCATCTTTGCACACTCAACCTTTCCCCTTCTCATTACCTTAAATATTAAAAATTATGTCTTAGTGACTTGTGTCCAATTGTTCGCAGGGAGAACTGGAGTGATGATAGGAAAAGCGCTGGAGTAGTCAAGCATTCCCGGTAGAAAGAGCTTATACTTAGGGCTGAGGGGGAACAAAAGGAATAAAACAGAGCTGTGAGGAGGGCACCTGCAAGTTCATGTGGACTATGCGAGAGTCATCATCAGGGAATTTTGTAAGAAACTGGTGAAATCCTTAGAAACATTTGCACATTATGTGTGAGTCTGCAAAAATGGGTAGGAAAGAAGGCTTTGAGAAGATCTGCTCCATGTTCAAATGGTAGTTTCTAGAGACTGTAATGAAGATTCCAATTGCTTTCAATCATCTTTTGGTTGCCAGACATGTTGCTATTGAAATGCGGTTTCACACGCAACTGGCGGCTAGGTTAATATGATTTCCCAGTGATCTTCTGATTTGATTAGGAATGTTTCAGCTACAAGTCACAGAAAAAGTGATACATAGTGGCTTAGACATGTAGGGGTTAATTTCTTCTTACCTAACATAAAGTCTAGAAGTACTTTCTTCCACCATTTTCTTCCATCAGAGAAGGATGTAGAAAATGTGCTTATATCCAAATGAATACAGAGAATTTCATGTCACTGTACAAGTCTCAATATGAAGAGGTGGTTCATAGGGTATTTCACTGTACCCCTACTGCGAAGTACTTCCAGAAAACTTTTCATTACTTCAAACAATAAACCAAAAACCTGTACCCATTACCAGTCTCTATCCATACCCCTTTTCCCAGACCCTGGCAACCACGAATCTACTTTCTGTCTCTGGATTTGCCTATTCTACACACTTCACACAAGGAATCTATAATATGCAGCATTTCGTGACTTGTTTGTTTCATTGTGTATGTTTCCAAAGTTCACTCACATTATAGCATGAGCCAGTACTCCCATTTCTTTTTATGGCTGAATAATCAGAGTCTTAATGTCTCTATGCTCTCCATCCTAAACTTATCTGCCTGAACACGCAAGTACATTTGGTTGAGGCACGGTGCTGGCTCTTCTTCCTCACCTCTCCTTTTATAGCTGCCCTTCCTGTGTGTGCTGTAAAAACTCTAGGATCGCCTCTCCCTCAATTCAAATTACAGCGTCCTCTAGACACTCGAGAGGTACTGAGGTACCTCTCTCCAGGTGAACACTCCTAAAAGACAGCCTACGGTTTACCACAAATAATTCACCTATTCAGCATCAAAAGAGATATATTCCAGTACAGTTTTTTCTTTTTATGTTTAACATTTGTTCATCAATGTTTAAAGCAGTCAAGTTTTTATATTTTTATTTTATTAATAATTGTAATAAGAACTCAAGGGAGAAGAAAAATGAACACATAAATCCATAGAGTCATAGAAAATTAATTAAAATTTTCAATTAGTACACAGTTTCACTGTGGAGAAGGATGACAGGGTGATTACTAAAAGACCTTCAAGCATAAAAAATATATTACATTAGTATAAAGTTCTAATAAAGAAGTAGAGTGAACATGCAGACTCATGAGAAAGGGGAGCAATGTAACATTTATAATAGTAGGGAAGAGAATTTGTCTATGTTAAGTGCTTTATAGTCATAAATTGCTATTGTACTAAGTCTCCACTAGAAATATTTAAATAAATATGTGCCAACTGGTTTTACTTTAAATGTCAATATCGACAATATGCCATAAACCACATCCTTTTCTATTGCTTAGGGCCTAAGATATAGATGGATTTTTTAAAATCTAGATGTAAATGACAATGTATACAAAATATTATAGTATTAAAATATAAATGTATCATTAATCAAAATGTAATAAATAGATTCAATTTTCCAGTTAAAAGAGAAGCTAGAATGGTAAAAAAAAAAAAAAGTTTTGGATACAGACAAATGAATTCTAAAGTTTATAAGGAAAGGCAAAAGACTCAGAATAACTTAATACTGGAGGAGAAGAATAAAGTTGCAAGACCGACACTACCTGACTTTAAGGCTTAGTATAAAGCTTACTAAGCAAGACAGTATGCTATTGGCAAAGGATAGGCAAAGAGATCGTTGGAGCATACTGGAGAGGCCAAAAAGAGATGCCCGTAAATATAGTCAACAGATCTTTGCAAAAGAGCAAAGGCAATACGATGGAGAAAAAACTGTCTTTCAACAAATGGTGCTGAAACAGTTGAACATTCACATGCAAGGGGAAAAAAAGGAATTTAGAAACAGAGCTTATAGTGTTCGCAAAAGAAAAAAAAAAACAGAAAAAAAACAAAAACAAAAACAAACGAACAAACAAACACCTCAAAATAGATCATGGACCTAATGTAAAATGCAAAACGAGAAAATTCCTAGAAGATAATATAGAAGAAAATCTAGATGGCCTTGGATATGGGGATGAGTTTTTAGATACAACACCAAAGCATGATCCATTAAAGAGTTAATTGCTAAATTAGACTTTTTGAAAATTAAGAATTTCCACTCTGTGAAAGACAGTGTCAAGAGAATGAGAAGTCAAGCCACAAACTTGGATCAAATATTTGCAAAAAAACATTCTTTTTTTAAAAAATTTTTAACGTTTATTTATTTTTGAGAGACATAGAGACAGAGCGTGAGCAGGGGAGGGGCAGAGAGAGAGAGGGAGACACAGATTCGGAAGCAGGCTCCAGGCTCTGAGACATCAGCACAGAGCCTGATGCGGGGCTCAAACTCACAGACCGCGAGGTCATGACCTGAGCTGAAGTCATACGCTTAACCGACTGAGTCACCCAGGGGCCCCTGCAAAAAAAATTCTGATAAAAGACTACTACCCAAAATATATAAAGAACTCTTAAATAAGAAAACAAACCACCAGGAAAAAAAATGGACGAAAAAATCCAGACACCTCACCAGAGAAGATATGCAGGTAGAAAATACTCCCCATCATACATCATCAGGATAACACAAATTAAAACAACAATTAGATACCCTTACATATCTATTAGAATGGCCAAAATTCAGAACACTGACAACTCAAAATGCTGACAAGGATGTGGAGCAACAGGAACTCTTACTCATTACTATGGGAATGCAAAATGGCACTGCCACTTTGGAAAACACTTTGGTGGTTTCTTACAAAACAAAACATCTTCTCACCATACGTTCTATCAATCATACTTCTTGGTATTTAGTCAAAGGAACTGAATACATATGTCCCTATAAAAACCTCATACAGATGTTTATAGCAGTTTCATCCCTAATTGCGAAAACCTGGAAGCAAGAAAGATGCCCTTTAGTAACTGAACGGATAAACTGTGGAACATCTGGAAAGTGCAGTATTTATCATCACGAAAAAGAAATGACCTCTTAAACCATGAAAAGGGAAATGTAAACTCACATTAAAGGAACCCAATATGAAAATGCTACATACTGTATGTTTCCAACTATATGAATTTTGGAAAAGGCAATCTATGGAGGCAAGATTATTGGTTGCCAGTGGTTGGGGGAGAGGGTGAGATAAATTGGCAGAGCACAGAGGATTCTTTAGGGCAGTGAAACCATTCTGAACGACACTGTGATAGTGGATACATGTTATTAAGTGTTTTCTAAACTCAAAGAATGCACAATGCAAAGAGTGAACCACAATATAAACAATTGACTTTAGGGACAATGATACGTCGATGTAGGTTCATTGACCATAACAAAGGCACCACTGTGGTGCAGGATGTCAACAGTGGGGAAGGTTCTACGTGTATGGGTGCAAGGGGAATATGGGAACCTTCGGTACTTTTCTACCAATTTTTCTGTAAGCCAAAAATCTCTAAAAAATAAAATCTACTAAACAAAAAGAACTAAGGAAGAAAAATTCAACACTGCTATTTATCTTAGATAGAAGGAAAAGATGGAAGTAAAAAAAAAAGGAAAAAGAAAAACATTTACTAGGCAAATAAACTATGGGTGCATCCTTTAACAGTGATAGATCTCCAATAGCATATTAATCTATTATATTAAGGGAAAAATAGGTAAAACTAAAAAAATAATGATTTATAAATGCATACATACATAGTATAACCATAAAGAAAGCTGTTATGGAAACGGTAACACAATAATCAGGATGATAGCCACCCCTGGAGAATAAGAAAGGAAAATAACCAGGAGGGGAACACAGTGGGTTTCTGAGGTATAAATAACATACCATTTCTTAAGCTAGATGTCAAATGGTTAGGTAGTAATTTATTCATACTCTAAACTTTACAAGTACAATATAAAATTGTAGGAAAAAGGTGATAGAATTTATCGGACTGGACAAAGGGCCCTAAGGTAGGCTTCACACATGGTTTGCTAGAGAGAGTCCCTCTGTCTCTCTTTACTTTTTAGAATTCCATCCTCTTCCATGTCTCAGTATCTTCCCGAGGTCTGCTTCCTTCATTGTCATAAAAATGGCTGTAACAGTTCAGTTCATTGAAACGGAGGGCTTCTCCTTTTCAGACTATCAAGCAAAAGTCCTTGGCTTCGCACATGTCAGACTTACTCAGGTTACATAGCCTGCCTGAGCCAATCCCTGTGGAGAGGGCAGCTGAGGCTAGGCCAATCACTCTCTACCCAAGATGGGGATGGAGGGTATAGAGGCAAGCAATTAGGGTCAGCAACTCTGACCCTAGTTGTGTGAGACATGTTTTAGCACTGATCATTCCATGTCCGAGGAATCCTCTCAGTCCCAGGCAAACTGTGATGGTTGGTCACTACTCAATTCATAGCACAGACATAAAAATCAGCTGCCCCCAAAAACCATGCACAAGTTTTCCTACCCGAGAGTAGATTTAAATAAATGATTATGTGTACTTCTACTTTCTGAAAATAGACCTCTTTCTCCCACAAGAACTGTTAAAACTTTCTGAATTATATAACTCCAGAATCTATAAACAATTTCTTAAAATTTGTGTCTCTTTCTCTTAAATGTCCAATTAATATTCCTCATGTTTTGTATATTTGACAAAATTTTCTAGTCTGTCAGTGATATTCCTGAACCTTCTTTAGAATACGAGCTCTTCAATAGTCATTCTCTAAAACATGAGAGCCTATAGTGGGTAATGCCAATACATTTCGTGGCTTCAGAAATATTTTCTTAGGGGCACCTGGGTGGCTCAGTCGGTTGAATGGCTGACTTCAGCTCAGGTCATGATCTCACGGTTCATGGGTTTGAGCCCACATCGGGCTCTGGGCTGACAGCTCAGTGTTTGGAGCCTGCTTCAGATTCTGTGTCTCCCTCTCTCTCTCTGCCCCTCCTCCACTCATGCTCTGTCTCTCTCTCTCAAAAATAAACATTAAAAGAAATTTTTAAAAAAACATTAAAAAAAAGAAATATTTTCTTAGCTATTCGCAAATCTTCGGTGAGGTGGGACCTAGAAAAATCTGTCTTCTGAGAAAGAATCTTCACTGAAATGAAGAACGTACTTAATCACCACTTCATGTAGAGCAATGTAGTTTATTACTTCTTTTCTTATTGAAGTATAGCAAATAATATCCTGGTTAATTTCATAATTCCTCTCAATTTATACTTCTTATTGTTTGTAAATATTCTACCAGCTCCCCTGATGAACTTATAAAACAGCAAGTTTTACAATAAGATTCATTTTCCTCTTATTTTCTGTTTGTTTTTCGCTGTATCTAAATGTCTGAAATTGAGACTATGAGGTTCTGTCCAGTTACTGTCAGAACAACTAAAACCATTAATGGAAATGTTAAACTATTTGGTTGTTATTATGTAAACAGATAGGAATAATTTGCTATGTTTTACATCTCTCACTTGGTTACTTTCAAGGATGGCTTATAGGATTTCCAGGAATCTCTGTTAAAATGGAGATTTTAGGGCCCTGCCCAGACTTAAATCCAGTAACTTGAGTGGTAGGGACCATGCTATCTGCTTTGAACAAGGATCCAGAGACTAACCTCTCATCAGAATCACCTCTGATGTATTCACAAATGCAGATACCAGGCAGAGTTTCCAGAGATTCTACTTCGAAGACATTAGACAACCATGAAAATGCAGTTCTGAGAGCCTGAAACCAAACGAGTGAAATTCCACCATAGTTGAAGCTTGAATTAAATATGTTCAGTAAACAAAGAGACTGGGCAACATAAGGGGGTTGGCTTCCCATGGGGTTTCAATAAGAAATGTCATGGAAAGCCCCAAGAGCAAAAAACAAAAATTGCAGTTTGGAGAGCTTCTGGAATATAATTACAAGGCTATTATCAGTGAGTGTAAATATGATGAGTAGCAAGGCGGCTTCTTTTGCATTACAATTTTGTCGGAGTTGATCAACCATTTCTCCTCCAAGCCCAAAGCTGTTGGAAGGCAATCCCATTATAGCACGGGGTTTGTTTTCCCCCTAGTGTATACTGACCAAGGACATTTTCTGGTCAAGAATTCATTCAGTAGCTTTGCTATATCCACACAGGAAATGGCTGTGACCTTTCCGGACCATAAGGTTATGCATCTTGACAGGCGGCGCGGAGCCAATCCCTCCAACCACGCGGCACAGACGACCGCACACTGTTCTCCCGAGGCATGCTGTTACTCATGTTGTTTAATCACATTCAGCAGGTCTGGAGCTGAACGTCATTCAGAATATCAGAAAGGCAGAAAAGCTGCGCTGCTGAGTCTATGGAAGTCCTCAGCGAGAAGCAACATTCATAGCTGGCTGGTTATTTAATGGATGTGCATTCACTTCCAGAAATGCCATCCCCTTCTGTCTCTGTTACCTGCCACCGCATCCACTACAGCCCAGACATTAATTCTGATTTGTCAGAAATTACAGAACTTGTTAAAAAAAATTAGGTGGCTTCTTTGCTCCGTATTATATACAGTCTTCAGAGAGTCTGACTTTAGGAAGCATATAATTAGTTGAAGTATTAGCACTAACCCATGTTTCAGAACAGGGGTCTTTCTCTTTCAATGTTATCTCTAGTTTGACCCATGTCAGACACAAAGCATACTTCCTCCCCTCCAAACAAACACACACATACACACACACACACACACACACACACATACACACAGCACCTACTTGCAATGACATCACAAACTGGTAGTGTAGCTACATTGCTGAAGATTCAAGACTGATAGTGAGTGTTCACATCGCACGTTGTATAAATTCCCACCGTTTCTGACTCTTCTGCAGTCTCTGTCTTTTCTCTTCCTGCCCCCCTCCTTATTTTTCCGCAACAACATGAATTCTTAGCTTCTCATTATTTCATAGCAATTCAGTTACATATGCTTGCCATCAAATTGCAGCCTCTATCCTGAGTTACTTATCAAAATATTTCTATGAAAGAAATACAGTTTTCTTCCCCAGGAGAAGTGCAGTGAGTAAAAGTTTCTCCACCTCGAACTTTTGAAACAACACTGAAAAACACAAGAGGATAATTTAGTGCTAAATTGTGTGGGGCAAAGGAAGGATCATGTAGATGTTAAGAGAACTGAAAATATCACTGATGGCTCCAGTGTTTAAGGACTTGCTGAGGTGTCCTTCCAATGTGCTCCCAGAGCATTTTATGATTCGGGGAATCATTGCTTGAGTATTTGTTGGTAAACTTGGCCCTCTCCTCACTAAACCCTAATTTCACTAAGGACAGACCCTATGATACACCTGTATCACTATTTTACATCCTCCACACTGAGAACAGTGTTTTAGTGAAAACAGGGAGTCAATCAGTTTGAACTGATGGCTTGACTGAGTCTGGAAAGATGCATGAGATTTAGGTGGTTTGAAGTAAAAAGAGGAGACTTCCCAGCAGGAAAAATAAAGTAAGTCCATTACTAGAGAATTTAAAGAGTAAAGAAACAGACTTCGTCAGAGTAAAGAAGTTGACAAATATTGGGAATTAGGCAAGTATACATTAGAAAGTGGTTAGATAAAAGGGAACTTGAATGCCTACTGGAGATTAGACTTACTGCTGGAGAAAACAGAATAATTCAGAAACAAGGGCTGGAAAGGATGTAGAAAAAGGGGAATCCTTGTACACTGTTGGTGGGAATGCACACTGGTGCAGCTGCTCTGGAAAACAGTATGAAGGTTCCTCAAAAAAAGAAAAAAACAACTACCCTAGGATCCAGGAATCACACTACTAGGTATTTACTCCCAAAACACAAAAATCCTAATTCAAAGGGATACATGCACCCCTAAGTTTATGCAGTATTATTTACAATGGCCAAATTATAGAAGCAGCCCAAGTGTCCATCAACAGATTAATGGATAAGGAAGATGTACTGTGTGTGTGTGTATATATATATATATATACACACACACATTATGGAATATTATTCATAAATATATATATTCATAAATATATATATATATATTGTATATATATACAATGGAATATATATATACATAATGGAGTATATATATACACACACAATGGAATTTTATTCATAAAAAATAATGAAATCTTGCAACAACATTGATGGAGCTAGAGAATATAACGGTAAGTGAAATAAGTCAGTCAGAGAAAGACAAATATCATATGATTTCACTCATATGTGGAATTTAAGAAACAATGAGCAAAGAGAAAGAAAGAGAAAGAGAGAGACAAACCAAGAAAGAGACTGTTAACTACAGAGAACAAACAGATGGTTACCAGAAGGGAGGTGAGTGGGGGGATGGGGGAAACTGGAGAAGGGGATAAAAGAGTACACTTATCATGATGAAAACAAAATAAAATAAAAAAGAAAAGTAGAACAATTGGAGGTTTTTTGATGTATCAATAAAACAGTTAAAGTGATATTTTAGAACCTAGCGTCCAAGAACGTTATATAGTATACCTGGTTTAATGGTCACTTATAACCCCTTCCTTATTCAGAGTGTTACAAAATATTTGGGTTTCTCATAATTACAGCAGTTTCTGTCTCATTTATTTTTCTGTTCCATTTTTTTCTCTTTCTGTGTTTCTCATATCATTTCCAATCTACCAAACAGACATTATATATGTGGCTTAGGCCTATTCTATCAAGTGGAAAACATTTGAAAAGCTCATTTAGGAAGAGGCATTAGGGTCTTAAAATATAGGCTCTCCTGGAGTGATTTGCAAAACCGTTAGAAGCAGAGACTAAAGTTTAACCCTCAGAAATCACCACGGCAGCAATTTCAGTAATCACAGTAGGGTTAGAATGCCGTGGGGGTGGAGAAGCAGGTTAATTCAAATTTGAGAGTACAGCTCAAACCACACATAATAAACAGTAGGTTAACAGTTTATTAATAAGGTTGATCTACTAGAGAGCAAAGGGAAATTAAGCCTTCAATGTCATCTTTCCTGTTGTGGTCACCCTGTAAAGGCAGGAGAGATTCCCCATTCAAAATCTGGACCAGATGTTATCAATGATGTCACACACACACACATCAAGAGAGTATGAAAACACACATGATCAGGGAGACCAGGATATATCTTCCGAGACGGTCTGCAAATGGCTTGAGATAGCCAGGAAACGTGCTTGGCTTTGGGTTTTTGAGACTCTAAAAGGGTGGGGCTGGGACAAAGGTTTCTGCTGGTGGGCAGGGGCTTGCGTGGTCAGTCTGAACTTTCCGCTGGCACCAAAGGGGGAAGCACACAGGTTTCCTTATGAACTTGCCCAGATTCATGGGATAGGGCAGAAAGGGAAAAGAGAGGGATGATGTTTAAAAGCTATCAAAAGTGAAACAACGAAAAATGAAGTCAGATTCTTTCTTTTACTTTCATACTGAAGTTTGTTTGATTTGCTTTAGTGTGGATCCAAGAATCACAACAGGTTTTTTTTTAAGAGAAAGATATACCTATTTGCCTTTTTCCAAGTAACCTTACATGATACGATATCAGCACACTGTGTTCTAATAGTACATTGCCCCTAAGTCCTAGTCATCATAATCAATTCTCCAACATTATTTCACTCTGAACAACAGCAACCTCATTCTCATGGTCACAGATAAGTTTAGATACAGCATATGATGGGGCGCCTGTGTGGCTCAGTTGGTTGAGCCTCCAACTCTACATTTCAGCTCAGGTCATGATCTCACGGTTGTGAAAGTAAGCCCCAATCAGGCTCCACACTGGGTGTGGAGACTGCTTAAGATTCTCTCTCTCACGGGGTGGTTGGGTGGCTCGGTTGGTTAAGTGCCAACTTTAGCTCAGGTCATGATCTCCCAGTTCATGAAGTGGAGCCCTGTGTTGGGCTATGTGCTGACAGCTCAGAACCTGAAGCCTGCTTTGGATTCTGTGTCTCCATCTCTCTCTGTCCCTCCCCCACTCTCTCTCTCTCTCTCTCTCAAAAATAAACATTAAAAAATATATGAAAAAGACTCCCTCCCTCACCCTCTGCTCCATCCCCACCTCTCTCCCTCTCTCTCCTTCTCTCTCTCAAAAACAAAAAACAAAGAACAAAAAAGTTAAAAAAAAAAAAAACAAAGAAAAAAACAGCATATGATAATAGCCTGGCCAATGAGACTTGAGGGGAAGCTTACTAGGGAATTCTGGGTAGGGTTTCCTCACTTTAGAAAAGAAAACAAAGAGAAGAAGCTATTCTTTTTCTAGTAGTTGCCAAGCCTGAAAGTGCTACCCAAAACTGCTGAAGTGAAAAAATTCCATTGATACACCTTTCGTACAGAAACTCTTTGGCCAAAAATGACTCAAACGCAAATCAGTTCTTACATATTCAATCATACTGCTAAATGAACAAGATAATACTAAGGCAGTGTACAAAATTGTGTGCTAGCCATGGTGTGAGAACACATGGGTTTCAGCTCCTGTTCTAACATTTACCGACAATGTGACCTGGAGTGAGTAATTTAGTCATTTTGGGCATCAGTTTCTTCATCTGTGAGTAGTCAGTATTAATACTCATCAAATATGCTTTGTAGTGTTATTGTGGTAACCAAATGAATTCATGTTTTATTACTTACTTACTTAATTAAATTATATTTAGTGAAGACCAGCTATAGTCAAATATTATGATAGGAGCTCAGAGAAGACTGGTGAACAGAACAGGTAAAGTCCCTGCCCTCACATTGTTTATAATCTATTTAAGCAAATTTTTCCACATGTTGTAAAGCCTCGAATACGTATGTCTGTATCTTTCATGTATTCCGTATTCGTTTTATTTACCATGTACTTACTGATGTCTGACATGTGGGAAACATTATTTAGGTAATTTGGATTTAAAAATATAGGCACAATTCCTTTCGAGATGTACTCCATTATATGTATATCGCATATAATTTAAGGATCCTTGTGTTTCTACATTGAGAGAGACCATTACAGATAATATATTTGCAAAATATTTCCCAGCATCTAGTAATTTTTTTTGGCTCCAAATTGCTACTAAAATCAAATTATGCAAACAGTAGTCAGCTTAAAAAACAACAACAACAATAACAACAAACATGTACTTAAGAAATTTAGAAGTCTCATTCTTCAATGACATCTCAGTTGTTAGTAAGGAAACCTGTCATTACTATTCCCTCTGAACAGCCTTTTATGTCATATGCTTATCTGTCTCTGTCGAAAAATAATCTGACTCACAACTATTACTTCTACTTTGAGATTTTTCAGGAATCATATGTGGTTTCGCTAGCAAGGGTAGGAGACAATACAAAGTGACGGGGAATTTAATACATATCCACACAGAGCAGGTGGTCATGATGGGGATAGACGTGAACACTAACCTTCATCCCCCTAATTGCTTTGACTGAGCTAGCATTTTTCGGCACCGTACAAGGTCTTTACATGTGTGCTTCTTATGAATCACTCTGATTTGGAATGAGTAGGTGACAGCTGTTCTCTTCATTTACATGCAGGAAAACCTCATAGAGAAGCATCACTAGGCACCATTTCCAGTGACAAGTAAAAGTCAATAGAGATGTGTTAAAAAAAAAAAAACTCAACTCTTATGGTGAGATATACTTAGATTTCTAAGTTACCTCTGCAATAATAGCTTTAAAAGGAATGCATTTTCTAATATGCATGTATTTCATATTTAAATGAAAGAAATGACTATATCTCTGAAAGCCTACCAAGATAACACAATTCGTGATATCATTTCCTTGGCAGAAAATGGCAAGAGCCCGATGTCATTGCCAGCACATATTAGAACCGTTTAACAATGAGACAGCAACAAATACATTTCTATAGAAGTAGAAAGATGCCCTTGTTTTTTTTTCTCTTATGTTACATGCCACCAACAGCACTGTAGAATGTGCGTGTTTAATGCTTATCTTATGGCATTTAAGACTAAAACATTCAAATTTATAAAGATCTTTATCAGGGCGCCTGGGTGCCTCAGTCAGTTGAAAGTTTGACTCTTGATTTCAGCTCAGGTCATGATCTCAGGGTTATGGGATTGACCCCGGTGTCTGGCTCTGCACTGAGCATGGACCTGCTTAAGATTCTCTCTCTCCCTCTCTCTCCTCTCTCTCTCTCTTTCTCTCCCCTACCTCCCCCATCTCCCCTACTTGCACACTGCTCTCTCTCTCTCTTCTAAACAAAAGGTTATAAAGATATTTATTAAAACAGAGCCTTAGGTATTGAGTTATATTCTTGAATAATTGCTCTAGATATTTTGATTAGTTTATGAGAATTCTCAAGGCAAATGAAAGAAAAATATATTCAAGCTGCCAAATATTAGTAGAGTTATGAATTTTAAAATTACCATAGATACCAATCTTGGTGTGGAATTTTAGCACTTATATCAAAACTTGCCCTCATCTCTAACATCAATGAGCATCCGTGCTAAAGCACGAACGTTGGTGCCCTAGGGTATTTTTTCCCTCGTTGACTCTGATAGATTCTGGAATCCCACAAACATAGAGCATGGTCATTTGCCCTCAAAAAACTTGCTAAAAATTTAAATGGTTTATAGTTCTCTTAAAATAAAATATTTTATTTATAAATAGAAACTATCAGTTATTTTCCCTCATTTTTTCTGAACTAATATATCTACTCTCTCGTATCAACTCACACTGCTTCCATTGTTGCATAACTTTCCATCCAAATGGAATCTGCAATCCCACACTAAGCAATGCCAATTAGTAGCTACAGATATTTTCCTTTCATTTTTTTTACCAGCTACACATATTTTCTATACTTTGTTTCATACAATATTTATAGTGACAATTGCTTACTATTCTCATATGTAATGGGTTTCTTTGTTGTTTCAGTTTTCTTTGCCTTTGGTTTTTTAGTTTGAGAAAGAGAGAGAGAGTAAGCTGGGATGGGACAGAGGGAGTGAGAGAGAATCTCAGGCAAGCTCCCTACTCATACACAGACTCTGACTTGGGGCTTAATCCCATGATCCTGGGATCATGAGCTGAGCCAAAATCGAGTCAGACACTCAACCGACTGAGCCACACAGGTGTCCCCATATATAGTTTTAATGTAGAGACTAAAGCTTGGATGTTCGTTTATATTGGTTAATGGCTATGGCATTTCAAAGAACTTCTAGCTTATATTAAGGTATGTAGGATTTCAAAACTTTCTATCCTATACTAAAATGCAACTTAGGAATGCCAACAGATTCTACCTCCTAACCTCTACCACCAGAACTACCACCAAAATTTGTAGTAGAAATTTCCCTAAAATGCCATCTTTATTCTATAGCATTCAGCATCATATGGGATGATACCTATCATACTGATTCATTCCTGTGGTGCCAGAAATTTCTGTTTAATCTAGCAGAGAAATTAGCCCTCCAGAAAAATGACAAAGAATATTTTTTAAATATTTTTATTATTCAAGTTAAATTAGGTGTAAAATATTTTATTTATTGAAAATAAGGCAACATGCGTGGCAAAATTTTTGGTTGTTGGCCATGAGGAGTTTCAAGATTCAAACAAGACTAAGACTCGACTACATTGGGGTTTCTGTCTTCTGGGAGTTGTCAGATAAAACACTGAATTAAATACGGGTGAAGCATTTTACTTTTTGGGCAAGGCTGCTTAAAGGAGTCACCTAAATGAAAAGGAGCAGGGGCACCTGGGGGTTAAGCGTCTAACTTTGGCTCAGGTCATGATCTCGTGGTCCATTAGATCGAGCTCTGCGTCGGGCTCTGTGCTGACACCTTAGAACCTAGAGCCTGCTTCGGATTCTGTGTCTCCCTCTCTCTGCCCCTCCCCACTCACTCTCTCTCTCTCTCTCTCTCAAAAATAAACACTATAATTTTTTTAATAAAAGAAAAGAGCAAAGGTAAAGAAGGTAAAAGGTAAATGGCGATTTGTTTGACGTGATAAATGTGCATCTGACTCCACGCTGCCTCACGAAAATGTCGCACTCCTACGGAGGTTTACCATTTACTTCGCTAAATGATGCCATCCAAAAACACCAATGCTATTATTACTCATATTTGGTGAAGGTTATCAAATGCCATTTACACAACATGTCTCATACATTTTTAAGCTATATCTGCAACAGTCACCCGTTTCAATCGCATTGTCAACCCTGGCAGCTTTGCACCAAGTTAGAAATTGCCAGCCCTAGTTCCTTACTGGCCTAGCAGTTAGTCAGCTGAGACAAAATATAAAAACTGAGGTTGCGTCAGAGAGAAGGGAGAACGAAAGGAAATAAAATGAACTTTGGAGCCCAACCCATTTAATGATTTAAGAAGAAAGAGGCGCATGTAAAATCGTGGAAGTCTTTCCTCTTCCAAAACGTAAGCCTGAGGATAATGCCTGTGACTAGCATGTTTATTTGACTCGACCAGCAGTTGTAGATCCATATGGTCAACTGAGCTGTGCTCAATTATATTAAATCTGAAA
Source organism: Paguma larvata (assembly GCA_030068075.1). Lineage (NCBI taxonomy): Eukaryota > Metazoa > Chordata > Mammalia > Carnivora > Viverridae > Paguma > Paguma larvata. The sequence continues at coordinate 32,498,969 of CM057836.1, forward strand.
TGACAGAGTTAAGTACCACACAAGGGTTTGTTATCCTCCTCCAATAAAGCAGTATCTTACTGAATGCATGATATAAGCATCGATAGTAAACAAATGTAACTTTTATGGAGGGAAGAGAAAACTCCCTAAGTATCTCTTCATACTCCCCCATCTGCACATTATGTATTAGGAATCAGAAGGAAATTCACACCTCTGAATTTGAGTCATAAGCAGATTGCTACAAGAAATGTGTCGCATCACTGGCTTCAGGAAGAACTTTAAATTCTTACAGCAAAATATAGCACTTGTGTCAGTTTCAAATACCTCCCATATCTGCATGTTAATTTCAAAGAGTTCAGAAAAAAGCTTTGCTAACTCCATGTCACTAATCCCCACAGCGGGACTTCTGGCAGAGCTGGATTTTTCATTTACCGACCAGAGGGGTTAGCAGACCTGCGGAAGAGTAGGTCAGGTTTCCTCTCAGTTCAGCGGCGGAGTGTAAGCCACCCTGGGAATGGTAAGCAGGCACACTGAGTGGAGCCCAAGAAATGTCGCAAGTAGCTGATTCTTGCCATTATATCCCTACAGACGCCTCCCACCCTACTCCAATGCTGTAACTCAAAGTGACCTCTCCTTCAGACACCATAGTCTTGCCTTTCAGGGCCTCGAACAGTTCCAAGTTTCCATCTTGGAGGTAAACAGTCTTGTAAAATAAATATAATGTATAAGCAAAGATCAGTGAAGAAAAGTCCCCTGTGGGAAGAGAATGGCAATTTTGGCTTCTCCTAACCTTTCCTCACAGACCCCACCCATTCCAATGCTCCAGCCCTGCTTTCAGCAGTGCCTTGCTGGTTTTTATCATTGTCTCATTATTTGTTTTAATAGACCCAAAATCTTGCATTTTGCCAAACTAAATAATTACAAGGATGTCATTAGAATAGACTTTTTTCTTTATAAGAGCAGACTCCTATTCACGAAGCCATTAATTTTAGCCAGAAAATGATTTGACGGGTATAGTGTACCAGCCACAGTTTGGGTCTCTTCCTAGAACCAATATTGTTTGAGTAACACTACAAAACTCTTGTGTATGTGTGTGTGTGTGTGTGCAATTTTTACTTCAATTGCTTTCCTTTTCATTGACAATCTAGTGGTGGGAATGGAATAGGAATAGTAATGGTAATTTTCCAAGGGAAAGGTGGTTAGTAAGTGTGAAATGGAAGCTTCACGTTCTCTAAGAGCATGAAACCATAGCATACCCATTTTCCAGAAGATAATAGATTATCCCAGGGAAGAACAGGACACCAGTTGGCAGAAAAACGAACGTAAAGAAAGAAGAAATAGATGGCAGTATATAACTACGTCCCCCCCACCTCAGAAAAGTTTTCTTGAGCCTCAAACGAACATAATTTGGTTAGTACAACAGCAATTAAGTGGCAGGATTGGTATTCAAACCTAGGATATCTGAGTCTAAAGTTCAAACTCCTTCTGATATTCCATATGGCTTCATTTGCAAAATCAGTCATCCTCCAAATGACAGCCTCATTCATTGGTACACTTGATGAATAGTTATCAAGTGTAATCCAAGTACTATGTAGGGTTTGGGAAGGGAACATAAATAATAAAACCCTCCTCACCCTCTCTTTCTATCTCAATCAATGTGCTAATGAGCCACTGCTGTTGAAAGTGCCTCAACTGTTGAAGATAGTAAGCTGGTAAATTTAAGAATCACTGCTTAGTGTGTTTAGACCAATTATTTTGAATAGATTTGAAAAGGAAGACAAATCAAAAAACGACCTTGAGAAGAGCAGCGATAAAAATTTAATGAGGACAATGCCTAAGGCTGGATTTCAATGTCACTAAAAACATAAATTATATGCAAATCTGAGAGTATGCCTCTGGAAAATTCTTGGAGAAGTCACAATTGTAGATCATTTCGAAATACTGGCATTAGGCAGAGGTGACACTTTTAGGACCATAGTCTATTACAGTCTATCCCTGTGCTTTTCTGCCACACTATGACATTCTATGTGAGTAATGAACTAGCTTTACATTAACCATCCCATTGAGCTAATATTGATTCTATTGACAAAATTTTAGACTAAAACATAAAACGCCAAGTACAGACATCCTTTAAAAATCAAAATTTTCTCTACTTACCCTAGAGTTGTGATACCAAGGGTTAAAAGGAGTAATTATTTATGAAAAGAAACTGACAGACTCAAAAATAAGACCAGGAAATACCTTTTTCAAAAGCTAGTTATGAAATGTCTAGTAAAGTCAGTAGTTTGAGTACGCTAACATTGCAGAAAATTGTAAAAACGAGTTCCACCTTCAATTAGTAAATCAATCATCCAGTCAAATATTTGTTGTGGAGAATTCAGAAGACAAATGTGATCTTGGTCATGATCACATGGGGAGTTTGTCTGTGCACTTGAAATACATTCTGAGATGTGGGCAGTTAGGTGTAACAATGTCTTCTGAGAAAAGAGAGAAATTCTTTGATGGTCCAAGGCTAGGAAATCCCAAGTCAGGTTGACCACAACCCAAATCTTAGAAAGGAAAAAATGTTCTGCAGAAGGGATGACAGGCACTGACACTACTTCAATGGCAAAGATGTAGAAGAAGAGAGGGATGGTTTTGATACCTTGGGATACAGGAGGAAGTTGGTACGCCTGGCATGGAAGGCATGGGTAAGTTTACACTGGTTTTCTAAAGACCGAATCCTACTCTCCCTCAACCTACGTCACATCCAGAAGAGTGTCCCAGTTCTGCCATCTGCCACCCACCAAGGTTGGGATTAGTACAAACGAACGAACGTGTCTGTTAGTCTGCTGATGTTCCACAGGCCAAGAGATATCTGTGCGCACATGTCTGCACACGTGGTTGTGTGTGTGTGTTAAGTCCACAACACTGTGGTGGTGGCAAAGGAAGCAGATAAATATCGCAAAAATCTACCTTTATAAAAATGAAGTACACAGTCATTTTGCCAGGTTTACTCCCAGCATAAATAGTTCTAATTGTGTACTGGGAATCTTGCTTGGTAAAGACCAAAACAAAACATTCTAATGAAATTTTTCTGCCTGAATTATAGGCCAAATCCTTCTTACAGCTCAGAATTAACTTTCATGATTGATCATGTACGGAAATGCTTATGTCACCAGAGAACAGGCAGACTCTGCAAATTTGGCCAAATGTCAGCTATTGCATAAAACTCTGTATGTGGTGATTTGATGGATTTTTCTTATAATTACAGAATAGAGATGTAAATAGAGATATAAATTTGGAAATCTGCAGAGTATAAATATTATTTAATGCCATGTACCTTGATAAAATCACCAAGGTAACAAATAGATCTAGAGAATATAAAAAGTGTGAGGACTGAGCCAAGTACACATCAATATTTAAAAGCCAGTAAGATGACGAAAAAAGAAAAAAAACATGGAAAGAGACTGAGAAGGAAGTACCAGTGGGACAGGAGAACTGAAGAGACTGGTGGCTAGAAATGAAGATATGAACAGTTACGTCAAACCTGGCTGAAAGTTAGCATAAGACAAAGTCTAACAATTGATCTTTGAGTTGAACAAAGTGGATGTCACTGGTCAGCTCCACCAGAGCAATTTTAGCGGCATGGTGAAGTCTAACGTCTGACTGGAATGGGGTCAAGAGGAGAGGAACTGGAACTCAGGAGTATAGACATCAAGGAACAAAGATGAGGGAGAAAGGGGTGGAGTGTTGAGATCTGAAAAGTCTGCTGAGAAACAGTCATCTAGAGAAGTCGGAACCATGAATAAATGAGGAGGGTCACCACCGTGGGTCCACTTGTATCGCAGGGAAAAAGCAAATGAATTGCTTTTATAAATTATAAAATAGTAATCTAGGAGAGTGACAGAGCAAATGAACTAGGTCAACATAATGTGCAAAAGTCTGGGCCCATTTGAAGCTAGTGATTGGGAAATTAAAGTAAGGTGAGTCAGTACATTTCATTCCTTGGCCACGTGAAGCTGCCCATGTACGTGGAGCAGCAGCAACAGTAATGACAGAGATATATTAAAGGGTTATGATAAACCAGACTTCACAGAACGTGTTTTAAGCAATGATTTCATTTACCTGCCACAACAATCCTACAAGGTCGTTACAACTTCTAACTTCCGTCAATTTTATAGATTAGGAAATGTCTCAAAGTGAGAAAATGATGAGGCCAGGAGTTGAATGTGGTAGCTAAGAGCCTGGATTCTTAACCACTAATCCACAGTGCCTCGGGCACTCGATTTCATTCTCTGCACAGCAACCTCAATGCCTTTTCTATGTCTAAAGAAGCCATTCCTTTTCATGGCCCGACCCTAACTTCTCCCTTAAGTTCAGACCCAAATATTTAATAGTCTACCTGACCTTCCCATTGTATATCTAATTCAAAATCAACAAGACCCAGTTGTTTATTCCCTCTCCCCAAGCTAGTTCTTTTCTTCTTCCCATCTCCTCATTCGCTGGTTCAATGGATTAAAAAATCTCAAGAGTTTTATGGTTCAATTATCTACAATGGTGAAAAAAGTACACACAAAAGTCACTAGAGTAGGTATTTATAAAGGTCATAGTAGCATGAAAAATGGGTTAATAAAATATTGAGCAATAAAAAAGTTCATGTATACACCTAATATAATGGAAACTAAGTATATATGTAAGGATACAGAAAAAATTAGAAAGGAATATATACAAATTAAAATATTTATCTCATCAAATTAAACCATTTATGCTTTTTTTAGTTTAATATTTATTTTGAGAGAGAAAGAGGGAGAGGGAGAAGGAATGGGAGAGAGAGAGGGAGAGAGAGAGACAGACAGACAGACAGACAGAATCACAAGCAAGCTCTGTACTATTAGCACAGAGCCCGACATGGGGTTAGGGTCTCACAAGCTGTGAGATCATGACCTGGGCCGAAACCAAGACTTGGACGCTTAACCGACTGAGCCACCCAGGCTCCTTCATTTATGTTTCTTTTTGAAAATTAACATTCTGGTTAAATTATCATCACAGCTAAGGGCGAAAAAGCAAGACATGCAACATACACACAGTATGTGAGGGAAAAATATCTCTTAAATGTTTTAGGGACAGAAACAGATCTTAAAATGTTGCTAAGTAATACTTTTTCAAAGATTAAAAAAAAAAGATACTAGATTCTTTTCTGGTTCTATCACTAAAGCTTTAATCTATTTTCAAAATATTTAAAGGCTTCTACTTCTCTTCTGACAGCTCAGAAATGTGGTAACTAATCACTGAGGATTGCTTGCTCTCTGTGACAATGATAACAGTAGTAACAAGAGCCTAACTACAGACAAAACTGATGGGGCTCCTTCCAGCCTTTTAAAAACACCAGCTTGTCATTTTCATTAAATAGATTAACTGTTTCTGGCTGATATGACCATTTCCTCTATCACTTAGATTTTTGTATCTGCTAAAGAATGGTCTTGCTTAAAGATGCTTGTTTTGACCAGGTCAATGTTTCTGAGTATGAAATAATTGTATTATGGGGTGAATGAAAAGAAAAACAATTACCAAGAGTTAAAATTATACCCTTTGTAAACCTTCAATAATTGCAAAAAACATTTTCACCCCAAACTAAGAATGGGCCCAACCGTATTCCTTGATCAAAAGGTGTAATTCAGATAAGAAAGCCATGAAGGCTTCTGTGCAATGTGGCATCTTGTCCCATTGCCTTTGTATGTGTGCACTCATGTGCCTATGAGAAGTAATACCATTTGACTCACATAGGTATTTTCTGATAGGACATGTTACTAGGGTTCAAGAAGGGATTCTCCTCTGAATACCCTTTCCAAAAAAGGATGCTTTCCCTGTGATTACTGTCATTTAAAAATTTAACAGTCCTAAGGAAAATATTTTTCACATTTCTCAGTAACATAATAGTGTAAGCTATTTTTATTTTGTTTTTTTCCATGTCATATTTGAAGGTCTAGAAGGAAGAAGGGAGAGATGTAAAATACATATTATATATTAAGGGAGACTAGTCTGACTCGAGGATTAACTGGGAGATCTTGAACCTAGTGAAAGTAGTAAGAAGTACTATGAAGAAAGAAGATGCGTAGGGGTTTCTGTTCAGGTATTACAAGGAAGAAATCTCGATGTCAAGCAAAATGACTTCTGGTCTAGAGATTCTTGGAAAATTTTTAACTCTCCCTTGTTAAAATTATTATTTTACTCTTTCAATGTCTATTTACTTTCCTTCAAGTTCACCACTTATTTCCCTGGCTGTGTCAAGTCTACTGATGAACCTACCAAGGGAAACTTTGTGTCTGAAATTACAATTTTCATGTTTAGCTGGCTGACATTTCCTTTTGATTGTTAGAATCCCACCTCTCCACTTAAATCTCCTGTTCGCTCATGTACTTTACTGCTAGATTCTTGAACAAAGTAATTATAACTACTGTTATGTAGTTCCTGTTTGTAATTCAACATCTCTAGTCTGGTTCTATTGATTGCCTTTCACTTGATGGGGCTGTTTTTCCTTCCCTTTTTCGTAGTCTCTAATTTCTAGAATGTCAGATGTCTTGGGTAAATCAGGATTGAGATCACTGCATTTATACCTGGAAATGGGCCACCTCTTGTATTGTCAGGCCATTAGTGTATGAGATTGAGTCAGCCTGGGATTAGAAATTGCATTTAGATTCTAACTGATTGAGTCACTTAGGAATTACATTTGGGTTCAGTGTTGCTAAGATTACTAGCAGTGAACCTCAGGCCTCAAATTCTTCTAGCGGTTGCCTGTCATTGCCCTGTGGTTGAGCTGAGGTTGAGGTTCAGGTGTTAGAGGGCTTTTCTCCTTGTCCAGCCGTCCCTTCAATCCTGCCCCATAGAAGAACCTCTCTCCCATACTTGTCCCTTCTCCAGAGGTAGTCCACTATTGCCTGGAGGCTGTGTTGGGCTCATGCTGTATGCATGGTGTTTTCTGTTGTTCTAGTCCCACCTCAGTCTAAAGGGTGCACATGTGCCCAAGTCTGAGGGGTGAGCCTTCCTCCATCTTCCTGTCCCTCCCGCCCAAGGCAAACAATCCTGCCTTGTATATGACATTGGTCTTGGCTAGAACTTTCCAGCCCACACCACAATGGTATCTGATCTTTACTTGGCATCATTATAGGATCTTAAGCTCAGCACAGTTTCTTTGCCCCTCCCCCCAGTGGTAAATAGTTCTTCTATCCTCTCCCAGTCACTTTAGTAGGAAAAAAGGTATCCGGGAAGTAGAATTTGTGCCCAACTTGTGCAGCTCATCACCAATTTTGAGTCCTGTGGGAAAAAGGATCCATTCCTACTATTATAGCGGTTTTGGCTTCTTAGGAGAAAGAAGTTGGAAAAAGCAGGCGGGTCTTTGTGTCTGCCCTCTGGCAACCACCAATCACCTTCTTCATACCTACACCACTGAACAGAGCTTTCCCTGGTCTCCTGCCCTGCTCTCGGTCTTCCTCTCCAGCTCCTGATAAAAGCTTGCGGGAAAGAGCTTACAAGTGAGTGTCCTCTCCCCTTGAATTTGTGGTCCCCAGCTATTTTTGACTGACACACTAGTATATACTTGGCCTTTGGAACTTTGTTAAAATTTAACTGATTTAGGACACACCCGTTCCCCCACCCCCACCCTGCCAACCCTGTGCTTTGCTACAGGTCTGGGCCACGGTCTATTTCCCATCGCTTCAGAGGGGCTTGCTCACTTTGGAATTCGCTTTGAGGTGGCTTTGTAACTTCAGTTCTCTGATGATTTCAAACCAACTACTTTATAGTTTACTAGGCTTTTTCTCATTGCTATGATGGGAGCAGCATTCTCTGTGGCTGTCTAAATCTTAGGAAACAGAAATCCCTGGAACACTATTTTTCAAAACTCTGAATATGAATTACTTTAATTGGGACATGCTGTGATTCCTCCTCCCCCATTCTCAGTTTACCATTTCTCAGTTACTTAGATTCATGAGATAATCTTAGGATCTTCCTCTTGGTTCTTGGTTAAAGAAAACTTGAATTTGCAAACCCTCTTCTAATCCAATGTTTTAGGAAATCTAAATTTTCATAGCCTCAAATTACTTAAAATTTAGAGAATTTAAAGATAATTATTCAATTCATTTGAAATGGTGAACGTAATATATAATTTTTACCTACTGAAACTAATCATTAAAATTTTCTAATGTGGGCACCTATGTTAAAAAAAAACAAACAAAAAAACAACTTTTCCCCTGGATATAGGTTATCTTGTATATATTCAAACATAGTGGGGAAAAGATTAATATTTCCAGAAATAGTACTTAGGAAAAGAAAAGAAGTCATAGATCACAAACTACAAGTACAAAGATGAAAATCATGACTTATTGATTTCCAGCCTAAGCATTCATATTTCAAAGTTCTTAAAAAAAAAAAAAAAGGTTGTAATAAAGTGGAGCTAAACAGCCAAGCAAGGATAAATGTGTCTGTGTATCAACTTACCATTCAGGTATAAACCAGTTGATTAGAACCTGAAAGTAGACAGCTGCTATAAAACTATATGCCAAGCACTACTAGCTGTGTCACTAAGCTGTTCACTACATTTTCAGAGTCTTAAGAACAAAGACATCCAAGCTGGTGAACTCATTTACCTGGACCAGGATAAAATAAAATTCTACTATCTATCTATCTATATATCTATCATCTATCTATCAATCATCTATCTTATCTATCACCTTTACCTTTATAAACTAATATAAACTATTTAGAAAATACCTAGCTACCTTGCAATTTAAACTAGCTAAGATCATTTAAAATAATAAAATCATAAAACCGGAACAATCTAAAAAGTTTTCCGGTCCATGCCCCTGCCCTCAGGCAGGCAGATATCCAAATATTCTAACTGAAAGGCTGGCTATTTTTTTCTTTCCTCTCCCTGGCACAAAGTAGGTCTACCGGCCCTCTACTGTCACAATAAAAAATACAAACTTAGATAACAATTAGTTTGGTTCATCGAACGTGGGCTTGGCCGGTAGCTCTGCGTCAGGATGTTCGAGTAAATAAGCAGTGGGTATCTTAGGCTTTCTTCACTAAGGAGGAATCAATGCTGCACACAAGGCAAGTCAGCCATTGCTAGAATAACATCACATAATGGTACAGTGAAAACTCAGTGGTCTAAAACATAAATGGTTTTCTCTTCCTCCCCTGTCTGTGGGTCAGCTTTTAGGCTATGAATAGGCTGGACTTAGTTTAAGTCCTTAGGTTGGGTTCAAAGCCATTTTACATGCCTCCACACTCTCTTTGAATGAACACTATCCACGCATATTCTTCCTAAGGCAAATCTAGGAAAAGAGACACACTAATGCCTTCAGGCAGATTTAAACTCTGTTCCCATTAAGACATTCAGGTAACTATAATCAAAGCGAATAACATGGTCAAGACAAAACAGTGGAGTAGGGAAGTGTACTCTGTCCCAAAGATGAGGCTAAAGGGAGAGGATATTTGCTGCACAACACTCGAATATATTAAAGAGGCATCCACATATTTGCTGTTGAAGATAATGACCAAAACAGGTAACAGAATGCATTTATTGGTCATTCGCCATTGCTAACCACTGGGCTAAGTAAGAAAGGTGACATTTAATTTGATCCTCAAAGACCCCTTTGAGAAAGCACTATAATTATCCATTAAATTACAGATAAGAAAACAGAGATAAAGGAGATGGAAGCCATTTCCAAAAGGCATACAGGTTCTAAGTGTCTGAGATGGTATTTGCACCTAGGCGGTCTCATTCTTGAACATAGCATGCAAACCACATGACATAACATTGTGATGATTTAGCCACCCCTGCCACCAGACTCAGCAACCATACTTCTGAGTATATGAATTTTGTCTTTGTTACCTGAGATTCCTGCTAGGTTATAGACAAATGTAGAACACATGGACCCATAGTACTTCCGTGTTCAGGAAAATTACAGTACTCCCCTTTAATTGGGTCTTTTAGGCTTCCTCCTATTTAGACTGGGCTTTGGCCTCTGGTCTTTGTTCAGATCATTCACCAACTGGTTAGTTTTTAAATTTATTTGTCAGTTAATAATCTACTTGATCTCATTGTCAGTGATGATGTCCCTTAAATATCACTTACATGTGTTAGCATATGAAGTTCAATCAAATATTTCTCAGGCCTCTTAATGGCATCAACATATACACAGTAACAGATCGATGGGGCAAGAGAACAGAAAGATCCTAAAGAAGGCAGAAAGTACAAACCACAGGAGAGCAGTGATAGCAGGGAGGTAATTTTTGCGACACTAGAGAGGAAAAAAGTGAGATTCAGGGAAGTTGGTTAGTTCAGCCAAGGCTGCTCAATCAAGTCTCAGACCAGGGTTTGTATGATTCCTAAAATGATCTCATTCACGTCTCTGGATTGCCTTCCTTATAAAGCCATAATCCAATCTGGCTCTAAGAAGCCTTAAACATAACAAAATTCTTACATTGTAGATGAGGTTGACAGGAGCCTCCTGAGTCTACCCTCTACCTACGGGGAAGCATCCTGAATACTCTCCCCCATTAATCTCCCCAGTTAATTACTTACATCACATGTTAACATATCAAAATTCTTTCTCCTGACTCTTCACTAGTTGACTACATTTGCCCTAAACTTGTAACATTAAAGGTGGCATGAATAGCGAATGTCATCCAACCTTATGCCCCACAGGTACTATCCTTTCTTCAACAACACTGACATGTCATAATTTATTGTCACCTGATTATGTCCAGGAGCTCACCAAAAAAATCTATCTTTCTGATGTACTGTCCCTGCATGGTAAAACCCAATTAAATGATACCCCAACATATACCTACACTACCAAGAAAGTGCTACCCTGAAGTCTTGTTGGGTTTCGTTTGTTTGTTTGTTTCTGTTTTACCATAATCAGTCACACATATAAAAAAAAAAAACTCTTTAAATACAAAGATAGGTCAATAAACATATAAAGAGTTAACTCGGGAGGCTGTATTCATTCTCTCTCTCCCTCCATAGAAATAAAACAAGAAAGTAATCATAAAGAGGGAATCATAATGTGGTAGATATTACATGAGGCTAGTTGTCACAGGATAGGAGTTCTGCCAATTAAAAACGAATTCTGTGATTTGGGAAAAGTAGATCTATCGTTTTCTCGTAATTCATAGCAACTTCACTAGACCATAACTATCTTAGTTGTGATTTTTTTTCCTGGCCCCCAAATCTATTCTTTTTCAAGTGTTTCCTCTTTTAATAAATGGGGTCACTACCACCTACCCACTGCCTAAGCTAGAAACCTACGGATCTTCTTTGCCACCTTCTCTTGCTTTATACCACAACCAATTAGTTAGTAAATCCTATATAGCCTACCTTCTAAATATATTTAGAATATGCCCTCTTCTTTCTTCATCAACTGTCACCACCTGGTTCAAGTCTCAATGCCAAGGCAACAACCTTTCAACCTCCTTCCTTACCTCCACTCTCATTCCCCTTCAGCCCACTCTTCATAAAGCAGACAGAGAACTATGTTCTGTTTGTAAAATGTTGCCTAAATCATGTCCTTCCTCTACGTGCAACCCTTCAAAGGATTCCAATTGCCTTAGGATGGTGTATAAATTCTTACCTGATCTACGGGCTCCGTGTATCTGTCCTCGTTTCTCTCTCTAGCCCCCACGCCTCAATTCACAACTCTCCTTCCATTATCACCTCCATCGCCACACCAGTTTCTTGTTTTGTTTTGTTTTTTTTCCATTTTCCTTTCTGTGATCTCTCTTACCATGGGACATCTGTGTATGTTCCCTGTGTCTGGAACCAATTTGATCTTTCGCCGTTTACTTATTAGGGGTGGTGATAAGTCTGTGATAAGTGATCAGTCTTCCATTCTTAGGACAATGCCACGTTAACAGGAAAGTATTTGTTAGTGCCTCAGGTTAGAAGAGATATAGTGATATTAAACTATATCCACAAATCACTTGATAGTCCTCTTTTCAAAAGGTAGAGCCTAATTCCGCCCCTTCTCCCCTTGAGTGTGGGCTGTCCTTAGTGACCCATTTCTCACAGATAGAACACGATTGAAATGACTTTGAACAACTTGTGAGACTAGATCACAAAACCTAATGTGGCTTCCTTATCTCTCTTAGATCATTCACTCTTAGGAAGTCAGTTGCCTTATTCATGATAACTCTCAAGCAGTCCCCTGGAGAAGGACAATGTGGTGAGGAACTGAGGCCTCCTGCTAATAGTCATGTGAGGAAGCCACCTCTAAAGTGGATCATTCAGGCAACCTCTCATGACAATATCCTTAGTCGGCATATTAGCTGCAGTCTCATGAGAGGCCCTGAGCCAGTACAACCCAGTTGGGTGACTGTCGAGTTTCACTGTGAAGTAATAAATAATTGTTGTTTTAAGCTGATGTACTTTGGAGTAATTTGTTATGCTGCATCCATAACCATCATAGTATTCTAGCATATGTGTTATTAGGCATATTCATAATGTATTCATAATACATTTGATAATTATAGCTAAATTATTATCTTATCATAACTTATTTAATAAATGCCTCCTCAGGCTGACAGCAAACTTCATGAAGGTAGGAACTATCATTTTCTCCCTCTTCACTCCCCCCTAAGACAGAGCCTATGAAAACATACTCATTAAATATTTCTAACTGTATTAATATATATGAATTAATATGTATGCTAATGCTACAGAGAATAGAACCTTCTGGTTATTTAATGAGTGCTATTTAAATGATTGATTTATTCATTATGCAAAATTAGAAAAATAGATACCCTTATGGCAGAATGATTAAAATTTCCCTTTTAACAGTGCCTTCTGGTAATGAGATAAACCAGTATATTCCTATAAATATCTGAGAAATGATACTTTCAGGAATAAATAGAGGAAGCATCAAAACCAACTTGAGTTTTGAGAAAGATTTATATTTAAAGTAACAGAAGCATTTAAGGAATAAGTAGCTGTCACGATGAACTGCAAGGCATCATAAGTTATAAATTCCTAGTTTCGTAATAAAGAAACCCAATAAACATGTCACTGTGTTTTAAAGAGATCACATAACACTTTTTCAGAGTTTCATAGTGGCATGGTGAAAGTGCTATTTAAAGTGTTTCAGGGAATTTCTGGTCTTTCAGCAATTGACCTTACAAATAAATATTTTTATTTTTTAAATTTATTTATTTATTTTGAGAGAGAGAGAGAGAGGACAAGTATGGAGGGGCAGAGAGCGAGCGAGAGAGAATACTAAGCAGGCTCCATGCTCTGCGCTGAGCCCAACATTGGGCTCTATCTCGGGACCGTGAGATCATGACCTGAGCTGAAATCAAGAGTTGGATGCTTAACCAACTGAGCCACCCAGAAGCCCCTTTTTTTAAGTTTATAAATTAATATTTTTAAAGTAGTCCCAGATGTTTTATTACATTTGAAAATTCTGTAATATACCTTGAAAATAAAAAGTCACTCTGAAGAAGTAAAACTCTTTTGCATTAACTAGAACCAACAAACTCTAATTTTTTTATATAAAATTTCTAACAGTGATTTTCCTAGCAGGATGTTGGAGCCTCTCCTTGGAAACATTAGATTCAATTATTGCACTTTCTTCTTGTCAATATCACCATCGCTTGGCCTCTTGCAAAATATTGTTCTATACTCCATAGGAAATTTGGCACCTGGTTTAACCGTATGTCTCTCATTCTCATTCACTTTCACCATCCCAGGTGAGCTCAAAGCCTCTTTGTCATTCCACATTCAATAAATATTTATTGCACTTTTATTCTCGGTGTTAGCACAGGATTAAGAACTAAGATCACATCACTATGGGGCCTCTAATGTTATGGGAGAAACTGTCCTTCAACAGGTATTTTATTGCAACGCTCATAAGTACATATTACCTAGGAGAACAAGATTCTGTTACGAATACATTCTCAAATATATACATATATATGAAGAACCTATCCAAAAATACTGATTAAGAGATGATGTAAACATGAGTGTAATAAAGATTTGTATGAAGAGGAAAGCTTTTTTTCAGGGAAAGCTTCTCGGAAAAAGTTACATTAAACCCAGGTTTCCTGACCTCAGCACTGTGATATTTTGAAGTGCATTAATTCTTCTGTGGTTGTGGGGGACTGTCTTGTGCACTGTGAAATGTTTAGTAGCATCCCTGGCCTCTACTCACTAGTTGCCACTAGCACCCTTCTCTCACTGTGATGACCAAAATTGCCAAATGTCCCCTGGTGTAGGACTGTCAGTTTTAGTAAATAAACATACGGGAAACCCAGTTAAATTTGAATTTCAGGTAAACAACAAATTTATCTTAGTAAAATATGTCACATATTTGGGACTTATGCTTTAAAAATTATTTGTTGACTATCTGATACTCAGATTTAACTGGCTACTGTGTATTTTATCTGGTAACCCTACCTGGAGGGACGAAATCACTCCTAGTTGAGAACGACTGTATTGAGAATATGTTGATAAGCCCTTAGGCCTTCCGTCTTTACAGACCATTGATCTCGTAAACATCTCTGAATTTCATATTTTCTCCACTTTATCAACTCAAATTGCTCTGAAGTACTCCAACTCAAAACATAAAATCTCAAGTACTCTTCTCAGATTGCTACTTCCTGTGCTTCAAGTTCTCAAATTTCCTTAAATCTACTAATCCTGTCCTTAGGCTTTTCTGTGATTTTCAGTATTTTGAACTTTTTAGTTTATCAGCCTATCAGGATATCTAATATCCTATAGTCAACTACTTCAACTAGTACCCTCAAAAAGAGAAACACACACTTACCTTCTCTAGGGCCCATCTCATCAAGCCCCTAACCTGGATTAACTCAGTTGACCTTTGTCTCCTTTCTGAGATAAATGTTGAGTAATATAGCCAAACCAAACTGATTAGCTTCCTTCTACCTTCTTGCTCTGCTGTCCTATCCTTTTTAGATGGGTCCCCACCTCAACTTCTGAACTTGCCATAACAACTACTGCAAACACTCTTTATGTTCCTTACCCTCCCAATTTTCTTCTCTCAATCTTTCCAGCCATTCTTGCCTAATATGTCACAGGTAAACTCTGTTATTAGCTATCTTATATTCACTAGACTTTACCTTGAAATGGTCATATTCTTTTATCCATCTCTTATTTCCTTATTGTCTAAGAGCTTAATCCATCTCAAGTTTTTTTTTTCTCCTTGAAGTTAATTTTCTACATTGATCTCATTCTTTTGAATGTCTTCTAAGATTTTACTCAGTGCTGAGGATTTCAAAAGTTCTGTTCTCATTTTAAGCCATACAGACATGTTATTTTCAAAATAAATAAAATCTGATCAAACCTTCCCTCAGATGTTTCCTAAGTGACTCAGAACTGCCCTAAAATTTACTCATGTGTGAGAGTTGTCTATCCTGATCATTTCTATCAAGCTACGACCTGGGTTCGTCCTAATAACATCTCTTCCCCACATCTCTTCCATCCACACGTTCGGTAGACTCGAATCTACTTCTAGTTAACATGTCCAACCTTACTTCCTCCTCTTACTGTTTTTAGACCTTGTTCTGACCTCAGCAGTCTTTCATAACTCATTCCTAATGACGCTATTCTCCATATTCTCACCAAAGTGTGTATACGTGTATGTGTGTGTGTGTGTGTGTGTGTGTGTGTGTGTGTGTGCACGCGCGCGCACTGCTTGCAACTCTTGCATAAATGTCCATTACCTTCAGGATAAAGTAAAAACTTCATTATTTAATCCTTTCTTGCATTTCTCATCTAATATCTTTCCATTCCTCACCATTTTTTAACCATAACAAATACTCAGAAGCACCACCATTTCATATTTACCTGCCTGTGTAGGCATCAACTCTCTGCAGTAATAATATTCTCTCTATTCTGTTTTTTCAAGCATCATTATCCTTCACTTTCCTTTATTCCCTTAGTCAGCTTTACATGCCCTTTATTCACACAGATCTTCATTCTACTCATTTTCACACTATATTTTATATTCTATTTTCCCATTAGAATACAAGCTCCCTAAGAATATAAGTAGATTGCACTCACTTCAACTAGTGCCACTATATAAGAGGAGTTTAATAAATATTTATCGATAAATAAAGCCAATGTACAATTTGGTTGCCATTACTCTCTTCCTCTTACTAATTCCTTTAGCCTCTTCTATTCCTTCTAATTCTGCCCTTCTGACCAATGTACATACTCAAATACATTCTACCCTAAGCATATGTGCATACACTCACATAGACACACAAACATTTCTTCCTGATGCATGACTATACTTCCCCATTTAAACTTCCTTTTAAAGTTCTTCTTACATTAATGACAAACTTAGTTCCCACTTTTTACTTCTCAGAATAATAATTTATGAATTATTATTCTTTATAGCCTAATATCCATTTTCACCATTCTGCTGAAAGTGAAACTGAACTATCTTCTAACTGCCAAATCCACTGATTTTCTTTGTCTTCATTTCACTTATCTTCTCTGCAATATTGGGTACCTCCCACTCATGACTTCCTGAGAGTGTATTCACTCATTCAATCACCAATAAATATTTATTATTTACTCTATTAAGCACACCAAGTACTAAGGATATAATAGTAAGCAAAATATCCTTCTATAAAGAAACTAAGATTATTAATATAGCTCTCTATTCTCTTTCCTCTCTGTTCCTTTTGACTTTTTCTCTTTCTCTATTTACAGTGGAAATGAAAAAATCCTTCTAAATTCTTCTCACTAAGTCATCTCTCTTAGGGTGACCTTATTCACAAAAATTTTAAAACTTGAAATGCTAATAATTCACAAATATCCATTACGGACCCCCTAAGCTCCAGAATGTTACAATTGACTGCTGAATATCTTATTTCACTGGAACCTAAATTTGACATGACCTAAATTAATCTCAGTACCTTGATCTCAATCAGCTTCAAATTCTGTACTTATCAATTCAATTAAAAAGACCATTATCTTTCCTGGAAGGCAAAGTTTCTATAAAATTTGAGGTTATTTTAAACTTTCTTTTTCCTCCCTCTAGTTCCTCAGGCTAGTGGTACATAGAATTCTAAGATGAAATCCAAGACTGCTGTACCTAGTGTACACACATTCTCTCAGTTATTTAGTCAAACACCAATCTAGTTACTTCTCTGGAGGGATTTTATAGTTTAATAATGTAGCAAATCAGTTGATCTTAAAATAGGGAGATTATCCTAATCAGATGAGTCCATAAAAGGAATTAATTTCTTCCTAAAAGACTCAAAAAAAGTAAAAAAAAAGATGTGATGTGAGGGAGGTTCTCCATTGCTAGGTTTGGAGATGGAAGGGGCCATGTGGCAAAGAAGACTGGCAACCTCTAGGCGGTGAGAGCAACCTTTGGCTGACTGGAACAAAAAATAGGAACCTCAGTCCTACAACCACTATAAACTAAATTCTTCTATAAGCACTTAAACTTAAAAAGGGACCCTAAGATTCAGATGAAAAATGACCTTGCCATGAGCTTGATATTAGCCTTGATGATTCTGAGCAGAGGACACAGATAAACCCACCAGTACTTCTGACCTACAGAATTATGAGCTAATAAATGGGGCTTGTTTTAAGCCGTGAATTTGGTGGTAATTAATTTGTCACACAGCAATAGAAAACTACTATAGGCTCTTTTTGAGATAGATGTTAATTCTGCTGTAACTGGCTCTACAATGTGTTTCTGGAATGTGTGAATATTCCCTTATTTCCCATTATCATTGCCACAAATTATCATTCCAGAATTTGTCATCTCTCATGTGATGACTAAAAGCCTAGAATGGCCTTTCCACTAAAATATCTTCTCATCTTACAATGTTCTTAGATAAGTACAGGAAGGATAGCTCCTCCTCTTTGGTCTCGGAACTTTTTAATAGTTTTCATATCATATGATGATAAGGTGTGGAGCTTATCCAGCTGAGGCTGTATTATACCGGACTGTATGCTCTCATTCCTGTAATAATCTCTCAAGACCTTGAGATTAGAGACTGTGCATTTGGAGGGATCTCTCAATAATGTGGATGAGTTAATAAGATTAACTACATGATGGCCAGTGTCTTGTATTCCACCCGATTTCCTTGTTCAATATGTCCATTTCACTATGATAAAAGGAACACAGAAATTGGAGTTTTGCTTTCTTCAATAGCCGACTCATCCACTTGCTAGTTTTATGATCTAGGGCAGGTCACTTGGCCTTCCTGAGCTTTAGTTTCTTCATTTCTAGTTAGGAAAAAAAACAAACAAACAAACACAAGATAACTTATAGGAAATAACTTTGAAAAACTGAATCAGATTAGACATTACTTATAATAAAATAAAAATAGCCTTTTGTTATTTTAAGCCTATAGTTTGATCTTCCAAGAAAATTAATAAAAATTTCTGGTCCTCCTCAGCAGAAAGGGGATAAGGTGTAATTGAAAGAGGTTACCAATTATACAGCAGAAATAATTCCATGAGATACAGTGCTGTCTGATGCTGTCTCTAGTTAAAAAGTGAGGTTTAACTCAAAAGTAAGAAACGCTTCCATCAACTACCATTGTCAATGTAACCCAGGCAGCCTGTGCTCAAAATATTTGCTACTAAAAATCTATATCCCAATCACCAAGACATCAGCTAGTTAATCCACCCTTTGGCCTAAAATAAAATGTGAATCTATCATATACAGTTGAAAGAAAAAAAGTGAATATTTTCAGATAAAATGACTATTGGGAGGGAGCACATGCTATCTGGTTACTAACAATTAAAAAAAAATAAATGGGGTGCCTGGGTGGCTCAATCAGTTAAGCATCTCAACTCTTTTTTTTTTTAATTTTTTTTAACGTTTATTTATTTTTGAGAGACATAGAGACAGAGCATGAGCAGGGGAAGGGCAGAGAGAGAGGGAGATACAGAAACTGAAGCAGGCTCCAGCCTCTGATGAGCCATCAGCACAGAGCCCGACGTGGGGCTTGGGGCTTGAAGTCACAGACTGTGAGATCATGACCCAAGCTGAAGTCGGCCGCTTAACCAACTGAGCCACCCAGGCGCTCCAAGCATCTCAACTCTTGATTTCAGCTCAGGTCATGATCTCAGAGCCATGGGATGGAGAGTCAAGTTGGGTTCCACACTGAGCATGCAGCCTGCTCAAGATTCTCTCTCCCTCTCTCTCTCTCTCTCTGCCACTCTCTCCTGCTCCCTCTTTCTCTCTCTAAAAAAAAAAAAAAAAAAAAAAATAAGTTTTAATAAAAATATATGAAAGTCCAGTTAAAATAGTTTCTGGTTTGGGCATAGTGCTGCTGTTGGGTGATTCTAACATAAATACAAATGTTGAGTTTCTCTAGGCCACTCTGTACTAAACAACTTTCCACTTTCCTTTTAAGTATCGTATTTATCAGTGAGTCATCGAACAGCTTAGATAATTATCATGTATTTCTCAACTCTGAACCAATTGCAGTAACAATGAGGAATTACATTTATGTCATTTACTCGTGTCATTTCTACTCTTGTAGGAAACTGCCTTTTGTTCCCCCTTTTTTGAAAGCATTGAAATGTTTTTCCATTCATCTAAAAAGACTAACAACTTCAAAGTCTATTCCAAATTATCAACAGGGAGTCCATCTCTAAAAAACAAAACAAAACAAAACAAAAAAACCCTTGCTTTTCTATTACTCAACTTTCCTCTATTCCTTTGAGAAAAAGTTCTACCTCTAAAAAAGAAATCTGTATCAATTTATAGAAACATTAGGTACCATCAACTTCACTGAAAATTAGAATCATCTAAAAAACCTAAGGAAATTGCCAGATATTAATAAGATTTTAGGCCCAGAGCTATACAAATTCCACAGATATTTTTTATCTAGGAGCACTCTGAAATAAATTTATAAATATAATCTTCAAAATAATCCTAGGAGGTAAAGTAGAGAAATGGTATTTGTCTAAATCTGCTTTGCTGGTTGAAATAATAATACTGACTAGCAAAGTGATCTGTATGATTTGTAACATTCTATAGAACAAAGCATAGGAGGCTTTCTATACCAATATGAAAAAAGCCACATAAAATTTTGGTTAATTAGTAACTTACCCAAATATCCATGATGATATTCAGAGTACCTATGTTTTCAGTGTTTCTACAACACTAAACTTGTCCTGTAAAAGGTATGTCATTTTAGAAAGTTCTGGATTTGTCTCATTCCAATCCTTAACCCAGACCCTGAACTTCATTATACCCTGAGGGAAGAAAACTTGCTCCCCAAATATCTAGGAGCCATATTGACTTTACTAAACGTTTCACAGAACAAAAAGGCACAGTTATTTTGCACACAGATGGCATATGATTTAATGGATAGGCATCAAATATTTCTCTTCTCTCAAAAACCTTTCTTTATGTTTCCCATCTCCTTGACCCCATCCCAAGAGTCCTTGTCCTCTGCTACTCTCTCCCTTCTCCTTTTAACACAGAGCAACTCCACCAGGTTCTCATAATCCGAAGTTTCAGAAGACTCTATGCTTCTTAGTTTCTTGGTAGAGTTATCAAAGCATTCACCAAACAAATTAGAACCTCTGTCTAGGCAAGACTAGGATTCTTATAACAATTAGATTTTTAAAAATGACTTTCTATGTTGATATGTACATTTGACTTCACAGCATCCACAAGAAGATAAAGTAGTGAGGTTTTTTTAGTTTTATTATATAATCCAAATAACCATAAGCAATCCAGATAATCACATTCCATAAACTCAAGGTAATTGTTTCATGGAACCGTATACAAAATAAGCACGTGTCTTGGTTACCATAAATTTATACACATGGAAGCCTTAATGTTTTGAAGACACATAACTAACTAAAAGGTCCATCTAAAGATTTATTTTGGTGATTACTAACTTAACATTATTTCTTAGTAAAGATAAATATTTATCTATTCTGATTATGAATGCAATAATTCAACTTGATTCCAGAATAAAATAATGAAAGGTAGGCAGTTATCTTTTCAGATTCTCTTCTCACCCCTACCCTTTATCTTCTATGCTAAATTCACTACTCATCAATTTCCTCATTAACTACATATTTTATACTGGGGTGACAGATGAAGGAGAAGCCATAGTCCTACTACTCAGTTTATTCACACTTGAAACAGGGATAAAAACATACAACTCAGGTCATCCTGCAAGCAAATATATGTGAAATAATTTATATAAAAACATATTAATTTAAATATCACATAGACAGGAATAAATTCTAATTTATCTTCTCTTCTCTATCTTTACTTTTTATATAATAGGCAAAATTACTCAATTCCCTAACTTTAATAAAAGCTTTATGCTAATAACTCAAAAACATATTTCTGAAACTCCAGGTATTATCTCTCATTTATCATGAAAATATTAATTGATAGAAAGAACAGAGGAAACGTAAAATGGCTGAATCAAAAGAGAGATATTACATTGAGGAAAATGGATAAAATAGACATGGTTAAAGAATATGCTTGAAAGAGAACCATTCCAGACAAGATGGGGAAACAGGGACCAGATTTACTTTCTTGCCTGAAGTAACCAAAAATCGTGACAAAATACAGACAATGAGACACACTGGACATTAGAAAACGAACTACAGTAATTCCAAATAGATGGTGGGAAACAAACAAGGTAAGTCTTGGACTCACATTTTCTGTGTTAAGAGAGTTTCCGGGTTACAGTACAAGGAAGAGGTACCGATCAGACATTATATATTGAAACGACACAGCTGAGAATAAAAGGAGACAAATGCAGCTAGAATTTGCAGGACACAAAATCAGAGAGGAGAGTGCTGCACAGAGAAAGAATCCCGGAGCTGTGCAGAAGCTCCCATCAAGAACTCAGCACAGTGCTGACCTGCACATGGCAATGAAGAAACTACCCGAGGCCAAGGAAAGAGCCGCTTGAAAAGATTAGGGGGAAGACTGACTGACACCCTATAAAGCTGAGAACAGTGCCTGCTCCTGCCAGCCAGAGAGAAACCTTGTAATCCATGGAGTTCAGGTAGAGTGCTCAGAAAGGGACAAATAAGTCATGGGAATAAAAGGCACAGCATACGGAATACAGTAAATGGCATTCTACTAGAGTTGTATGGTGACAGATGGTAGCTACGCTTGTGGTGAGCAGAGTATAATGTATAAACTTGTCAAATCGCTATGTTGTACACCAGAAACTAAGGTAAACTGTGTGTCAACTGCACTCACATAAAAAATATTAAAGAGTAGATGAAGATTATATTACAAAATAATTCTGAAGAGATGTAGGCGTGGAATGTGAGAAACTAAATATATTATCCAGAAAGAAAAAAGACAGAAAGGGCTTGCTTCAGGAGTGTGTACTAATTAGCTCTGGACCAGGGCTTCTCAAACAGATGATTTTGATCCCCGGGGTGTCCATTTGGAAATGTTCACAGAAATTCGGGGTTGTCGAACTGGAGGCACAAGGTGCTCTAGCAATCGGTGGGGAGAGTACGGGGCTGCTATTTATCTTATAAGCACAGCACAGAAGCTGCAATGAACTTCCCAGCTCCAAATATCAATAATGCCAAAATCAAACAGCTCTTTCCTGGAATAAGACAGCTCTGGACCCACCTAACAAAATTTAAAAGCAAGATGCAAAAGCTTCCTCCTCTTTCCAAGTAATTTAACCGAGTCCCAGAACAAATTTCAACATATTTTCTTGAATGCGAAGAAATTCAAGAAACTCAGGACTCACGAGGCAATATTCATATCGTGTGGCATCAAATAAAAACTGCCAGATACGCGAAGAAGAAGGAAACACTGACCAATAATGAAAAGAAAGATTAAGATCAACTCAGATCTAACAGAGATATTACAATTAAGATCTGAAATAGTTATTATACCTCTATCCTATTTGTTTAAAAGTTAAGTGGAGAAATGGAATATTTTTAAAAACATAAATCAAACTTCTAGAGATGAAAACTGTAATAGGTGCCATGAGAAATACTTGATAGGATTAATAAAAAATTAGATATTACAGTAGAAAAATATTGAAATTGAATGCACAGCAACAGAAATGAACTAAATGAAAGAGAGGAAACAGATTAAAACCAAGACAAAGAATATATCATCAGTGAGCTGTGGACAGTTTCAAGCAGCTGCACACGCATGTAAAAGAAGTCATATTCTTCTGATTCCACACACAAAAGTTATATATAGATAAGAATTATTAAAACGTTAAAACTGAAGCAGCCCAATGGAGATGCACTTGGAGGCCCTGAAGGAGAGGAATGGATGGGATAGAGACTGAAAATTATTTAAAGATTCAAGAGCCAAAATTCTTCAAAATATAATGAAATTATAAACCTATAGATCTAAGAAGGTCAAGGCCTACAAACGTGAGGAAAACTACATCAAGGCACAGCATAACCAAATTGCCTAAAATCAACGGTAAAGAGAAAACCTTAAGGTCATCCCAAGGAGTGAGGGAAGAGGCATCCTTTCAAGTGCTGACACTATACTTGTCCACCTGGAATTCTAGCAGAAATATTGAACCTTCTGACCTTGTATGAGCGAAACATTGAATTAGGGATAATATCAAAGACATTATCCATAAAAGAACAAAATTATAGACTGGACTCCATCAAAATTTAGGACTCCTACTCTTTGAAAGACAGTGTTAAGAAAATGAAAAGATAAGCCGCATACTTGCAAATATTTGCAAGCCATATGTCTGATAACAAACTCAGGCCCAAAATATACTTCTAAATATTCAAAATTCAATAATAAAATAGGGCCAAGATATCTGAAGTGATATTTCAGGAGAATATTTGAATAACAAACAAGCACACAGAAAGATGTCCTGTATTATCCATCACTAGGACAACACAAATTAAACATATGATGACACATCGCCTCTCACCTAATAGAATGGCTAAAGTTTTAAAAGACAGACACTATCAAGTGTTGTTGAGGTGTTAGAGCAACTGGAACTTTGATACACTACTAGTAGGAGTGAAGATGGCACAATCACTTTGGAAAACAATATAGCGGTTCTTAAAATATTAAACATATACCTGCTACTAAACTCTGTCATTTCACTCCCAGGTATTTAACCGAGATGAACGAAAGCATCTGACATACAAAGACTTGAACACAAATGTACACCGCAGATTTATTTGTAACAATCAATAGCTGGAAACAACCCAGATAAATATCCATCAATAGGTGAGTGATAAATGGATTCTGGTATATCCATACAATGAAGTACTTCTCAGCAAGAAAAGTGAATAAATTTTTGGCGTGTCTGGGTGTCTGGGTCTGGTTTTTCTTTAAAAAAAAGTTTTTTTTAAATAAAAGTGAATAAATTTTTGGAACTTACAACAACATGAATGAATCACAAAATAATTATATGTTAATATTATATATAATAACTATTATTATAAAGCTAGAGCAAAAAAAGTACACACAATTTGATTCCTTCCACTTGTGAAAAATTCTAGAAAACAAAAATGAATTTATAACAACAGAAAGCAGATTAGTGTGGTGGCCGGAGGTTCAGACAGTGAGAAGGGTGAGGGCCACATGAAGGAGAGAGTAACAAGCAGCACATGGGCACTCTGAGAAGTTACAGACATCTTCACTATTTTCATTTTGTTGATAATTTCACAGGTATATACATATATCAAAATACACTTTAAATATGTGCATTTGTTATAAGTCAATTACATCTTATTTTTTTGTCTATTTTTTTATTTTTTTTAAATAATTTATTGTCAAATTGGTTTCCATACAACACCCAGTGCCCATCCCAACAAGTGCCCTCCTCTGTGCCCGTCACCCACTCTCCCCCCTCCCACAACTCCCTCACCGCTCAGTTTGTTCTTAGTCTTTGAGAATCTCTTATGTTTTGTCTCCTTCCCTCTCTGTGTCTTTTTTCCTTTCTTCTCTTCCCCTCCCCCATGGTTTTCTGCTAAGTCTCTCAAAATCCACCTATGCGTGGAAACATATGGCATCTGTCTTTTTCTGACTTACTTCACTTAGCATAATACCCTCCAGTTCCATCCATGTTGCTACACATGGCCAGATTTCATTCTTTCTCATTGCCACGTAGTATTCCATTGTATATATATATACCACATCTTCTTTATCCATTCGTCAGTTGATGGATACTCAGTCTCTCCATGATTTGACTATTGTCGAAAGTGCTGCTATGAACACTGGGGTACACGTGCCCCTATGCATCAGCACTCCTGTGTCTCTTGGATAGATTCCTAGCAGTGCTATTGCTGGGTCATAGGGTAGTTCTATTTTCATTTTTTTGAGGAACCTCACACTGTTTTCCAGAGCAGCTGCACTAGTTTGTACTCCCACCAACAGTGTAGGAGGGTGCCTGCTTCTCCACATCCTCGCCAGCATCTATAGTTTCCTGATTTGTTCATTTTAGCCACTCTGACTGGTGTGAGGTGGTTATCTCAGTGTGGTTTTGATTTTTATTTCCCTGATGATGAGTGACATTGAGCATCATTTCATGAGTCTGTTGGCCATCTGGATGTCTTCTTTGAAGAAATGTCTATTCATATCAAATGTGATATCTCAATTGCATAAATTTACCCACTCCCATTTAGTTGTTCTTTAAATTGGGGTCAATGGAGAACCCATTATGTCAAAAATATTGTAACAGAATCCATATACAGTTAAAGGGTGAAAGTTCCAGTGCTTGCCCACAGGGAGCTTATGTCTGGTTTGTCTATATAAGACAAATGGTAAAGAAGCAAAGCAAGATGTGAAATTACCACCTAAATGATTATACAGTTTTAAAATACAAGAACAAAAACAAAACTAAAAATCTAGAAATGGGGGGTGCCTGGGTGGTTCAGTTGGTTGAGTGTCTGACTCTTGATTTTGGCTCAGGTCATGATACCAGGGTCATGTGATGGAGTCCTGTGTTGGTCTCCATGTTGAATATGAAGCCTGCTTAAGATTCTCTCTCTCTCTCTCTCTCTCTCTCTCTCTCTCTCTCTCTCTCTCTCCGCCCCTCTCCCCTGCTCATGGTCTCTTTCTCTCTCTCTAAAATAAAAAATTAAAAAAATGCTAGAAATGGAAGTAAAAAAGGATGTTAACAAATCACGAAGTAAACTTATGGTATAGTTACTTGTGTTAACCAGCCTTCAAGATGGCTTCCAATAATCCCCTCCCACCACCCACATTAGATAAGACTGATTTATGTAATGAATAGGATATGGCAAAAAATGTTGGGAGATGACTTCAGAGACTAAGTAGAAAAAGCACATGGCTTCTGTCCTTGGAGCACTTGTCTACAAGAAGCTAGCTGCCATGCTATGAGCACACTTAAGTAGTATATGGAGTGGTCCACATGGTGAGTGACCGAGGCCTCCTACCAAAAGTCAGTACCTACGTGAAAGTCACATGATGAGCCATCTTGGAAATAGATTCTCCAGCATTAGATAAGCCTTCAGATGACTGCAGTTATGACCAATATCCAAATTGCAAACTGATAGAAGACTCTGAACCAGGACCACCCAGCTAAGCCACTCTCGAATTCCTAACCCACAGAAACTGGTGAACATAGTAAAAGTATAGTGCTATTTTAAGCCACTTGAGGATAATTAGTCATACAGCAATAGATTCTTAATAAAGTTAGACATAGCTTGGAATCAAGAGTTGGCTCTATTATCTATGAGCATGGTCAAGTCACTTACCCTTGTCTAAGCCTTATTTTACTCAACTGTGAAATAGAGGTGTTATTCGACTATGAATATCTTATTATGTCACTGTGACAAATAGGATAAATAAAAGTATTTTGAAAATAAGAATTTTGTAAAGCTTAGGATATCATGATTTCCTTTCTTTCTATAGGAATTCCACATTTTCTGATTGCTAACTCTTTTATTTCCTGATTTGATAGAGGCAACGTGGTTAGCAGAGCAAATCTCAGGTAAGGAGGCCTCACACATGTATCAGGTGTAATGTTAAGAGGTTGATGGCAACCACACAACAAACTAAGAATAAATAAACAAACAAAATACCCTCTTAGTATAAGAGATTGAGTTTGAAAGATTGTGAGAGAATAAACATGAGGAAAGAATATACCTTCCTCTAAGATACATAATCTTCCTCTGAAGATTCTGGGAGCTATAAAACTGTCTTCTTATCGGTTCTGTTGCCACATTTCCGTTTACCTAGGTTCTTATTTCCTGTTTTATGCTACTTATTTCCTCTTTCTTCTTCTGTGGGAATCTTACCTTTCACAGGGATTCCTTTATAGTTAAATGTTTCTGCATTTATCTCGATATAAAACCTTATAATTATCTCACCTGTAAAACTGTGAGTTTTGTTTTTTAATAGTGAAGAAGCATTTTGTGATTCCTCTTACTCAGAAAAATATTCGAGGACTTAGCATGTTTTTCTTTCTTTCTTTAAACCATGCCTAGAGGTTTTACAAGATGTATAAATTTCTTCTCTTCGGTTTCTATAGGCTTTTTCCCTTTAACCTTTGTCAGTGTCTTCCAGGTCCTCATTTGCATCTAAAAATCATAGTACTAAAAATGTTGCTCAGCTATGTTCTAATTGCTATTGTCCTCTTGATTAAACACAGTGATAGATGACAGAACTGGAGAAACTCAATGTTTATGTATTATGCATGGTATAAACCATCTCCGCGCATACAGATGTTACTTAAATGTGAGACTACTACTTGGAAAAACAGGACTTGTGTTAGATTGTATAAAAAATAAAAAATAGTGTGCTCATTAACACTGTGCTTTTCAGTTTCTGGACATCCATCAACTTTCTATCTCCTTTGGACTCTGTGAAGAGAATTAATTCATAAATATATGTCATCACTCTGTATTTAGCGGTCTACAATTTTCTGACTTTAATCTTTCATGCTTTTTTCTTGTTGACCTGGAGACTATGAATTGACAAAATAGTCAAAATTAATTTGGCATAGAGACCAGCATAAAAATTTCTTCTTTTTTCATCTTTCAAAAGTTGTACAATCCCTGTATCACACGATGAGGATTTGTAAAAGGAAACAAAGAAGGAAAAACAGGAGGTAAAAGACTTTAGTATTCAGGTGCCCCTCCCCCCCACTCTCCCCCTGCCCCCGCCCCTTTCTTTGATGCATAAAAGGCCTTGCTGTGTCTGGGAGTATATGAGGATGTTAAATGTGCAGTCTCATTGACTGCAGAAGAGTCAGGAAGGAGGGGTTTATTTTTGCTTTGCTTTGCCCTGTGTTCATTTTTCCTGTTGCATAAGCTTCTTATCTACATTAATTTTAGCCTCCAAAGATGTTTTGCATAACACAGAATTATAATGTAGTGTCTAAAATAGTGCTGCAAGCCATAGATTCAAATACATTAGGAAGATGAGTCATTTCCTTAACATGGGCCACTGTTATTTGAAATGATTACTTATGAGACAGAAGCAATACATAATTAAGCAGCATGTGACAAGCAAAAAAAAAAATCAAGGAAATTCAAACAATAAATGCTTCTTCAGTTCTTCATAGAGGATAGGAGAAAACTGTGGCTCCTTCACATTTCCATTTTGAAATAAAGGGGTGTTGAGGACCACAACTATGTATTCCAGTAATGAGTAGAAAGATCTGGGCCACAGAAATGAAGAAATGGGCTGAGGCTGCTTTACACCATTTTGGATTACAAATCCTCTACAAAGCTATTACAGGGTATACATTATTGTGTTGAATCTATTTCTCTACTGGAGTTTTACTTCGTGTGTGTGTGTGTGTGTGCACGCGCGTGCTTACATTTTTTTTACCCCTCTTGAAACAGCTTTAAAATCAAAGTTTGTGCCAATTCTGAACAGCAAGAGGAAAGGGAAGAGGGGTTAGCTATCTGTACTGCATTCGAGTTTGTAAGAGTCTTGGATATTTTTTCCAGGTTTTCTCTCTTTAATAGCTCTACCAGTACCACCGTGAATACTAATGACATGTAATAGAGGACATCAATCATGGTCCATCCAGGCGAGGGACAGAAGTATGTACAAAGTAATAGTCCCTCTGGCTTAATGAAGCCTTCTCAAAGAAACACTATTTGTATTCAAATTCAGATAAACTATCATAGAACTTGTAAAGGAGAAAGATAACAGTTCTTATCTGACTCTCGGAAACTAGACTGTATATTTTTTAAGGGCAGAACTTGTGCAGGGAACCTCTACCATATTACTGCTTTTCCTTCTGCTATTTATTGAGCACCACCGAAGTCCTGGGCACACAACGTTTACTGAACAAAGGCTGGGAGAAACATCATAGGAGATGAGGCTTTAAGCCTCAGAAATAGAAAGTAAAAAAGGTTATAAGCAGCTGGACTTACTAAGATTTAGATCAGCAAATAGTTTTACTGCAATTTTCAAGGTTTGCTGGCAGCCTAGGGAGTTCAAATTAATTCTTTATCTCAGACTTAAGTCCCATCTTTCTGCCATCTTCTTAGACTCTGTCTTATTTCTACATATTCCTCTTCTAATGATAAGTCTCAGGAGTGGTTTTGAAACTCACTAACTTTGGGACCAAACTAATATAGGGTGGCATCATCGTAAAGTGAAGGCATCGCTCAAATATCAGAGACACTATCACAGCAGCTACCTCCTTGGAATGAGGGCATCAGCTAACAAACCTCATTTTCCAAGAAGCTCTTGATGAACCTTGAAAAACATGTCAACAGAGACTCCCACTAACCGCGAATTGCAATGTGTTGTAACAGTCAAAGAGAATGTGTAATTTATTCTAGCATATAGTATTTCCCATAACCTGCTCAGTCCTCTGCCATCATTTAAGATCTTTCTGAAACCCTACTCCCACCATTAACTTTTCCAAACTCACTGCAAATAAAAGTGATTATCAGAGCACAGACATATCCACATTTTATATAGTAATATATTTGATCTTGAATGCAAAGACTATTTGGGCCAGAGACCATGTGCAAATTTAGTTACTAAATTTGTTCAATATGCAGGTGAGTCTTTGTCTATTTCCTCTTTTGTTATTCTCACTATATATAATTTATATTATGAGCTTCTATAGGACACATAATTTTAGCTGAATTCCTGTATCTATCAAAGTGAAGAGGTATGGAGAAATATGTCATAAGAGTCCACGAATGCTGCAGTAGTGCTCTATGACAAATAACCACAAAATCTCAGTGGTACCCAACCTGAAGCATGCTTTTCCCCTAGGTCTACATATCAGGTCAAGCATGGCACTACTTCAGTCTGTGTATTTACAGAGCTTCTGGACTTTGTTCCTCTTGAGTCATGCTGAAGCCAAGGCTAAAAGGGAAGTAGGTAGCTAGCTGAGCCACATTCTTCTCATGGCAGAGATCTGAAGCTCCTAGAGAGGGCAAGTCAAACCATGTGATGTTTCTTAAGGCCTAGACTCGGTTCTTAAACATTGTCCTTGCTACCCATGTTACGCTGCATAAATCATGTCTTTGGTCTAAGATAATATCAATAGGTTAGGAAAACATAATCTTGTCATAGAAAGGAAAGGCATAAATGTTGAAAATATACGGAAAAATATTCTAAATCTACCACAGTCTCCTCTCTTTCTCAAAAATGTCTACATCTCTCCCATTTGCAGAAAGAACAAGCCCACTATTATTCCAGACATTTCTGTTGTCTTTCCCAAAGTCTTCTCCAAATACAGCATCAAGTCTTGAAGGCCAGATGTGGTTCCTCACGACCCAGAGACTTACCAACTAAATAGAAAGATTATCTGTTCCCTATACATGCAACATTAAGCAGTGCAAAAGAGACAGAATAACTCTAGGAAACACTTCCATATAAAAAGGGAAATCCCAGTGGGCAAATGTTACTAGGACCCCTATCCTGTAAATACAGACTGTTCCTTGAATAAGCCCTAGTTCTGCTCTCTCTGGGAATAGTGCCTTAATACATTGTTTTCTGTAGGTCGCAGTTTCATGTTATGGAAGTATTTCATGTTTCATTCTCTCCTGGGCCACTTCCAAAGAGCAAATACTATTTTCACTTATGTACTTCTGTGTAACAAACTACCTCAAAATCTAATTGCTTGGAAGAACCATGACTTCTTATTTCTCATGATTCTGCGGACTACCTGACTTTAACTGATGGTTCCTCTACTCCATGCGGAGTAGTTTTCTAGGGTCACTCATGGAGCTGTATGCAGCTGGGAATCTAGCTAGAGCTGGAAAGACCGAGATAGTCTCGCTCACAGTCCAGATGTTGGCGTTGGTTGTTGGTTAGGGCAGTGAGATTCTCCTCTACATGATCCATTTTTGAGGGTCTCTCTCCATTCGGTAGGACTTTAGATCCAAAGTCATCTCTGCCCTACAGCTCCGTTAACCCCACTACTGAAGCAATATCCTACTCGAGATTGCCAAGACTCATGTGTTACAAGTTCTTTCTGTTCATGCTGATGGAAATGCATATATTCCCAGAACAACATGAGTTCTTGGAGTTGTTGAGAATAGTGCTTTCTTGTTCCTTCCCCAACCTAATGGCCTTTAATGATGAGGATTAGAGTGCAGTCAAAATATGAGGGCTCCTCCCCACGTCATCTATCTTTGAAGCTCTCTTTGTGCACCTCCCTCCTTTTCCAGAGTTTGCCCTGATAAGTCTAGCTTGGAATCACCTCAAACTCCCTGAACATTTTTTACAAAACAATCCTGTTCTGTTTGTTTACCCATTCACTGCACTGCAGCCTAGAAACTGCCTCCCAGGCAGTAAACTAGGGATGTTGTAAGATTGCCTCTGTTGGTTTCTTTCTCTCAATGATAACAGTCCTGCCTGTTGTCCAGTGTGTGAAAACAGCTGTTTCATGTTTTGTCTGCTAGTTGGTTATGGACAGAGGACAATTAATCCTCCATGGCTGGAGCAGACCCTTAAGTAGTTTTTAGTACTCTATTTTATCTACACTCTTGACTAATTATCTACACTTTGTTTTATTTTTAGTTGCCACTTTACAGTTTTAAGATATTTAACTTTGACTTATACAAGACTGCCTTCACATGATATTATTCCATTTCATATGAGAGTGTAAGAACTGAGGATGACATAATTTAATACTCCCTAGGCTCTCTGCTATTGTTTTCATTCATATTTTCCTTGACATGTTATAAACTCTTAGTTATTTTTGCTTGAAGAGTATAGATTGTCTTTTAAATTGAAGATTTAGAGGATGAGGAAATAAGTTTTTTGTATTCATATGCATATTAATCAAAGTTCTTCATTCCCTTGTATAGATCAAAGCTTCTTTCTCATACTATTTTTCATCCTCCTAATGAACTTCTTTTTACATTCCTTATAATATAGATCTACTACTGGCTACAAATTCTTTCAGCTTCTGTTTAGCTAATAAAGTTTTTTCTCACTTTGTTGCTGGATGAAATTCTATATTGACCATTTTGTTTTGTTTTGTTTTTCTTTCAACACTTGAACATAGTCACTCCCATGTTTTAGGTTTAGTGTTTTCATTATATATCTTTCCCTATCCTTTTAATATTATACAAGGTCTGATGAGAATATTGTAGGTATTCTTACCTTTGTTACTTTGTGCCAAATATGTCTTTTTTTCTTTGCCTGCTTTTATTTTATTTCTCCTTTCAGCACATAGAAATTTTCATTCTAGCCTTTTTATGTTTATACTTTGCATGGGAATTTTTTTCTCTGTACTTTGAACATCCTGTGTATGTATGTGAACACGCACACACACACACACACACACACACACATGCGATCTCTTAGAGCAGCATATAGTTGGATTTTGCTTTTCTATTCAAGCTGAAAGTCTCTGCCTTTTAATTGGTGTGGTTCCATTAAATTAATTTGGTTGAATTTACCACTTTTTGCCTTCTCTATTTTTTGTTTGTCCTACTGTTCTTTCCTTCTTTAAATTAATTGAATATTTTTATTAAGTCAATTTTAATTATCTATTGGCCTTTTAGTTATACTTGATTGCATTATTTTTATAGGTTACTCTAGCAATTAGAATATATATTTTTAACAGATCAGAATATACGTCCTTAACTTTTCAATCAACTTAGTATTAATAGTTTATTATTCACATAAAATGTAGAAAGGATCAACCATATATTTCCATTTACCCCTCTAGTCTTTTATGCTATAGTTATTATATGCTTCATCTACAAACACTGAAACCTTATAATACAATATTACAATCTTTGCATTAAATAATCATGTGTATTTAAAAAATAATAGAAAAATTATCTTTTACTTTCAGTAAAAGACAACTTTATCTACATCTTCATTTCCACTGCTACATTTTCTTCCTGAAATTTTTTTTCCATCTGATATAATTTCCCCTTAGTCTGTACTATTTCATTAGTTTTTATCTAAAAATGTCTTTACATAGCCAATATTATTGAACAATATTTTTCTGAATTTCAGGAATTATCACTTTGGTTTTCATTTTATCTAAATAACTAGAGATGGGGAATAACTTCAGTCACAGTAATTTCAAGGGAGTAGATCAGGAAATTGGTGTCAGGCTTATTGATTTTGAGATAAATCCTAAATAGATATATAAGCCCAGTGGTTAAGAATTGGGCATAATAAATTAGAAGCTATGAAACTAGGAAAAGAACAAGGGAGTGAAGGTAGATAAAGGAGTGGGGGGGGGCGTATGATCCGTGTCTTAGGCACTCCAACATTAAGATGTTAGGAAGAAGAAGAGGAAGTAGCAATAGAAAGCAGCAATCCATGAATTAGGAGGAAAATTAGTAATTTGTTTATTCTGTAAGCCATATAAAGAAAGAATTAAGGGAGAGAGAACAACCAACTGTGTCGAGTGCTACTGATATGTAAGCAAGGGGAGAAACTGGCCATCAGAGGTGAGACTGTAGGACATTAGCAACCTTTAAGTTTTGGTGAAGTGGTGGGGTTAAAATCTGACTGGAGCGGGAAGTTAATTTCTGTGATGACAAGTGCGAAGAGCTAAGCACTTTAACTAGAACATAATAATGTTATATAAGTAATGTTGTATTTTACTTATGATATTGTGATTTTATGCTTTTATACTATTTTATTGGATTCATATCCAACCAGAAACTACGACTTCTTTTTTATTTAATTTTTTTAAATGTTTATTTATTTTGAGAGAGAGAGAGAGAGACACAGAGCATAAGCAGGTTAGGGGCAGAGAGAGGGAGACACAGAATCCGAAGCTGTGTCTCCAGGCTTGGAGCTGTCGCACAGAGCCCAATGCGGGGCTCAAACCCACGAACTGTGAGATCATGACCTGAGCTGATGTCAGACACTTAAGCGACTGAGCCGCCCAGGCGCCCCTAGAAACTACCACTTCTTGAGAACTACCCTCCACTCCAGACCCTGAAAGTATGCCAGTTCTGGTGACAAAATTAGAGCATCCTGATATATTTGGTTTTAATCTGAAAATGCCCTGACCCATTACGAAATCTTCAGATATCATCTCCCAATATTGTCTCCTTTGCCAAAGGATCTCTTCAATCAACCGAAGGGAAATTTCCCATTGCCAACATATTTTACAATCACCTAAGTATGCACATGCTCCATCTGTGGGGTGACTCTGTGGAATAGTAGACACACTATTCATAGCCTCATGGATCTTGTCATCCATGAGAGAAAAATGTAATGGGGTCCACCTAACTTTGGACGTTATCATTTGAAGCATAGAGTCTCTGATTATATAATAAAGGAATGCACAAATTAATAGAATGCTTAAAATTGTCCTTGACTGAATTAATGCTTAACATACATAAGGCATGTTTGTAAATTAAAATAATTATGACAAAAATTTTGCCTATGAATTGGAGGCTATTTTCATTTCTGCAAGGGTAGGTATGTCTCCTTTCTGTGAGTCTCAACAAACTTTCAACATATACAGGACTATATTAAAGTAACTTGCACTGATATCAGAGACTCATATACTTTTGGAAGCTGAGGCTACACAAACAATTGATTTGCCTGTTGGACTAAATGTATTCTTCATTTTAGCTGAACTATATCCCCATTCATATTTTAAATGACATTTAATATTGATTTAGTTGACATGTTTTGGTAACTTAAATTAGCAAAAAAGGAGACTGTTAGATACTTTTAAAAAATATATTCTCCACAAACTGCACCACTTATTACAAATGAATAACGTGAGTCTGTCTGTGAAATGAAATGACCAAGGTCACATATCTAGCAAGTGTTCCTCTTTTTCCCCCACTTGGGAGATTCATGAAATTCAAGAGGAGTGCATGAGAGGAACTTACTGGTGTATGATTCCCTTAATGTTGTTTTCCCAAACATTTGTTTCTAACCTATATGTTCATTTCCATCATGGACTGTCAGATTTTTAAAGGGTCTGTGATTCAAAAAATTACCTAAAACTCCAACCTATGTCACCGGCTTCTCAGAATAATGCACTGACAAAGTTAATCTGTTATTCACACAAAACCACATGAGATCCTTTAGAAAGAGAATACTTGTCTATACATCTTGGGAGGCTGCTATTTGCAACTCTCCCATGCTTGGTCGTGAATCACCTTTAAAATAAATTGCACTTAGGCAAAACCATCACCCATCAAAATGCAAGGAGAAAGACAAGGGTAAAAAAATATGTGACTCTCAGGCCATTTCAATCAACTTGAGGGTCACCCAGTATACAAAATATAAACCTCTTTCTCGGGCACAGAATATTTAATCAACTGTTTCAGTAAGATGTGTCCTTGCTCCCGCTGGTTCTGTGAATAAACATCAGCTCACACCTGTGTGCACTTGTTCTTTTCTAAAGCATTTGTGTGCTGTTGTGTGGGCAATATTCTTATTGGACTACTTTGGGTGCCATGACTTACAATTTGATGTGGAACCAAGAATAGAAAGAGCCCTAGATAATTATTGAATGAAAAATAATTTTCATTTAACTTAAACATCATTCTCTGTTGTATTTTCTGAGTTCTAGGTACGACTTCTCAGATGAAATAAAATTAAAGGCAAATATAAAATATTTATAGGTCTTTTCATTACAATATAAGAACCTGTCCATGAACAAAATTCAATTTCCATGTACTTATACCTCAAAATCATATTACTCTCCTTTCATTTGTAGTTTTAAAGTATTAATGGGAATTCTATTCACATAGTTCTATCCAATTGCCAGAATTGCCGCTGGCTACTAGATTTTTGGAGTGTACACTTTTGACTGTATAAGGAAATTTGGAATTTCCTAATATTGTGAAAAAGAAATACAGGTTACTATCAAAGCAACAGTGTAGAACTCTAGTAATATCAGAGTGTTTACCTACAATAGGAATAAAAAGGAGTTTGGCCCATGGAGCCAAAACAACTAGCTTCCAGGAGAAGACACATGAAAACATTAAACTCATCCTTTTTACCAAGAGTATCATGGATCAGAAGTACGAAAAATGACACAAGAAAACAGAGGCTACAAGCAAGAGATCTGTGAATGAATGTCTTAGACTTATCTATAATCACATAAAGTGAAAATATTAAAAGTGGTTTAAACAATACAAACCTCCATTTCATTCTTACATAAAGTGAGCCTAAGGTATGCAGTCCAAGACTGTTACAGGGTTCTAGTGTTATTAGTATAGAGGATTCAGGGTAATCTAGATCCCATTACTAAGGAAATGGTTGTGATGGGTACACATTAATCACTAATGTGATGGACACACACTAAAGAACACAGTCCGGAAGTCGGAAAGAATGAACTGGATGTGTCGACACAATTTAAGTAAATCACAGGGCAAAAAATAGTGTGGATGAAAATGCAATAGGCAGAACAAAACTTCCAGTAGGTAAGAATAAAGATACAATGTTAACACTACATATTTTCAAGGTTACTAACTTATTCCAAGGTTTTTTAAAATGGCAACCTATGAAGCAAAAAAAATGTTGGGGAGTAAAGAGAAAAAGAAAAAGATTACAGATAGATGATGGATTGATTGATAAATAGATGGTCAAAGAGACACTTTCTAAGGAAACCCATCCGTGGTGTCTCGTGACACAGAAATATATGAGTAATACTATAGTGGAGTTCCATGAAAATCAACAACCATAACATTCTAACAGAAAAGGAATGAGTCTTCCAAGGGAGAAAATAGGTCTTTTTTGCCTCTAACATCCAACCACATCCACAGAGACTATATAGCAAGAACCTTCAACAGAGGTAGAATGACAGATTTAGCAGCTGTGAGAAGTAAAAAGACTATTTTTAATGAATGATCTGTTGTGAGAATTACCACATTACATGAGATTATGATGGATATTCTTTGATGTTTTGTGTGTATTGGATAAGGAGGGAGTGTATAAAATAAAGGAAATAGAGCTTCAATTATGAAACACATTTAGATGAGTTTAAAGACATTCAAATTCTTATAAATGAATCTAAAACAGGAGGACTTAAAAAACTAGTCAGAACTAAGATTTCTTTTTTTAAAATTCAGTTTCTATTTTAATTCCTGTTAGTTAACATACAGTGTTATATTAGTCTCAAGTGTACAATATAGTGACTCAACAATTCCATAAGACCCAGTGCTCATCACGGCAAATGCACTCCTTAATTCTCATCGCCTATTTCACCCAACCCTCCCCACCTTCCCTCAAGTAACCATCATTTTTTCTCTGTAGCTGGGAGTCTGTTTCTTAGTTTGTTTCTTTTTTTTTCCTTTTGCTTGTTTTGCTTCTTAAATTCTACATATGAGTGAAATCATATGATATTTGTCTTTCTCTGACTTATTTCATTTACCATTATACTCTATATCCACCCATATTGTAGCAAATGGGAAGATTTCATTCTTTCAATGGCTGAATAATATTCCATTTTGTGTATATATACACCACATCTTCTTTATCCATTTATCTATCAATGGACACTTGGGCAACTTCCATAATTTGGCTATTGTAAAATAATGCTGCTATAAACATAGGGGTGCATGTATCCCTTTGAATTAGTGTTTTTGTTTTCGGGTAGATACCCAGCAGCGCAATTACTGGATTATAGGGTAGTTCCATTTTTAACTTTCTCAGGAATCTCTATACTGTTTTCAAAAGTGGCTGCACCAGTTTGCATTTCCACCAACAGTGCAAGAGGGTTCCTTTTCTTCACATCTTTACCAACAACTGTTGCGTCTTGTGTTTTCTGATTTTAGCCATTCTGACAGGTATGAAGTGATACCTCACTGCAGTTTTGATCTGCATTTCCCTGATCATGAGTGATGATGAGCATTTATTCATATGTCTGTTGGC
This sequence comes from Paguma larvata, assembly GCA_030068075.1. Taxonomy (NCBI): domain Eukaryota; kingdom Metazoa; phylum Chordata; class Mammalia; order Carnivora; family Viverridae; genus Paguma; species Paguma larvata. The sequence goes on from CM057836.1 coordinate 32,537,197, forward strand.
CATCTGGATGTCTTCTTGGAGAAATGTCTGCTCCCGTCTTCTGCTCGTTTTTGAGTTGGATTATTTGGGGTTCTTTTTTTGGGTGTTGAGTTGTATCAGTTTTTTATATATTTTGGATACCAACCTTTTATCAGATATGTCATTTGCAAATCTCTCTTCCCATTCAGTTGGTTGCCTTTTTGTAGGACTAAGATTTAAATTCATGCTCTTCAGGAATTAAAAACAGATACAGAAAATCGTGTACCTTAGTTCAAACAAACAAAAGAATACTTTAGACCATATTGAGGACAGTGATGAACTTGGGTAATTTAACCTAGACATTTAACCTAAAAAATATAAATTTAAAATGTAATTCTGCTATTGGGAAAAGGTAGCTGACAATTTTCCATACCTATTTTAATGGAGCAGAGAATATTTGTAACTATTTTAGGGGAATGGTCAACTCTTCTGCCTAGATACAACTGCTCTTTAGTGTACCATATTATCAGGAAGCATTTCGGGAATAGGAGGTAAGTCCTTAGCAGTGTCTGCTGCAAAACGGAAGGCATTCCAAATGAATTAGAGAAGAACGAGATCTATGGAAATGTTAAACCATAAGAACAGGAATACACACATACACACGCACACGCACACACATGCACAGCCTGTTAATATCCAGAGTCAGGTGATAACGGAGGCACTCAAGCATGCCCAAATAAAACACAAGAAAATGACCTAAAATTTTAAAAAGATGGTAAGAAACAAAAAAGAAAGTGAAGAGGAAATTATGGGTTCTGATGATAGAGTGGAAAATAATGTAAATTCTGTGACAGAATTCTAAAAATGAATCCCTAAGATTTCTTTCCTTAATCTCCAGAACTCTGAGTATGTTGAGCTACTATATCAGGTATAGTTACTTTATACAGCCAAAGAAACTTTTGAGATGCAAATAAGGTTACTCATCAGTTGTCCTTAAAATAGAGAGATTTCCTAGATTATCCGGGTGGACATAATCTAATCACACAAGCCCTTTAAACTCAAAGACTTCTTTCTGGCTGGTGAAAATAAAATCAGAGAGATTCAAAGAACAAGAATGATTTAACATGCCACTTTTGGTTAGAAGATGGAGAAGGCCACATAAGGAGGAATAGACAGCCTCTAGAAACTGAGAGAATCTTCTAGTCAGCCAACCAGAAAATGGGAACCTCAGTCCTCCAACCCCAAAGAAATCAACTCTGCCAACAAGAAGAATGAATTTTGAAGGGGATTCTTTACCTGAGCTTCCAGAAGAGAATCCAGGCTGGTCTATATTTTTATTTCCATCTTGTGATTCCCTGAGCACACTGCATGGGAGTCAAGCTCATTGGTCCTTCTTAAGTACAGACTGTGAGCTAATAATTGGGTGTCAATTGAAGTCACTAAGTTTGTGGTACTTTGTTATGCAACAGTAGAGAACTAACAAACCATAATTATATCACCACAGGGTTAGTGTGGATTGTCTTCAGGGAATGTGACAAGGTGCATCTGCACCCCATGAGTAAAAAAGAATTATATATCGAATTAACAATTTTAACTATTATTTTGAGTGTCAAGGACATGGCAGCCCAAGTCTTTCCAATGAAGGATGAACTAACTAATGTCTTAATATAGCATTCTTAATGAAAAATAATGAACAATGACGAGCTATTATGAATGCAAAAGTTCCCCAAATTGCCTAAAACAAGTATTTATTCTATTTGATTTTAATAAAGGTTATTATTTTGAACGAAAGCTGATTTTTAAAAATTAATTTGAAAGTAATTCAGAAATTATTTATTAAATATAAGTATTAATTATTAAAAATTCACCAAAAGCAGCACCATATGAAGAAAGCACATTCAAGCAAAACAAGGTATCAGTTCCAGTGCTGACAGTACAAGTATATGTAGGTGATTTTCAAGAAGGCATCTAACGTTTTGGCCTCTGTGTTATGATCTCTGTAAGTTTGGACTAAATCAGCCCTAAGGTGAACTAAATTTTGATATTTATATTAGAGAAGAACTGGCTAAAATGTAAAGTATATGTTGAAAACAAACAAAAATACATATAAAAATAGTAAATATTATAATGTAGCATATTTAAAATGTGTATTTGAGTAACTTTTCCAAAGAAAACACTATATAACAATAACAAATGAGCAAATTAGACAATTACACATAAGAGCTTTGTGGAAAAAAATACTGTAGGGATTTCTAGATACATCTCTATAGACATACATGATTTCAAGAGATTATTGAAGTCACTTGCACATTTTCAATTTCAGGTAAAAACTTTTGGAGACACAATATAGGATGTAGGGACAAGAGGTAGGGGGAAAGAAGGTAAAGAATCAAAGAAGAAAAATAGGGCCTTGCCCTGAGAATTTCTAAAATCTCAAATCTGAGAAAACCAATTCAGCCAAGTGAATGAGGAGAAAAACTCAAGAGAGTAATAAGAAAGAAATGAAGATGAAACACTCCATGGAAAGAAGGAAAGATGCGGATATTTTTCAAAATAGAGAACGAGACATCTGGGAAATAGGAAAGGCTTGTTGGAATATAAATAGTGGTCTAGATGATCATCCTTAGAAAAGGATTTGCCAGACTTCAATGGCAAGGGAACCTTATCTATGATAACTCTCTCTCTCCTAGGCCAACTTTCTGGAACATTTTGACGTTGACAGATTTCCTCGAGCAAATAATAACAACCCTATATCTGTCAACTTGGTGAAAGCACCCAGTCAAAAACAGTCAATATAAAAACGAAATGCTTCTAGGTGAGCTGCTTGGCAAGAGTGAATTTTGCAGAAGCATAAACCTCAATTACCAGTTATTGGCAGAGTCTGCCTATTCTGAAGCACACTCAAGCATCTGTCAAGAATTATGACATTAACCACTACTTTTCCAATAGAAGGAAAACATACCTGTCACCCTGCCATTCCTGAAAGTCCTGCCTCAATGACAGGAATTCTGAGATGGGGGCTGGCCCTTCTTAGAAATATCATTTACCAGCTGGACCCCAAAGAAGGGAAATGGTTGACAGAAGACAGCCCCTGAACCTGTCTGATGCTTCACAGGAGAAGAGCAGAACAAAACCTTTCTAGTGGAGAGAATTTGCTACTTTCCACTTGTCCCACAACCTGCCAAGTATTACTGGTTTAACATGATAAAAGTAATAGCCTCCAGAAGTGTGACACACTGTGTACACAGCTATTACAAGGATCAGTCAACACAGCAATTTATAGAAAAAAAGGCAGTGAAGAAATGAACATTGTTATCCTTTCTACACTGAAAAAAAAAAAAAAGGTATGAGTCTAGAACTTTCCAGTCATTTTTCGGAACCATCTACTGCTAAGGTGCTCCACTCAGCATTTTCATCTTTCTCTCCAGAATGCTTCCCCTGGGTAGTGTGGAGTGGAGAGGGATGTCTGGTGAAATGTAGAACTCTAAAGAAAACTTAACTTGCACTGTTATTTACTAATTCAACTCTTTAATAAAATTCTCATCCTTTGTCAGTGTAAACAACTTTCAATACAAAAGTAACAGTAGTTAAAACTAGAAAGGAAACACACACACACAGAGAAAAGACATATAAGGACGCAGAGGGAAAAGCTTGCCATTTGAGCCTCTTCAATTCGTCATTTCCTTCTCTAGATCCAAGTGGGATATTTCCAGATTTTTGCAAACATACCATATGCTCCCAATTACTTAATATTAAAAAAGCTGTCTCATCTTGCTTTATTTAAATGATATTTATAGCTCCCTCTGTTCTATATGTAAGTTGTAGAGCATTTATCCATGATCATTAATCTTTATTAAAATATTCCTACCAGGTGTCACATAGCAAATTCTATTTGTGAATTCCAAACTACTACATATTAAAGCTGGGAATAAGGGGAAGGAGGAAGGCACAGGGGGACTCTTCAGTAATATTTGTTTTTTCCTGTTTCATGTGGTCCTTCATTAGATAATAATAACACTATTTCGACTTCCAGGATGTGACCATGAACATAAAAGGAAGAAAGGGTACATCCTAGGACTAGCTTACCGGGAGACATGGGATAGTGGAACAAGATACTCAAGAGTTACCAACTTAAGGGAGGAAGACATGGAAATTACAAAAGGTGGACACGTCTATGCTATTTTTTTAAATACATGCTTCATCTTATAATCTTTTTCTCCTCCAACTTAATATTAAAATAAAAGTAGGGGCACATGGGTGGCTCAGTCAGTTAAGCTTCTGACTTCAGCTCAGGTCATGATCTCATGGTTTGGGGGTTTAAGCCTCACGTCAGGCTCTACTGTCAGCACAGAGCCTGCTTCGGATCCTCTGCCCCTTCTCTCTCTGCCTCTCCCCACTACCCTCTCTCTCAAAAATAAATAAATATTAAAAAAATTAAAAATATATTAAAATAAAGGTATATTTCCTGAGTAGACTGATAATTCTTAGTTGGAAAATATCAACACAGCAGAATTTTGAGGTGTCAGGCTCTTAAGATTTGCTGAATATATTCCATGAAGTGAATATTCCTCCTATAAATAACTGAAGATTTTAGTGTAATTCATTAGTCACTTAACATATTAACTGGTCTCTCTTTATCCACCCAGACCTCCACAAAAGGTAAAACATTTGTTTTAATTTATCAAAACTGCAAGATCTCCTTTAACATTCTTCAGTAACCAAATTCTTCGGTGGACCAAAATCCCATAAGACTCTGGGTCTACTCCCTGCCTTGCTGGCAAGCTTCATTGCTCAGCATTAGCCTTTTAACCTCTGTGGCAGACACTCTGCTCTTTCGGTTCTTTGTGGATATGCTACACTCCCTCCCACCACAAGCCTCTGCACGTGCTTTCTCTTTGTCGAGATGCTTCTCCAACGCCACCACCCACCTACTTGCTAATCCCTTGGCTCTTGCTAATCCCATAGCTCTCAGCTAAGTCACTTTTCCTCAGAAAGTACACCTTTAATCACTTCAAGTTTCTTTGTAAGATTTTTTTCATATACCTACGTTCCTTTCAGTTTGCAATTATACATAACCAAGGTGGCAATTTGGCTGATATCTAGGAAGATAATGCAAGCTCAATGAGAATCCAGATATCTGTCTTTGGTCACCAATTTATCCACAGCATCCGGCACAAAGTCTAACATCTAGTAGGTACTCAGTAATCATTTAGGTATCATAGTAGGTATCATCAGTAATCATAAATGAGAGGGTGTTCTACACTCAACTGACATATAAATGCCAAGTAGCTATGAGGTAGAATGTTCTAGTGAAACTGTTAATCTTGATTCTTAAACTCGCATCCACTCTTCTACGGTCAGCATTGTGTTGTCGCTGGGATTAGATTCTGCTAACTGTGGCTTTCCCTTGTAAACTGGTTTCCTGCCAATAGCAAGAACAAAGGAAAATTGGGATCCAGGAAGAAAGAAAAAAGGACTTTCCATTCCTGTTGGCTTTTCTGTTCACTGGGCCAATGGAGTAGCCACGCGTTTCTGAGAAGGATTTGCTTTCCCTGCCACCATTATCATGCATGAACTTATGGGATGCCTTATTCTATGCATATTCCACATAATGCTTCTCATTACTGGGTAACTTCTTTTACTGCAAAAGAGATGTGGCAACGGTTATGCATAGAATCTCTCTGGTCTTACCCTATAACCCATTATCCTGAAGGAGCTAGCCTGAGAGAACAGTAAGAGGAGCCTAGTAGAGACTCAGTTACCGTACTGGTCGTGAAATAAATGCCATTAAATGTGGGAGTGCTATTACGCAGAATATAGATGATGTATTAAATCAGCAACCTACACATAGTGCTATTTCTTCCATACTATAATACACAGATACAGGAATCAAAGCGAAGTAAAAGTGACTCTCCTTGCTATTAGACCTAGGAATCCATTCAGAATATTTTTTCCTGACAGAGAAATTTTGGGTGCTATTAGACTGGGGTCAGGCATGAAAGGCTTTTATGGGTAGATATAATAATGATTCCATTGATTTCAAAGTTGAGACTGTCCCCTGGCCATTATGGGTTCTTTATGTCACTGGGCCAATAGGTGAAGAATGAAATAATGAGAGTAATTGTGATTATTAAAGGTAAAATGGATTTTTGCTATACAGTAACTGTGTCTGAAACACTAGGAATTCTTTGAGATGCTAATTATGTCCATAGCAACTAGTAAAAGTTAATGGAAAATCAATAAGGAAAAAAGGTCACCTAAGATTCCAAATCTTCAGTTAATCACTAGATAAAGAATCACAATAATGTAAGGTGATGCCTTGAGGGAAAACAGAATGGCCAGTAGAATAAGGATGGTAAAGGGACACTTGGGGGCCTCAGTCGATTAAGTCTCTGACTATAGATTTCCAGCTCAGGGTTCAGGTCATGATCTCATGCTGCATGGATTCAAGCCCTGTGTGGTCTGGCTTGGGATTCTCTTTCTCTCCTTTCCACCCCTGCCCCGCCCTCATCCCTCCCCTGCTTGTGCTCTCTCTCTCTCTCTCAAAAACTTAAAAAAAAAAAGGTAAAAATATCAACTACAACTTCATAGCCATATACAGAAAAAAAGATTGTAGCAGCTCTATATAGCACCTTCTTTGTTAAATTAAATAGTCGTTATTTATAATTAAAGTATGCAAATTTTATGTTAAATAAAGTATAGAAAATATAAAGGAAATACTCAAAAATATCACCTTACTACATTTTACTATTTCCTACTTTGAGATCATTTACACCAACTATATCTGTATTATATTTGAATAATATCATCATACTGTCATATCATGTTAATTTCTCAAAATTAACTCAGATGTATTTATACCATCAATATAAGCAAGCTCTGGGGCACCTGGATGGCTCAGTTGGTTAAGCATCTGACTCTTGGTTTCTCCTCAAGTCATGATCTCACAGCTTCTTGGGCTCAAGCCCTGCATCAGGCTCTGCGCTGGCAGCGCTGAGCCTGCTTGAGATTCTCTCTCTTTTTTCTCTCTGTACCCATCCCCCACTCATGCTGTCTCTGTCTCTCTCAAAATAAACTTTAAAAGTAAATAAAATAAAATAAAGCATAAAATAAAAATACAAGCAATCTTTATAAATATGGCCTTTCTCTTTTCTCCTAGAATCTAGATGTTAAACATATCAGCATACTACTGGTTGGGACTCTGTGAATTACAGTTTTCTTTTGTCAATCAACTATCTTATAGATGTTGCTAAGAGATGGCACCAGCAGAGGGATACTGAAAGGCAGGAGGAGGAAGGAAGGAGGAAGGAAGGAATTCCTTCCTTCCTGTTTGACCACTGTTATTATCGGCATAGTGCCAATAAAAGCCCTTTACCATGGTGACAGTAGCTGGCTTTAGTCTTCAGCTTCTTTTAACACCCCAGTGCCAGACTGGACTCCAAAGAGTAACAGTTTGAACTCTTAGAGGTGGGATGAAAAGATATGCCCAACCCCCATTCAATTTTTCATCTTTTAGCTAACCATTCAAGAAGAGACCTAGCCTACTTGTAACATTTGTTTTCTAAACTAGATTCTATGTAATCATAAGTTATATACTTATTACTCATTGTAATATGATATTTGATGTATGATATTGATGGGAGTTACAGGCTAAATATACTCAAGCCATAAATTTTCCAACTCTTCTTGGTCCTCGCATGTTCCTCTCCTCTCTCTTCCTCAGGCTACTTAAAATACACAGAATTAACCTATCTACAGTTAATCACAAGTAATAATCATCTTTTACTTGTTTATTAACATCCTCATGTTTGAAACAGAACCCATGGACACCTCTCCTTCATTTACTTGAATCAATATTTTTAAAGTAATTATAACAGTTTATCAACACTAAGGGACTTGTGTAAATATTTAATAACCATATTTCCATTAGTGAATCTTTTAAATTACTGATAATTGGATCACACCCCCACAGAGTGACATAATGACAACCTTCTTATTATGAAGTATAATACTGAAAGTTCGGCCAGATGGTTTTGTTTTCTTTTTTTTTTTAAGCTAAGTTTCATACTTAGGAAAGACTTTCATGAGCTCCTACATGACCTCACTTAGTTGTTAAACAACAATACAAAGTTAACAATGAAACTTTCTTTTAGTCACATGTAATGTCTTGCTCATATAATACAAATCTAGAATTTATCAGGCTATATTGTCTTTCAGTAACAATGTCTTTGCATGTATAAAGGCAATGAATGTAAGTAGAATTTTCTTGTTTTTTTAATATTGTGAAAATTTATTACATCTATTGATTATTCAGTTAGAAGTATGAGTAATAGTTGCTAAATTGTTAAATTACATGTTAAATATGATATAAATAAAAGTTTCATGTTTTTAAAAGAACTACTGTTAAACATAATATATTTTTCACAAATATAAAAACAACTCCAGCTTTTAGCTATTTCTTGGACTTGTAAACACACAATGGAATTCGTTCTTGTTTTCCTCATACCCAATTTTATAGTATTTTTTCCAACTTCTCAAATGTAGAGCTTTATTAACATGATAGAAGACTCACTGATATTAGGATAATTCAGCATCTATTACTTTGGTTTCAAAAGGTTCTGAAACAAAATCACACCATATACACAAACACTAATGTACCAAAGCACTGCGATTTTAACACTTGAAGAAAAAAAATGACTTCTCATCTTCAGTTCATGTAGATCAGGACTGGGCTGCTTAAGTGCCTACAATTGATTTAAGAGGAAAATCTAAACACAAAAAGTTTTAATAATGTCTTCTCAGATATTATGTAAGAATCATGAGGAGTGACTGGGAAATAGAATTAAATTACACTAATTAAATAATCTAGTAACCTGGTCTATTTGTATTTAGCCAATATCCAGAGATTCCCCAAGTATATCAAGTTAACTTGGTCATACTTAACATTCATCAATAAAATGATTTATTCCTAGAAGGTTTTTTCTTAAAGATGTTAGAAAAAACTAGAATACTGTGAAGTTATAGGCCTTTGTGGTTTTTTTCTTGATGTTTTTTAATATGAAAAACTATCCTAGAATTCATAAAGTAGCTTGACTTATTACTACTGATGATATTGCAAGAATTTTTAAAGGAAAGGTATATTTTTAACATAAATATATATTCTATTTATGCATTTTTACCATTCAGGACAATTCCCCCCTTTTGGTGTAGAGTTCTACAAGTTTCACAAATAGGTGGTTGCATAACACCACATTCAAGATATTATGTTCCATCAACCCCTAAAAAAGAAGATTGCAGAGAATCTTCTCCCACTTCAGACTTCAGATAATGTTTAATCAGTAATGTGTCCTCATAATTTTTCTTATTTCAAAATATCACATCAATGGAATAATACATTATGTAAGTATCCAAGACTAGCTTCTTTTAATTAAAGGTATTTAAGACTGATCCATGTTGATTGCATATATCAACAGTTCATTTCCTTAGCTGATAAATAACAGTTTACTGTGTGGACATTAATGGTTTGTTTATTTATCTACCAGTTGGAGGGAATCTGTATTCTTTGCAGTTTAGAACTTTCTGTGTGCACTCAAATATTCATTTCAGTTGGGATAACACTTAGGAGTAGAGTTGCTGGTTGACTGGTAATTGTAACGTTAACTTTATAAGAAATTACCAGACTGCTTTTCAAGTAGCTGTGAAATATGATGTCATCATTGAAATACTGACCTATAACTACTGGCAAGAAGAGATAAACACATAATTTTTTCAATGAATTTTTTAAAAATAATTGTAGATCTGTATGCAGTTATAATCAATATCATGGAGAGATCTCACATATCCTTTAATTTCTACCAGTGGTAACATCCCGTAAAACTGTAGTTCTATACGTTATCCAGAATATTGACATTGATAGAGTCAAGATACAGAACAGTTCCATCACCACATGGATTCCTGCAGCTGCCCTTTAAAAGCCACACCTAACTCCTCCTTCCACTTTCAAACCCTGGCAACCAATAATCCATTCTCCATTTCTATAATTTTGTTACTTCAAAGAAAGTAATATATAAATGAAATCACATAATATGTCACTTTTGGAATTTTCTTTCTCAGCATAATTATTTCAGGATTCATCCAAGCTGATGTGTGTTATTAGCAATATTTTTGTGTAAAATATCAAGTTATAAAATGCTACTCATAAATTAATCCCATTTTTTATAAACTGTAGATTACCTAAAAGTATGTATTCTAGAGCAGGATAATAATGCAAAGGAGTAATGACAGCAAATAGGAGCATTTGTATTCTTTTTATCTTACTTCTCATGTTTGTGATTCCGTGCATGACCTACACAATGCAAAAAACATAAATATAAAATGCGGAGGGCAAAGTTTCAAAGTTTTGAAAGGGTAGTTTCACGGGACATGTGGTTACTTTATAGTTAAAAGGAGGGATTTCCGGTTTGCATTTTCAGATAAAAACAAGATATATTATTTCTTTTGAAGTGGAACACCTTTGTGTCACTCAATTCTAAAAGGAATATGTCATATAAATCCTCATATGGGGGAAACTGAACTATCAGTGCACAACGTGTTTTGTAGAGATTTAGCAAAGGATGCAAAAGGTTCCTGATACATCTTTTTTCAATCTCTAGGAAATCCGAGGGACTAACATTAAATTATAAATTGGTGCAACCTTAGCTAGATTCTTAGACTTATCTTCTCCCAACAACTACTTGTTTTTTGAACGTTTTCCTAAACTGACCCTTTATTTACAGAAAAGGATGAGAGAAACTGAGTAGTTTAGACTGTATTTGAAAAATAGGCCAACCGATCTGATTCAAAAGTTCCTGTAAAGCAAGCTGATTGGCAGCATCAAATTTAAATAACATGCTGACTTGCTATTCTTCCTAATTTAATTTGACAATTCAAATTAAGTAAAATTGGTTTAGCGCTATTTTTTATTTCTTAGATTACACCCTAATCTGCTCACAAAGGTTTTTAAGAATAAAAACACTGGACTTTCTTGCTGATGGTGACCACATGATTTTCCTGGGAAATTATAAAAATCATCTCATTTTCTGGCCAGATATTCTTTTTTTTCTTGTAATAATTCGCTACTGACACCTAAGAGTGGACATCATAACCATGCTAGTGGCATTTCTGACAGCAAGAAAGCTACTAGATCCCCTTCATAGCAGTTGAGTGTTGAGTCCCCACTCTTAGTCACTGTTTAAAGACTGAAGCAAAGCTAAGGCTGGATTTAAATTGTCTAAACATCTAGAATAGATTCTCTTATAATAATAGAAAGCTGCCTAATTATTACATTCTGAGATAAGCATTCCTAATAAAGGATTATGAAGCAATGTTAGAAAAAATAAGTTATATTTGAAAATGTCATCAAAAAGAATTAAAAATATTTTCAGGGAATAATTGCTACGTAGATTTCAGCTACACAGGCTCAGTAGCACTGTGTAATTAGCTAACTTTATTAGCCACCAAACATCTAAATGCAAAAGAATATGTTAGCTCCAAAACAAAAGAGTGGAAAGTTGGTGAATACATCATGTGGACAATTATAAAATTGGTTTTTACAAATGCCACACACAGATAAATGTAAACTCATTGTTATCCAATATGTGTTTATACTAGATTAGACAGTCTGCCTCATTCCTAAACTCTGTGTTTAGGACAGTGTTGCTAGGCAGAAATCAAGAACTAGAAAGTATGCTCAACATAGAAAAATATTTTCCCAGATTTAAAACCATGTCTCTCCCAGATGCAACATAAACTGTCACTCACCAAAAATTATAAAGCAACTCTTGTGTTCTAAAGGAGAAAATCTAGTAACAATAAATTTCATGCCCAATAAAAACAGATATTTCAACCATAACTCTTACAAAGGTAAATTTGTACCCAACTCTCCACAGCATGACATTTCCATAAACCTCCTATAATTTGTTGAGGCAGCTGGACCTGCCTTATTCTTGTCAGTTTCTGCAGGGAGCAACCTAGAGTTGCTTACTCAAGATGGTTCAACCTTCATGTCAACTCCCTCTCTCCATTCCAAGTTGAGCAAAATAAGAAGGAAAAGGGAGGAAGAGGATGTCATGGGTTGAACAGTGTTCCCCCGCCTCCAAAATTCATGTCCATTTGGTACTCAGAATATGATTTTACTTGGAAATAGTCTTTGCAGATGTAATTAGCTAAATTAAGATAAGGTCATAGCGGGTTAGGGTGGGTCCTAAAGCCAGTGACTGGTGTCCTTCTAAGAAGAGGAAAGAACACAGAAAGAGGGGGGAAGAAAGTCATATGATGGTGGAAGTAGAGATTAGAGTAACACGCAGCTGCAAGATAAGGAACTCCAAGTTGCTGGCAACCATTAGAAGCTGGGAGACAGGCATGGAAGAGATTCTCCTTCAGTGCCTCCAGAAGGAACGGACCTTGCTCATACCTTGATTTTGGACTTGAGGATTCCAATTCTGAACTGTGACAGAGTGAGCATCTGTTCTTTTAAGCTACACAGTTTGTGGTAATTTGTTATGCTAGCCCTAGGATCTGACGCAGAAGGTAAAAGAATCAAGCTGAGAGCAAAACTGAGCTGGTCAGATGAGTCGCAATTTTCTTTGTTCACCCAATTCCCATTTCTTGACACTACTTACCTTCTTAAGAAGCTTATCTTGTTATTCTGTCTTTTCGTTGTCAAAAGTCTCCTTCTGTGTCTCAACAGTGGCTATGTTAAGCTCCTAAATTCCTAAATTCATTTTATCCTTCTCTCACTACATCAGAACTATTCCTTCAGTGCAACATATGTGCCTTCTCTTTAAATTATATTTATATTTTATCTATGATCAAAGGGAGGAAAACCCAGAACTTCCAGGGAGACATGCACCACTCTTTTTATTTTTATTTTAAAAAGGTGAATAATACTACATATGTAGTTTTCTATTCTAATTTTAAATTAATCCGTATAAAGTGAACATTGTGTCATTTGAAAAATATTGATAATATGGTTTTTAATGGCCACACGATATTTATCCCATAGATGCACAATAGTGTAATTATCGGTTATTATGGGAATATCAGGCTGGTATCTTTTTTGTCTGATGTAAACGATGATGTGATGACCAACTTCATCCATCAATCTTTGACCCCATAGCTGACATTTTTCTCAATATACATTCCTCAAAGTTACATTTCTGATTCAAAAGATATGTACAATTTTAAGGCGCTTGATCTGTTGCCAAAATTTGCTTGAGAAACACTGCACCAAGCAGACTCTCCTCTGCAATTATCTATGCTTCCTCATCACAGTGAATGTGATTTAGTCATAGTTACTACTGATACACATTAATACATGAATGATGTTTTCCTAGTGCTGATAATTTTCAGTTTCCTTTTTCTTTACCAATATGGCTAGAAGTTTATCAATTCTGGGAATCCTTTTAAAGAACAAATTTTGACTTTGTTGATTTCCTTTCTCTCTTCCATTTTCTCTATCATTTACTTTCACTCTAATTTGTACTGTTTCCTTTATCTAATTACTTGACTATTATTTAATACACTTTCCTTTTTTATTTTTTAAAGTGGAAGCTTAGCTCACTTAAGTACAAAAATCTTTTCTAATACATTCACATAAAGGTATATATTTTCCTCTAAGCACGGCTTTAACTGAATCTCACAAAATTAGGTATGTCTTATTTTCATTATTATTTAGGTTAAAATATTTTCTAAATCCCCTTGTAATTTAATTTTGAGCCACAGGTTACTGAGAAGTGTATTGTCTACTTTCCAAACATTTGAGGATTTTCTAGGCATCTCATTTTTATTTAGTCTAATTTAATACTGCTATGGTTAGACAATATACTCTTCATAATTCTGATCCTTTGAAGTTTCATTAAGACTTATTTCATTCTCCAGTATAAATTCTATCTCAATAAATGTTCCACGTGTAATGATCTCCATTCTCTAATGCTACAATAACCATAACTAGCATAGAACTTTCTAGTTTCCATCCTTTGCTTAATTTCCATTTTACAACCAACCTCAGAAAGTTTATCCGGTGATCCTACTGTAAAGACTTAACAAACTTAGAGTATTTTCTGTATTCTAAATCAACATACAGAATATAAGAAAACTGAACCAAATATGACTTAATGTCTAAAGTAGGAATTTTCATATTTATTTTTGTTTTTAAAAAAATACAGTTAGGCTAATACATCTCACGGTAAGTCCCTGCATCTTTGAGGTTTTTTTCAAGATACATATGGATTTTTATTGTAAGTTTCTGATTGGCTTAGGTGCCCAACATATACTTCAGAACGATTTGGGATTCTAAGTATAAGATAGTTCTTTCAAGTCAGGTTTATATCAGGAAAGGTTACTTACGAATTATTTCCACAGTGGCTTAATTTTTCTTACTGTTATTATTTCAAGATTATGGTATTTGGACCTGATGTATTTTTCTTGTATTTGGTGGCTCCTAAATGGGCCCCTTTTTTTAATTACATATTCTGCGACTATGTATCTGTGGTGGGCAGAGTCCTTGAATAATGAGTCTTTTATAAGAAGCAAAGGTGAACATCTTCCTGTTTTACCTCAAAGTAAAATGGCCAGTTTTCTGTACATTATGAATACATATAATCACGTATATTATATTACATTATATTATATATTTAACATTTAATATTATAAATGTATAAAACTAAATGTATAAATGCATATCTATATATTATAAATATATATCCATATTATCTATATTGTATATATTGAAAACTGGTTAATGACAGTAACATAAAACATAATGACAATAATATAAGCTGTGTTCTTAGAATATCAAATTATATAAATGTTGGTGAATAAGGCAACTAATCGCATGTTAAATGGCAGACAGATTGGAAGTGATTACAGCCTATGTACCAGTTGACATACCTGAACAAAAGAGATCACTGTGTTAGTTTTACAAGTTCCATCCTATCTGGTAAGAAATATTAATAAATATACCTCCACAAGGGGATTCTGGTTATGTGAATATGTCTGAAGCCACCATGCAAAACTCCAAGGTAGCAACAAGTATAAATTATTTGCACCATATAGGTGCTATTCCTGCAGAAAATTCGAGGGAATAAATCTACTCTATTTTTCCCTAAAAATTCTTCTCATAGGAACTACACTTTGTTCTTAATTTCCAATTCATTTCTCCTAATGGCCCTCAAGGGAAATTAATGTCACTATTTCATTTTTTATAGATGGTGGGAAAAAGGATTTACCGGATTAACTGATTCTTAAGGGTCCGGCAATAGATCCAGGGGGAACGGCTGAATGGGAGAAAAAAGGAACAGTCATCCAGGATGCTAGCCTTTGAAAAGTGCTAAATGAGGCACAAGGGAGGAGCAGAGCAAGAACCATGCAAAGGTTTTTAGTTCGATCTCGGCATGAGTTCATTTGCTTCGTTCCCTTCTATGCCCACAGTCTGTACCTTAACTTTGGCTAGTTCTTTCCAAATCCATTTGGGAAGTCGAAGAAGACAGAGAAGAAAAATCTAGTAAAGTGACTCAATGCATGAATCTTACTTTGCCAGTAGCATGTCTTCGTGTAGAAGAGAAAGAAAAAACAAAGTAATAAGGGAGGCACTGAACCTTGAGATCAGCTACTCTCCCTGCGGCTCGAATCTTAGTTCTCCTATTTATAGGCAGGTACTATGAGCAGTATTTTCTCCTTATCTCTAAAATAATACCTACTTCAAAGGTGTATGAAAATATAATAATTTAAGTAAATCTTGTCACACTGTTCATGGAAGAGAATAAATATCAACAGTCGCTTCTATTATTTTGACTTTTAAGGCTGCCAGTCATCTCCACATGCATGTAAGATGCCTCTTATCTGAAACACTTACCTCCAGCTGTCATTGTCAGGTTATGAAACAGGGGGAAATGCAAGCTTTAGCATATCACCCCATTTCTCAATGCTGCTCTTTGTCAAGCACCGAGACCTCATGACAACAAGAATAACACTCAAGAAACACAATCTGGACTGTCCGACGCCACCACCAACCATCCAAAACCTTACCTGAGCCTGGTTGTGTGCTCTGGCTCACCTGTGACTTACAAGAAGGAGTAACCACAATGCAGGACTATCATTTTGCACAGGGTAATTCTGATCAGTTGCTCACCTAGGTGACGTCACTTGTGTTCACTGCATTTCTCTGGCTATTGTATCCAAACTGCACAGTGTTTCTAGTTTCTAGGGAATGGCAGCTCTAACTTAATTATATTTACCTTCAAATGTATAGGTGAGATTCAGTTTGTAATTATGCTCTCAAAAATACATATATTCTCCATAGCACAATGCTAGGATTTTCTGGTTTGGGGAACACTGATGACAGCTCCAGCTTCTGATTCTTTCCCACATGTTCCCTGATTTCAACATGAACATTTGAGATGAATGATAAAAACTTAAAAATGCACATTGAATGTCCTCATCACTGCCTCTTATGTGCAGAACTGCATCCTGAAACAATAAATGATGTCCTTTGATATACAGGTGTCTGTTTTCATTCCACATACAGAATGAGAAACAGATGACATAAAACTAAAAAAAAAAACAACCCCCAAAACTGAGACATAAGAGCAGATGTTACCAAATGGCCTTCAATCCTAAAGCAATTCATCCGAATTTTACCTTCTTTATAGACTTCACCATCCAGGAAAATGACCTGCAAATGCCCAAGTCAGCAGACTTCTCTCTAGGGAATCTCATTTACAGCCTTTTTATTGGCTCTCGGGTACATTTGGATACTTGTGACAGTTTATTTCCTTGTTTTAATTATTTTTTATTAGAGCATTGTGATGTAATGTGCTTTGGGCTGTTTGTATGTTGCAAGATGTTCATTTGCAACATAATTGAACTCATATTTTTCTCTGTCCCCTGAGCAAAGGTTAGACTTTGAAATTTTGCATATTATAGCACTTCTCCTGATTGCCTCACAAATTGAATATATACAATTATGTGTATTTCAAAATATGGCAATAAAAATCATATAAATATTTCATGGGACACATTGTGAAGTAAAATTTGTAATTTCTTCCTAAACACATTTATTCGATGTATACTATGGTGAATCTTTCCTATTGCTAATGGAAGAGAAAACAGAAAAAAAATCCTAAAAGAAATTAATTGGAAATGGGCCCAGGAAAGCTGAGAATAAGTTCTGACTCTACAATTTACCTAGTTTGTGGTTTGGGGCAAGTTCTTAATCTCACTAAAGCCTAAATTACCTCACATGTGTAACAGGAATAATCTGTTATTTTGAGAAATAAAAAAATATCATGTATGTAAAATTCTTCTATATTTTAAAGTATCATTCGTGTACGTATGATTGCCTGTTGGACATCTTCAAAGTCTGTACCCAAACGTGGAAGGTCAAAAAAGAAGATCTAAAACTTTTCTTGTTATTACTTTTCCCTGATACTCATGTAAAAGTGCACTTGAAAATGTCCTCTAAGCCTGTGGTTTTCAAAATGTCATGCACTTGTATGACATGTCAGGTTCTGGTTCAGTTGGTCTAGGATGGGGCCCATGTTTCAGGGCTACTCAGCGTATGAGCCAGGAGCTATGCCTGACCTTGAACCACTGTCCCCAATCCATGGCAGTAAGAGAAGGAGATGGTACCCGAGCGTGAATCAACACAATGATTCCTTTATAAAGAAGTCTAGTTATGAAAAAATATCAGCTGTACAAAACAGAGTATTTGGTGATGCAGCTAATTTCCATCTGGCTGAAAAAACTCCTTACCCCAGTGTGAAATGGGAACCAATCCGTTCCATCAGGCACTTTGACTAGCACTGTTTTCAACTGAGAGAGGAGAAAAACACTTAAAATTTCACGTCATTTTTCATTTGTTGTAAAACTGGTGTCAATCTGAAGTCTCTAAAGCAATGGCACGTTGGGAAAGAATGCTCGTAATAGTTAATCAGCAAAATGTTGGGCTCCAACAGATGTGAGTCGAAATTCCTATTCTGCCATTTATTAGCACTATGATTTTTAGGCAAAGTACTTAACTTCTCTAAATCTCAGTTTTTCTCAACTACAAAGTGGAGATAATGACACCTATCTCAGAGATAGCTTCTCATTAATTTACCCATTCAACAAATATGAGGAGTTCTAGACAATGGAATAGTGGAAGTGAGTAAGACAGAATTCTTACTTATACTTGATGCCATGGTCAAATTAGACAATAAATATATATTTTAAAATCATGGCAGTGATTTTTCCTTTCTTATCTTCATTTTCCTCTTTCCCAAAGCATACAGCCAAACTCCCAGTTAAATATGACATGGTGAATAATGCTTGAGTTTTACACTTGATCTTAGCCAAAAGGCTGAGAAGCGATAATGCTTGATTTTTAATGCTATTATGAAAACAAAATCTAAGATAACAACATCTGATAGTCGGTATTGTATTAACTCATATTTCTTGAGGTCAAGCTGACCGGAATCTAAAACCCAGTTTTCATAGCCTCTAGACCATGCAAGGTCAGGCAAGTTACTTAACCTCCTCAAACTTCCATTTTTGCCTCTAAACACAGGGATGGTAAGTTCTATTTCACAGTACTGCTGAGGAAATTCACTGAAATGTAAAGACCTTGGTGCATGGAAAGCACTAAAAAAATTGCAGCTCTTTTATTATTAAAGGTCAATTCTGGATTAGGTAGACATTTAACGATGGTTGGCATGGACTGTTGCAACCCTGATATTTTGCTCCCCAAAGAACAGAACTGTAGGTTATTCCCAACATATTTCTAATGCATACTTCAGACCATGACAGAAAAAGATGTAAGGAAGGGACAGGAAGAAAATACAAGATGACAGAGGCTTCAATTCATGGATGCCATTGCAAGATACCATGGATGTGATCAGGCTGACATCAGCTCATTGTATGGAGATTACTATGGTCAACACAATATGTGCCTCCTTTTTTACTAGCCCATCCTAACGTGGGGAATAAGTGACAGACCAGAAGTACCTGTGTGCCTAGGAATATGGGTTGCTCTATAATTAGTACCATTTTTCTCTGTCATTTATCCTATGGACAAAGGAGGATTAAGTCTGTGACCTACTACACAGTGCCTAAATGATTACTGTTAGCTCTGGGCAGTGATTTCCTAAAAGCATAGCCTTCATACACACACACACACACACACACACACACACACACACACACACACACACACAGTAAAAGAAAAAGAAAAAGAAAAAGAAATCCTTTATCCTAAGATTATGACTTTGTTCTTCCTTGTAAAATTAGACAATACTATTCTCTATGTTAAAGAATTTTAAAGACACTAAATAATCCAGAGAATAGTTTATGATTCCTTTCTTAAAAGCATCTGAGTTTAAAATATCAAAACTTCTCCTAATATTTTGATGTGTCCTCACACAGAAAGGGTTTTTCTTATGACCAACCAACATATCTATGCCTTAAAGTAGGATAAGCCTGTTTTATTATCTGGTCTCATCTTCTGCAAGCATAAAACACAGGTAAGCCTTTGGTCTTTAGGGCCACCTGGAGCTGAGCTGTAAGGTCAGATTAGAATGATTAGAATGTCCTCCATATCACCTTGTTTCCCCACTTCTTGTCTCCATTTAGGAGCTGATTGCTCTCAAGACCTCTCAGAAGGTCCCTGGTGGTCATGGTGTCTTCCTACCCAACACCCGTATACACACATTCTGTCACCTGCTCCCTCCCATGAAAAAGTGTCATATATTCTGAAAAAACACCCCTTTTAAACCTGTCCCGTTTTCTCTGACTTTGCCACTCAAAATAACAAAAAATAAATCTGGAAATGCCAAAGCTATATGAAATGGTTGTATTTTAGCCAAATTATTTTTGAAATCTTCCAAAATCTTATTTATTTATTTGTTTGTTTGTTTGTTTGTTTATTTAAGTAGTCTCCATGTCCAGCATGGAGCTCAATATGAGGCCTCAACTCGTGACCCTGAGATCAAGCCCCTGAGACTGAGATCCTGAGATCAAGACCTGAGCTGAGACCAAGAGTTGGATGCTTAACAGAATGAGCAACCTAAGTGCCCCCAAATCTTCCAAAATCTGAAGAGGCATGAGTTGCTTTACTAAGATGACCGTTAGTGCCAAATACACAACCAGTCCTAACTTCTGGTTTGTTTCAAAATCATACCAAAAGACAGAATGTGGTAAATTCCATGAGAGAAATCTAACCTAATGCTATGGAAGCTGAACAGAGAGAGAGGTTATTCCCGACTAGAAAAATCAGGGAAGAACTTTTAGACGAGTTAATATATGTACAGGACATTAAAGAGTGAGTAGGACTCCTAGGAACTGAGACATCACCAAGAGGTCATTGCTACATTGCTTTTACCAATACAGAATGAAAGCAGAGGTATGTTTAAAGTTTATGAGACTGGATTTGCGATGAATGAGAACCTGTATAAATATATTTGCCATTGTGTTGGCCCTCAAAGTAAAATGCAATACATATTTTGTACAATCATTATGAAAAATATTTAAATGAAATATAGACCTTTTAAGGAACTCAGGTTATTATATATATAGGCTCAGATAAAAGGGAAAGGGAAAAAAAAGTGGTAAGGAGAAAGATTTAAAATTACTCTAACTCACTAAACCCTAATGCAAAATTTGTGAAAGTGTAGTTCAGCACAACATTTCTTATTTATAAAATTAGATATATTTAGAAGGGGATGGGGAAAACACAGTGGATGCTATTGCTGTGAGCATTGATTGTATCTGTCTTCTAACACTGCAGGCAAATTACAGCTCTTGGAAACTGGATTGTCCTCTGTTAAACACTATAATTTCTAATATAATTGGCCAATAAATAACAACATAAATTAATTGCTGTATTTAAATACTAATGAGATTCATTTCTATTGAGCTTTAGCATATTTCACAAACGCATTAATGCGCCTTAAATCAAGGGAATAAACCAAGCGGCAGTAACCTTGCGGGCATTTTTAGCTTGTAAAGAGCACATCTTTGTGGTGATATTTAAATAAGCCTACTTTATATGGAAATTTGGGTGTGTTCAAACTACTGAGTATATTTTTACTCGGTGAGGTTTTTTTTTATAGTTGGGTTACTCATTAGGCTGTGATTAATGTCATGCTTATTTTTATATGCAGTTAGAAAACTAACATTAACATGGAATAAGAAAAAAGAAGAGCAGCAGAAAAGGAAACAGAAAAGGCTGCCAATGCCAAACTAACAACAAAATCACCCGTACACATTGCTTTAAGCTCCTCAGTCAGGAAGGTGGACAGAAAATTATTCAGCAATCATATTTATGACTGAGAAGATAAACAGTCCTGCTAATCCTAAATACTGTGATTCTGGTAAATCTTGAAGTCTGCATATAGAATGTGAGTATGAATCTAGTTATTTTATGCTGGTTATTTCTATTATAATTTTTTGCAGGCTCTTTCTTTAAAATAAATCAGAAAATAGAAACTCATCACCACATGTAACTTGATTTATCGCTCCATTAAATAAGAGCTGTCAAAAGACTATAGCCTATAAAATTTTAAGCCTTCTTTTCCAAAAGAAAGCCAGGGAGAAGACTTGGAATACATTAAAATGGATTCGATTGTAATATGAGACAAACTTTGGTCTAAGTAAGGAATCTCTATGCCTTCCATTTCACATTCAACTATATTCCCAATTTGTTGTTATTATTGTTAAGTATTTGCATACTTATTTTATTTACAAAATACTTACTGGTAGTTCTACTGACTAAGTATACCATAAGTGTAACCGGAAGCCAAAAATGTATCTTTTCAAGGTCAAACACTAAGAAGCTACTGAGGCAAGATAAAATTTGTCTTTTTCTAAGTCATCTACTGTAATTTATTCATTGAGTTATTAGAAGTGTATTTATTGTAGCTCAGATCTGACATTTGTAGGGAATGCTGGTGTTCTCTAGTAGTCCAAACTCTTTCTTTCTTTTGAATAGAAGTTGTTCTTTTTATTTATTTTTCTTTTAATTTTTTTTTATTATATTTACTTCCTTTTTTTATTTGTAGTCTTTTGACTAGAAATGATTATTTCTTTGGAATAATTGATAAATTATGAGTCAGGCTTGCCTTGAACATTCCCAATGAAAGGAAACTAGAGAGAACTCATAAATCACCAAATAGCAAATTTTTACCCATTAATCCTAGTTTTTATTTTGGGTGGAAAAAAAGCAAGCATACAAAAAGGAAAAGTTTATTACTTCTAAATAATAAATATTCAACTATGTAAAGACTCCTCGATAAGATCTTAGAGAGTAATATTTACAGATTCAATAGAACATTTGTTGAGATTATATATTCAGGTCCTACTGA
Organism: Paguma larvata; assembly: GCA_030068075.1. Lineage (NCBI taxonomy): Eukaryota > Metazoa > Chordata > Mammalia > Carnivora > Viverridae > Paguma > Paguma larvata. The sequence goes on from CM057836.1 coordinate 32,559,528, forward strand.
AGTGTTTATTAAGGTTGGCAATGAAAAGGAGTGTAGTCAATGTGGTTGATTCAAGGCCTTCACACGATCAATCTATTCAGTAAGTGTACCAGGTATTGCTTAAGACATGAGCGTCCAGGGTAAAAGAGATGTGCCCTTTGTTCTTATGGAACTTTTGGCAGGAAAGGGAGATATTTAACAAATAATTAGACTTGGGATAAGTAAAATCAAGAAATATTATTGCCACTACCTTTCTCAATGACTCAATGAAATCCAAATTCCTTCCCATGATCAGCCTCGTCTTGTATCATGCTCCATACTCTTGGTGGCAGCAACCTCTTTTTATTGCTTGAGCATGCAAAAGTATTTTCCCATTTGAGAAATATTGTACAAGTCAACTCACCTTCTTAGAATGCTCTGTCTCATGACATTCGTATGAAAGGCAGGGTCCGTTTCATGGTTCAAGTCTCAGCTTAAAAGAGGTTCTCTCCAACCACTTATCTAAAAGTAAATCACTGCCTGGGTGGCTCAGTCGGTTGAGCGTCTGACTTCAGCTCAGGTCATGATCTCTCGGTTCGTGGGTCTGAGCCCCACATCGGGCTCTGTGCTGACAGCTCTGAACCTGGAGCCCACTGTTTCCCTCTCTCTCTGCCCTTCCCCCACTTGTCCTCTGGCCACTCTCTTCCTCTCTCTCGCTCTCTTAAAAATAAATAAACAAACAAAAAATTTTTAAAGTAAATCACAGCTTAAAGTACTTTCTTCTGGGGCATTCTGCTATTTCCTTAATAATACTTACCTAAAATCTATAAACAAATGACACCAGCCTTCTCGCTTAAAAAACTACATCGATGATAGTACTGTTCACTTATTTGGGAAACACAGAAAAAAATGCATGAATGGGAAAGCTGGTGAGTTTGTTTTTAGACACACTAATTTTGAAATATATTAAAATATCTAAGTAAATATTTTACTTATTTATTTTATTATAGGATCCAAACTATAGCTAATAAAATTTACACGTCAAAAATCATCAGCATATAAATGATAATAAAGTTATCACCAATCCAGGGATAGAAGGGGATCATAAAAAGAATCCCAGGAAACACCAACATTTAAGAGTTGACTAGAAAAATAATCGGCTTTTAAGGCTATTAATAACAGACACAGTAGAACTAAGATTAAGAAAGGTTGTTAGGATAAAAGGAATGTTACATAAGGATAAAAAGATCAATTCTCTTAAAAAAGAGCTTAGAGGGAGAGAGAGGAACATTTAAATTTGAGATACTCCACACTGTCAGCACAGAGCCTGATGGAGGCTCGGTATCACAAAACTGTGAGATCATGACCTGAGCCAAAACCAAGAGTCAGACGCTTAACTGACTGAGCCATTCAGGCACCGGATAAATGTGACTTCTATGACATGGTCTAAACTATAGTTAATGTATAAAATCAGTAAAGATTCTTTCATCTCTTTAGGGATTTCCTTCCTTCCAAACCAACAATAATAATAAAAATACCTCCCTCAACTTGCAGCTTCAACTCTAGGATATAGTGAGCTAAATGGAAAGTCCCTACTTCTTTTACAAGGAAAAAGAGCTAATTCATGAATTTTTGTCCCAATTAACCATTTTATTTTGAGATCATTGTAGATTCACATGTAATTGTAACACAGAAGACACAGGTCCCACACATCATGTACCTAGTTTTGCCAAATTATCACATCTTCCAAATACTGCCCACTATGTGTTTCCTTCCTTCCTCATTTGCCAAAGTTTTTTTTTTATTATTTTGTTTCCCTTCTGTTTAGGAAACTTCCTTTATGCATTTTTTTAGGTTATACCTGCTGGCACTAAATTCTCTTAATTTTCCTCCACCTGATAATGTGTTGATTTCCCCTCTATTTCTGAGGATGTTTTTGCTGGACAGAGGATACTTGGTTTCCGGCTGCTTTATTTCAGTACTTGCAAACATTTTATCAGTTCCTTCTGACCTCCATGGTTTCTGATAAGAAATCCTCTGTCACTTTCATGGTTTTTCCCCTGTAAGTAAGGTGTCTTTTTTTTTCCCCTGTGGCTGCTTGCAAGAATTTTTTAGCCTGTTTTAATCAGAAGTTTAATTATGTTGTATTTGCATCTGTATTTCATTGCGTTTATCCTATTTGAGGCTCACTCAACTTCTTGAATATACAGACATATCTCTTGCCAAATTTGGTGGATTTTCAATCATTATTCCTTCCAACATTTTTAAGCCCTGCCCTCTTTCTCTTCTCTTTCAAGTCTGTGATGACATGAATGTTAGATCTTTTGTAAGAGTCTCACAGGACCTTGTGAAGGTCTACTTATTTGTGTCAATCTATTTTCAATAGTTGTTCAGATCAGTAAAAAAGGAAAATACATAGGTAAACAGAAAAGGATAAATCTGAATCATAAAAATGCTCAAAGAATCTCAAACTAAGCAAAGAGCAAAAAATTAACAAGAACAAGGAACAAATGGAAACTTCCAAAACATGGCAGATATGACTCAACCATATAAATATTTATATTAAATTTGAGTAGACTAACAGACCAATTAAAAGAGATGGTCAGACTGCAGATCAAAGCAAGATCCAACTAAATGCTGCCTACAAGAAACCAGCTTTATGTATAAAAACAGGTAAGTACAAACTAAAATAATAGATCATAGTTTACCAGATGATTATTAGTGGTGAGAAAGTGGGAGCAGCTATATTAATAACAGACACAGTAGAACTAAGATTAAGAAAGGTTGTTAGGATAAAAGGAATGTTACATAAGGATAAAAAGATCAATTCTCTAAAAAAGATGCAATTCTGAAATGTATATATACCTAATAACAGAGTTTCAAATACCTGCTACAAAGTCTGATAGAACTTAAATGAGAAAGGGACAAATTCAAATTATATTTAGAATCTGCAGCCTATTAATTACTAGAACAAGTAGAAAATAAAGAAGAATGTAGAAGACCTTAATGACACTACCAACCAACGAGACCTAATTGATATTTACAGAGCATTTCACTCAATAATAGCAGAACATATCCCTACAGACCCCAAAGCCATGAAAGAAATAATAAGGAAAACTACAATTTTATGCCCAAATACTTCTTCACAACTCAGAAAGAACAGAACAATTCCTTGACAGACACAAATTACAAAGATTACCAATGATTCAGAATAGACTGAATGATCCTGTCTATCAAAGAAATTAAATTTTAAATTTTAAATTTTTCAAATAAAATACACACATACACACGTGTGCACACTGCCAAACTCACACAAAACTCCAACATGATTTTACTGATGAATTCCATCCAGCATTTAGGGAAGAAATACCATTTCTACACAATCCATTCCAGAAAATACAAAGGTAGAGAGTACTTTCCAACTGATTTTATGAGGACATTTTTTTCTTAAAATTAAAATCAGAAGTATATAACAGAAAAACATATTAACTAATATGTTTCATGAATATAAACACAAAAAAATCCTCAAAAACGTATCGATAAACTAGATCCAGCAGTATATAGAAAGAAAATACATCATAATCAAGTGGGATTTATTCTAGGCAGGGAAAGCTGATTCAACATTTAAAAATCAATCAATGGGGGCGCCTGGGTGGCTCAGTCAGTTAAGCAGCCGACTTCGGCTCAGGTCATAATCTCATAGCCTGTGAGTTCGAGCTCCGCGTCGGGCTCTGTGCTGAGGGCTCAGAGCCTGGAGCCTGCTTCAGATTCTGCTGTCTGCCCCTCTCTCTCTCTCTGCCCTTCCCCTGCTCACGCACTCTCTCTCAAAAATAAATAAAGGTTAAAAAACTTTTTTTAAATCAATCAATGTTATTCACTACATTGAGAGAATAAAGGAGAAAATACACGTGATCATCTCGAAAGAAGCAAAGCAAAATAAATATCTGACAAAATGCAACATGCATCCATGAAAAAGCGGTCTGAAAACTAGGGACAGAAAAGAAGTTCCTGAAACTAGGAAAGGCATCTGCAAAAAAAACCCGGAGCTAGAATCGTAAGTAATGCCACAAGTCCGAATGCTTTCCTATCAACTATGAAAACAAAGCAAAGATGCCCTGTCATCATTTCTATTCAAGATCATACTTAGCTAGTATAACAAAGCAAGAAAAAGTAACACAAAGCATACTTCTTTCTTCAAAATACTACATATTTCTTCAGAATGAAGAAATAAACCTGTCTCCATTTGCAGATAACATGGTTGACAACCATATAGATAGTCCTAAGTAATATTGCTCTAAGCACTGATAAATGAGTTCATTAACAAGCATAAGTAACACTCTAATTCTATATTTTAAGTATTATTCCCAAATGAGGGGGGAGGAAGAGCGAAGATGGAATCACGCGCAGTGTTAGCATGAAGTAATTCCCAATGGCCAAAGTTAGAAAAATTTAAGCAATACAATAATGAATAATAGCGTTGAATTGTAATCCAAAAAATCAAATAAATACCCATCATCGGTTTAACTGATATAAATATATAACTGAATGAGGAAATTAATGTGGAAGAATGACTAATGCTCCCTTACAGAAAACAAGCCTAAATCAATAAATACCACCATAAAATTAAACTTTTGTCCCTCCCCAGTAAAAAGTAGCTAAACTAATATCTCCTCTTCAATTCCTATACATCTAGATTTCATCAGTTATGACGACACAAATATATTTTCGTAATCTTTTTTTTAAGTTTATTTATTTATTTTGAGAGAAAGAGAGAAAGTATAAGCAGTGAAGGGAGTACAAGCAGAGAGATGGAGAGAGACAGAATCCCAAGCAGGCTCCATGCTGTCGGCAGAGAGCCTGTTGTGGGGCTCGAACTCCCGAACCATGAGATCATGACCTGAGTTGAAATCAAGAGTCAGAGGTTTAACTGGCTGAGCCACTCAGGCACCCCTATATTTTCATGATCTTACCAACTGAAGCTTCAAGATGCATTCTAAATATTTTCAGAAGAAAACTTAAAATCACCTCTCTTCCTTATAACATTTTTATTTCTCTAGTTTGTTCACATACTTACTCCTTCACAAAAACTCTTGAGAAAAATTACTCTTCATTTTGGCTGCTGAACTCTGACAATGAAGCATATCAATTTCTCAAATCTTAATATCTATTTGCTTTTCTACTCTCGCTCCTCTCACTGCAATTCCTGGAGTAGAATAGTGGGAGAATATTTTAGCAGGTATCATCTAAGTATATTTGCTCTATTAAAACACTTGAGTTTGATTACCTCAACTAGTTTCTGGAAACACCTGATCTTCTCTACAAGGGACTATGTCTTGTAGTCCTGCTTCTCAAAACACCTACTAGCAAAGTATTAATGTTTTCTTTGGGTCTAGCAGACTTTTACCTTGTAGTAGTATTTATACATCTTATATAAACACATGACAAACTGGTTCCAAAACCTCTAACACATCATATGGTTTTTGTCCTTGGTTGAAGAAGAATGATCAAAGAGTTCCACACTCTTTCTGACTGCGGTTTGTAATTCCATTCCATTACATGGTGTTATCATTATTTTAAGAACACACAACTCCAGGATAGAAATAAAATATCATATGCTCGCAATGCACAAATGATTCAAAATCTTCTTTTGTCCAATTGTCAATGAAATATCATGACAATTTTCTTATTTTGCCTTCTATAAATATTTCCTTAGTTAAATTCATGATGCTGCTAGCTTTTTGAGACCAAGAACTCTCTTAGCAAGCCAGTCAAAGCAAAATTGAATTTATTATTACCCACTGAGCTGTCAGATTTAAAGATAACTTCTTATTGTTTTGACATGAGCAAATGTACAATGTATAAGAAACAGAAATAGTTAAATTACTAATATCACTAATCTTCAGGTATACAGCAGAATATAATTCAGGAAAAGGTTTTTCAGTAATAAGATTGTGGATGTAACATTGTACCAAAAATTCATACTGTAAACAGATCTCAAAAATCCTTCATATTTATTCAAAAGGTTAGTAGCTATGACAATTATTTCAACATGTTTCATTTAAATTTTCGCCATTGTATATGTAAAACCACAAGTATAAACTTCTTAAGGCATTCTTATCAAATCTATCATCTTGAAGGATGGTTGATGAGAACAAAATTGTTTTGAATACTTCATTTTTCTTCAATAACTATTTTTCTTCATTCTTTAAATCTTTTATTATTCTTGGATATTTTAATATTTGAAAATATTTTAAAATGTGTATTTTCTATAAACCTGATCTCTAAGTATTTCTTATTGTTATTTTCAATCTTTTTAAATTTAAATTTCCAATTGTTTGATGCAAATACATAGAATTACAATTGATTTCTGTATATTGAACTAGTATTTGTACCACACTGAATAAATCACTTATTGGTTCTACCAGCTTTTTTGTATATAAGGTAGAATTTTCTACCAAGATAACCATTTTGTCCTTGAATAATAACAATTTCCCTTTGCCGCACATATCAGACCTTAGGAAACCATATCAAGAAAAGAAGTAAAAAATAAGAAGGAAAAAAAAATTTCCCCAATGACTCAGAAATAGGGAACAATATCTCACTTCTCCAACTTCCCTTTATTCCAACTGGCCAGTCCTATTCCTCTGAGACTATGACCTCACTTAGCTCAATGGTATGACATAAATTAATGTTTGCAGAAAGGATGAACTGAGATCAACTAATATAACATATGTGAAAGCATTTTTAATACATAATAAAAGTTACCTACTAATATTATTTAGGATTGAGATTCCTTAGGATTATTCTGTTTACTTAGTGTTTTCATATTTACATATTTTTCTTAAGTTACAAATTTGGCATATTTTATCTAGAATCTTAACTGATGTTTTACATTATGACCTTCAAAAGGTTACTTATAAAAACATGCCACAATAGTTTATCATTTTCATTTCCTTGAAAGAGAGGAAGAGAAATGGAGATTTTAAATGAGATAAAAGTTTAAAATCATCTTTTTTTTTATAATAGTTTATTTTCAAATTGGTTTACATATAACACCCAGTGTTCATCCCAACACGTGCCCTCTTTAATGCCCGTCACCCCCTCTCCCCCCTCCCTCACCCCCCTCACCCTCAGTTTGTTCTTAGTCTTTGAGAGTCTCTTAGTTTTATCTCCCTCCCTCTCTGTGTCTTTTTTTCCTTTCTCCTCTTCCCCTCCCCCTGGTTTTTGCTTAGTCTCACAAAGACCACCTATTCGTGGAAACATATGGTATCTGTCTTTAATTTCCTTAGGAAGTACAGATTTTTGAAAACAAAAATGGGGCTGTCAATTGAAAGAGCTTTTCTTGAAAGGTTTTAGTTCTTAAGAATGCCCCACCTGAACCAATGATCTCCAATGCTGACAAACTAAGGAAACTCCCAGGAGATAGCAGACCATGTGAGTCCTTTGTCTCACTCAGACAAATTCCTCACGACAGGCTTCTGGTAAACAAGGTATAATGTCTCATCAAACACAGTTGCATCTTTAATTTAATTTGGCCAGTTCCCAACGAGAAGGGCAAAAATTCTTTAAAGAAATAAAGACAATGGATGGAAGGAGAAGAGGACAGAAAGAGAGAGGAGAGAAGCTGAGTTTTATGGTGACTTTTGGATGTAGTTGTATCTCTCCCTTCACTAGTTTTGCCTCCTTTAGAATTTCATTTTTATAAAGACAGGAAGCATCTATGACTATAATAAGCATGGGTTTGTCAGTCTTTGCAAAATAATGATCAGTGAAAGAGAGGAAGATTTATTACAACTTTTTAGCAAAATACATTCTTCTAAAAATAACATGGATTTCGGCGTGATAGTATAATACATACAAGTTGCCTTCAGGGAAGTTCATTTTATATAGTGATTAAAGATATACAAAGCTCCCTCTTCGCCCTGGCTTTAAAAATATAACCAACCTTTGGTAACTAACGTGGATGTTTTGGTTTCAGCTGCATTGAAGCAGTTATATTTCATAGTTAATGAATGAATGAGCAATCCCTACAGAGTTGATGGGCTGGGTGCCTCTCCCTTTGCTGATTGAATTAATTTACTGTTCCGGGCCTCAGATGCCCACTCGCTACCACCCCCAAGCACTTTATAAAGCAATTATGCTTCCATTTAAAGCCTCTATTGAAATAAACTTTGATGATAAAAATAATAATTTCCTTCAGTTCACTATCCTGAATTGTTTTAATGTTTAGCAAACAATTCTCCAGAGCCACTTTCACTCTCTAATTTGTTCTGTTTCATTCTTATTGGAAAGCACAGGACAGAGGCATTTTGAGAGTTTGTTCTGAAGCTTCTAAGTAAGATCTCCTTTTGATGGGATTGATTTGGAAACCACTCCAACTCTAGGGAGGCCTTTATTGCATCCACTTGGAACTGTTTCTAACATGACCTTAAAAATAATTCTTTAAATTTTCCACAGGAGGAAAACAAATATAAATTCTCCAAATATCATTTTTTCCATTTTGAGTAAAGAAACACTGGCTCTCTATTCAACTCTTCCTCCTTGTTAGAGTTTTTTAATGTTGTCAACAAAACCATAATTGCGATTAAGTCTATAATTTTAAAAGAAAATCTAAAAATCCACTTTGTATGGAAAGCTTCCAAAAGAAAAAAAAAAAAAAGGCCCAAGTTTGGAAAACAGCCAGCAGAATGTAGTTAAAATTCGAGAAAACACTTTAGGAAGATTTATTTTTTCAGAGAGTGTTATATTTGAAAATTGGAATACATGGCCTAATTAATGTTTAATGCTGGCACAAAACGCAAAGAGGAAAGCAGCCAAGTTTCAATGGCCACTTCCCTAAAGAGAAATAGAAATTTCACAATCAATCAAGATGAAGCATTTATTGTGCAATCTATTACATGTCCATCATTAGTCTATGTGTTGTAGGGAGTACAAAAGAATAAGAAACCAGAGGCTTTGCCTCATTGTAAGACAACATCAAATGATTCAGACAGCTAGCTTATTTTTACCCTATCATTTCCTCAACTTGCTCTGAACAAGAGGTACTTCAATGAAAAGACAGAATTTAAACTGACCTCGAAGGATGTTTAGGGTCTGAATACCTGGGGGGGGGGCGGGCAGGGCAACCTTAGGAGAGGATTCGAGGAGGCAGAAACAACAGGCTTACTTTTAGGGCCATTATACTCACTCATTACAAAATCATGCATGCTTGTCATAGAGGAATATGAAGTCAGGTTGTGTCTGCTTTGTTGAATCCAGAAGACAGGTAGAGAGATGTGCTAAGATTCAAATCGTTACTGAATGTTTTGAAACATTTTGAAACATTCAGGAAAATGGGTCAATAAAATTGACACTTAAGGATAATTGCAAGAAAGAATTACTGTAAACAAACAAAAAAAAAAATAGAACTTCATAGAAGTCCAGGCATGAAGAAATATAAGTAGGGCTCTGGCTTCAAGAAAAAAAAAGAAAAAGGATAGAAATGAATGACATTTTGATGAGGGAGATATGGGCAATAAGATAAAAGAATTACAACAAGATGATTTTATAGAATCTAGTCAGGGCAACAGAGGAAAAGGTAGTTCTTGGCAGAATCCGGACAGTCTGGGCAAAGGGTTGTTTTAACAAGAGTATGTATGGGGGGGGGGGGGATGGAAAGTGAGAAAGATGGAATCAAAGTGGTAGAAGAAAGAGAATGGACAATACATTGGTTTTCACCCCGATCACTGATTTTCCAGTGATGGCCAGACATTCAAACACTGACTTCTAAGTGGCAGTTGTAAAAGATCCTGGAGAAGAGCAAGAAACAATGGAATATTCTAGGAAGCTGAAGTCAAGCAGCTGTCATTGAATGGATTTTCTTAAAAGGAAAATACATATATATTTATCTCCTCGATGCTTTATAAATTATTCTTACCTCTCCTTGGTGCTTTATAAATTATTCTTACCTCTCTGATTTCATCCATGCCTACTACGGAGGACTAATGACTAAGTCACATATAAATAAATTCACTGTGTTAATCGTCACAGGTAATATAAATCTGTATGTCACCATTACATTCTATGTTACCTTTACATTATTTTTTAAAAAGATACTACATCTTCACTCCTTAAGTGTGAGCTACACAAAGTGGTTTCCTTACAAAGAATTTGATATGGAAAAGGAGAAAAGGGTAGTAACTTTATGGTAGAGAAAGGTGACTAAAACTACTTGAGCCAGGAGGTCAAGGTTAACATCAACAGTGATAAGTCATGCTGATATTATATACCTTGGTATGATGAATGAAAATGGCACTTTACCTCTGATGTCTTCCTCCAAAAAATTCAAAATGCTAAGGAAAAAAAAACCCCACACAATTCCCAACTGGGGGGCAATCTACTACATACTTGGCCAATAATCCTCAATAGTGTCAAGGTCAACAAAAATCAAGAAGGTCTAAGAAACTGTCACAGTAAAATAAAGCCTACGGAGCCATGAATACTGAATGCAATGTGGTATCATGGAGAGGATCTAGAAACAGAAAAAAGGGACATTCAGTAAAAGCTAAGGAAATCTAATTACTGAAATACAGATTTTAGTGAAAAACAATGTTTCAGGGCACCTGGGTGGCTCAGTTGGTGAAACATCTGACTTTGGCTCAGGTCATGATCTCACGGCTCACGTGTTTGAGCCTCGCGTCAGGCTCTGTGCTGCCAGGTCAGAGCTTGGAGCCTGCTTCCGATTCTGTATGCTTGTGTGTGTGTGTGTGTGTGTCTCTCTCTCTCAAAAATAAACATTAAAAAAATTTTTTAATAAAAAAACACAATGTTTCACTATCAGTTCATTAACTGTGACAAATGTACTAACGCAAGATGCTAATAATAGGGAAAGTGAGGGTGAGATAAATGGAAACTCTCTGTACTATTTTTCCTAAAAGCTAAAGGCATTCTAAACTAAAAAGGTTAGCTAACAAATTTTTTAAACATAAAGAAACCACATAAGGCAGGCAAAAGAACTTTCGCTCAGTCATGAAATTTCAGACTTTTTAAAAATTTCAATTTCCTATCTAAAATTTCCTATCTAAAAAATTCTATTCACATATAGAACTCTCCGGGCAGAACATAAATGTTGGGAATTAAAGCTGAACAGGATAAGTAGTTTAGAAAAGTGCTCTAAAAAAAAAGGAATTTCTTTAATTAAATGTTTTAAAGTAGTTGTTTTAAAATGACACAGGTTCTAGAATTTGATGCTATGACTTACTAGATATTTATTAAAATATTATTTACATTTGAAATGCCACTGAAAGTTATTCTACAATGTTTATAAAATGAGATAGAAAAGGCCTTTTCAAACCTAACATTTGAATGCATAATTAAAGTTATACCATTTTCTCCCTCCCTGAGCTCAAAAGATCCATTTGTACTTTCTCTATTATTCAGAACAACTATTATTTTTAGTTTCTAAAATGATTAATCCAAGATCAACTTCTAGGAGTTAATCTGAATAGTTAAAAATTACTCTAAATATTACAATTTCTCATCCAATTACTATTTTATTCTTTTGTTTCAACTTAGAATACATAAGACCCATTCATCTATGATAACTTAATCTTTCATTTCAAATTTCCAGTCTGAATTCTAGATACGAAGTCTCGAGGTCTGGCTAAGAAAATGGAAATAACTGCAAATCTTGGATGGGTATGTTTTAGCCTGTTGAAACTAGGACTGGGTGCCTGCAAATTAGGTGTCTGTGGCTCCAACCCCAAACCACTATTAGTGGGAGGTTTCATTGAGTTTGAAATGAGAATCAAGCCATATGCAAAGGTTTCATTACAAACAGAACAGAGCTATGACTGTTTGTTGAGTAAGAAGGCTGAGGGTGAGAAGCTGTGGCAAATGAGACATTATTAATCTAAAGCCTTGTACCCCAGCTCATCAGGAACACATTGTTTCCAAATCCCTTTTGGAAACCTCAAACTCTTCACATCTTAGATTAATAAAACAAAACCATAAGAGATTTCAGTGATTATTTATTCTGTTTTCTTACCTTCACAGATGTTAAAATTGAAAGGTCAGATGTTCTGCCCAAAGGGCACACTGACCTGGGATAAGAACTATAGTCTCCCAACTCCTGGTTCAACGTATTCTCTCTCAATGTATCATTTACAACTGGATTTAGAAGATGATCTCTATGACAGATGAACCAGAGATTTAGAAAGCATGTTAGCATATAAAGACTTGTGTACCTCTTTTTGTTAAAAATAAAAAAGCAACTTTGTTTAAAATTGAATTTTCCAAGGTAACTGATATCATGGGACAGTTTTGTTTTTTTGAAGTGTTACTTTTACCACTTTGCAGAACACCACTGGGGAAAAATCTGTCCCACATTACTCAAAATCACAAAAAAGGACCTAACTAATGAAAATTGTTGCCAAAATGACAGAAGTACCTAATCATACCCTCTTTCAAAACACCTCCCCTTCCTTTGACCTCAGTGGCTACTGCATTTCAAACTGGCTAACTAGGAGTTCAACTTTTTTAACATTAATGAATGCCTGAAAAGGATTGAGTATTATGCTCAATGAGATGGGCAGGGGCATTAAACACCAAGTCAGTGGCAAAATTAAATATATATATATATATATATATATATATATATTATATTGTAAAATAATATACAAAATATTTTCTACGCTCAAATGTTTTTTTTTAACTTCCCTAAGTGAAGAACTCTGTGACTGAATGTTAATAAGCCAGCTACTACTCTTAAAAGAAATTTCCGGAATGCCACATTTTCATGCAGCCCAAGAACCTAACATATCTAGTAAAATATTGAAACCATTAGTGGAAGCAACAAGCATTATTTAAAAATCAGTAGAAGGAGATAAAATAGAACAGACTGGAAAATATTAGAGCATATATATCACTTCATAGAAGTATATACGTATATAATGTCTTACTGTTGAATTTCTTACTGTATGTTAAGATTTTTTTAAAAGCTTATAAAACACAGACCTAGAACATGATCCAGATATGAAATGTAAGTATTTAAAAATCTTCATGAAGCTGAAATTACTACCAAAAAGCATAAGCACTGGACTCTTTCTGTGAAGAAGAATACTATTTCATGGACTAAGAAAAAGAATTTGGAGACTAACGTATATTATGCAGTATTACATCTATCCAGGTTATCTTCTTGTTACATCACATGCTACAAGACACAAAACAAGAACCAAAGAAACAACATGGGGACAGTAAGTAGAGCATGATCAAGAGTGTGCAAGAGAAAGCAATAGATCAGGGGCACCAGAAATAGATCTGGCTCAGTCAGGTGAGTGTCTGATTCGATCTCAGTGAGGGTCTTTATCTCAGGGCTGTGAATTCAAGCACCATGTTGGGCTCTCCCCTGGGCATGGAACCTATGAAACACAGAAAGAAAGAAGGAAAGAAAGAAAACAGTAGACCAAAGAACAGGGCTAGCAGTAGGGAGTATCTTGAACACCAAATTCTGGAGCTGGAACTAAGCTGGTTAGAAGAAATGTGTTCATTACGACAGAAGTTGGACTGAAGCAGGGAATTCAGAAAGTGTCAGGAGAGGATCTAGTTTTCATTGTTGGGACAAGTTCGAGAACAAAATTCAGGACTATGACTGAAAGCTGAGTTTAAAGAGAGAGATGACAGGGGCAGGGCACTGAAATAATAAACAAACGGAACTATGCACTATGTCAGTGTGATTCCGAATGCAAAGACACGTCACAGAAGCCGAAACTGCAAGGAGAATATGTAGAGCTAGAGAGAGCTCAAGCCAAAAGATGAAAACGAGGTAAATTAAACCAAGTACAAGCTTGACGTCATTAAGCAACTAGAAAGAATGGGTCCAGAGGAAGTTAGGAGATAAGCTGTGTCTGAAAGTAAATACGGGCAGCAGTTAAGAATTTAGTTATTCTTAATACTGTTTCTATGTCCATGCATTCATGGGTGAATGCATGCGTTCATTCATATGCTGATTAACTCACAAACTAAAGAAAATACTTCTTAAATCCCTAAGTGTGTGCTAGGCCTTACTTTGAGGCCATGACTCTTAACACCAAAACCTCCATTCCTTACAGTGGGTTGTAGGGCCAACCTAGCATGATAGCATATAGGATTAAAAGCAAAAAAAAAAAAAAAATGAGATGCTTCTTGATAAACACATATTAACATCAAAGAAAGGATACAACCAATACCTTAAAGTGAGGTAGAAAACAAAAGATGTTAAGAACAGAGAAGTAACTGAGGTCAGAATAACATTTGAGGGGCTTTAGGGTAGAGCCAAATAGTCCTGTACACTTCAAGATGGCTCAGTTCAAAGAAGGATATTGGTAGAAACACCTGGCTGGTTCAGTTGGTTAAATGTTCAACTCTAGATTTCAGCTGAGGTCGTGATCTCACAGTATGTGACACGGAGCCCCACATCAGGCTCTGTACTGATAGCGCACACATCCTGCTTGGGATTCTCTCTCCCTCTCTCTCTGCCTCTCTCTCTCTCTCAAAATAAATAAATAAACTTTTAAAAAAAGGATATTGGTAAAGATGAGTCACATTAAAAAATGTGACATTACAAGAATAACTAGCATTTCTTAACTATGTATCATACATATTATACAGAGTATCTCATTGAGTTCTTACTATAATATTCCTATTCCCAATTTACACTTGTATTATCTTATTTACAAAAACAAAAAAACAAAACAAACAAAAAAAAAAACTAAATACACTGATGCTTAGACATGTTAAGTAACTTACCCATGACAACTTTATTATTAAATCGGGGGACTTGATATTTGAACTTAAGTTTATTTGACCCAAGTGTGGTTGCTTATTAACTGCTTATCTAATTTTAACATAATCAAATTTTAAGGCAGAAAAAGTTACATACTTTAGAAATATTACAGATGGTACTCACTCCCAAAAGTCTTATAGACCTTCTGGGGTAAAGAGGTTAGAATATAAAACAGAAAGGAATTTTTGAGAATATTTAAAATACAAAATTAATGGTGCCATGGGCACTGGAAGGGAGTAATCACTCTATGTTGCAATAACTAAAAGAAAAATATGGAAAATTTGGGACCTGACTCGGGTTTTGAGGACATGTTTTAATGGATGGAGAGATGGAGAAGAATCATACTTAGAGTATACTTAGATTAAGAAAAATGTGGGGGTAACATGGAAGTCAAGAGGCAAGAGCAAAGGCTCACAGCTGAAGATAAGCTCCCTGCGCAATATATTTCCTTCAAACCTGACCCAGCACCCTGACGCAATTAACTTGTTCTACTTTAATAGCTACCTGTTTCCTGTAAACGCTGTTGATACCTAAGATACTTGTAGTAATCTGTTAGCCTCTGAGGTCAATAATTATCACCCAAACTGTTCAAAAATCACTTTAAGAGACTTTACGGTCAGCGTTAGCTATAATTTTGCTATCGCTTAAATTTTTTTTTAATGTTTATTTATTTTGAGACAGATAGAGAGAGAGAGAGTGTGAGTGGGGGAGGGCCAGAGAGAGAGGGAGACACAGAATCTGAAGCAGGCGCCAGGCTCTGAGCTGTCGGCACGGAGCCCAACGTGGGGCTCGAGCTCATGAACTGCGAGGTCATGACCTGAGGTGAAGTTGGATGCTCAACCAACTAAGCCACCCAGGTGCCCCACCTATAGTTTAATTATAAGAAAATTCAAATTGGGAATCTCTCTCTCTAAGGACCATTTACCCAGGGACAGTTGCCTGAATTTAAAGAAGAAAAAAATGATTAGCATTCACTTTATATCTTCACAGTTTGATAATATTTACTAGTAAACACTGAGATGAATATAAGGGGGAATTTAATTTATTTCTCTAACCTAAGAACCAGGGTTATACATCCTTTAATTAAGAGCTCCATATTGCTATCACTATCCTTAAGGCAAACGCTAGTTAAAGGTAAACATTTTGTTTAATATTATTATTTCAGAATCTGACAATAGTTACAACTACATGGAGAAATCATCTGTTCACTTCATAAAACCATATTTGGAAAAGCATCTGTGATAAGCCTGACACTGCCAGACATTGGGGATACAATTATGAACCAAAAAAAGAAACAGAAAGACATTAACCTAACAATATATGTCATTTTTAAATTGTGCTAAAATTAAAGTTGATTCTCTGTAAAGAGAAGAAATTTGATAAATTCCAGGCTAAATATTAAACAAGAAAAAATCAAGAAAAAAGAGATGAAACATAAATTGCCACCATCAAGAATAAAGGACATTAAAAATTTATATGGAGGGGCACCTGGGTGGCTCAGCTGGTTGAGCAGCCAACTCTTTGTCTAGGCTCAGGTTTTGATCTCAGGGTCATGAGTTCAGGCCCTGTGTTGGGCTCCATATAGAAATATAATGATTAATTTGATGCTAGTATACTCAATTTATATTAAATGGGGAAATTCTTGAAAAATATAACCTACAAAGCTACCACACAATGAAATACAAAATACAGATAATCATATATCCATTAAAGAAATTGTATTTGTTGACAAGTTATCCCAGAAATAACATTCTGGTCCCACATGATTCTGTTGGTGAATTCTTCAAGAAAGAAAAAATATTAACTTTGCCCAAAATCTTTCAGCAAATAGAGAGAAAGGACCTTTTTGCAACTTGTGTTATTGAGGTCAGCAGGACCTTGATATCAAAACTAACAAAATAATTACAAAAAAAAATTATAGACTAATGGATACTGTAAACACAGACACAAAAATCATTAATAAAATGTTATGAACTTGACTTTGGCAGTTTATAAAAAGTATATCATAAACAAGTGATGTTTGTGCTAGAAATTCAAGGTTTGTTTAATATTCAAAAATCATTGTAATTTATCATATTAACAGATTAAAGAAAAAAACCATGTGATCATCTCAGTAGACACAAAAAAAGTACTTGACAAAATTTAAGACTTAATCATGATTAATACTCTATGTAAATTGAGAAAATCAATCTCATAAAGAACATCTATAAAAAACTGCAGTTAATATCACATTCCATGGAAATATCAAAACACCTCTTATAGTGGGAAAATGGAAAGGAGGCTCACTCTTACTCTATTCATAACTATGGTGGAGATCCATTGCAATACAATAAGAAAAAGAAATAAAATACGTAAGGATTTTTTTAAGGTAAAAATATCTCTACTTGCGGATAACATGAATGTTTATCTACAAAATACTAAGGAATCTACAGAAATACTACTAGAACTGTGGTAAACTGTGTTTCCAAAAATAGTTGCTACATAATTTCTGCGCCATATGTTCTCACAGAATCTTGTTAATCCCCCATCGAGCCCTCCCCTTTTTCCTTGAAATTGGGAAATTTAGCAACTAATTTAAAAAACACAATGAGTGGGGGCACCTGTGTAATTCAATCGGTTAAGCATTCAACTCTTGATTTCAGCTCAGGTCATGATCTCACAGTTCATGAGTTCAAGCCCCATAGAGCCTGCTTGGGATTCTCTCTCTCCCTCTCTCTCTACTCCCCACCCTCCCTCAAAATAAATAAACTTTATTTAAAAATACAATGGGGATTAGGGCTTCAACATATAAATATAGTGGAGGCATAAACATTGAGTTAACAGCACACTAAAAACTACAAAATATTGAAGAGAAGATTAAAGATTTATATGATGTTCAGAGATTAAAAGACTACTTTGTTAAGACTTTATCTATTATCTCCAAATTCATCAATATATTTAATGTAATCTAAACCAAAATATCGTTAGCACTTTTTGTAGGAACTGACAAGTGGATTCTAAAATTTGTATGAAATTCAAATGACACAGAATAGCAAAATCTATCTTGAAAAAAAATAACCAAGTTCAAAGACTTACAACTAATTGGTGATAAGACTTAGTACAAACTATAGTAATCAAGACCATAGTCTAAAGGTAGACAAAAACAGTAACAAATGGAACAAAATCAGAGCCCAGAAATAGATCCATGAGATCATTTAATTTCTGACAAATGTGCCAAAGCAATCCAATGTGGACAAGAAAACTTAATATCCATATGAAAAAAAAACCAAACAAACAAAAATCAAATTAGCCTCAACCCCTGGCTCACAACATACACAAAAATTAATTTAAAGTGGTACATAGACCTAAACTTGAAGTTACATAAATGACTAATAGTACATGACAGAGTGTTCAAGATCATTAATCATTAAGGAAATTCAAGGCAAAATCATAACGAGATACTTCAAGAATGGCTAAAATTAAAAGACTGACAAGCCCAAAACTGGCTAGGATGTAGAATAACTGGAACTCTCATATGTTGTTCATGACAACATGAAGTAAAACCACTCAAAAAAACAATTTAACAGTTTATTATAACTTGCACTTATTTAAAAATACTGACACCATTCTTAAAAATACACCTAACTCTATGACCCATCAATTTTACTTCTAGGAATTTATGCATGAGAAATGAAAGCATATGCCCACATAAACACCATATAAGAATATTCATAGATCCCCAAATTGGAAAAGCCCAAGTCTGCTATCAGAAAATGACTAGAGACTGCTATCCATCCTTGACAAATGAAAGGAACAAACAAGGAATACACATAAAGAAATCTCAAAATCAATTTGCTAAATGAAAACAAAAAGCCTAGGAAGGAGTAAAGGGGTACTTTTTGAGGTGATGATGATGTTCTATGTCAAACAGGAGGGTGTGCATTTTTTAAGACTTGAATAGCAGAACTATGTTTTATCCATTTCATCGTGTGTACAGTATAGTTAAAATACGCAAATATGGTGCGCCTGGGTGGCTCAGTCTGTTAAGCATCTGACTCTTGATTTCTGCTCAGGTCATGATTTCATGTTCGTGGAATTGAGCCCTGCATCAAGCTCTGTGCTGGGCATGGAGCCTGTTTGAGATTCTCTCTCTCCCTCTCTCTCTGCCCGTCCCCCACCTGCTCGTGCATGCAAACTCGTGTGTGCACGTGCTCCCTCTCTCTCAATAAATAAAATACACAAATATATATTTGTTTTTATATACATATATACATACACATTCAGACATGCAAATATTGAGCTCTAGTTAATGATGTGCATGCTGAAATTACTTAGGGGTTTAATGTACTGATGTCTGCAACTAATTTTGAATTGCATTAAAAAAACAAATTAATAAATAGAGGGATGGATAGATGGACTGACATGTGAAAAAGCAAACAGAGCCCAATGTTAATTGCAGAATCTTGGTTCTGAACATGTGCGTGCACACTGTACAATCCTTTTAACTTTTATGTATGTTTAAAATTTTTCATAAAGTTTTGGGAAACATTGTAATTATGTAAGGACTTTAAAGCAAGATATAATGTATTATGAAAGCATATAATTATGAGGTTTGATGGAGTCAGGAAGAATTATTTTAAAAGTAGTAAGTTTTCCATTTTTCTTGAGTAATCTGCTGAGGGCTACAAAATGAATAGCTTCTAGAAGTGGTTCTCCTCTAACTACATTCAAAGATGTCTGTACCCTAACACCCTTCCTCGGTTTGTGAACTTCCACGGTAGTGTCTCTGTGAACTTGCAATCAGTTCTACCCACTTCCCAGGCATCGGTTTGAATGCTGTGCTCTCAGGGTAACCCTCTCTACAAGATTAGGAATCTCTCATGTCCTGTTTCCCTGTCAGCACTCACCAAAATGTGCTCTGTTTCCTTGTTTGACATCTGCCTTCCTCAACAGCCTACAAGAGGCATAAAGGCAGTGATCACATATGTATTGTTCATCATTATATTTTCACTTTCTGCAACAGTGCTTAGCAGGTATATTAAGTGAATCAATTCTGTTGTGTTAAATATTAAAAGAAAACAGTAGATTACATAGATTACATATACTATTCACAGAAAAGTTTTAATTTAATCACATTAAATTCCTGGGCTGTTTAAGATAAGATCATCCAAACTAATTGGTATCCTGGTTCTATTAAATTATTGAAAGACTTCTCCCAGAAGAGCTTTTTCCAGACAAAGAAAAGTTAGGTGCTCAAACTGGATAATATCTAATTTAAAAAACAACAACAAAACACAGACTGGTTGTTGTTTTCAACTCACTTCCTACTCTTTTCTCAGTTTCTTTTTTGACTTCTTCCTATTATATCAAGGCATATTCCAAACTTTGGACACGAAGTTCAGCATGATGCTAATATAATTGTTTCTGGGGCGGGGAGGGGGGGAAGGCCCAGATGGAGGAAACAAATAAAGCCAACAATCACTATGTAGTAGCTTTTAATATCAGTGATAGAAAACAAAACTGTTATTAGTTTGAACACATAGCATGGGGTTGAAAAAGACAACTACAGGATGTCTACTTTGGGAAACTTAAGAACAGAAATGTCTTGCAAGGAGGTGAGACAATTGTTACAAAACCAAATAAATTCTTTGCTGCAATAATCACACAGAAAGATTGATGCTGGAAGCAGACATATGGCTCACAGGGGAGAAGTAATGAGATAAAGGCACATGCTGCTGGAGCAGGTGATCTACTAATTAGATTTCAGTGATGTGGTTCATATGATGTTTAGATGGAAATTATCTTAAAATATACAAAAGAAACAAAACAGAATAGCAGGGGAAATGACTCAGAGCCAGGATCATAATGAAATCAGGATGGTGGAGCTGACATAAGGTTTTTACAAGACTTTTGTAGACAAATAAAAACAAGTTGTCATGTAATATCAAAATCTTAATAGGATTAAGTGAATAGAGCAATTTAAGGACTAGAAATATAGACTCTATGGTTATCACTTCATCATATGCTATCTTCACAGACTTTCATGAAGGTAGATAGAACTATTGAGAACCTACCATAATAAATATTCATGTCTATATTCATGTCAATAATAAATATTCATATGTCTAATCTATTTTATTCTTCATCACAATTATCTTAGATAATTGTATCCTAAAAAGTAGGGCTCAGATAGGGTAAATGATTTGCCCAAGGACACACACCTGTAAGCAGCAGATCCAAGGTCCAAACTTAGGGTATCTAATTACAAAGATCCTGTCCTTAACTCTGTGCAACATGCTTCATCTTATTCCATAGCACCAAAAAGTCATATGCAACTCTGAACATGCTCTGTAAGGAAATAAAAGTCAATGCAGGTATGTGTTTTATAACACATGCTCACTTCTCCACATTATGCTATCTGTGCCACTATTTGGTGATGATCTTGACCATCAAGAAAAGCTCTTTTTAAGGGCTACTTACTTGGGATGAGACGTTACATTGCACTTTGAACGTAAAACTATTACAATCAAGGAGACTTTTGATATCCCTTTGACATCAATTTTTTCTATGTTCCCATGACTAAATGCTACCCAACCACTAAAGTGTCATTAACACTTTAAACTGAACCATTGATATTGGCTCTTACAATGAGATACAATGATATATTCGAGGTTTGGGAGGCAGAAAAAAGTAGCAAAACTGTCAAATTTTTCTTGTATAACCCTTCAAATTTTTAAATGTCAAGGGATTTAGAAAGCATATTAACAGGGGTACCTGGGTGGCTCAGTCGGTTGAGCGTCTGACTCTTGATTTCAGCTCAGGTCATGATCCTAGGGTCATAAATCAAGTTTTTAGCCTTGCATCAAGCCCCTCATTGGGCACCACTCTGAGCATGGAGCCTCCTTGAGATTCTCTCTCTTGCTTTCTCTCTCTCTCTCTCTCTGTCCCCTCCCCTATTCACTCTCTCTCTCTCTCTAAAATACAAAATAAAATTTAAATTTAAATAAATAAAAAAAGAAAGCATATGAACAAGCATTATTTCTAGGGGGTTGCTTTAGAATAATTTAGGTGACCGAAATACATTTATACCTGACTCATTCATTCATAGTTTCTGTCTGTTGTAATATTAATAAAACACTCCAATCAAGTACTCTGACTTGCACTGACTAGTCCCTGTGTTCTGGCAAGTCAATGGATTTGAAATTTTACTTCCAGCTGAGTAAGCATGCATTGTGCAAAGTAATGTTAATGAATTTATTTAGCAATAAATAAAATTTTTAAAAGTACTCCCTTAGTTGAATTCATGTATATGTTATCAAGAATTAGTAAAAGAAACTCAGTTCATTGGCAATATGCTTACATGAGAACTTTGACAAATCTTTTGATAGAAATTATTAATTATAAGTGTAGTAGCAACATGCCTAAATCAGAAACATGTAGCAAAGTGAAGATCAGCACTAGTCTATTAGCTCCTGGCAGGGACAAATATTTTTAATAATAGTAGTTATCATATATCCAATGCCAATAACCAAGAGCCATCTCACTTTTAATGTGGTATTTCATTTGAAAAATAAAAGAGACATTACAAAGAATAGTTGGATCCAGGATGAGTTAAATGAGAAAAGGTCTCTGAAGACAGAGGATGCATAAAGAGACTCCAATCTCTAAGCCATCTGTCTGATGAGTGAGAAGAAGCCTGGGGGTAGAGAAAATGGCGAGAGAACTCCTTGAGAATGGTCTCAAGTACAGCTGTGGGGAAGATCTCTGGTCCCTGCTGGGAGAGAAATCATAAAGTCAAGTACTTCTGGCTACAAGGTGAACTTGAGATCCAGAGAGTAATGAACACAATAAAAATCAGGTTGCCTAGAAATAACAGGTTCTCTCAGACTGATACTGAAAATAACTTGTTGGTTAACTTGGCAGATGCTTTGTAGACAAACTTGAATTTTGTAAGAATTGATGAACTGACCCTACACCGAGGTGGAGCAAGAGCTAATGAATGGAAACAACCCAGAAAATATGCTTTAAATGTGTGATTGGGTCAATGTCTCTTCTCCTACAGATGAGGAAAGGTATTCCTACTCTTACTCTAATTCAAACAGAATTTACCATCTCCACAGATCCTGTGCTCCCAACACTTGAAAATCACTTTCCCTTTTGATTAAATTAAAATAGACACCTCTAGCCTGTGAGCTCCTGAGTCCTTCCCCTTCTTGGTACCTCATATGAGTGATGCTTACCTGGTTTACCATATTTATCCAGTAAGATTTCTTAAAGACCTACAATGCACCAAGCACTGTACTACATGGTGAAAAACAACAACAACAAGTTTACTTAGAAGATCACCTTCCAGGGGCACTTGGGTGGCTCAGCTGGTTAAGCGTCTGACTTTGGGTCAGGTCATGATCTCACGGTCTGTGAGTTGGAGCCCCTCACTGGGCTCTGTGCTGACGGCTCAGAGCCTGGAGCCTGCTTCAGATTCTGTATCTCCCTCTCTCTGTGCCCTTCCCCTGCTCATACTGTCTCTATGTCTCTCAAAAATAAAAACTGGGGAAAAAAAAAGATCACCTTCCAAAAAAGGTTCTACCAGCTCTTTCACTATTTTCTGAGACATCAGACACTGGTCCAGACTACCAAGAGCTATCTGAAATGAAAAACATAAATAGACCAGACCTGTGACAGTAAATCCTTTTAAACTTTTTTTTTTTAGCGTTTTTATTTCATTTTTGAGACACACAGAGACAGAGCGCAAGCAAGGGAAGGGCAGAGAGAGAGAAGGAGATACAGAATCTGAAGCAGACTCCCGGCTCTGAGCCATCAGCAAAGAGCCCGACACGGGGCTTGAACTCACAGACCATGAGATCATGACCTGAGCTGAAGTCGGCTGCTTAACCGACTGAGCCACCCAGGCGCCCCAGTAAATCCTTTTAAAAAGCCTCAACCATGCAGGCATTTAGTAAGCTAAAAGCCTGTTTGTAAGACTGCTTCAAATCAAGGTCAAACCAGTTGTCCTTGAGCTAAGCAAAGAAAGTGCCAAACTAACTGACTTTGACTTTGAGGAAATGTGTGTTTCCATTTATGTGGTTATTTCTTGGCAACCATTTATAGAGAAGTTACTATGTCCAAAGTACCAATAAAAGTCCTGAGATTAGAGGTAAAAATATAGATAGGATGTGGACCCCTCCCAAGAGGATACAGAGTGTGCCTGTAAATGATTATGACACCAAGTAGAAAGTGGCAAATGTCTTGGAGATGAAAATATATAGGATTAACCTGAGTACATACGCACAAAATTTCAATATATATATTTCCACGTGAGTATTCTCCCTCTTTTGTTTGTAATTATGTGAAGTCAGCATTTCTCTGTAAATTATTGTTCTCATTTCAGTAATGGGTTGTAATTCAACCTGACACCTAGAAGTTGATATAGAGACGGTAGAATGTAAACAGGTATGCTGCGTAGACACAGATGGAATATAATGAGGAGCTTTGGCATGGTCTGAAACGCAAGCAGCCGCTGATGGGAGACAGGGAAGGAGACGGTTCGGGGCAGTGAAGAGAGCAGCTCTGACAACTGAGAGTCTAACTCACTACGGGAGCATCAGCTATTCAAAACCTCTGAGTCATAAAAGTCTTCTGTTAATAAGGGCAGGATGGTTGGGACTACAACACATTTAGCTTCCTATTCAGTATTGGCCTTTCAGATTCCACTGGACAAGTGGATTCGATAAACTCTATGCACTAGGAGGCTTAGTTATCACTGTACTCCCCAGGCCCAGCACAGTGCTTGGGCTCATAGCAGATGCGCAGAAAGCACTGACTCAGTGAGTGACTAAAAGAATTGCATGTAGGTGGCGTTCTAACAACGTCTACTACTTTCTCTCCTTTCTTCTCACTCCTTATCTATGGTGATCAACCATTCTGTTTTGCCTAAGACTTTCCTACTTTTAGCCTTCAAGCTCCACTTCCTGGGAAAACCTTCATCCGAGGCAACCAAGGTTGACTGGTCACTTCCTTCTTCCCACATCGCCTATTTGTGTTTCAGGCATGTCCAGTGTACCTGTGGACCTTACTTATACCCACTGGGGATATTTAAGACTAAAGACGATATTTTAAAGAGCACTGAAAAGTTTGAGGATTTGTTTCTTCAGTTTATTTCCCGCTGACATAAGTCAGACATTAAAATAGACATAGATTTTCAATGTCTTTCCCTAGTCATATGGCAAGTGAATGGATAATCTGCAAATAGAAAAGTTCTATTTGCTAAAAGCCATCGTCTGTCTGAGCACATTATGATGCGATAAAAACACAGAGCGTAAGGCTTCAAGTAATACTTGGGATGTTTCTCTTGGACACCAAGCCAAACAGGTGTGATACACAAAACCCAAACTGACAAGGAACTGGGACAATCTGGTCACTGCCAGAGCAAAGATACCAGGACAGCTGTGTGGGAAAAAAATCAACCTGGCAGTGGGAGACCAAAGCCAACAAAAGAAACCCCAAAATGCATAGAAATCCAAAGGATTTTTTTAAATTAATTCCCACATGTATCCTGACTTTTAGCTGAACTGGAAGCGATTATTAGGGCAAGCACCGTTCTCCAGTGACTGCAAAATAAATGTCATGCCAGCTCTGAAAAATGCAAAATGGCACTGCCAGCAACCCCCAGACTCCGTCAGAGCTGCAGGCGTTCCGGGGGAACATTAAACAACACTGTGGACGGAGAGCTAGATTTTTAAACTAGCCCAGATTCCATGCCTAGCTAGCAAGGATCTTCACTCTACTTCACTCTGCTAGAAGCAAAGGAATTTTACCATCTGGTATTGATGTCTGGCTGGATTAGGAAAGGGCATTTCTCTTGATGATGCTAGTGGAATATCTCATTTATCTGTGTTCCACCACAGAAAATCTGTGATTATTGCAATTTCAGTCATTAAAGATAAACATTTTCAATATAATAGGGTAACTACACTTTTAGCGAGGCAAGTCCAATTAAAGAAACATACATCTCGTTGGGTGCCAGAGGAAAAAACCACCTGCTGGATTTAGTAAGGGATAGCAGGTCTCTGGGTATACGCACTGTGCTTTAAGGGGTCTTCTACCCTAATTTCCCATGAGATACAACTCCATCATATTTTACCTTTCTGTCCTAATGAGGGATTCATTCATTTATTCATTCAAAAATATACACTGGGTACCAGGCACTAAAACACTGGAGACAGAGCGAGGAACCAGACAAAACTGCTGTTCCCATGGAATTTACACCCTGGAATCAGAAGAAAGACAATAAGCAAATAAGTACAATACGTGGCCAGTCAGAAAGTAATAAATGCTTTAGGTAAAAATAAAACAGAGAAGCGGGTAGGGCAGAAGTTGTGAATCTCCTAGGGCTGGTTTTGAGCCACACTTGAGCAAAAGCCTTTCATCGTCCAGAAGACCCAATGCTATTTCTACTCCCTTATGTTACGTAAGTGTTGGAGGAGTTTAAGCAATTAGGTTTGGGCTTTATTTAGATATTGGAGAGAGCAAAAGGTATTATCAGAAGGATTTTAATCAAAGAGAAGTAAGGTTAACTATCAAAGTGGTAGATATTTTTCCCAAATCTCAGACAGGTAGTTCATTGCCCAGCCACAGTACAGCAGAAAGGGAATGGAATTTGTGGTCAAGCAAAACTGGTCTGGAATTTTGATTCAGCCACACCCGCTCTAAGTGACCTTAGCAGCATTATTTTAATCACTATGAACTTTACTTTTTCCTTATTTGTACTATGGATATAATAATTTATTTCATGCTTCTTGGGGTTAATTGTGAATATTAAATATGATAATTAATGAAAATGAAAAGCTTTCAGCACTCATTGATGCTTCTTATGCCACAGTCACTGTGATGCATCACGCCCTCCCTTTCACCTTCTGCAATGAACTGATCAAGATTAAGGAAAGAGAAGAGATTACAAAGGGTAAGAATTGACTCGATTAACTGCAACAGGACTGAAGGTCTCAGAAAAATGGGATGTCTCCACGTATTTCTGGATATAGGACAAAAATCAGAGGTGACAGTCTAGAATTGTGTCCTCTCTGCATTCTTGCCGAGCAAAGGAAAACACAAGCAAGTTGCAGCGCCATCGGGGCGAAGCCTTTCCTAACGTATTTCATACTTTGTGTGGTGCTGAGACCCTGCACTGAGAAGTGCATGAGGATTCATAACCCAGAACTGCTGTGGGCATGACAGGATCCGCGCCAACCTAAAAGATGCAGAAAGACATTTCCATTAAGTCTTTATTTCTAAAGCAGAAACGTATTTTAGGAACAAGAAAATCGATTTGCAGTGGCTATAAAAAGAAAATTTTTGATTATTGTATTTTAAGGAAAAACTAATGTTATGCATTTTTTTAATTGAAGTGTAGTTGACATGTTTCTCATTTCTTATCTTTTTAGTAATTTTTTTAATTGGTTAAATGCACTCAAGTATTCTAACGCTGAAGTGAGTCCAGTCCAAACTCTGATGTGAAGCTAAACTACTGAACTAAGGAGCATGAGGCCAAGTGCTCACAAGGGTCCTGCCTGCTCCTTTCAAGGGTAAGGAGGGCAAGGGACAGTCTATTTGCAACGGAGAAAATGGAAATGATCTGGGGAATATACAAAAACATGCAGGCCCTGGTTGGAAAGGGATTGCCTGTTGACAAAGTATGATGACCAACCATCCAGGTCTGCCCAGGACTGAGAGATTTCCTAGGACACAGGGTTTTCTGTACTAAAATTGGACAGTGTCAGGAAAACCGAGATGAGCGGTCACACTATGGCAGGTCTCAGTGATCATTATCTGGAGGGTGAGGGCGTGACAGAGAAGGAGGGGCAGAGCAAGCAGATGCTGAGAAAAGGAGACAGGCCTTAATTTGAGTTTTATTGGGCGGGAATTTTATTTTTACATTGTTTTCTTGACGATGGTGTTTGGGGGGCTTTTATTGAGATATAATTGACGTACCATAATATTCACCATTTAAAGCACACAGTTGAATGGTTCTTAGTTAACACAGATTATGCAACCATCACCACTATCTAATTCCAGAACTTTCCCACCAACCCAAAAAGAAACCTGTATCCATTACAAATCACTTCCAATTTCCCCTCTGCTTCATCATCTAGCATCTTAAAAGAAGGTGATTTGAATTTTCTGCATTTAGGAGAAAAGGATAAGTAATAAGGCACATAGGGAACCCAGCGAATGTTGGGGCTTAAGTATAATTGGTGTGTCTCACATAGCCACACTGTGAAGGGGAAAAAACCACTCTGAATCCTTTAATGAACAATCTCTTTATTTTATTTCCCCAAATTCACTGTTGGTTAGGAAGTAACCTGGTGGGAACTGGTAACTGATGTCATGAAAAGCTTGAGAAAATTATAGTCATGGTTATGTAATCAGTTTTTCTTAGCTCTTCTTTAGATCCCAATATTTTCCAGGATTATATCATCACTCTCTATCTCATTTCATTTCCTTAGAAATAACTTGAAATTAGAGATTAGAATGATTAGGTTGGTTCAGAGCCTTATATTATGTGGCCTCTTTAAAATCAATTAAGGAGTATGCATTTTTCACCTTTTCATTAGAAATGATTGCTCGTCATTAAAAATATAAATGTTTTACTCTAAACAAAAGCTATTAGAAAACTGTTTGATCAGCTGTGTTTCCCTCCACACCAATGTCTGGTGTGTATTTGTTCTTGGCATGGAAAAGCAGTAGTTTAAATTTGAATCTGCCTTAACCAAATTTTGCTAAATATTACCAAACTTGCCATTTGCCATGTTTGCCGGCTGTTCCACAGTGATAGAAGGAAACTTTCTGGATTTCTGGACTCTGGAAGTCATACAGAAACATGAACAGGAGAAAGTTACCAAAGAGCATCAGACTGCTTAACTGCTTATCATCAACTCCTGGCTTCAAAAGCAAGGCCACTATTGTTCAGACCATAATTTAAAGTTTGTTACCTTGAGTATGAGATAGTACCATCAACCACCCATTGGCAGAAATTTCAAATGTTAATTATGGCTAGCAGGAATAAATTTTCATTTATTTACGGGAAATAAATTTTCACATCCTATGTTCTCACTAGATCCTGCTTGTGACGCATAGCACACATGTGAAAAACACGTGACCTGTGTTGGTTGGAAGAGTTAAGACATCTGGACTGTATGTGGGCTGAATATGTGATCTCATCCATTTTGTTATTCTTTAATGTTTGTTTATTTTTGAGAAGGGGGGGAGAGCAAGTGGGGGAGGGGTAGAGAGAGAAGGGAACAGAGCATCCAAACTGGGCTCCGTGCTGACAGCAGAAAGCCTGATGAAGAGCTTGAACTCATGAATCATGAGACCATGACCTGAGCCAAAGTCAGATGCTTAACCAACTGAACCCCCAAGCACCCCTGATCTCATCCATTTTAGAACCACATTCTAAAGAAATTAGCTAATCAGGCACAAACTAAGCTGGCAAGAAACAAAATGTGTGCCTTGGTCTAGGATAGTGGGTTTTAGCCTGGTATTCATAACCCCTCAATGATTTAGGCATCTACTGACCAGTTTTAGGAAACCTGTGAACATACTAAACTAGTATACAAAACATTGAACTTTTTTTTTTTTTTAAAGAAAGAAGTCACCACTTCTCATCAGATTCCCAAACTGGTCAATTATCCAAGATAGGTTAAAAAAAAAATCATTGCTCTTAAATGGGCAAAAATAACATGCATTATTCCAAAGAATACATAAGGATGGCCAAAAGACACATGAAAAGATGTTCGATACCACTCATCATCACTGAAATGCAAATCAAAACCACAATGATCCATCATCCCACACCTGTCAGAGTGGCTAAAATAAAAAACACAAGAAACACCAGTGTTGGGAAGGATGTGAAGAAAAAGGAACCATTGTGCACAGTTGGTGGAAATGCAAATTAGTGCAGCCACTGTGGAAAACAGTACTGAGTTTCCTCAAAACTTTAAAAATAGAATTACCATATGATCCAGTAATTACACTATTGGGTATTTACACTAAGAATACAAAAACACTAATTCGAAAAGATACGTGCATCTCTATGTTTATTGCAGCATTATTTACAATAGCTAAGACATGGAAGCAGCCCAAGTGTCCATCCATAGAGGAATGGATAAAGAAGAGGTGGTATATATGTGCAATGAAATATTACTCAGCTGTAAAAAAAGAATGGGATCTTGCCATTTGCAACAACGTGGATGGATCTAGAGAATATAATCCTAAGTGAAATAAGTCAGAGAAAGACAAATACCTTATGATTTCACTCTGATGTGGAATTTAAGAAACAAAACAAACAAAGAAAAAAGAGACAAATCGAAAAACAGAGAACAAAGTCATGGTTACCAGAGGGGAGGTGGGTAGGGGAATGGGCGAAGTAGGTGAAGGGCATTAACAGTCCTCTAATCGTGATGAGCACTGAATAACGTTTAGAGTTGTTAAATCACCATATTGTAACCCAAAGCTAATATAATACTGCATGTTAACTGTACTGGAATTGAAAGTTAAAAACATGACTGCCCTTGAAGAGTTTAATTAACATAATTGATTCTATTTCCTAACAAACTATCTGCCTCCATAAATAAAGCATATATTTTGCCTGCTCAGAAATCTGTCCCAAGTCTGATTCAGCAATAAGTAAATTTCTGTATTCATATTTTTACATGAAAGTGTGTATTTCCACCTTTATTGCACATACATTGTACCAAAATTTGGCCAGAGGAGCAGAAAAACTGTGAGTAATTGGAATAAAGGTTTTATTATGAGGATTAGATTTTTATGTAATTATGGAAACTGGGGGAGAAGTCTATATAAATCTATTGCTCTGTGTCTGGTATTGAGTCTGAAGTTGCTTGGCTGGCATTTGTGAAGAGAATCTAAATGTGAAAGTGTAAAAGAGCTTTAAGCAACTGGAATCCACATCTGTCTCAAGTCCCCTTCATCCTTGATAATGCAGGTGACCACAGGTGAAATTGGCATCCTTCACCACAGTCCAATACACAAACCGCATAGAAGTTGAAGAAGGAAATTCACCAGGATATCCAGTGCTTTGGAGAAGCTCAGAAGATACCATGGGAGCTGGAGGGCTTGAAGACACATATGTTGCTCTAAATCAACAAAGGGAGCCAGCAAATCAGTAACAATCCAACGGCGTGTGGCAGTTCCTGGAACCCTACACTGATCTTTAGAATGCAGAAATGACTGCTATTTCACATCCACCCTCCAAACGTCATAAAATTTCTTCTTTGGACAACCCTAATCCAAAGAGAAGGGAATTCTGGGAAACGGAGTTCCAGCTAGGTTTACTTGACACAGTCTAAAGCTACCACATACACAGTGCTCGACTGACTACAGGCATGGGGGGAGAAATGCTTTTACTTCTCATAGCCATAAAATGAGGGCAATAGTTTATTCATAATCTATCCCCTTCAGTTACTGTAAACCATGAGACGCTTATATTGGCAGATTTATTTATTTGAACTTTTTAAAGCTGTAACCAGCATCTCACTAACCGAAAGCCACTGTGTAACTCCCAAGTACAGAGTATAAATATGGAAGAATGAGACGGAGCTTGTATCTAAGACTCATAAGCGATCAGTATCTATGATAAAGCTATCGAGGAAATCAATGAAAGAGAACAATACACATAACGGACAAATGGGGAGTGGTAAATGGCAATCCACAGAAGGAAAACACAAAATGGTTAATACGTGAGTATGAAGGAATGTTCAAATACACTGGTAATCAGAGGAATACAAATTAAAACAGTAAGATACTACTTTTATGTCACAGACTAGCAAATATTAGAATGCCATATGTCGGTGAGGACATGAAGCATAAACACTCACACACTGTTGGTAGGGGGAAGATAAGAACAGACAGACTGAAAAGTTCCCTGGGAGTACTTACTTGAGTCAAGATTGCTGACCCAGTAATGATACTACTGGGGTCATATCAAAAAGAAGAAATTCTCATAAAAATCTATCATCACCAGAATATCAAGGATATTCATTGTTATGTTTACTCAAGTTAGATAGTCGAAGGCAATATATAAGCCTCTATGTAGGTAAATAAATACAAAAAATACAGTGGGCATGTACTATAGAATGCTATCTAACAGTTAGAAGCAAAAAATTATATGTATCTTCTATAACATAGATAGCTATCAAAAAGCCAGTGTTTGATGACAAAGGTAAAAATACTGCATTTTATGTAAATTATAATGTGTACAGGCAAAGGTGTAATAATAATTTTAAAAGGACACATAAAAACTCAAAAGTACAAATCAAACACAGTCACAGGCTCCGGAGGGAGGAAAATGGGAGTGAAGAATGAAAATAAAAGTGACTAATCGATCAATAAGGCATGGGCTCTGCACAGAAAGGTGACAACAGTGTACTGTGGAATGATTTAACTCTCTGTCTTTATGGACTGTGAAATAAACAAATAAAAAACATTTGTAGCTGGCCCAATAAATAAAAGGAGGCTTAAGTGTTTTTTAGAGAACCTAAGGATAGAGAGTTTTATCTGTTGCAACTATTCTCTCAGTTCCGGTAGTCCTCTATCAAACCACAGGACTCAGGAGATTTTCTGGTTTTGTGGTTCCTCAGCCTCAAAGACAAATTGAGTTTCCAGGTAAGAGAGATATTGGTTAGATGCCAAAACAGGCACTTTGGAAAGCGAAGTATATATTTTCAATTTTAAAAAGAAAAGACAAGTAAGATTAAGTACCATTGATATAGAAAATACTAATGTTTTATAATCATAATTTTAATTTTAATATTTTATGCTTTATAACTTAAAAAGTCATGGTAGGAAAATATAGTTAAGAACCCTCTAGAAAAGAGAAACTAAGGCAGACAGTAAAGGTGAAAAGAATGGAAACCTCACCTTAGCATCATTCCTCTTAAAACAAAGCTCTTCTGCTGAGTGGGCTAAATGTGATGCCATTTTCTTTTTCATTTCCTATAGAACAACTCCACTGTGAAGTATCTGAGTAGCTTCACAGAGTGGAGTCCCCATAGGGTTTTGTAACCTCTGACTGTTGGCTCTCTACAGATCTTTATTGTATTAAAAATACTGTAATCAGAAAGGTGGATCATTGGGTGAAATTTTAGATCATAGTTTTATGACATTTATCATTTGAAGGACGTATTAGACTTCATATACCAAATTATCAAATGTTAATTGAACATCTACAATATGTCATATATTCAACTAGACCTTAGATTTTATTAAAAAAAAAACTGATGTGGTACCTGTAGCAGTTAGAATAATGGCCTCTTCTTCCAACCCCCATTCCCACCCCCACTGCTCCTTCCCTTGCCAAAAATGTCTACATCCACTGTTTATTTCTGTTAAAAGACTTCTTAAGATGTCTTCCCAGGGCATCTTGTCTTGTTCACCTGTGTAATTTGAACACCCAGTATATCCTCTCAGTGGGACAATAATGGCCATTGTTGTTTTATTGCTAGTCTAGTAATTAATTATTTTCCCATTAAAGGTCTTTTTACTCACCTGAGTATTAAGAGACAAGATGGCTTGGATAGCCGTTCAGAGGACCAGGAGTTTTGTTTTGTTTTGTTTTAAGGAGTTTTCCATTAGTTAGAAATAGTTGCATTAGTTAGAACCTCCAACCTTTATGCAGAGGAATATCTTTATGCTGCTGTACCTGGATTTGGCTTTAATTTTTAAAGTCAACAGATAAAGAGTCTCTCTCTCATGTCTGAACGATCGATGCCATTAACATCAAACAGAGGTACCCTTTTGTGTGGGTAGCTGGTATCACTTACTAAGAAGTCTGAGTCTAGGCAGAGGCATTTTACTTTACAGGTTAACACAGTCATATACAAGTGAAAAAATATAAGGAGAGATATTTTATGTAAATATTATAAAATATTTTAGAGCAAGTAAGCCACTCAGTCTCGCCCTCTGCTACACAAGGATGACTCTCAGAGGCGTCTGATGCTTTATAAATAATAAATACTGCAATTCTCAAATAACATCCAGGAGTTGCTGAAATTGAATACCTTTCCCACTTGTCACACCCAATCAGAGGATCCATCTGATACAAAAATCTATGTGTTTTGAACAACCAGAGCCAAGCTCAGCCTGGCAAGATGTTCGCACTTAGGCAGAATTGAGACCAAGGGAAGGAAAACTCCATTTCCCGTCCTACAGGCATCCCCAGGGCACATAGATTAAGCAGGCTTGCTTAATATACTGTATATAATTATACTTCTGTAATTTAACTTATTATTCCCTCTGTGTGTTTTTTGCCCCTTAAGTTAATTTCACTTAAACACGCTGTGATGCAATTGCATTTCTGATTGTCAATATAAATCACTTTATGCCACTTATTCAAGACATAAGAGGCAACTCCTTCTTACACATGCACCAGGATCTCCTTTGGAAAAAGAAATACGTAAAAGGCATTTGCCTGAAAGTTGAGGATTCTAGTCTGAAAGTCTAGATTCTACTAGATCTTCAGAAGGTGAACACTGTCAAGGCAAATCAGAGGATACACCTTGAACTA
Organism: Paguma larvata; assembly: GCA_030068075.1. Classification (NCBI taxonomy): domain Eukaryota; kingdom Metazoa; phylum Chordata; class Mammalia; order Carnivora; family Viverridae; genus Paguma; species Paguma larvata. The sequence continues at coordinate 32,593,844 of CM057836.1, forward strand.
GAGGGGGACCATGTACTTCGTTGTAATAGTAAGTCCTTTTATGTCACTGGTGGTGGGGTAAGTTCGATCTGTGTTACAAATAACATTTCGCTTCTCATTGCAAAAAGTAGTCTTTTTGGGAAATCACAAACCTTTATCTCTATCTCTGTCATTTCTATCTCTATCTCTATCGCTATCTCTATCTCTACCTCTGAGTTAGAAAAGAAAGGAAAGTATATAATTAGGCTTAGGAGGCATTTCCCTGATAAAGCTGGCACAGAAATATATTAGAGCAACTTTGCAATATTTGTAATACTGGTTGTTCAGTGTTTCAACAAACTTCTTTTTCCGATCTTATTTTTTAACCTTTTTACTTCTAAAGTTCTTAAGGCCAAGGCCATTAGCCTTGCCTCCACACTATAATGTAAAAGCACTAGCCATTACCGTTGCCAATCAAGGGAGTACTTTTATCTCCAAAGAACACCCTGCATTTGAGTTTTTATATTTATTTCTAAGGATAAAGACTATTTTCTAAAACAGAGGTCTATAATAATTAAAAAATTAAATGAAGAATGAATCATTTTCTTTTCCTTAGGAGATATAGTAAGAGCATCAGCAAGAATGAAGAACTTATATGCCCAGCAGCTTGAAAGACACTGTGGAAGAAGGAATAGATATTAAGAGCACAGGACTCAAATTATGGTAGAAATAATATACCCAACTACTTCCTTCATAAGGTGAAATGATAAGCTGTGCATTGAAATACTTTGTTGTTATTGTTGTTGTTGTTCCCTGAGCATTGCATTCCTGGAATGTTTTATTAAAAAGTTGTTTTCCTGGGGCGCCTGGGTGGCTCAGTTGGTTAAGCCTCAGACTTTGGCTCAGGTCATGATCTCACAGTTCATGAGTTCAAGCCCAGCGCAGGGCTCTGTACCGACAGCTCAGAGCCTGGAGCCTGCTTTGGATTCTGTGTCTCCCTCTATCTCTGCACCTCCCTCTCTGTCTCTCAAATTTAAATAAATGTTAAATTTTTTTTTGTAACACATGAACCAAAACCATAAAGTGATTAGTAATTAAAGGTGAAAAGCAAATAAATGCACTCAAAGCCTGGTTAGGACTTTTTTAATAAGTTAGAATAGTTTTTAGAGAAAAAAATATTGTGACTTTTGAGAGCATCATTTTAAGTCATATCATGATAAAAGAGGATTGACTCAGAGCTGCAGTACGTGTATAGCCACACAGATTCAGTTCTGTCCTTTACGAATTTTAGTCCTGATTTTAACGTCCTCCTTATTAATTTTGCCATATAGCAAAGATGTTTACAAACCTCTATTTATAGTGATGTAAAAACCATAAATCACATTACTGCAGATTAAAATCTCAAGCCTATTTCTCTTCGAAGTACTTACATACTTCAAAAGACTTCCCTGGAGCTTAAATTTTTGTCCGTATCTAGTCTCCAGAATTGAAATCACATGGGAATTTAGGGAAACAGATTTCTGAATCAATCCACCAGGCACGATTTCTCTATAGCAGTAATGCTGCAAATGGATAAAATGCTGACAGAGAGAATTCTAAGAAAATCGCCACATCAGATTACATTGAGACATGCTATCGACAAAAAGCAAACAATTCATAAACCCTAAAATAGGAAAAGTGTTTCTTTATAGATCTAATAATCTAACAACAGTTCAATCTAGAGTTTTGTAGGCTCTGCAATTGTTTCCTACCTGTTTTTTTTTTTTTAAGTTTTTGTTCAAAAGATTCTTGACTTTCAGTGTCCTTTCTGAGAACACGTAAACTTTATAATTGTTATTTTTTGGTTTGTGTTTTTTTTTCCCTATGACAAGTTTCCAAATCTGTAGACTCTTGAGTATTGCCACATATTTCTTTACAATTGAAGAGGCGAAAAGGCTCATTATCACAGTTTCTAAAATCTTTGTTTTATAATTGACATAAGGGATATCTCAATTATATATTGTTTATCCAGTTGTATCCATCTGTTAGCTAGTGCAGGAAACTTTAAGAGGCCTCTCCCGATGGATTTCTAAGTAAACTTGACAATTTCAAGATCCTCAAAAGTTATTATTCTAAGATATGTCTTAGATCTAGAGTCACAGACACTGATAAGGTTGTAAGTACTGTATAGGAATTATTTTATATGTGCTAGTAGTACACGAGATTCAAGCCCATTGACTTGAGTCATTTCCTATTCAACTCTTGACTTTACAGGTCAACTTCTATTTCCCTTTTCAGGAAAGTTGTTTTTAATTCTCCCATTCCTGGTCAAGGATTTTCAATCGATATTAAGTTTAATGTAGTCATGTCTCTATCCTCATCATACTGACAATCTTTAGGCAAAGTTTTATTCCCTTTCTTTGTGCCAGTTCCTCTGAACAAAAAAAAAAAAAAAAAAAAAAAGAATGTTTGATGGGAAACAAATGTTTGGTAATCCATACCCCAAAAATACTGACAGAATAAACAGAATTGTGTGTGCTTTTAAGAATTATTCATGTTATGTTCTCTTCTGTTAAATGTTTGCCTCTCTTTTCCACAATTACAAGAATAATATTCTGAATTGGGTTCACTTTTACTTGTAATAATTTTGAAGTAATTGATTGATATTTGGAGAAAAGAGCAGTTTTTGGTATATTCTAAAAAATAAAACCTCAAATCAGCCTCAGTAGGATCACTGCAATATTTCAGATGGAAAACAAATGCCTAGGACCTACCTGCTTGAAATATGCTTTTAATGTGAAGTAAGGTGCATAATTAGTGCAAATGATAAGGCATGCCAGTTTTCTCAGGAAAAAGGCACCTTTCTTTCAATGAATGAGATATTTCTTTTATTCTGTTTATATTCAAACACGAAATAAGGACAACATTTTTACCACAGGTGTGTGTGAATTTGCATAAACTGTGGGATGAAATATCAAAATCATTTTAATAAAATGAAAAGTAGGACATACTAGAATTAAAATTGAGTATATAATTATCATGTTTACCATATTTTTGATGACATGAAGCAAACAACTATGTTTAGATGTGCATCTGTTTCAAATCACACAAACTAGTGCTATTGCTAAAAATATTCTCTAAGAGTACGCCAAACTCTGAAGAACATAAATGTTTCTTAGACTTCTCCAGACAGCCATCTCTCTCAGGTGTTTTGATCTACCATTCTGACTTAAAAAAACAACAACGATAACTTCTAAATCTGATGTATCTTTGTTTTTCTTAAAATTAACTTACTCCTACAGGAAAAAACAAACACACTTTTTGTCTTCACACAAAAATCCCCAGGAATGATAATTAATGAATTTTTTCTATTATATCATCATCATCATCATCGTTATTACTTCATCTACCCAAAAAAGGAAAAATTCATTACATTTCAAATTGCTTTATTTCCATCTTAAAGATAGTTCCTATAATGACTCTCCACTTCAAATGTTTCTCAGAAACTTCCCTCAGGTTGCATCATGAGGACTGCAGAACAGTAAGATTATTCCAAATTCTAAGTTACCACATCTGTGACCAGTCATTTTGGGGTCAGTCGCCATCCTCATTGAACTGGCAAAGTTTTTACTAATTATTCATCTATAAACCTGGCCTTCTTTTCATTCTCAAAGGCCTACTTGGGCCTCATGCCTTTGCTATTTTCTAGATTTCTCAAGGTAACTTGGACCTTGTGTCATATTTATTCAAGCGAATACATGAAAGTTCATGGAATTCTCACCTTTGTTTACAAACGAAATAAACCTACCACTATCCCAAGAACTTATTTTGAAACCAGGTTTTTAAAATTCCCCAAAATTCTTTTTAAGAGACCAAGCTTTCCTAATATATTTTTAGGAACCAGAGAAGCAAAAAACCAACCTGTAGATGAAAAGTTCATCCTCAGATAAAAGTAAAGACGGTTAAGCCATTCTTCCATTCATTGGGTGACTTTTCGTATTTGCCATATTCTCTTTCCAAATAGCATTCTTCCTAATTTTCTAAGCATTTTGATGAACTGTAACTCTTTTTAAGTTTATTTATTTATTTTTGAGAGAGACGGAGACACTGTGAGTGGGGGAGGTACAAAGAGAGAGCGAAGAGAGAAAATGAAAGAATCCCAAGCAGGTCTGTGCCTGCAGACTCGAACTGCAGATCTGATGTAGGCTCCAACTCATTAAACCATGAGATCATGACCTGAGGTGAAACCAAGAGTTGGATGCTTATTCGACTGAGGCACCCAGCGCCCCGAATTACAACTCTTTAAGGTAAGGAAAGCATCTATGTGTGCATTAGGTCATGCCATCTACTGTATCTGTGGCATGGAGAAGATTAGAGGTACAAAACAAAAGCCCTCCTTGTATCCACTCTTGTAAAAATATTAATCTACCTTCTATAAACTTGATGTAACTATAGAAAGGACATACAAAACAAGTGCTATGTTGTTATGATTAATTAAAAATATTTCACACAATCAACAGCTCTGTACCCACAACGCTTATTTAAATAAAGGGTGTCGCCTTCATCTTTGAAGAACTCTACATACCCCTCTCCATCATCTATCTCCTGCCTTGCTCAGATGTAACCACTATCCTAAATTAACTTTATCACTCACTTGCTTTTAAAAACAGGTGTGCCACATTTTTTGAATCCCTAAACCAGCTATTATTTAATTTTTGAATGTTTCTGTGAGATGATATAAATAAACTTTTGATTACATTTTCTGCGACTATATGCTTTCAGCATTTTATTTCTAAGAGTTACCCATATTGTTAAAAAACAAAAGCATACCTCTTGATTTTCACTACGATATTGTATTCTATTGTACGAATAAACAATTTTTTATCCATTTCACAACTGATGAATTTTTGAGTGTCCTCAGCTCTTGCAATCATAAACTGTGCTAGTACAAATTCCTGGTACACGTTTGCCATGACTCTTAAACTGTTTCATGTTATGAAGCCGTTTGGTAGTTCATAGAAGCCTCTCTTGCCCTTTTCATAACAATGTTATAAAGAATTAAATAATTTACACGTTTTTAAATAAATAAAATAAAATATGTAGTGTTAAAACCAATTGTTTGACAAAGACTAAGAACAAACTGAGGGTGACGGGGTTGTTGGAGGGGGGAGAGTGGGTGACGGGTATTGAGGAGGACACTTGTTGGGATGAGCACTGGGTGCTATATGAAAACCAACTTGAAAATAAATTATTTTAAAAAAATAATAAACCAAAAAAAAAATAAAACCAATTGTTTGAAAATACAATTAATGGGGTGCCTGGGTGACTCAGTCGGTTAAGTGTCCAACTTCAGCTCAGGTCATGATCTTGGGTTTGTGAGTTTGAGCCCCGTGTCGGGCTCTGTGCTGATGGCTCAGAGCCTGCTGCCTGCTTCGGATTCTGTCTCCCTTTCTCTGCCTCTTCCCCCTTGTGTGCTGCCTCTCTCTGTCTCTCAAAAATAAATAAATGTTAAAAAAAATACAATTAGAATAGTTTTTTAATAAGTGTTAGAGTAATGTCTGTTCTTTAACCTCATTTTAAAAAATCTAACATTTGTGTAATGACTGCTAAAATTTCAAAGAAATGATTAGCACAAATTGTATTTGGGAAGACTGCAATGACCGTAATGTGACATGACTATATCTATAATTTCTGTGGTGATAAAACCTAGGTATTGTTACCACTACTGGTAGAGCATTTCCTTCAATTATTAATGAACCTTCTGTTAAAAGTTAATTGTTGGGAGCCGTTTTGGGCTCACAGGTTGAGACCCCTCTCTGTGTGGAAAAGGTTGAAGCAAAGCTCCAGCCAAACTGGCGACTACCTCCTTCTAAATAATCTTTCAGACCTGCATTTCTTGAACTGCTCTCGTTGGCCTAAGGGATATAATGCTCTTTGGGTTTATGGCATATGGAAATGGGGACCTGGAGTGCGATGTCTTGATGGATAAAATCTGAATGAGAGTAATCTGGCCAGAGGTAACCTCAAGGTTGCCTCTTGGGGATAGGTTACACAAATTGATCATATAGAATAGCAGTTACGAGTTGGCTAGAAATTAGCAGAGGTTAGGCCCCAAGACTCCTTGAACCAAACTAGATTTTCCCTGCAGGTATCGCATTGTGTTAATCATCCCCTCAGCCCCACCATGAAACCTCAAGGCACATATCTGGAAAGCTTCTCTCAGTATTTGGTTAACAGACTGATAGGAGAGATTGTAAAGAGACTTAGGACCTTCCCCGGAAGTTAGCCTAGCCCAAAAGTTGGAAGCACTGTTTACAGATAAGGTACAAACAATAGCCAAACAAAAGTAGCTACGCATATCTTCACTGATCAACAACAAATATTGACTACCTTCCTGACGCTAACATTTCACGAATCCTTTTGCTATTCCCATTCCCACGCTCTTTATAATAAAAAGGTAATAACAAAATACTTTTACAGAAACTGCTGTTTGTATAAAGGACAGATAAACATGAGCCCTTACGATATAGGCTCACTCACTCATAAAGGAAAAGAACTTAGACAAGTATTGGAGATCATGTCTCTACCAAGCAAATAATATCTCCTTCATTATGGTTAAAGATTATGGATAGAATGTCTCCTAATCTATCTATAGATGGTTAACATGGGTCTTAAGGCAACAATGTATGCGCCCTCTGTTTACCAAGGGCTAGGACAATCCTGCTCTCTTCCTAAAAACTTTATCTTGTTATTTCCTCTGCTCTGCCTCAAAAACAATGTGTAACTTTGGAACAAAGTCATAAAAAACAATTACTGCCTAATCTAAGAAAAACATTATCTCCTTCTAAGTCTGAGGGATTCACAAATATGCCAACCTAAGAAAAGTTGTAAATGATACCTTGTCACAGATGTATTGTCACTCGCTACCTTTAAAAATAAAGACACTGAGACTAGCAGGGCAGAGATGCCAGAATTGCCAGGGCTGCCTGCTTGGTCATCAGACTCCATCTTTCTCGTGGCTCTCTCACTTCCTTTCGCCTGACCGTCCGTCCTTCGTGGATCCCTAGATTCGCCGGAACCAAGGACCCCGGCAGTTAATGAAAATAAAGATGAAATGTTTTTCACATCTAAGAGCATAGACTCTCTGAAATCTATTCACATACCTTTTCAGAGTCCATAGATATCTGTCAAAAATCTATGATCTGGAAAAAACTTCACTAAATGATTTCAAATTATTTCCAAAATTATTTTCTCAATTTACGCTCACAATTACTACACAATAAGAGTTTTCATTGTTTCACATCTTTTCAAGACGATATTGTCGGACTTATAATTTTTGTCATTGTTGAAGTAAAAGAGCATTTTGTGATGGCTTTAATTTGCATTTCTGTGATTTTTATGACACTGGAAATCTTATATGTTCATTAACCACTTGTGTTTCTACTTCTGTGAAATAGCTGCTCATGTTTTTGTTCATATGTCTTGTTGAGTTTTCAGAGTTCTTTATATTCTCTTGGAAAAAATTCTGTTGTTACCATCTCTTGAAAAATTCATCTTTATTTTTGTGGTGCTTTTTGATAACTAAAAGTTGCTCTTTTAACATAATCGAAATTATTAATCTTATATCATTTCTATTTTTAGTCTTAAGATATCTATCCTAATTTTAAAGACTTTAAGTTTTGTGTTGTCTTCTTTTTTTTTTTTTTTCAAATTTAAGCCTTTAATAATCAACGGTGTATGTTAGACAGCTTTACTGGCTTGCAAGAGCCAATTATTACATTTTTAGAAATTTAGGGAGCATAAAATTGACCACAATGGTAATACTTACAATGCAGAAACTTGCAAACATTAAAAATAGGAGTTTCTTTATTGGTTTGTCTGGCGTTTTTTTCAGAGAGGACATCTGGTTTTTAAACACTTATCACCACACGTTTGTCCTTATTCTACCTAGAATTTATTTTTTAAATATACAATCATCATTTGTTAAAGAATTCACCCTTTCTCAATTCATCTAGAATGCCGACTCTGTCACTATTTCAAGCATACATGGGTCTGTTAGTGAACTAACACACTGACATATTTATATATAGATACAGATTTATAGATAAAGATATCAATAACGTGCTTAGTTACTATAACCATACAATAATTTCAGATCTGTGAAGCCAAGTAATCCCAAATTGTTTCTTAGGAGTGTTTTGTCTATTTTTATATTTGATCTTCCACATAAAATTGAAAATCATCCCTCAAGTTTCTGAATTATAACTTTTGTGTTAAAACTTCTAACTGTGTTAGAACTTCTCGTAGAAGTTCTCTATAATTCTATAGACCAATTTGGGTAATTGAACAGTACCATATTATGGTTTTTTGCCATTAGCATAATGCCATTGATATGGATCTTTAAAGAAAGCTTAAAGTTTTATAATTTTCTTCTAAAGAACTTGTATGCATTATTTATTAGTGGCATTTTATTTATAATGTTATTGGTATGATTGTTAAATTTCACTTACTGATCATTTTTCCTAGTATATATAAATGCAGTTAATTTTTATATTTTGATTTTGTATTCAAACTTGCCATGCCCTTATATTAAATCTAATGCATTTTCTGGGTGCACTTTGACATTTTCTATTAACAATAATTATCTGAAATTATGAAATTAGAAATCTTATTTTCCAATTCTTATATTCTTTTTTCCTTCTCTTATTGTTTAGGAAAAGATTGTGTTGAAAAAAAAATGGGACTGGCAGGCACTCTGCTTATAAAAACATTAAAGAGTATGATGTTTTCTGTAAGTTTATAGTAAATATCTTTTTTTTAAGTTTGTTTTTTTGAGAGAGAGAGTGAGCAAGAGAAGAACAGAGAGAGAGGGAGACAGAGAATCCCAAGCAAGCTCCACACTGTTAGCAGAAAACCTGACACAAGGCTGGAACCCACAAGCTGTGAGATCATAATCTGAGCTGAAATCAGTTAACTTAACCAATGGAGTCACCCAGGCACCCCTATAATAAATATCTTGTAACAGATTAAGAAAGGTACCCTTTTCTTATTAATCTGTTAAGAAATACATACTATATTTTATCATATTGTATATATTGAAATTATTGTATGATTTATTCTCCTTTAATTTTTTAAAACTTGGTAAATGGTAATAGATGAGTTTCTAATGTCAAACAAAACTTTCATTGCTGGAGATAACCTGATTTTAGTAGTGATATATTAACATTTTTACATGTGGCTGGCTTTGATTTGCCAATATTTTTATCCAAATTTTTCTCATCTATATTTAATATGTGTGATTTGTAATTTTCTGTCTTCTTTGGTCCTTGATACATTTTTGTGTGTCTAAGTTTTATAAGCATTATAAAATACGTTAGTGTGATTTTTTTTTCTATTCTTCGGAATACTCTGTGAACAAGTAAAGTTATTTGTTCCTTAAATGACTGAAGAACTTGGATATAAAATCATTTGCATATAAAATTAACTTTGTAGGGTGGTTTTTAACTACTGATCTGTCTTTGATTTGGGTATTGTTTAGATTTTTTCTTTTACCTCAACTCAGTTTTAATAAACTATATTTTTCTAGGGATTTTCCATTTCATCTAAGGTCAAATGTGCTGGCATAAAGTCCTTAATACTATTCATATCCTTTTTCTAATTTTTACATGCTCTCTAGTTATGTCTACCTTTTTTACTTCTAATTTTTACGACTTCCGTCTTTTTTTGTAACCAGTGTTGCTGAGACAGATAGACAGTTTGACTAATAGATAAAGGTATCTATCCTGGATTGCCCAGTAAGGTCAGGTCTAATCACATGAGCTCTTAAAAGTGAAAGACAGGAAGGGCAGCAGGGCAGAGGTGGGGGTGCGCGGCGGGGAGCGGTCAGAAAGATGCAACATGAGAAAAGTCACTGACATCTTAATTTTAGCTCAGTGAGTCCATAGCACACTTCGGACCTACAGAACTGTAAGATAATAAATTTGTATTGGTTAAAGTCACTAACTTTGCAGCAATTTGTGATGGCCACAAAACTAATGTAATGGCCATTCAAAACTAATACAGCCTCTAAATTTGTCCCTAGATATCACGTTAGCTGCATTGCACATATAATTTTAAAATATATAGTCTTTTTGTTATTGTTTAGTTAACAAATTTTAAAACTGTATTTTTGGTTTCTTGTCCATGTATATATATTTAGACATGTCTCCTAATTTCCAAACATATGAGTTTTATTCTAGTCATCTTTTTGACTGAGTTCTTACACTGTGATCAATGGTTTTTATTGTGAATAACACAATTTTTCATGGCTTAATACATGGCAATTTTTTAAATATCCTTTGTGTGTTTGAAAATAATATGTATTCTTAACTTCTGAGTATAATATTTTACAGCCCCTGCATTAGATGTTTATTAACTGGGTTTTAAGTGTTCTATATTCTATTTTGGGGGGCAGCTTTATCTATAAATTAATAAATGTTTTTAAGAACCTACTACATGGTAGATATATTTGTTTCTCTCTGAATTCCACTAGCATGTTAAAATTTATGTATTTTCAGATTATCTTACTTTTTGGATTCAAATTTAAGTAGCTATATTTTCTTGGTCAATCGAAATGAAATAGTAACACATTATCTCCAGAATGACTTTTGACTTACACTCTATCTTACTTAAAATCAGACATCTATAAAACTCTCTTCTGTATATGTTTCATCTCATATACATTTTCTGTTTATTTATTCAAACTTTCTTTATCCTACGCATACCTAATATCCTAAGGTATGCTTCTTAGGAAAAATGAATATCTGAAAATAGTATTTTTTATCCAGCTTGTCTCTACTACAATTAGTCTGTTTACATTTAACTTAATTTCTGATATATTTTCACTTTTCTACTATTTTATTTTGTTTTCTCAAAGTTCTCCCTAGCTTTGTGAAACAGGATTTCCTATTCGACTTGCCACTCCTGTCTCCTACATACCTTCATGCATACAAACTGAATCACAACTACCTAGTAAAAAACAAAAACGAAAACAAAAAAAAAAATCCACCCTGTTTATTAGTTTGTTTGTTTAGCACTGTAAACTTACAGATTGTCAAAGTAAAAAATAAAATCCTGTCATATCCAAGTAATTTTTATATCTATCTGTTAAAAAAAAATGGTCATGACACTCTCAACAAATTCACTATTGTGAATATCACTACTCTGGTGTAAATGATGCTATGTTTGGTGTCTCTTAGAAAGAATTTCTTCCAAGAACCATAAAAGGCCAAAATCTGTGAACTCTCAAAACTACAAACTTTCTCACTTAACACTGAAAACGTTTCCTGTAATAATGCATGGCATGTTGTAGGAGCTTAACAAATATTTATTGAACAAATTAAGGAATGAATAAACCACAGACTGCCTCTACTGATACAAGATGACTACTTTCTGTCAAGCCATTTTCCTGTAAATCTCTCTAATTCCTTTTTAAATCCAGCCGGTAAGAAACAGTTTTGCTTTCTAAAGGTTACTTTTGCCTCAAAATTTAATGTACTCCTATATGTTAGTGAGACTTCATTAAATAAACAATTCAAAATTAGTTTAAGGTCAATGGTCGTAGAGTGTGCTATTTTTAAAGTGATACGTAAGCATGCTACATGGTGCGGGATATTAGTTATGTAGGATCTAGAATAAAAAATTTCACTGAGCAAGAGCTTACTTCTCAAACGTCAACATTTTCCAGTATTCTAACAGCATTTGTTTGTTTTATCCCTGATAGTTCTTTTTGTCAAATCATTTTCACATTTGTCACTCATCATTACCCCCAAATGTAAAGCATTTTTCCTCTATAGCGATTAGTCTGGTAATTTACAAAACTACAGAAAAAAAATAGGGTGATCTTAATTACTGCAAATAGTATTGTCACAGATGAAGTCTTGTGATGTCAACCACCATATGCTGTACTATTTTACAAGTTCTAAAATAAGCTATTTAGGTTAATGTTGACAGTATTATTCTATACTTAGTATAATCTGCCCTCAAACATTCTCTAGCTATGAGATTTCTGGAGCAATATATTCTCGCTAAAAAAAGCAATGTCCTTGTATAAGGTTAGTAGAGACATTCTGACAGTCTGTATCAGGCACGATCCTTTTCTTGTACACTATTCCCTGTAGTCTCATTTTGCTTTGTGCAAAATGTAATAAGAAAAGATATCCTTTAAGCAGAACACTTGGTGGTACCTGAGATGTTTTAAAATTACCTTCAGTACTTGAATCGCTTAAAAACCTAAGACTTAGGAGTTGCTGTATCTGTTCATCACTGTATTTCTTGTTATATATTATATTGATTTTCCTACTCTTAGCTGAAATTAAGAAATTCTTAAGAACACTTCATTTTTCAAAGATAACTGTTGACATTCCATACACTATCAGATGCAGAATTGCCCTAGTTTAAGCATTTATTTGTGTGCAAGCCTTTTGTGGTGCCCATTGGGTCATTTACCTTTGTCGACACCACTCCATCTTCATGTTTATTAATAGGAACATGGTGAAATGCGTAGGTTCACCGAGTCCTTGCTCTCCAGGAGTAATTCATGGAGTACTTGCAACACTGCTATGAGACAGGCACTAGTGTTATCCCTCTTTTTTTTTCACAGCTAAATAAAAGAACTATGATTCAAAACCAGTTTTCTCAGACTCCAGAGTCAGAGCCCTTAACTACAATCTAACCACTTATTGTGTATATTTTATTAATTTAGAATTTTTATTAGGACTTTACACAAATAATAAATTTCATCAATAGTACCTACTACTTCAACACTTTAGCAGACCTGAAAAAAGAAAGAATTATTATCCAGACCTCACAAATTAAGATATTAACAATGAAAGGAGGTCAAAATCACCTAGGTGGAGGAGTTGGAACATAAGCCTGTTCTGTCCAGTGCTTGTTTTAGCCCCCATCCCCCCGTCCCGTGGGGCTATCTCAGGAACGATCCTGTTTAATGGAGAGTGGCATAATGGGAATGGACCTGAGGGGACAGCCCCTAGTCTTCTTAGACGTCAGTTCCCTGTCTGTGAACTAGGAGTGAACTAGAATTCCCTAAGCACCATTCTAACACTGTAGTTTCTGCTTCCAGATTTGATCACTGCAATAAAAACTTAAAATGTGCCACTGAGTGTGTTTGTTTTCAGTTGCCATTGTTTTATAGGAGTTTGTTTCACTTTTCTTTCCTTTGTTTATAATGATATTTTTATTTTTCTTAAATGTTTATTTTTTTTTTTTGAGAGCAAGAGAAAGAGGGGGGGACGGAGGGGAGAGGGGCAGAGAGAGAGAAAAGAGAGAATCTCAAGCAGGCTCTGTGCTGACAGCAGGGCTCAAACCCATGAACCGTGAGATCATGACCTAAGCTGAAATCCAGAGTTGGACACTTAACCGACTGAGCCAGCCAGGACCCCATTAGTTACGATGATATTTTTAGATCACATCACTAAATTGGGAGTGTTTGACCATACTGAAATATTCAGAATTAATCATATCTGGATTATAACAGGCTAAACAAAGTGTAGCAAGAGAAGTTATTTCACTATTACAAGCATTACATAGACCCTTCAAAATGGGTACAACCATTCATTTCTAATTCAGTTTCAGTTTCCAGTTTGAATTTATGTCTAAAAAGTATTATTCATATTGTTTAATTCTTTAAAACATGCATTGAGGCTTTAGTGCCTTTCTGAGAGAAAAGGAATTTGGGATTAACACCTGTAAGACCCAATGCCATACTTCTTAATACTATGTTACCAATAACCAGATAAAAATTTCTTGTCTTAAGCCATTACATTTGTGGCAATTTGTTACACAGTCACCCAACTGACATAGCTTAATAAGTCATATTTCCTTTCCCCATATTTGAAGTTGTATATATTTCCCCAAAGATACAAATAAAATAAGAAGTAAAAGAAAAAGAAAAACAAAACAAACAAACCTCTGCCCTAAATGCAACATAGCATATCGGATGGATCCTGGAACAAAAAGAGCATCACTAGAAAAACTGAAAAAATTCAAAGAAATCCGTAGTTTAGGAAACAGTAGCATACTAGTCTTAACTTTTAGTTTTGACAAAGGCAGCATCGTTATGTAAGATGCTTAACATTAGGGGGAGCTGAGGGAATAATATATAGGAAATTTCTCTGTAATTTTACAACTTTTCTATAAATCTACAATTATGCTCAATTAGAAAAAAATTTAAACAACCTTGCCACGCTTAGAACAAAGGTGGAAATTTACCTACTTCAAAGTCCATTAGACAAAAAATATGTTTATTTTTCCTAGGAATCAATCATTCTGAGTTTGAAAACAAAAATCTTACAGTGGTGCAAGATTTAGAAAACACAAGTATATCTGAAAAATACAATTGTTAACCACAAAACAACATGCCAACAGTTGGGAAATATCCAAGCTTCTCCACAGTGGCCCCAAAAAAGGCATCAGATATGAACTCCACTCCCAAATAGACAATTTTCATTAGGGAACCAGTTGACTTATATTTGACATAGCAACCAATTTATTTTTTTTTAAGCCTCAAGACTGAAGTTAGGGAAATCATAGCATTATTGGTAATCTTATATCTTTAATAATATCTAACTTTTATTGATAATTTTTATAAACCTTAATTTATATGGATATAGTGCTCCATTTGACCCTCCTAATACCACTAATCACCATTTTACCCCTTAGAAATTGTAGGAATAAGAGGTTTAGTAAGTGTTCAAGATTAGATATACTTAGTAAGCGACAAGGCCAGGTCATGAACTCAAAACTTCTAATTCACCCAAACCTAATGACGTTGCTTCATGGAATGAAAGTGGAGTAGAGACAATCCAGGTATTATGTTATATCCAAGGCAGAATTTCTTCCTTCAGTGGTCTGTGTGGGTCTTTCACCCTTTATACTTTGGCCATGGTAACTTTAACTTTGCTAACATGCAGACACTGGGTAACTGCAATATTAAAAAGTCCAATGCACATCTATCCTAGCAAAAGAAAGTGACCCAAGCGTACTAATACCCTTTTGCCCCTCTAGTTCATCGTCTGCCCTTCTCCACCCATGTGCAGCCCCCGGTTTCTGACTGGTTTGAGCTGACGGAAGGCAAAAGGTGAAGACAGAGATTAGATTTTACTTTCCCGTCTCCTCCCCTCTCTGTCAGGCCACTATTTCGGTGTGTCCAGGCTGCACGGATTCTTTGGTCACTGCTCCTACAAGAGTAGCCCCTCTCCTACAATCAGCTTTTATCAATATAGTAACAGCTTCTTCCTCTGCAAATAGTTACTTCATTTATTTTCAGTGTCTAAAGACCCTGACTGATATATCCAACATCGGGCTAATAAATAATCACCCCTTATTTTTGGCCCCAGTGTTAAGCTCTCTGCATTTTAAAACTATACTCTTCTTTAATAAGATCAATCTATATTGCCTTTGCAGTTAAAAGCCCCAAGTTAAGTTCCTTTATCTGACACTTTATGATATTTTTTCTCATAGTTAAGCATAATTTCACCTAAAAGTAATTTCATTCATTTGGGATATCAAGGTGTTTTCATAAATAACATTTACTTTCAATACCTTCATTTAACGCTGCAAAAATTGAAATTATCTTTGACAACTGATCTGTACTTCACCTTGACACTGATTATTGCCATTTCTGATCTTGGCAAAAGGTGTCCTTAAAAATGGATTGAGTGCAATTATTTTCAATATCCTAGGTTCCCCAAAAGGCCTAATTACATCAAAAAAATGCATAATTCAAGACATTTGGAAAAACATGTTGCCAAGTCAGATAAACATCTCTCTTCCAGATAGTTCCAACACAGTACTAAGTTGGAAATGTTATATCTAGGCAATGATGTAGATTTCTATCATCTTTTAGGAGATTATAATGGGTCTAAGGATTCTTCCACTGAAGTATATTTTATTGCTTTTTCAAAATAAAGAAAAAATTATATAGAACCTTAATCAAATTAGGAAATAAAGACTCCTATTGACCCTGAGGATCCTTTCTTTTTTTTTGAACCAGATAAGGAGGTTCATTTAACAACTGACTATTCCTTGTCAGTTGTATCTTATTTCCAAATAAGATGGTTAATAACAGTGTTCTCATGGTAATCAAGTAGAGTTTATATTTTGCTGAGAATTATAGTGAAACTACTCTGCTCTAATTAACGATAACATGAAGCCATTATGATTATCAAAATGTTTTAAATGTAAGCATCTAGGCTATGCAAAAATCACTATTTTTCCCATCAGTGTTTAAAATAATGTGATGTTCAGAAATTTATTAAACTTGATATTTTTACTGAAATTTCTTATTAAAACAAAAAGTCATATATCATTGAGAAAATACTTGTTCTTTGATACTATGTTAAAATTGGGTGAAATCATAAAGTGGGAAAAATGATAATTTGAATACCTTCTCTTTCAGGAAATATTCATAGAAGACTCAAATAAATACTGATTAAGAAGAAAAGAGTATTTGGAAAAAGTTATGCTATATGGGAGTTACGTTATACAGTTACATGAAGGTATTCATATTGTTAACAGGTTTGGTTTATGATGTTTGGTAGATTCTATTTCAATACCAAAATATAGAAAGTACTTGTTTTGTAAAGTACTGACTAACATATTCATTAGCATTGTGACAAATCTATTGGTAATTATGTGTAACTTGTTTAATGAGAACAGTATTTTACTGGGAGAAACAAAAACAAGGAAAAACATGAAAGAGTTGTTTACATAGGACTTAAGAGAATCTAAAACAGGGCTATAGACATAGCATTCAAAGTAAAATTCATTCACTTATCATTCATATTCAAGTATTACAGGAAGTCGTCTGAAGCCAGGAATATGTAAAACACTAAAGTATATCACTGATGTGGGTGACTTTATAAAAAATAAGATCTTTCAAATAAAATAGAATCTCTATACTGCTGTATAATATTATGGGAAAAGATTATGAAAATTTTTCATATCAGACAGATCGACATTATTTATATTATGGCAGAGATCTAACAGGTCTTATTAAACCTGAAGAGGTATTTGACATTTGATTTTTATGAAAGTGAAAGAATTGCATATTTGCTCATTTTTCTGTGATTTCAAGGGGCTATGTCATGTTATCTGGAAGGTAAATTAGATACAATAAATAAACTTCATCTGTTCCTTCCACATAACAGAAACATTTTAATCATTACTTCCAAAAACCTCAACCAAACAAATAAACAAAACAGAACTACTGCTCTCACTTCTGGTAAAAATGGAGTGAAACCCTACCAGAATGATTCCCCCTCATAAAAGGACTCTAAAATGTGGATATAATACAAAACTCAGCAAACTGAAGAAACTGTGTTGGAAAGGAGCATTGTACACGTGAATTCCCATTTCATGGCTTTTAACCTGAGGTCAATTGCAGCCGGTAAAGTGGGCAAGTGTGGTGATAAAAAAGATGCAGTTGGAGAAATCATGGTCACAGAGAACGGAGGACCCAAACTGAAGAAAGAAACGGAGAAGGGATTCCCAAGGTCTGGATACCCATATCTTTTACTGATCCTGGAACCACTCACGTAAGAGACACATTTAAAGCAGCTCAGCTAATGACCAAAACAGTTAAACTCTGACTTGGAGCCCCTGCCCAAAACACAGGGTTTGCAGTTCATGCCCACACACAACTGCCTGGTGAAACAAAAGAAATACTCCTCATTTGAGATAAATAACAGAATCTGTTTTCTACCCACCATACCAATAACCAGGAAAGTGAAACACATTCTAGAGAGTAATTACCTAAGGAAATTATCTGCCCAACCTCAAGGTGAATCAGATGGACCAGGAGACAAAGATTTTAAACTGGCTTGGATAACTACCCTCAATTAAAAAACAAAAACAAAAACAAACAAAAAAAACCCACACAGTAGTGTATACTTGCAAAGAATAAAAAAATAAGAAATATTGGCAGAGAAAAATAATGATTAAAAACTCAATGAAATTCTAGAATGAAAAATATAGTATCTGAAATTTAAAATTTCCTACACGACTCAACTTTTTAATCAAATGGTAGAAGAGTAAGTGAGCTTGAATACAGCTCAATATAAATCATTTAATATAAAAAACAAAGAAGGGGGCACCTGGGTGGCTCAATCAGTTAAGCGTCTGACTCTTGATTTTGGCTCAGGTCATGACACTCAGTTTGTGAGTTCGAGCCCTGCATTGCTCTATGCTGACAATGCAAAGCCTGCTTGGGATTCTCTCCCTCTCTCTTTGCCCCTCCCCTGCTCCCTCTCTCTCAAAAATAAATAAACTAAAAAAATAAATAAAAATAATAAAAACAAAAAAGGAAATGTGAACAGAACCTCAGGGCCTATTTGATAATATCAAACAGTCCAACATGTGTGTAACTGAAACCTTAAAGGGTAAAGAGAAAATAGCACAAAAAATATATATTTCACAAAATAATACCAAAAATTTCCTAAATTTGAGAAAAGACAAAATTTTAGACGTAAACTCTCAATAACCATCAAGAAAACAACTAAATAAGTAAACCATACTGAGTCACATCATGGTCATACTATCGAATATGAAAGATAAAGAACAAAGTTTAAATGTGGCAAGAAACACATATGTCCATGACCACACACACATACACACACACAGACACACATTATACACAGGCAAAAATAGGTTTGAGTAAAGGCTACATTCTCATCAAAAACTTAGAGGCAAAACGAGAGTGGAACATCTTCAAATCGCTGAAAGAATTTAGTGCCGGATGTTGCTTGTTTGGCTTTGTAACATATTTAAAGTTCTAAAAAAAATGACGAAAACATCAGGGCTGGATGTTGCTGTTTGACTTCTGAAGTAGAAACACACTGCCTGCATTTCAATTCTAAGGCTGTGTATAAAAAAGCATGTATACAATACACTGGGCCATTTTAGCAAAAAACTGAATTACTAATGCATTGAGAAATCTAGTTAATATTCTTCATGCATACATCGCTAGATGACGGAAGTATAACAGTTGTAGGCAATGGTGCACAAGCTTAGAATTTTTCTCTTCTCTGCTCACTCTTCCCTTCTCCCAGCCTCAAGAAAACCCAAAAGACAGACACTTACATGTTGGACTGAATAAATGAAAGGAATTACATAGACACTCCCAGAGCTACGTCTTGAAAACCTGTACTTCTGTGTCTGGAATACCTTATTTTTCTTCTGGGATAGAAATTTCAGTCATCAGTGCCAGCGGGAAGAAGGTTGAGAATAGAAAATGGTCTCTTCTTCAGCCACTGAAATTACTGCATGCAAACCACTGCATTTTCCACAAATATACGAAATACAAACATCAAAAGAATGATGTAACATTGAAATACTAGAGTGTATTTTCACAAGCACATTTAATTACTAACATTATCTATCATTAACTAATCCAGCACATTAATAGTTTAGTGCCTTACACACACCCTTACATATACACATTTGTCCTGGAAATGTCAGCAGTTGAAAATCATGCTGATACAGGATTCAATACAAATACATACCCAGGATGAAAAAATACATTGAACACAGGTGAATGCTGCCAGTATTTATAAAGTAGTTGCATAACAGCCTTTAACTTGTAGTAGTTATAACCCTAAATGCCCATTTCAATGCTTAAGCTCTTTTTGATTTATCTGTTTCCAAATATCCACAAGGCCAGAACTATGGGAAAAAACCACGGAGAGCAGAATACTTGTGTCAAAAGGAGACAGAGTGTTTTCCACGGATATAAATTTCGAGACTGGATAGATCAGTATAGGACAATCTCTTCTGATTGTCCCTTTTATTTTCTTCCTGCTAATTTGCAAAGGCTCTGTGTTTTATGATTAAAGTGATTTCTAAAGATGTTCTCAGCTGCTATGAAATATAAACAACAACAACAACAAGAGATTCTGTTCATTGTTCCTCAAAGATGTTTTGTTGTTAAACATAATGCAGCCTACACATAACCATTGGTTTCCAGATTTTCTTCAGAAAATCTTGGATTGTTGGAGGTATCACAATTCCAGACTTCAAGTTACATTACAAAGCTGTAGTAATCAAAACTGTATGGTACTGGCACAAAAATAGACATAGATTTTTTTTTTTTTAACGTTTATTCATTCTTGAGAGAGAGTTGAAGTGGATAAGGGGAGAGAGAGGGAGACACAGAATCCCAGACATGCTCCAGGCTCTGTGCCGTCAGCACAGAGTCCAACGCGAGGCTCCAACTCACAAACTGTGAGATCATGACCTAGGCCGAAGTCGGACGCTTAACTAACTGAGCCACCCAGGCGCCCCAAAAATAGACATAGATTAACTGAAAATAATAGAAAGCCCAGATATAAACCCACAATTATATGGTCAATTAATCTTTGACAAAGGAAGCCAGAAGATGCAATGGAAAAAAGACAGTCTCTTCAACAAATGGTGCTGGGAAAATGGGGTAGCTATACACAAAAGAATGAAACTGGACCACCTACTTACACCACACACACAAAAAAAACCTCAAATGGGTTAAGGACCTAAATGTGAGACTAAAACCATAAAAATCCTGGAAGAGAGCACAAGCAGTAATTTACCTGAAATCAGCCATAACAACATCTTTCTAGGTACATCTCCTGAGGTAAGGGAAACAAAAGCAAAAATAAGCTTTCGAACAACAGCAAAATAAAAAACTTCTGCTCAGCAAAGGAAACAACCAACAAAACCAAAAGACTGAATGGGAGAAGATATTTTCAAAAGACATAGTCAATAAAGAAAGGGTTAGGATCCAAAATATATGAAGAATTTATATAATTCAAAACCAAAAAAAACAAAACAAACAAAACAGAGAATCCAGTTTAAAAATGGGCAGAAGACAGGAACATCCATTTCTCTAAAGAAGACATACATATAGGCAAAAGACACATGAAAAGATGTTCAACATCATTCATCATCAGGGAAATGCAAATCAAAATAACAACGAAATACCATCTCACAACTGTCTAAATGGCTCAAATTAAAAACTCAAAAAAAACAAGTGTTGGTGAGGATATGAAGAAAAAAGAACCTTCATGCGTTGTTGGTTGGAATGCAAACTGGTATAGCCACTGTGGAAAACAGTATCGAGGTTCCTCAAAAATTAAAACATAGAACTACCATATGATCTAATAATTCCATTACTGGGTATTTACCCTAAAAATCAGAAAACACTAATTCAAAGGGATATATGCACCGTTATGTTTATTGCAGCATTATTTATGCAATAGCAGCCAAACTATGGAACCAGCCCAAATGTCCATCAAAAGATGATTAAAGAAGTGGTATATATACAAAATGGAATATTATTGGGCCAAAAAAATGAAATCTTGCCATTTGCAACAACATGGATGGATATAGACAATAAAATGCTATGTGAAATAAACCAGAGAAAGACAAATACCATAGGATTCACTCGTATGTGGAATTTAAGAAACAAATGAACAAAGAAAAAAATATAGAGAGACAAACCAAAATACAGACTCTTAACTATAGAGAACAAACTGATGGCTACCAGAGGGGAGGTGGTGGGGGATGGGAGGAACAGGTAAAGAGGATTAAGAGTACACTTACCATGATGAGCACTAAGGAATATACGGAATTGTTGAATCACTATACTATTCACCTGAAACTAATAGAACACTCTTAAGTACACTAAATTAAAATTTAAAAAATCTTTGGGTTGTTACTGGATTTTCTCATTTTCTTTGAGTTGCAGATATATATATACATATATATATCTATATTCTGATGTCCATTTAGAATGGCTAAGGAACTTCCTCCTGTGATGAGAGGATTCCAAACAGCTGTTTCCTGAAAAAAACAATTACACTAAATATTAAGAACTAAAAAGAGGGAGGGAAATTGGAGAAATGTGGTCAAAAGGCACGCCCTTCCAACTGTAAGATGAAAAAGCACTAGGGATGGGATGTACCACATGAAGACTACAGCTAACACCACTGTAGAACAGACAGCAAAGTTGCTAAGAGATTAAACCTTATGAGTTCTCATCACAAGGAGAATTTTTTTCCTGTTTTCTTTTTATTGTATCTTTATGAGAAGATGGATGTCAGTTGAACCTATTGTGATAATTATTTTCCAATACATGTAAATCAAACCATCATGCTGCATGCCTTAAACTTATATAATGATGCATGTCAATTTTTTTTTAAATATAATTTATGCTCAAATTGGCTAACATACAGTGCTCTTGGTTTTGGGGGTAGATTCCCATGGTTCATCGCTTACCTTCAATACCCGGTGCTCATCCCAACAAGTGCCTTACTCAATGCCCATCACCCATTTTCCCCTCTCCCCACTCTCATCCCCATCTACCCTCAGTTTGTTCTCTATATTTAAGAGTCTCTTATGGTTTGCCTCCTTCCCTCTCTGTAACTATTTTTTTCCCCTTGCCTTCTCCCATGGTCTTCTGCTAAGTTTCTCAATTCTACATATGAGTGAAAACATATATCTGTCTTTTTCTGACTGACTTATTTCATTCAGCATAATACCTTCCAGTTCCATCCACATTGCTACAAATGGCAGGGTTTTATTCTTTCTCATTGCCAAGCAGAATTCCATTATATATACATACCACATCTTCTTTATCCATGCATATCAATCATTTCTCAATAAAACTGAAAAAAAAAACTTAAAAAAAAGAAGTAAAGAGAAGTATACATTTTATAGAGACCAAAGGCTCGGGCAAGCATTTTCGAGTCTTGATATTACTGTTTGACTTTTGGGACAGAGCCACACTGCGTCCATATTTCAAGTTCTCTCTACCTCAAACTCATCCTTGGTTAAACGTAATTCATGTCAGTCCTCACCTAACAATAAATAGCACATAAAGTAGCCTGAAATTTTCCATAAGAGAAGAATATTCAGAAATACTGGGTTAGGAGGTAGGACCTGGAAAATTAGTAATCACATTTCAGATTACGAGCATCTAAAAATCAATTCTAGAAAGAAATTTTTCTTCTTACAGTTAATAACCTATGTACAACATAACCTCATTTATATAATTTGCTCTATTGTATCCTTGGAACTCTGAAAGTACCAAAAATATATTTTTAGAAAAAAACCGTTGACTATTATATTTTTGTATATTATTTATGATGACAACATACGTTGGTACACTTTAAGAATGATCCACAAAAGAGCTTTATACTTTATGAATAAAAATTTTCAGATTTTCTGCCCATTCAGTCTATGTAAATGTCCTATGATATAAACAAAACAGATACTATTATCTCCATTTGACTGATGAGAAAGCCAACTTGAAGAAGGATTCGCGAACTAAAGTTCTCTAACCCAATAGGAAGTGGGCAAAGAACTAAAACACACCTAGTTCCTTCTGACTCAAATTCCAGGGTATATTAGGAAAACTGCACTCTAAAGTTGGATAGATCTTGCTGGAAACCTAAATCTACTATCTACTGTTTAAGAATAAATCTACTATTTAGTATTTGAAAGAAAGTTATGTAATTTCTCTCTGAAACTCAGATTTATCATCTAAAAAAGGAGTATTAAAAAAGACTTTCCTTGTATATAAGTACCATAACTTCGGCAATGAGAAAAAATGAAATCTGGCCATGTGTAGCAACATGGATGGAACTGGAGGGTATTATGTTAAGTGAAATAAGTCAGTCAGAAAAAGACAGATACCATATGTTTCCACGAATAGGTGGACTTTGTGAGACTAAGCAAAAACCAGGGGGAGGGGAAGAGGGGAAAGGAAAAAAAGACACAGAGAGGGAGGGAGATAAAACATAAGAGACTCACAAAGACTAAGAAAAAACTGAGGGTGAGGGGGATGAGGGAGGGGGGAGAGGGGGTGATGGGCATTAAAAAGGGCACATGTTGGGATGAACACTGGGTGTTATATGTAAACCAATTTGAAAATAAACTATTATAAAATTAAAAAAAAAAAAGACTTTCCTTGCAGAATTAAGAGAAGCCAATGAGGATCCAATGTGCAAATCACCTGACACAAAATATTTACTCAATAATGCTATCATTATTGTCCCCACAGTTGTCATCTGGTCACTATCATCATCATCAAAATACACTGACCTAATAACCATACCTTTCATTCTTTCTGGCTAGAACTACTTTCTTCCATTAAGCCATGAACCCCAAGATAAAAAGTATTCTAGCCTTTTCTGTGTATGCATTTACCATATGTATGCATTTACCATAACATATAGCAATATTTGATATTATATAAAGGATAAATCTGAAATAGATGATTTGATCAAGCAGTGAGTATATTATCGATGCTTTGCTCTAACATATTTAATGTTAAACTATGATTAAACTTTTATAGTTATTAAGGGAACTTTAATTTATCTTATTCACCTTTCTTGGAGTTTTAAATTGACAGTCTTAGGGATAAATATTCTTGAAGTCCAAATGGTCTAATGTCATAATTTACTTCTGTGAAGTCAATATTTAAAGAAAAATCTCTAGACATTTTTCATTACACTTATGACAAAGAAGATTTGTCACCTTAATTAGAATTGGTTTTCCTTTAGTATTTTATCACAAATACAAGTACTCAAATGTGAAGTTATTCAAAGTAAATAGTCACTCTTATTGTAAATTCTCTAGTGAACTCCTTCATATTGGCCTTTTCTGTCCCTTTTCAATAAATGCTATACAACTCAATCATGGCAAATTTTTAAATACTTCAAAACATTTATACCATTTCTCCAAATGTGGTATGTTCTTTTTAAGTAAATTTTTCTCTTTAAAATTCAATGTTTCAAAATCATCTTTTATCACCTATAATGTCCTAAACTATGCTAGATGCTGAGAATCAAGAAATAAATAAAACCTAAGCCTTCCCATCAAGAAGCTGATTATAATGAGAAGTAAGGAAGTTAATACACCAAATCAAAGTTGTCAAGGTTAAAGGAGAGAGAAAATATAGTTCATCCACAGTCTTGGGGGCAAGAAGGGAGTGTAGCCCAGGAGGAGAGACATAAAAGAAGTCTCTCCAGAAGCAATGTTCTGACTTAGCAAGCCTTAGAATAAATGAGCACACCATATAGAAAAAGAAGAAAAAGACTTCACAAAGGGATTACAGGTACATAGGCCCAAAAGCAAGGGAGGGCCTGATGCCCATCAGGTAGTACTTCAAAGAAACCAGAAAAACTTCAAGGAGAGTAAGGAATCTGAATGACCTGGCACTAAACTTCATCTTGAAGATGATGTGAAGAGGTCACCAGCTAAAACCCAAGACCTGACCTTTACTGCCAACCTGCTTGTACTCACAGATGTTTGTCCCACATTTTTTTCCTTAAGCTCTTCTCTCCAGCTTGTCTCTTAATTCAGGCAAATGGAAAGCAAAACCACCCCTTAAGCAATAGCAACTGCCCTAACAAGACTGCCAGCCAGCCCAGACCACCCAGACCACTTTGAACTTAACCCTCAACTGGTGCCTGTGCAGATAGACCATGGAGTGACCTCTAGAATGACTGACAAGAGGCACCTGGGTGACTGAGTCAGTTAAGCATCTCTTGATGTCAGCTTAGCTCCTGATCTCAGTTATGAGTTTGAGCCCTGCATGAGGCTCTGTATTGACAACAGGGAAGCTGCTTGGGATTCTCTGTCTCCTTCTCTCTCTCTCCCACTCCCCCCACCTCCAAAAAATAAACATACACTTAAAAAAACAGAATGACCAACAATTACCTTTACCTCATTATAATACTAAAACCTCAGCCTAAGGAGGAGCACAAGCCTCATTTACATAACATAGAATGTATGTACAGGCATTTTTCCTTAAGGTGCATAAGTGACCTTACGCCCACCTCTACAGATGGTAACAAGGATCCCCTTTTTCAATATTCATCCTAATCCTAAAAAAAAGGAACCTATCCATCCTTTATCAGAGAGTCACAGCTTTAGAAGTTATTCTCCGTGATCTCATTTGCCACAAATAAAGTTTACTTTGTACGACAACCACCTTGTGTAACTGTGACTCACCAAAGACCAAACTCACATTGGTTCCATTACAAAGATATTGATGGAGTTTTAAACAAACAAATGTCATGATTACATTCGTGTTGGAAAAAAATGATTCTGAAAACAGTGTTGAGAATGGATTGGAGGAGAGCATCACTATAAAAAGAGAGAAGAGGAAGAAAGTCAGTCAGAGCATGGAATGAGACCGAGAACATAATTTGAATATATCTATCCATAAAGTCCTTGGGCCCTGTAGTAAATATTTAGCAACTGCATCTCCAGCAAAGAAAAAAGCAGCCCTGATTTGTAACATTTGTTGAGTTTCATCCTATAAATATTCCCACCATGACCAGTTTCAAGCTACCAACACATATTTGAATGCAGACTTAGGAAGACAGGTACAGAAGTACGTGCACACACACATAATTTTCACCTTCTTAATGGTGTCATTTGTAGCACAAATGTTTTTAATTTAGATAGCACCCAATTAATGTATCCCTTCTTTTGTTGCTGCTGGTATATAAGAAATTATTGCCTAATTGATGTCATAAAGATTTATGTTTATGTTTTCTTGTAACAGTTGAATCATTTTCGGTCTTAGGTTCCATCCAGTCTTTGGTTCATTTTGAGTTAATATTTTTAAATGGTGGGAGGTAAGGGTCCAAATTCGTTCCTTTGCATATGGAATGAACTGGATATCCAATTTTCTTACCAGTTTCAAAAGAGAGTTTTGATTTTGGTTTCTGTTTTATAAATATAAGAGAGATCTGCATCATCATATTTTTATGCTGAGGAAAAACACGCCGTGAAGAGTAAGAGATTAAGAATGCATCCTGAGGGGCGCCTGGGTGGCTCAGTCAGCTGAGCGTCCAACTTCAGCTCAGGTCATGATCTCACAGTCTGTGAGTTCGAGTCCCATGTCAGGCTCTGTGCTGACAGCTCAGAGCCTGGAGCCTGCTTCGGATTCTGTGTCTCCCTCTCTCTCTGCCCCTTCCCCACTCATGCTCTGTCTCTCTCTGTCTCAAAAATAAATAAACATTTAAAAAAAAAAAAGAATGCATCCTGATTAATGAAAAGTTTTAGAACTGAGAATACGAGTGATGGAATGATCCACAAAAACACCTCCTCCACAAAAAGAGAAGAAAGATGGACTGAGAGGAAGCAAGAAGCAGGGCAGGTACAATTAATTTTTCAGTAGGTGACCATCTTAAAGTGAGGCAAATTCCTACTTGAAGGCCTTCTATTTATTCCAGGGGCCAGATCATCTCATTCTAAGCCAGGGTTTAAAACAGCAAAGTTTTGAAATGGCCACTGAGAAGATCATTTGGGAATTCACAGAACTACGAAATTTCTGAGAATTCACAGAAATTATGAGGCAGATCTGAGGCTGCATGAAGTTGTAAACTAGCTAGCTAGCTAGCTAGCTAGACATATAGATACAGATATATAGATATTGATATAGATATATAGATATATATGTGGCATCAGTAAGCACAGTTATATTTGTTTGTACCTGAGCACTCAGTAATGGAAGCACATATGTAACAATATGGATATTTGCTGGTTTCATTTGTTTAGTTTTTTTTGTTTGTTTTTTTCTCAATCCCAGTGTCCTTTTATTTTTTCAGCTTATTAGGATGTAATTGGCACATAACATTTAAGTTTAAGGTATACAACGCTTAGTGTTATATATATTGCAAAGTGATTATTTATCATAGCTTTAGCTAACACCTCCATCATGTCACATAATCCCCATTTCTTTTTCTGGTGAGAATATTTAAGGTCTACTCTCTTAGCAACTTTCAAGTATATAATATGGTACTGTTAACTATAATCATCGTGCTATACACTAGATCCCAAGAACGTATTCACCTTGTAACTGGAAGTTTGTACCCTCTGGCCAACATTGCCCCAATTCCCCTCCACCCCAGCCCCTGGCAACCACCATTCAACTATCTCTTTTAATTAGTTCAGCTTTTTAGGATTCCACACATAAGTCAGATCATATATTATTTGCCTTTCTCTGTCAGATATTTCACTGTCTTATGGGGATTCCTAGTTATTTTTTAAAAATTTGTAATGTTTATTTATTTTCGAGAGAAAGAAAGAGTGTGATCGGGGGAGGAGCTGAGAGAGAGAGGGAGACACAGAACTCCAGGCAGGCTCCAGGCTCTGAGCTGCCAGAACAGAGCCCAAATCAGGGCGTGAACCCACAAACTGTGAGATCATGACCTGAGCCCAAGTCGGAGGCTTAATGGCCTGAGCCACCCAGGCGCCCCTCTCTGGTAAGTTATAAGTTTTTATTCTCTTGCTTTTAAGATTCTTTGCATCTGAGTTTTGACAATTTCATTATAATGTGTCATGGAGAGAATCTCTTTAAGTTGACTTTGTTTAGTGACCTGAGCCTCATGATTTTGGATATCCAAATCTCTTCCCAGACTGGAGTTCTCGATCATTTCTTTACATGTGCTCTTCTTCTCTTTTCCCCCGTTCTCCTTCTGGAACTTAAATGATTCACAAATTGATCCTCTTGATGGCATTCCATAAACCACATGGGCTTTTTCACTCTTTTTCATTCTTTTTCTTTATTCTCCTCTAACTGGATAATATCAAAGTTCTTGTTCAGAAATTTTGTTCTGCTTGATCCAGTCTGCTATTGATGCTCTCTCTTGCATTTTTCATTTTATTCATTGCATTCTTTAGCTCCAGAATTTGATTCTTTCATATCATTTCTCTGTCAAAATCTCATTTTTGTTGTGTATTATTTTCTTAATTTAATTTAATTTTCTTTGTTTCCTTGTGGCTTATTGCATTTCTTTAAAATGGTTCTTTGTATTCTTTATCTGGTAAATCAGAGATATCCATACATTTGGGTTCTGTTACGAGAAGATAACTGTGATCCTTTGGTGTCGTCTTGTGTCCTTGATTTTTCATATTCCTTAAAATTTTGTGTTCCTATCTTCGTATTGGAAATCATAGTCACCTCCTTCAGTCTCTAATAACTAACCATTCCAGTATATCCAAATTCACACGTTTTGTTCCTATAGAGTGCTGAACTTCTCTGGAAATCTGAACTACCACAAAGGTTCTCTCATTTGTGAGTGATTTTCTAAGTCATTGTTTTCCAGGTCCAAGAGTGACCTTGGTCAAGAGGGGCTGGCCGAAGCCAGTTCATGCGCCACTGTGAGGTCCATAGCCAGGACAGAGGTTCATCTTCCTGTTACCCAATGCGCCAATCATGGAGACTCTTCCTGTGTCCCCTGGAGTATGGTGCTGGATCCCACAGCCACCTCAAGACATTCTTAACCACGGATGGATGCCAAATTTTTGTTGTCAAGGATGGGGACAAAAACTAGGATGTCTTATGTCACCGTGATGCTGATGCCACTCCACTAATATCTTGATTAACTAAAATAGTTACAGGGGCCTCCTTAGAATACACAGAATAACTCAGAATATGTATTATAGAATGGCTCTCAAAGCATGGTTCCTGGAGTAGCATCAACAAGCAATGGAACTTGACAGAAATGGAAACTTTCAGGTCCCACAGTACCTACTCAACTGGGATCTCTGGGAGTGCAGCCCAGCACAATATTTCACAAGCCCTCCATGTGACTCCAGAGTATGGATAGTTGGATTGAAACAAAGTTCAGCTCTTCATGCACCAATATTAAAAGGGGACAAGGAGGCTGGAGGACAGGCAATTAGACAACCAAGATGGTAAATCCCGACTATCTTAGCTGGAAAGTGAGTAACAAAAAGATTATAATAATTGGAGAAACTAGAGGAGAACAGGAGTCAACATGAGGCAGAAGCACAGGTCTACTGGACATAAAGGAGTGAGATATCACTGACCATTCTCCATTTTTGAGAGTCCAAGCCTGGACTCTCCTGCTGTCTTACTGAGTCTCAGCATCAATGCGTTAGTTAGAAAGAATGGTTGAGGGGCCCCTGGGTGGCTCAGTTGGTTAAGCGATCGACTTCGGCTCAGGTCATGATCTCATGGTCTGTGAGTTCGAGCCCCACGTCGGGCTCTGTGCTGCTGTCTCAGAGCCTAGAGCCTGCTTCAGATTCTGTATCTCCCTCTCTCTCTGCCCTTCCCTTGCTCATACTCTGTCTCTATGTCTCTCAAAAATAAATAAACGTTGAAAAAAAAGAAAGAAAGAATGGTTGAGGTTATTTTGTAAACAATATCAAAATCCTATAAATGGGAGTAACAGGAAAACCGCCACCCACGATTGCCTTCTGTCCATCCTTCACTTTGCTTCACAAGATATACAGTGAGATGAACGCAACATTTCAGCGATAGAGATTTACTACAAATACTATAATTTCATTTTTATCTAAATGCAAACAGCTGTTTGCAAAGCAAATATTTAATAAGAATATTTACAAAAGACAATGATGAACTGGGTTTTCCCATAATGATAAATCACATGAGGCACTGGTCCACATTATATGATGATTAAACAGCAAATCAAAAGGGACCGTATTATTGTTTTGTTTTCTTTAGTTCTACTAAAAAAATGCATGAATTTCAATATTGTTATTATTTCATAGAATTTGTTTTATCAGAAGATATCCTCAAATGGGACTGAGGAGTCATTTGATTTCTAACCAATTTAAAGTGGAAACCATTGATCCGGGGACCCCAACCAGTCTGTCTTTAAACTGAGGGATAAAGTAAACGATAAGATCTTCGTAACCTAATTTCACCTGAGAGAAAATAATTTAAAATAAATTTGTAACAGTGTTGACAACTTACATGAAAGCACACAAGAATTG
Organism: Paguma larvata; assembly: GCA_030068075.1. Taxonomy (NCBI): domain Eukaryota; kingdom Metazoa; phylum Chordata; class Mammalia; order Carnivora; family Viverridae; genus Paguma; species Paguma larvata. Next base: position 32,624,591 of record CM057836.1, read on the forward strand.
TATCTTATCATTGCTTAATTTATTTTTAACTTATGTTCACAATCATTAGAGAGGCTAGACACATTTTAGTGGCAGAAAATTTAATTTTTGTCCTATTTAAATGTCCTAACATCACATTTCACAGCCCACGGTAATACGAACCCAAATCAGGAATTCTGCCATCTAGCAATTCTGAAAAGATCTAGTCAAACTGAAAGAAATGTTCTCTGGAATCCAGTAAGGAAAAAATAAACCATTTACCTAAACTATGCCGAGTTGGTAAAAGTGGAACTCAAAATATCAAAAAGATACCCGCAAGACATTTTTAAGGGAGCTAATGGCTGAAAATTGAGGATTCTGCACTTCTTTACATGGGCTACTCCTGGAAGCAGTAATCATGATGGAAGATTTGAGGTTAGGTTACTGACTTGACTCTGTCTGATACCAGTGGGCACGAAGCCACTCTTGGGAGTCAGCAATACACAAACACTATCCCGTAGAGCCCAGATACTTATTTTACAGAACACATTCGTCACATTTCAGGAAATGCGGCCTTAAACTACAATTTATTCTGTCTTCACTTCATAATCTTAAATCTGTGCGGTATTTTGCTAGTCACACTTGAACTCAGTGAGGTAACAACTAATTCTTTCCCTTCTCATTGCTTTCACACAAAATCGGACTCTTCCTTTCCCATTCTTAAAAATACTGCTAATGGAGTGCCTGGGTGGCTCAGTCGCTTAAGTATCCGACTTCGGCTCAGGTCATGATCTCACAGTTCATGGGTTCGAGCCCCATGTTGAGCTCTGTGCTGACAGCTCAGAGCCTGGAGCCTGCTTCGGATTCTGTATCTCCCTCTCTCTCTGCCCCTCCTCTGCTTGTGCTCTCTGTCTCTCAAAAATGAATAAATGTTTAAAAAATTAGGGGTATCTGGGTGGCTCAGTGGGTTAAGCATCCAACTTTGGCTCAGGTAATGATCTCACAGTTCATGAATTTGAGCCCCACATTGGGCTCTGTGCTGACAGCTTGGAGACTGCAGCCCGCTTCAGATTCTGTGTCTCCCTCTCTCTCTTTGTCCCTCCCCACTCACACTCTGTGTGTCTCTCTCTCTCAAAAATAAACATAAAAATATTTTTAAATAAAAATATTGCCAGAAAATTTAACTAAAACTTGAAAATAAGGCAATGAAAGGTGGATGGTATCTCCCTTCAATGTTGTACAGAGGCAAAAGCCACTCGGGTACTATCTAAAGAGTATGATCTTTGTTTGTTTCACTCTTTGTGCGTAATGGAAGTTCCAAGAAATAGTAATGTTACTTTTAAACTTGTAGTTTTTTGTCCATGAGCAATATGATTCCTCCCTAATAAAACATCCTTAAAGATATATGGCCCTGTTAGACATTTATCAGTTTTGTGTGTAACCCAGTAATCTTATCCTCCTATAAATGCACTAGCTTCTAAAATGTTCTTTGAATCAGTTACATCTTATTGGTTCCTTCATTAATTAATAAGTTAGATACAAACTTTAACATTCTAAATTTGCCCAGAGCTATGATTTTACCTTTTTGAAAATTATACTTTAACAACATCTTGGCTGAAATTCATAGCTCTCTGGTCATTCTCAGAACATTTTCAGTCTAGTCTAGATTAAAACTATAACCTCTTATCTAATTTACTTTTAATCTTTTTAATGTTTATTTTCTAGAGAGAGAGAGAGAGGGCGAACAGAGGTGGGGGAGAGACAGAAAGAGAGGCAGACCAGAATCTAAAGCAGGCTCCAGGCTCTGAGCTGTCAGCACATAGCCTGAAGTGGGGCTCGAACTCACGAACTGCGAGATCATGACCTGAGCCAAAGTTGGATGCTCAACCGACTGAGCCACCCAGGTGCTCCAACCTCTCATCTAATTTAAATCTCTTCGCCTCCTTCATCACTATCCAGACCACAGTGTAAGACTTAAAGTAGGAAGAGGGGTTGGTCTGCATTTTATTATTCCTATTTTTCCCCTGAATGTATTGTTTTTGTCCTTAATAGTGTTAGAAATTCAGAGGAAAGAATGGAAAACGCTGGCCCTTTGTCTCTATTTAATGGTCTCTACTATAGTCTTGGGGGTAGTATGCTGCGTGGCAAGCACACAAACAGTAGTGCTCCCAATGGGATCATGTTTGAGTTCTATGAGAAGTGTCATGGGTGGGGCCTCGCATAGCTCAGGCCCCTCACGTGGGAGATAAACTCTGGCTTAATATCTTCCCATCTCATTCCTGAACATTATATCATATCCTGCTCTATGCATATCCTGCTTTATCCTTATCCAAAGTACCTTTGAGCAGAGTACCAAAATTATGGCTCGCGGCCCTTGAACCATGGGAAACTCATGCATCTGTGTCATGCCACTTAACCTATTTTCCACTGTTCAAATAGGTGCAGAGCAGACCTGACTGGTTAAGTATATCTATAATGGGGGTGTAGGTGGTAGTCTCTCCTTTCACAGACTCCCCAATCTTGAAAACTGATCCTTTTAGAATCTTCTTCTTTCTGTTTGTGTGGTAGGTAGTATCACGCCTCCTCCAAAGATGTCCTACAACCTAATCCCAAGAACCTGTGACTATGTTACGTTACACGGCAAAGAGGAATTAAGGTTGAAGATGCAATTGAGGTTACTAATCAGTTGACCTTACAATGGCGAGATTATCCTGGATTATCTGCAATCATAAGGGTCTGTGAAAGTAGAAGAGGGAAACACAAGAGTCAGAGTCAGAGTATTATGATGTGAGACATTCTCAACTCATGTTATTGGCTTTGAAGATGAGGAAAGAGACCATGAACCATAGAATGTGGGCAGCCTATAGCAGCTGGAAAAGGCAAGGAAATGGATTTTTTATACAGCCTCCAGAAATGGATGCCAGCCTGCTGACACCTTAGTCTTAGGCAGTGAGGCCCATTTTGGACTTCTGAACTATAGAACTATAACATAATACGTGTTGTTTTAAACCAGTAAGTTGGTGATAATTTGTTATGGCAGCGGTAGGAGACTAATACAGCTTAAACAGGCTTGGAGAGCCCACTATTCATTTTCCCTTCCTATCCTCACAGTCTGATATCCAAAGATTCTCAAAATCCTCGTCTTCTGCTTACACAGGTAATGGGAGAGGGGGAATTGATGGGGGTAAGATTCCTTAACCCCTAGAAAGTGTGAAAGAGGTGTGTCAAGTTCCCTAGTCTCTCATTTGAAAGTGGTACCCACTGCTTCAGTTTTGGGAATTTAACTGCAAGCTTAAGATCATAGGAAAGGATCTATCCAGCTAGACTAAATATGGGAGAGAGGAATTTGGTCTAAAAACCTGTGGCTAAGTGTCACAGGCTCACCGTGGGTATTTGTTTAGAATAACGATTAATGAATCTTATTCCAAATTTATCTAATCAATTACCTCTGGGGATGAATGCTCAAAACAAATGTTTTATACCTTCCAACACTCAAAAACTTGATGAACCATGTCACAGAGGAATACATGTCTTCACCTCACTTCTCACTATTATAGAAGCCTATAAGCCTACAAACAGAGCTTTTGTTTTTGTAGTTAGAGAGTATCTAATACAGCTAGAGAGTATCAAATCAAGGACCTGAGACCCAGCCAGGATAAATGATCTGACTAAAGACACAACACTTGACTAACAAAGTAGGGGCTAGACAACAGATCCTTTGCCCTCTGCCCCCACACCTCTTACTCTTATTTGATGTCACCTCTCTCGAAATCAAAAAGGAATAGTGCCTTTCAGAAGCCAATGCATTTACTGTAAGTTTGTTTCATTTCCACAGTAGCTCCTTTTTAATTATTGGTGTTTCAGTGAATGTGCCATTATAATCCCATACCAACTGTGAGATTTGTAAGTACTTATTCTTCAACATTTCCTAGCCAAACAATTACATGGGCTCTCTTCCCTCTTTGGGTCTGATGTTTTACTGTTGGGTTAATGGGGAGCAAACTGAGCTGTCCTCCGCATAGGATACGTGGTAATATTCAACTAATCTCAGATTTCTGTTTCTGCCATGGAGAATGTTTTACATGTCAATAGTCACCACTGAATTTACTGTTAAAAGAAGTTAAAAGGCTTTCTTTGATCCTGGAAGCCTGTCATTAAAACTCCTGCCAATTGGCAAAAACTTGAAAGGTTTGCTTCTCAGCACTGAGCACTAGGAAAGTTTCGTCAATTAGACTTGGCTTGGTATTTTTTTTCCTCAGGATGAGTTTTCTTCTTTGAAAGACTCCCCAGAAGAATGAATTAATAAGATGTCAAGGAAAGGAAAAGTCAGATCTGAAGTGAAAATGGACAAAAGTATCATTATACACTAAAGGGGCAGCAGGCCTGCTTTAGCTTTGCAGCTCAGCACTCAGACACCAAGCCTGACTTTTCCAAGAGCAAAGTCTTTAGCACTTAAAAACAGACCTAACAGCTAAAACCATCTCAACCCACTTCCTTCCTCTTTGCCCTTTCTTCTTACATGTGGTATGCAAACCAAATACAAGTCATATTTCCATTAACTTTAATATTCATTGAGAAGTACACCATCCCATTATGCCTCTCTGGGTACTCAGAAATCAAACACCCATTCCAGTTGCCAGTAGCTCTTAAGACTCTGTGTTAACCCCAAACAGGACTGAGATTTGCAGGAAACATCCAGCCTTGGTTTAGGGATCGTTATGTTTTCACAGTCCCTCTTCCCTGTTAGTCTGGATAAGTCATTTCTAAGATTTTCTGTTGTAGAAACTGGAAACCTTTCCCAGCTGTACTACAGAAAGTAAACAAACAAACAAAATCACTGGATAGGAAAATGGAATCATTAATTGCGTATGTCACAATGTATTTTATATATGTTTATACATAATATAATCATAAGTTGCATATGTTATAATATTATGATTGGGTCTGAACATGGTTCCATGTTTTTTTACAGTTTATTCTAACATGGCTACCTTGGTGAACTCTAAAAATAAAGCTAAAAAGGCATTTCCAAAATACAATGCCTTCTCCCCAACATGCTTTATGTGCACATTAGTTCACTTTTCTTCTACCATTACATCTAACTGGTCACCACATCCTTTTGTTTCAACCTTTGAAGATGTCCCAAAAATACTTTCTTCCTCGTACGTTTTGTTCCACAACTACATACGAACAAATATGCTTGGACTGCAGCAGACATTTAAATTGTCTCCTTTATTTTGAATCTCTATCTTCTTTGCCACACTACTGCCAGATGAATAGTTAAGAAACCAGATAAAAGCAAATGTCCATTCTCTGTCAATGTCACAACAGAATGCACCAAGATTTGATATTATCTGACCCACTGTAGCTAAATATTTTTTCTATCTCATTCTACTGGTGCTCAGATCTTCCATTCATGCTTCCCATTGTGCCTAGGGTCAAGCTCTTTCCTGCAAGCCTTAAGTGTTCTTATCTCCTAAACAAGTTATCATTAGCCTTGAAGGTTAAGAGATTCTATGAAACTTTCTTTAAACATTTCTCATCTATGTCTCTCTTTTTTGAAATCCATTTTTAGTTGCCATTAATAAGTTCCATTAACATTGTATTTTCTTACATTGTATTTTCTCATTTGTATTTGTTTTTCCCTAATTTTGAAGACTTTTGATTTTAAGTATAAGAACTTTACTTGGGAACTTCACATTTTATTAGATTTATCCTTTCATTTTAAACAACTAAAAACATTGGGGAAACTACTGGCAATAACAACTCTCAGGCACTGGACAATAAACAGCACAGGACTGTGAGTCCTGAGGAAAGGAAAACAGTTGAGCTGTGCCCTAAGACTGCCCCAACTTATTGCCTAGAGGAAGTCCGTAGGCTGCAGCATAGAGAGAGGGCAGCCAAACAGAACTTGGCAGTTTCCCTGAGTTAAGGGAAAGACTAGAGGATTTGTGGAGGCCAAGGTAGCTAGGATCAATAGGATAATGTAACGGACAGAAATGAGCTAAACAGAAAACCTCTGGAGTTCTTCAGAGTTCTTTTCGAGCCCTCAGCTGAGTATTGATGAGCTCAAGTTGTGAAAAACTACTCAAAGCCAGAGAAAGGAATAAGTGGTGTTCTAGGCAGAACACAACCCAGAAAAGTAATTAAAATGCATCAGACCTAACTGTGAGAGATAAAACTGTGAAGTTCTACAAAAAATTTTAGTAGGAGACCTAGTGAGCTTAGGAAAGGCAAAGTTTTTTTTTTTTTTAAATAAGACACAGAAACTACAAACTATGTGGGGAAAAGATCAACAAAATACACTTCATCAAATTTATAGACCTTTACACTTTAAAAAACACTATTACAGGGGCACCTGGGTGGCTCAGTCAGTTAAGCATCTGACTTCAGCTCAGGTCATGAGCTCTCACAGTCTGAGTTCAAGCCTCGTGTAGGGCTCTGTGCTGACAGCTTGGAGCCTGGAGCCTGCTTTGGATTCTGTGTCTCCCTCTCTCTCTGTCCTTCCTCTGCTCGTACTATCTCTGTCTCTCAAAAAATAAATGATAAAAAGAAATTTTTTAATAAAAAACACTCTTACAAAATGAAAAGGAAAGCCATGTGATGGGAGAATATGGTTGGAAAACATAAATTTTATGATGGGTTTGTATTCAAAATATGTAAAGAATTCTCACAAATTCCTAAATGTTTACAGCAGCTAGATATATCAATGTCAAAATCATGAAACAGCCCAAATGTTCATCAACTGGAGATTGGTTAAACAAGTATGATACAGCTTTACAACAGAATAGTCCTAGGAAATAAAAAAAGGAACTGACAGATGCAACAACATGCCAAGCTGACTCCAAAGGCCACCTACTCCTTTCTGGTTTTCTTCTCTTCACATGCTTCCCCCTCCTCACATATGTTGGCATGTTTCATGTTGTTCCATAGGTCTCTGGGGTTCTTTCATTGTTCTTCAATTTCTTTTCTCCCTGTTCTTCACAGTAAATAATTTCTACTGACAAATCCTCCGGTTCACGGATGCACCATTTCATCTCTGCTATTGAGCCTATAGAGTGATATTTTTTATTTGGTGATTTTCCTTTTTTTTTTTTTTTACTTTTTATTCATTTATTTTGAAAGAGAGAGACAGAGCACATGAGCGGGGGAGAGGCAGAAAAAGAAGGGGCGATCAATGCAGAGCCTGATGTGTGGCTCGAACTCACAAACCATGAGACCAGGAGCTGAACCAAAATTCACAGTCAGACACTTAACCAACTGGGCCACCCAGAGGCCCTGGTGAGTATACTTTAAAACTCTAGACTCCTCCTCCCTGTTTTTAGTTGCTATTCCTTTACTGAGATTCATTTTTTGTTGAATAATTATCTTTAAGTTTATTTATTTTGAGAGAGAGTGAGCGGGGGAGGGGCAGAGAGGCAGAGACAGAGAGAGAGGGAGAGAGAGGGAGAGAGGGGGAGAGACGGGAAGAGAGGGGAGAGAGAGAGAGAGAGAGAGAGAGAGAGAGAGAGAATCCCAAGCAGGCTCCATGTTGCCAGCACAGAGCCCAACATGGGGCTCACTCTCACAAACCCCAAGATCATGACCTGAGGTGAAACGAAGGGTGGGACACTTAACTGACTGAGGCACCCAGGCACCCATTTCGTAATTCTTAATTATGTTTAAAATAGCTACTTGAAAATGTTTCTATAAGAAATCCAACATCTCAGTGCACGCAAAGTCAGTTTCTATTGTCCAGTTATTTTCCTGAGGAAGTCACACTTCCCTGTTTCTTTACATGTTTTATGTTTTGTTTTTGTTTTTGCTATTGTCAAAACTGAACATTTCGACAATATATTGCAGCTGCTCTGGATTTTTATTTTTCCCCCCGAGGGTTTTTATTGCTGTTTTTTTTGTTTTGTTTTGTTTTTGTTTTGTTTTCTCATTTTGTTTGTTTGTTTGTTTGTTTTTATTTAACATGCTTGGACGTAATCTACAGAACCCTGTCACCCTCTTGGCTTGTGTTTTCTGATGATTCTCATCATTTTTTAAAAACTCTGTTTGTATTTTTCAGCCTAACTTCCTAAAGGTCATCTTAACTTAGTGGTCAGACAGTCAGAAAATAATTGCTATGAGGTTGTACTCAAAAAGTTTGACCTGGTATAGGGCTTCAATGCTTGGCTGGTTAAATTGTGTGTGGGGAGGGAAATATGTTCAAAGTTCAGGCAGCTTCCAAGTTTGACCCAGCTTTGTGCTGGCTTACTCAGATCTCCCCTACATGTGTTCACAGGCTTCTAGTCACCCAGGGCAGCGTGGAGACAATTTCTGCTGTGTGTCCAGCATACAAAGCAGGGAGGGGTACGTGAAAAACCTGTGTGGTCCCTCTCTGTCTCTCCCACTTTCAGGGCTTCTTCTGCTGATTTCTGGCTAGTCTGCCACACTTAGGGCTCGCTACCACAGAGGACTGCAATCTAAGGCTGGCAAAGTGCCAGTCCTCTCCACCCATTTTTCCCCAAAGTTTGCTACTTTGCTGACGTTGTCTCTAGGTATGTGTTTTCTGCACTCAATTCCAAACCAAGTCAGCCCCCTCCAAGCAACAAAGTTTTAGTTTTCATGCCCAGCCCTACCTGGCAGAAATACTATGTTGTCAAGGTGGACAGGGGAATGGAAGACAGAAACATTTACCCTTTAGCCCTTGCTTTTCATTGCTCCAGGGTGACTTTACCAGTGTTACCTAATCCTTTTTTTTTCCCCATTCTTCCTGGGTGCACAGGTAGGCATGCTAGCGTGCTCAATGGGCAAGAAGTGAGAAGCATGTCTTACAAACACAACAAACGTATGGGTGCACCTGTATCAAACCTGTCACCACCGCAATGGCTAGAATAACAGGCAGAACTTGAAAGATTTTAAATGCTAAATGAGAGGCTTCTGATACAAAGACATTATCAAAATTTAGAGTGATATATCTTATTCTCGGGTAGGAATACTCAGTCTCATAAAGGTGTTAGTTTTTTTTTTTCCAAATGCATAAATAAATTCAAATAAAATTCCATAAACCTTATGACATGCTTTGACGGCTGAGTTTTTAAAAATTTACAAGAAAAAAAAAGTTACCACAGAATTCTTATTCTTAATTCTCTGAAGAATTTTGAAATCTCCTGAAGAAAAATAATAAATTGGAGATACTATTCTATAGGAACAACAACAACAACAACAACAAAAAGCCATCAGGGAACTGACATAAGGAAAGATAAATTAAATAACAAGAAAATTAAGAGGCCAAAAGCAGACCCATCCATATAGAAATTACAATATAATTTATTTACAACATTATTAATACTGCAGATCAATTGGGAAAACGTTGCGTTCTCAAAAAAATGGTGCCGAGACAGTAAATTTTCCATACAGAAGTAATGTAATGAGATTTTGTATCACACCATAAACAAATTCCAACTGAATTAGGACTTAAACACTGAAGGAAAATTAAAAATCAGGTGTAAGTCATTAAAGAAAATATACGGTTGGTAATGACATAAGGAAGGACTGATTAAACTGGATTAAAAAATAACACTAATAACATATACCATGAAAAGATACATACATTCATTACATTAAAATTAAGGAGTTCTGCTCATTAAAATACTCTATAATGAAAGTGAAAATCCAAGTAACAAACTGGAAGAACCTTAAAAAAAATACAAATTGCCAAAAGACTAGTATTCTGTATTCTTTTTAATGTTTATTTATTTTTGAGAAAAAGAGGGGGGGAGAGGAAAAAAGGGGGGGGGGAGAGAGAGAGAGAGAGAGAGATATTACAGTGGGGTGGGGACAGAGACAGAGGGGACAGAGGATCCCATGCAGACTCCATGCTAACAACAGAGGGGAGAGCTTGAACTCAGGAACCATGAACCGCTAGATCATGACCTGAGCTGAAGTCTGATGCTCAATGGGCTGAGCCATCCAGGTGACCCCTAGTATGCTGAATTCTTAAGGAAGTCCACAAATCAATAAGAAGAAGACAAACAACCCAACAGAAAAATTGTCAAAAGAGATGAAGGAACCAGAAGTGATCCATTATATTGATTTAATCCCCTAATAGATTTAGATTCAGAATCTGGAAAACACTACTCTAGACTAACGACTCCGATTTGAAGAATTGGTGTCAACTGAAATATACTGTCTCTACCCTGTATTATTGACTCGCAGGGCCAGAGTATGTACAGCATTCCCCAAATAATCATTTTTTTAAGTTTCCAGAGTCACAAAATTGATAAGTTGGTATTTAAAAAAATCAAACCAAGTATGTAATAAAATAGTCAACCCTCGCTTCATGCTTCCCTGCCCTTACCACCTCCCCGGAAGTAGATCTGTAATATATCTTAGAGCGTGTCTTTTGTGTTTAAATCTTTTTCTACTCATTTACAAACACTTATGTGTACAACATTATAAAAATATTATATCATAATTATCTGTTACCTTCTTTTTTCCACATAATTAATTATAAATATCTTTCAACATTAGCATATTTACTGTTTTCATCAAATCTAAGGTGCTTTTGAGTCTTGGTTTTAGACCTTATGTGAAAGCGTCAGCATAAGATTTAGCCAGTCCATCACTTTTCAAAGAAAGTGATTCTCTATTTTATTGTAGCTACATTTCAAAGCTTTAGGGAGATCTATCTAGTATCTTTCTCAGGAATGATTTGATGTTCCATTCGACTCTACAATACCCTAGAAAGCAGGTTTTCCAAAGCCGGGAAATTTTCAAAGGGTACTTTGAGTCAAAGAGGGCATTTTCTAGGTAGGCTTAATTGTATTTTTTAATAGCGATGCAAATGAAATTCAAAGGTACATAATCCTCAGAGAGGTGATAAAACAATATATTGCCTAGAGTTAAGCTATGTGAATCAGGAGCTAAGCTACGTGTGAAAACACATTACAGAGGCAGCTTGACAAATATCTGAATTACTGACAACTATGCTGAACTATCGGCTTAAAATATACACTTAGTCAGTTTTGCCTTCAGAGGAATAAATAGCCGCCTTTCTATACATACATGTGAAAACAAACTGAAGCAAATGGCCCATTTCCATAACTTACTTCTTTGGAAGAAAAATAAAAGGAAAAACCCACTCCTTCTCTCACCATCATCCAGTAAGAGCCCAGCAGTTGCTGTTGGGCTTCTCAGAGTAAACGTCTGCCCTGCCTTTTCTTATAGATTTGAGGATTTCACTCTTTGCAACTTTCGAAAAATAGCAATTCTAACTAATCTGTCTATGCGGACTTTAACACTGCCTCTTGACACTTCTTACAGTGTCAAATTCAACTGACACATAATGAAAGGAATTGAAACCTGGATGGGGTAAAGGATTACGGATGCCTGGCATGAGAGTGTCAACTGCCCCTTCCCTTCCTTTCTCTTGACAGATGGGGACCATGGCAGCTGAGCACAGATGCAGCTTCAATCCTTCTCAACACAGCACTTCAGGAGGCCCCTACTGATCCATCGGAGTTGACACACAAGATAAATTCTACTGGCCGTCCCTGAAGATCTGCTGTCAAGTGACATTGTGACTTTAGGCAAGTATCTCTTTTGTGTCTCATTTTTTTTTTAAAGAAAAACGTAACTAATTTCTATCTCCCCAGGATTGTTGTGAAGGTGACATGGCAAGGAATAACCCAATTTGTTATACGACAGCTGATTACCATTTGTTGAGTGAATCCATAGAAACAGAGATAAGTGGTACTTGAGTTAAAAAAAAAAAAAACTTTAAAATTTTAACTTAAAACTTTAGGATATGTAGTTTTAGGATCTCTCCCTCAATTTTTAAACTTTTGATTATGGTAAACTACATGTAACATAGAATTTACCACCTTCACCATTTTAAAATTTTTTTAATGTTTTACTTATTTTTTGAGACAGAGAGAGAGACACACAAAGAATCTGAAGCAGGCTCCAGGCTCTGAGCTGTCAGCACAGAGCTTGACATGGGGCTCAAACCCACAAACAGTGAGATCATGACCTGAGCCAAAGTCAGAGGCCCAACTGATTGAACCACTCAGGCGCCTACCACCTTTACCATTTTAAGCATACAGCTCAGTAGAGTTAAGTATTTTCACAATGTTGTGCAACTCAATTTCTGGGACCTTTTCATCTTGCAAAACTGAAACACTATACTCTTTAAACAATAAAACACCATGAACCCATCCTCCTAGCTCCTGACAACCACCATTCTGCTTTCTGTTTTTTATGAATTTAACTACTCTTTGGGCTTCATTTAATTGAAATCATACAACTTTTGTGTTTTTGTACCTGGCTTATTTTACTTAACATAATTTCCTCAGTTCATTCATGTTATAGCGTATGGCAGAATTTCCTTCCTTTTTAAGGCTGAGTAATATTTTACTGTATGTATACAGAATATTTTTTTTATTCATTCAGCAGTTGAGAAACATTTGGGTTGCTTATACCTCTTGGCCATTGTGAATAATGCTACTATGAACATGCATGTACAAATTACTCTTAGATATTCTGTTTTTAATTCTTTTGGATATAGACCTGAAAGTGGAATTACTGAATCGTATGTTAATCCTATTTTTAACTTTTGAGGAAATGCCACCCTATTTTCTAAGGTGGCTTCCGTATAATATGTTTCCAGCAACAGTGCACAAGGGTTCAATATTTCTATACAACATTTATTGTTGTTGTTTTATAGTAGCCATACTAATCCTAATGTGTATGAGATAAGATACTTCATTACAGTCTTGATTTGTGTTTCCCTAATGATTAGGGATGTTATCCATCTTTTTATATACATGTGGGCAATTCGTACATCCTTTTTGGAGAAATGTCTATTCATGTCCTTCGCCTATTTAAAAGAATATTTCAACCCTTGTAAATTGTAAAATTTCTTTAAATTTTTTTTATTAAGGACTGAATTTTTTAGAGTAGATTCAGGTTCACAAAGAATTAAGAAACTTCCCATATACCCTCTGTTCCTGCACATGCATAGCTTTCCCAATTATCAATATCCCCCAGAAGAGTGGTAAGCTTGTTACAACTAATGAACCTACACTGACATATCATATTATCACCCCAAGTCCACAGTTCACCTTAGGTTTCACTCTGAGTGTTGTACACTCTATGAGTTTGGAAAAGTATATAATGACATACATCCACCGCCACAGTATCATACAGAGTATTTTTCACTGCCCTAAGAATGCTGTGCCTATTCATCCCTTCACATGTCCCTCAATCCTTGGCAACCACTGATCTTTTTGCTGTCTATGTAGTTTTGCTTTTCCTAACAAGGTCACATAGCTGGATCATATAGTATGTGGCCTTTTCAGATTGGCTCCTTTCACCTAGTAACATGCATTAAGGTCCTTCTATGTCTTTTTAAGCCATGATAGCTCATCCTTATATTGAATAATGTCCCATTGTCTAGAGGTGCCACAGTTTATTTATCCATTCATCTACCACAGAAGATCTTGGGTGCTTTTGAGTTTTGGCAATTATGACTAAAGATACTATAAACATCCATGTGCAGGTTTATGTGTAGACATAGTTTTCAATCCCTTTAGGTAAATACCAGGAGCATGATTATTGGATCCCATGGTAAAGTATGTTTAATTTTGTAGGAAACTGCTAAAAGGGTGGCTGTACCCTTCTGCATTCCCGCCAGCAGTGAACGAGACTTCCTGTTGCTCCACATCCTCGCCAACATTTGGGGTTGACAGTATTCTGGGTCTGGCCCTTCTAAGAGATGTGCAGTGATATCCCATTGTTCTCACTTGTATTTCCCCAATGACAAAGGATGTAGAGCATCTTTTCATGTGTTTATTTGCCATCTGTGGATCTTCTTTGATGAAAAGTCCAACTTTCTTCGGTAAAAGTTTTTGGCCTATTTTTTAATCGGGTTGGTTTTTTAATGTTGAGTTTAAGAGTTCTTTGTACATTTTAGATAACAATCCTTTATCAGATGTGTTTTTTACAAATCTTTTCTCCCAGTCTGTGATTTGTCTTCATTCACATTCTTTTGACATTGTCTTTTGTAAAGGAAAATTTTTAAATTTGAATGAAGTCCAGGTTACCCATTATTTCTTTCACGGATCCAACCTTTGGTGTTGGATCTAAAAAGCCATTCCTATACCCGAGGTCATCTAGGTTTCCTCCTATGTTATCTTCTAGAAGTTTTATAGCTTTACATTTTATATTTAGGTCTGTGATTTAGGATTTCACTTTGTTTCTTAGATTTCAAAAGCTAAATCAAAACAAAAGCAAAGAATATTTGTTCCTTATCTTGGATAAGGAATTAGCTGAGTTTTTCTGAAAGCCTAAAGGTAAAAAAATATATACTGCTTGAATTTTTATAATGCCTTTTTTCAAAAAACCAAATATTATATATAAAGTCCAGCTATGAGAAAGATTTGTCCTCTTTCCTCAGGTCTCTGACATTTTTCTTATTCCTATATCTCAGAGCTCTCTAATATGACACATTTATATAACTAAAAGCTAGCTGCAACTTTTCATAAAAGGAGAGGAAGGAAATGTAGATGTTCTAGAGGTGTTGTCAATTCAGAGAAATCATCTGCCTCGGAAGAAAAATGATGTGATGGTATTTTATCCTAAAACAGAAGAAAAGAAAAACAGAAAATAAGAAAAACAAGGAAACCTCTTTAATGATGAAAATCTAAAAGCCAAACTTCCTCGATGAAGAAGGTTAAAGTAAAATACTTCATGTGTGTTATGATGATGAACTCTGATTTGTTACTAAATGTTGGATTTTATTTTCTTCCATGCTTTGTCATTGTATATTAGCACTGTTTTCTTGCGTTATTTATGGCCAGGACCTATCTTTCTATCACCTGTGTGATTAAAGTATTAAAAAGGAAGGACATGATAGATCATGGCAATGTAACATTATGCTTAAGTATCAGATTACCAGGCCTGAAAGAATCATACCGAGATTAATTTCCCCAGAAGTGTTCTTATCGAATTTGTAAAATAAGTTTTTCAGTCACAAGAAAATTGGGGAGAGACAAAGAAAAGGCCAAAACTTAGCTTTGGTTCTTTCACCTGCCAGCCAAATCTGATTATTTTAATCTAACACAAAAACATTAATGAAGAGCCTCTCTTTAGAGCTACTATTGCTGACTGTGTCTGCTCATTTATAGATAACAAGGGCAAGAACTATAAGAAGAACCAAGTTTTGGCACTAGAACTGGAAAGAGGCAAAATAGAACTTTAAAGATAAAGGTCGTCACAACTTGAAATCATACATATGGTATGAAGCCTTTCATACCTAACTTCATCCAGAGAATAAGAAGGAACACATGATGAAACAAGCTAAGTTTCCTCTTAGCCTAGAAACTTTAGAAATCAGAGTAAAGATCAGATAAATGCTAAAATTTTTGACACTTTGCTGAAAATTATATTTCCCGGGGCTCCCAACCACTGTGATGTACATGATCATAACATATTAGCAGAAGAGGCACAGTACACTGGACCAGAGAAACAGGACAGAGTAGCCTCCTCAGAAAAATGCCCTTGACAACCCAAGGGCAAAAAGCCAACAGAATCAGTGAAAATCATGGGTGTCCCAAATGAGTCATCTCATGGATAAGAGCAGGGGCAACTATAACACAGCCACTTTTTAAAATGACCTTGTGAATTATGTTAACCTATTCTACCCGGACTCTCACAGTGAAGGCTTGTCTTATCTGATTCCTCCTCCTCATTCCAACTCCTACCAAGGATGGGTGAATATAGCTCTTCCTTGGCCAAGTATCAGCTTTAGTAGAATGTGAGGGCTGGGGAAGAAGTTGGACTCTGTATATGCACAGTGGTTGGGGGAGAATAAGAGAAAGACTGGGAAGGCTTAGAGAGTTGGAAATACCATTAAAAGCCTGTTTTCAAAAAGTCTTCTACTCCTAGTTGACCCCTAACTGGATAAAAGGAAAGACAGTATGTTTCCTTTGTCTTTCTCTTTCCTATTTTGTTTATTATTTTGTAGTTTTATAAACACTTCAATTAACAGGTTGGGCTTAGCCCCCTTCAGCTAGTATGATGCACTTTTAGCCCTATCTGACTTTCTCTTTCCCCTTTAAGTAGATATATCAGAACCAGTTGCCATTTTTTTAACTGCAATAGTAATAATTCATCAGCCCACACACAACTCAGGCTACCTAAAAGCTCTGTCAATGGCAGATGCTTGGCTGAATTTGAGACTGAGCAGCCAGGAGAAGTCACTTGCCTGTCACTGCAGACCAAATCTGAAAATGTACCCTTTCTTTTTTCTCCCATGATAGAAGAACTCAAGCATGGATGTCCATCATACTGTGGCTGATACCTCTTTTCAATTTCTGGCACCTTGCCACATTCAGAGAGTGTTCAAACATCTCCCTCCCCTTCTCTGACACAGAATCCCAGAGCCCCGCCGAGGTCACTCCTGGGAATGTTGCTCTCTCCTAGAGACTGATCTTCTCCCTTTCTCTTCCAGTCTTTTAGTGTTCTCTAAATGACACTAACAACCTCAACTTCATTTCTTCAATGGGATGAACTGATGTTGCTATTACGGTTTGGGGTTAGGGTCATCCTTTCGGTAGGTCTACAGTAATTTGATCTTGTTAAGAAGTCTGTAGAGTAACTGAGCTGCGAATAATATCTTTTATAGATTTGAAAACTGAAGCATCGAAAGACCAAGTGACCTAGGCACAGCTTATCACAAAATGGTTTACAAAATGAGACAGCAAATGAATGGATGACTACATAGGTGAATGAATGACCTGCCCAAAGTGGCAGAGACCACTAGATCTCAGTTACCCTACCACTTAGCCCATTCACCTCCCTTTAATACACATAATAAAATCTCTTGACCAAATGTAAGTTGCATATGCATTTCAAGTTGCATATGATTGGGCAAGTAAAAAAATAAAGAAAAAAAGAATTTGTACGGCACTATTAATTTAATAAAATGTTTTATCATTATATCCCCTATACTCTTTAATTATTATTTAGCACCAACTAGACAGGTATTAGCTGCATTTTAGGACAAGAACCTGAGGCCCAGGGAAGGTAAGTATCTTGCCTAAGTAAATACAGCTAATGGGTAGTAGAGCTGAAATTTGAACACAGATCTAATTCTAGGTGCTTTTTTAGTAAGTGAAATCAAAGCTCAGGCCTTCTCACCTTTTTCCCTTCCAAAACAGAACACTTGTTTTGTGGCTAATAGAGTCCTGAGATGCTCCAAATGACCTTGAATCCTTTGGAAAATTAGGCGTACATACTTTTACCACAATAGGAATATTGATCCCACTGTGGTCTTCTGTGTTCCCACCCTACAGGCATGGTTGCCGAATAAGCCAGTTCAGAGAAGTTATCATTAAAATGTAAAATCTAATAGCTAGCACGACTCCAAATCTCCCCGGAATATAGATTCAGTTACATTACTGAAGCCTACTGGAAACGTGACACTAATGACAAGAAGGAACTTTATAGCCCCTGTTTTCCTTTGCTGACATTACAAATGTGAACCTCTCATTTCCCCAAAAGTTCATCTACTTGATCTATGCTACTGAGGCTATGTATTTAGTATCTTGCTGGCAACAGGAAAGATTCTGGTAGAGACCAGTGGGCCTGTTAGTCATATGCGGGGAGAACTTATTCCAGGAGAGAGAAACACTCCTAATCTCCCCACCCTTATTCCATCCCCACACCTAGCCCAGCATGTACTCACCAGCAAAGACCAAGGACACTGTCTAGCTGTAGATGGATGACTAATCACAACATAAAGAATTCGCCTCCCATGAAACAAAGGGAAATTGGACTGGAACCTGGTTACAATGTATGCTAAAACTGAGAAAAAACCAAGGCACTGGAAATAAATGAAACCATGAAAAGAAATGACCACAACTCACTAACCATGTTAGTGACCATAACTAACTGAATACAGAGAGCGCTCTCCTTTGTTCCCTTCTCCCTGCTCCATGCTGGCCCAATGAGATAGTATTTGAACTTGAAGATCTAGTTCAACTCTCATCTCCTGCACGAAGGCTTGACGTTCCTCCAGGAAGAACTATTTGTTTGCAATCCTTCTCCCTGGCAGGATCGAGACCATATATATCTTCTTTGCTTGCTTTATCCTCTACTTAGTTAAAGTGGCAGGCAAATAGTAGAAGCTGAATAATTATAACTTAAATAATTAAATCATCAGTTAGTCCCCCCTTTGTGTTCCCATAACATTTAATATTTAATTCATACCAGAGGAGCCCCTTTCTCATATTTTTGTTCCGGATTTATTCTTTCTCCCTTACTGGATTACCAGCTTTTTGAATGGTAAGAGGAATTAGGATCTACTTATTTTCGTAGCCCTGTATTTACCAGAACAGTTTTATGGAAAACCAATTCTACCACCCTTTCTTGGTTAGAACAGAAATAAATGACCTTTAAAGTAACTTATTTCTAATATTCTATTATATTAAGAAAAGTAGTTCTTACAAAACATGGCACGTGAGAAGCTCTATTTGAGAAGCAAGAGGAATGCTGATTAAATAATTAGAGATGTTACACAATGCAGGCCACTGAATTGTAATTAGGCACTTATTATTTTGCACCTTGCCAGATTTAAACTAAGTCAGGGAAAAACAAGACTATTCAGGTAAGTGTTTTAAATAAATTGGACACAGTATGTGTCCTTCCAAGAGAATTTTTGATACGAAGTCTGTTTCTTTATGTTCCACTCACTGCACTCCCCAGTCTCTGGGTCTGATTAAAAGCCCAAGTACATTTTTACTTCAATTTAGCTGTGAAGTCAACAGAAATTTTTTACTACTGCATAGGTCACCTGGCAAGCAGCCATCCAAATTAAGAAGTGAGAGCTGTAACTCACAGCTAATAGCAGCTAGTTGCATTGCCTCTGAAAAGGGAACCCAAGGCTCAGCAAAATTTAAGGGAGTGGAAGGTTTCAAACCATCAGCAATTTATATGCTTCTCTATATCCAGCTTTCTGGGTTGGTGTATCCCTACCTGTCTGTCACGTGAATACACTATGAAGCCAGGCCCCAGAGGGATAAACCTTCCCAAATCACTTGGGGTGTCACAACACTAGAAGAGTAGTAAGATGCTTAATTAAAAAGAGGTTTATTGTGGACAAGAGTCCCAAAGATTGATGTGGTATCTGTTCTCAGAAGGTAGCTCCCAGGGGGTGCTGATGTCACTCAAACCCAAATTCACAGCTGGAGCTTTGCACTCAGAACCCAACATTTCTTCATGTACAACCAAGCCACACATGACATCTGCAGAATGTGTAATTTATCAGGACAGGAATAGGAAGAGCTTCATGAGCAGCTACACTAGGTACCACAGTTGGTTAAGGTTCTACTGTTGCCATTTTGAAGATCTTAATGCATTTGGCGCAAGAGTCCCCACATTTTTATTTTGCACTGGGCCCCACAAATTATGTTGCTGATCCTAAGGAGGAAAAGGACAACCATCATTGACCTTTTCTGAAGACTATGCAAGTCTCTTACTGTCTGGTCAGAGAGTTAAAGTTCTTGGTAGCAAATAATGCAGATATCAAAACACTGTGCTGGATTTAGAAAGAATATTGGCCACAGTTACGATCTGAATCAACTGCAGGGGACTTTTATACCGTTTTCTCCTGCACTCTGCTCCTAGAAAAAACTGCATTATCAGGATGGGTACTGCTGCAACCTTGTGATGGTTCCTTTTGGTCACCAAGGTTGGTTAGTTCATTATTTCTCTCAAAATAGTTCAAGCAAAATTGTGAAATTAACAGCATATATTTGGATTCCCGCCCCTCTTCCTATGCCCTGCTACCCCACTACTGCTACCAAGTCCCTATTCTGTCTCTTTTGCCACCCACTCCAGGTGTTCACTGTTCTCATCTTCTTTAACCACCCATGTCAAATGTGCTTTCAATGAAGTGTCTCATAAATTATTTCATACAGAATTGATACACAAATAAGCTTATCTATCTAAAGAACACAGAACAGTGTCTGACATAGAGTCAGCATTTAATAAGTATCAGCTGTTATTTGTATTGTCGAAAGTATTTTTGTGGTTACCAAAATGTTAATCCTCCAAGAGATACACATATTTCTTTCTTTTAAAAAAATTTTTTTAATGTTTATTTATTTTTGAGAGACAGAGAACGAGCAGGGGAGGGGCAGAGAGAGACAAAGACACAGAATCTGAAGCAAGCTGTCAGCACAGGGCCTGACGCGAGGCTCGAACCCATGACCTGTAAGATCATGACCTGAGCCAAAGGCAGACGCTTAACCAACTGAGCCACCCAGGCGCCCCGTAGACACATGTATTTCTTAAAGAGAAATGAGTACGGGGTAGTTGAA
Organism: Paguma larvata; assembly: GCA_030068075.1. NCBI lineage: Eukaryota > Metazoa > Chordata > Mammalia > Carnivora > Viverridae > Paguma > Paguma larvata. Next base: position 32,644,900 of record CM057836.1, read on the forward strand.
AGATGTTAGAAGTCAAGCAGACCTTGACTATCATCAGCTAACTCATATCTAAGCCTCAGTTTCTTCAACCGTACAGAAGAAGATACCCACCTTGTGAAATTTTCATAAAATTTAAATGAAGAATATAAAGTGGGTAGCACAATGTCTGGCTCATGGGACATGCTCAACTGAGGTGAGTTTCCTGCGGAATTGCTCCTGTCTACATAGGCATTAGCATTCTACAAGGGTCAGAACTATAAAATCTGAGAAGACCAGAGTGGAAAGATATCCTGATGGCCGAGAGAGAATTAAAACATTTTTCCCTCATCATTCAAACCTAAGCTTCTGACGTGTACTCATCTTTTAGATCTCAGCTTAGCTGCCACTTCCTCCAAGAAGTCTTCAGTGCTAAGGTTCCATGGAGCTCTATCCTCCTCCTGTCATACAAAAATGCAGTATCATGGGTGATCTTCACTTGTCTAAAACCCCTGCTATTTGATAGTAAGCTCCTTGAGGCTAGGAAACGTGTCTGCCTTTGTAGTCTACACAGCCACAGCAATGCTTCCTATCCCAAATGCTCTTTGTCACTCCTTGTGACAAAAGAACCTTGTCACTCCCTCATCAAAAAGTGGAGTCTTTGTTCGCTCCTCCATTTAAACTTCAGTGGGCTTTGTGACCACCTCAACCTATGAAGTAAAGTGGAAAATAATTCCATATGCCTTCTGAGGTTCAGTCATAAAAGGTAGTATAGCTTCTACATGACTTTCTTTTAAAATAATCTACCCTGAAACTCACCCAGTATGGCGGAAGACCAAGTCACATGGAGAGGCACAGAAGGAGGGAAATTGAGGTCCCAGTCCATCAGGAGCCAGCATCAACTTTCCAGTCATGTGGGTGATCCATCTGAGAAGCAAATATGCCAGCCCCAAAGCAAGTCATCTCAGCTAACGCCATACCAACCAGATGGGCCTTTCCACTGCTTCCAATCTAAATTGCGGATTCATTAACAATGTAAGGCAAGAGGATGGATAGAAGAAAAGAAGGAAGGAAGGATTTTTCTATGATTTTTTTTCATTTAATATATTCATAAAGTTATATTCTTTCTATGTCAAGAATAAGACAGAGATTTTTATATAATAGCTATGAGATTAGTATATATTATGGTCTGTTATAAAGGAAGAAAAGTAACCCTGGAAACCAGCATTGTAAAGGCAGCTGACTCCCAAGTCAGAGACACAAGGGACAGAGGCACTCTTGAGTTCACATGTCAGTACTTGATGGAACACTTCCTATCTGTAGATCCCCTTTCTACTATATCTGTCTCTAACTGGGTGTGCTTTTGGTTTTATCTTGGCCTATACATCATGAGAGTTTAAAATACCACCTCAATAGCAAGAGTGAGGATCTAGGGCAAAAGTAGCAGAAAGCTTGGGGAAAGAGCAAAGGCAGTATTAGAATACTTCGGTGTACCTTGTAGATGACTTCTGGATCCCAGCTTCTGGCAGCTCAGAAATGTAGAAGCAAATATGGTCCTAAATAAAACACTTTGCGTTCCTGCTCCCCACACTCCCACCTTTCTGATGATATCAGAGACATCAAACCTTATAAGGAAGTGTTAACTGTCAAGCAACCACGAATTTCTCTGAAGGTGATGATATATATGGATAATAGAATCCTTTCTCTAAGCATATATTTATAATTCCTGCCTGCTTCCATTAAACCCCTTATATGTTGTACTATTTAAAGGCAAAGATAAAGTACCCGCCATAATTTTATTGTTGCTTTTGTTTTACTCAAAGTTTTGATATTTTCTAGACAATGCGTGGTGGTATTCAGTATTCGTGCACCTACACTCCTTAGGCAGATCTGAGAAATTTAATTAGAAGATGAGTGGATTGAAAACAAAAAAAAAGAAGAAAAGAAAAAGAGTGGCTTAAATAACCTGTCTCCTAGACAGTGAGCTCTGGATGTTCCTGCAAGGCCGGGAGCATTCTTACAGAGCTTTATATCTCTGTAGCCCTGTGCTTTGTGGATACATCATAAATGTTTAATTATTTTAAAAGGAGACATCCAGAATGACAGCATCGGCTGTTGTCACAGGCAAAAAGCATTAATTAAAAATATATATATGGAAAGTTTGTTCATGTGGAATGAGGTGTCATCTCTTTCACTAAAATTTTACAGTTTAATGAAAGGCCATATTTTCTAGAGAGAACTCGGCTTTCTAGACTGTCAGAGCTAATGCGGCATAGGTGGTCAACAGGGTATTGGAGGGTTTGGCACAAGTTTGAAGATAGAAATCCATCCCCTTTTCTGCCCATTCAAATCTTACCACTGTAGTACTAGAAGCAACAGACTGAAGCTCGATGATTACTGTAAGTTTCAGTCCTTTAGTCAGCTTTTAAAATACCAAGGTTTTAGTTTGTATTTTCACGCTAAAAATTAAAATACAAGAAAAATACCCTGCAGATAGGTTTACTTGCTTTTATGAATTTTAAGAAAATATATATGTAATATAGATACAAATATAGGAGTTAAATATAAATGCATATGTTTATGTATATATTATATACTTATATAATATATACATGTGATATATATAAATGCATGTTATATATATTATATACATATATAATATATACATGTGGTATATAAGGGTATATACCTATATATATATACCTTATATATTATATTATATACATGTGGTCATTAGGTGACACAGAATAGAAAACATAATTTCTCCTGTGAAACACAAACCTATGCTTCTGGACCTGTCAGTTCTAGAATATGCTGCTACTTCTTGGAACCATTCCAGCCTCTTGGCTAGAAAAATATTTTTCAAAGCATTTTCAGACTCACCCTTGTTTCAAAAGGAGGCATAATTTCAGACAGACTTCAGGGTAAATATACTGAATATCAAAACATGCCATTCTGCTTAGCTATCAAACAAGTGAAAATTTTGTCTCTCCATATTGAAACCCATCTCCATAATCTGCTTAGCATGGTTAGTTGTAAAAACTTTGGTGGCTTTTTTTTTTCTTAATAAGAAGTTTCATTTCATAGGGGGTCTGATACATCATATTTAGAAATTTTGGAATGAGCAATCACTAAGACCTTATGTATCCATAGACTAGAAAGCCAGAAACATAGGCTGTTAAGCCAGAGAAAGTCAGTTTGCCAGAGATCAAATACAAGGGAATTTAAACAATTCTGTGGGGTTTTTTATTTGTTTGTTTTTGATTTGGGGAAAGAGCATCAAGAGTCAATCAACTGTGAAAAGACTCTTTGGAAACTTGACAAGAGAAATGTTCCCGAAGCACTCTTTGAAGAATACAAATTGATATAACCACTTTTGAAAACAGTTTGAGATTACTTCTTAAAAACACAACTATTATATGACCCAACCATTCTACCCCTGAGTATTTATCCAAGATTAATAAAAGCATATGTTTATACAAATACTTATACACCAATATTCACAAAAGCTATAATTTTTCCCAGGAAAATTCTAGAAATAGCCAATATATTTCACGCAATAAGAATAGTATTTTATTTAAAGAAAGATATTCAAAACTTTAAAGACATCTTGGGAGCTAAAAGAGTGGGAAAAAGTCAACCAAAGCATCCAAATATGGGGAAAACACGAGGAAATTCTAGAAAGGAAAATAAACAAAAATATAGACAGTAGAATAAAAGAATACACAAGAATATTAGAACATTTAGAAGAGTCATAAACTATAAAAAAGACTGCACATGAAAAGAATGGAGAATCCAAGTGAGGAATTGGAACAATTTACCTTTAAAGGTACAAAAACTTCTTAAGAGTGAATCTAAATACTCAAAAGTCTGTGGAAATGCCTTCAAATCTAAATAAAGCACTCTTTGTTCAATTAGGAATTAAAATTTTTTTAACATTTATTCATTTTTGAGAGACAGAGACAGAGCATGTGGGACAGGGCAGAGAGAGAGGGAGACACAGAATCTGAAGCAGACTCCAGACCCTGAGCCATCAGCACAGAGCCCGATGCGGGGCTCGGACCCACGGGCTGCGTGATCATGACCTGAGCTGAAGTCAGATGCTTAACCAACTGAGCCACCCAGGCGCCCCTGTTCAATTTGGAATTAAATCCACATAACCATTAAATGGATAAAGATATTTTCAGATCAGAAAAGTCCCTGTGCCCTTTCTCAGTGAGCTACTGTAGGACAGGCTTCACCAAAGCCAGGGAGACAGAATATGTAGCGTGCACATGCAGAGGCTAGCAGGCAGCTAGTCCAGAGTGAGACAGGAAGATGTGGTGCTCCAGAAGGGATGTCTCCAAGAAGAAAATTTGAACTAATTGATTACTTACATGACTATATAGAAAACAACACTCTGTGGCAGACACTGGGAAGAATTAGTGGTAAGGAAACAGAATAAGAAGCAATCAGTTATACAAAACAATTATTATTTCCAGGGAAACCAGAAAATTGTTCAAGAACTAAATATTGTCCTAGTACATTGTTTGGCTGAAGACTGAATAAAACTGCTATGATCCTTTAAATCATTAATTAGATTACTGAAAATTCATATTAGTTTGATGCAAAAATACTGGGAGAAAATTGAATAAACTAATGTAGCTTAGTTGGACAGAAAAACTGCATCAAATCTTCCATATTAGGAACTAAATAATGTCTACATTTGATGAGACGAAATAAACATTATCCAGAAATGATTAACATTTTAGAAATAGATTTAATTATCTATTAATTGATTTAGATGTAATTCTTCTGCAATCAATACTGGCTTAATAAATGGGGTGGGGTTTTTGCTCACATAACAAGAAATACAGAAGCAGTCAGTCCAGTCATGAAAAATGGCTCAATAATATCAAGGGTCCAAGATTTCTGTGATCCCATAAGCCTTTCTTTCAGGTCAATCAGAAAATAACAACTAAAGCTGTAGCCATCACATCTGTACTGCAGGCTGGAGGAAGGAGGAAGGACAGAAAGCAAAAGATAGCATTTGAAACAAATTTTAAACCTAATCTGACAATGGGATGACCATTCATTTTTGCAAGAGAAAAATGGGAAATGTAGTTTTTTAGCTGGACACAGTGTCGACTTCAACAAAACTAAGATTTCATTAGTTAATAAAAGAAAAGGAAAATGGATACTATAGAGGTAGCTTGCGGTCTCCACTGCAGGGGTAAGTATCAAGATAAATGCAGCTAAAACACAGTTGAAAGTGATTTGGAACTGGGTCTCAGGAGGTAAGAGGATAATAGAAGCTGCATTTTTGTTGTAATCCTTATAATCCATCTGAACTTTAACACCATAAACATGTATTATTGTGGAAAAAAGTATAGAGTAGAATTGTACTTAATATATAAAATAATGCAATGATAAAGAGAAGGAAAAATAACATCACATGTACAAAATAAAAGTGTCACAAACGTCAAACTGAACAAAAGAATGAGAGAATTGAGCCAATAAAAAACATGGAGGTACCGTAAACAGAAAAGAACAGGAGCCTTAGCTGTTGATATCATATTCTTACTGCAAACAGCAACATGATTTCCACAAAATATAATCAAACACATTATACAGTGCTTCTTAATTGGGTGCTATTGGTTTTTAATTTTGTTAGTACTTAATTTATACATTTGGTTTGGTTTTAAGTGGAATGAGAACCATAAACATAAGGAATTCATACACAGCTTCATCTTTGTGGATTTGTAACATTATTAAAATAATTTGAGTCAACACTAGAGTTCCATAAGTTAAATTTTCCTTAAAAAGAAATCTTTCTGTTACTTTGCCTTGAGAACTAATACTCTAGGATTACTGCCTTCATGGAAGGCAGTTTCTTCTCATTTATCATATTATTTCTACCATGTTGTTACATATTCATAATCTCGGTTTCTTATGTTTAAAGATGGATGGGGTAAGAGAAGCAGGACAAAGACAAATTTGGGTATGTAAACTTTGTGGTTATTTCACCTTGCATAAAGTGCTAAACTGCATTTATATGTCCTCATTGAGAAATCAGGCATAACTATGTCTACCCCAAATTTGAGTAGAGATTAAAACACCAACCTTAGTACTTTGCACAAAGCAGGGACTTGATAACCAAACTTTCTGCTCACAAAAGATAGAATTATTAACCTTATATGTCGTTATCCATGAAAAGTCTACCACGAAATCCATTTAAGAAGAGGAAAAGCTTACGACCTTCTGGCCAACATGAAAATAGGCTGTTTTCAAACACATTTACATCTCTTTTTTCCATCTCAGTGAGAATCAGCGTCAGTTTGAACTAGTTACTTGTAGTTTTCCTCTTCCAATAGTTCTTGGATCTATTAAATTATAATTCTTTCCATTTTGCTCTGTCTTTTAAAAATCAATACAAACTTATTTCAGTCTGCCTTATTAAATTGGAAACTTACTAGATATGAGACATCAGAATTGACCCAGAAACCAGCTGTCCTAAAATTGTATTATCTCCTGCTTTACGCTGGTCCCATGAAAAACAAATGGATGACAAAGCACAAACCAAAAAAAAAAAAAAAAAAAAAAAAAAAAAAAAGGAACAGCAGGACAGAAGAGCTAAAAGAAAGTCTGAACTGTTCTTCCCAGGAAGCAGAAAGTAAAAGTTTAACACGGAATTTCTCTAGAAAATTTGTTCACTGTATCGATCAATATCCCTGCCCTCAAAAATCGCCACTATCATCCTCAATATTATCATCCGTATCCCTGTACTGCATTTTTATAATTTAATTTTTAGAATCTGTGCAAATAATTTCCCATATATGAATTCATCCTCAGTTTACAGAAAACAGCACAATTAATAGGTGGCAGGTCCAGGATTCAAGTCCATTATTCCACTTCACAGCAACCACAGTGAAAGAGAGAGGATGAGAGGTCACTGACCTACCAGGCTGATTAAATCAAGTTGTGTGCAGGAGGGGACTCTCAGCTATGGACAAAAAGGAACAGGAAAATGAGTCTACCGAAGAATAAAAAGGTACAGATATCTCCCACGAGAAGGATTTCTAGACTAGAAGCATTTCTTGTACCTTTAAAAAGGAAGAGAAGCCTCAAACTCAAACTTTATGGAGTTCGGGTTGGCATATTTTAATGAGCACGGGATGTGTTCAAATCTGTAAGACACCTTACAGCAACAGAGGAAAATAAGAGTCAGGCTAAGAAAAAAGACCATATGCTCTCTCCAAAGCATAGAAATAAGACCACATGCTTAAAAAGAATAGAAATCTAGGGTCATGGCTAAGGTTAAAGTGCTGCAGCCTGCTGGGGAGCACGTCTGCTTACTGCCAAGGGAGGAACGGCGGAATTTATTACTAGAGATCAATAGAGAAACAAAGAAACCACAAATGACAGTTAAAAAAACTAAAGGCCCACTGAAAGACTATCTGGATAATGCAATGTATTCTTACTGTTCGAGCCTTGCAGTGTCATTTCTTTCTCCTTTGGGATAAACCAACATGCAGAATGGAGCTAACTACATTTAAAATTCCATAAACAAAACAGATTTGTATTCAAATACTGACTCAGCGATTACAAACTGAAGCTGTATTCCTGGTTAATCATTTGAAAATATTACTCCCAATAAGTAAAGTCTGTCACTTCCTCAGATAAAATATGATGGGGAAAAATTACAGCCTAATAAGACATAGCTAATTGGTTTTATAGTATAGCTGATGTGCCAGTTACCGACTTTTATTGTTTCTAGCCTTCAAATGGACCCTTCATCGTACGCCCTGTGATAAACAAGGGAATTCCTGCAAACCTGTTCCTTTAGACTGAGCATAATGAAAAACCTTCTCAGCAGGGGGCACTAGAGAGACATCACGAGAGGAAGAAGCTTTCCAAATTTTCCTGTACAGGCCAGGGGGTCACCCTTGTGAGTATGAAAACGCTCTGCTGAGCCTGTCCCAGCCACTGGCTGAGGGCACAGTCCCCTCGACGACCTTGCATACTACAGCTAACAATAACCTTTCCTCGGTCCTATAGACCTAGAAACCACACCCCTCCCACACACACCCCCACACAACCTTTACTCTGAAGGCCCGGGCGCTCCTAGCTGCAGGACTGTGCTGTGGCCTGGAGGGTCACACGCCAAGCAGTCCCTCAAGACCCACACCATGGAAGCCTGCATGTCCTAAAGGTCATCTACTGTGGCCGGCACCAGACTCACTGCACACCCACATTAGCAACCCCTGACCACCTGCTGGCCGGCCTGCTTCCCCTGGCCCCCTGTCTGTCCAGGAACTGCAGACAGAATTGCAGGCCTGGCCAGACCAGTAAATACCTCTGCTGCCCAGGGGGCTGAACGACTTCTTCGCCAATGAAATCTGAACCTCTTCCAAGCGTGTCCTTCCTTGGCTACTCTCCCTAAACCCTAGGGTAACATACTGAGTTGTTTGGTTTGTTTGTTTTTTTATATCCCACAGTTTCTCTTTTATCATAGTTACTAACTCTTTATATTAACTTCACTTGTTTAACTTGTTGCATAGCTTCTGTCTCTCAACTGAATACAAACTACTGCAGTGTGAAAAACAGGAAAGAAGAAAGCAAAACCTAAAATCAAGAAATACGTTGGGGCACCTGGGTGGCTCAGTTGGTTAAGCATCTGACTTTGGTTCATGTCATGATCTCATGGCTCATGACTTTAAGCCCTGTGTTTGGCTCAGAGTTGTATATTTATATCTCTTTCTATATACCCATTTATCTAAATAACGTGTGCTCTGCGGAAAATGAACTATGTTGAGAGAAGAGAAAATTCGGGAGTAAAATTAGCCCATCTGGATGGTTGATTAGGTAAGATATTGATAAGGTATGGAATGTGGAACTGATTATAAACACTCCTTAAGAACTGACTGACTTTGAGGCACCTGGGTGGCTCAGTCGGTAGAGTGTCTGACTCTTGACTTCAGCTCAGGTCATGATCCCAGGGTCGTGAGACCGAGCCCCACATCGGACTCCGCATTGAGCATGGAGCCAGCTTGAGATTCTCCCTCTTTCCCTCTCTCCTCTGCTTGCACTCTCTCTCAAAAAAAAAAAAAAATGGATGACTTTGGACTCTCATTGGAATTACTGCAGGATTTCTCAGCAAAAGCATGACATGCAAAAGAAGCAGTATTTAGAGCAAATTAGTCATGAAATAATGGGTGCATTTGTAATGGAAAAGTCAGAATTAGAAAATATTTTTGGATTTTTGTTGCAGAAATTGAGATAGGATGCTGAGGGTCCAGCACAGAAGAGCAGGAATGGATATCTAGGGAATCCATAGGATAGATTTATCACAAAGGGGTTACACTAGGATTGGGCATCAGACTAAGAAAGAAGGATGAACAAATATCTGACTATGGGGAACATACTATAGAAGAATCTCCGGAAAATGTTTCACAGAGGACATGAGATCCTTGGGAACATCAGTATAATAGTCATTTCCTTATCTTGGGAAGCATAAATGGTTAATGATGTGATAAAGCCTTATCGACTGTTTATAAGCCAAGTATACCAAAGCAAGAGGAGATTGTTATTTGATTTTCCCATGATAACAATGTTGTTGTTGTTGTTGTTGTTTTCTATGAATAAAACAGTAAGAGGGCCAGAAATGTTTTCTTCTCCATAGCACAGCTTTCTACAAAGACCTGTCTACAAGGCTCCAGGAACACTCTTATCACACACCCCCACTGCCTGGACACAAATGTCAGTTCTAGAACCCAGAATATTCAGACGACTGAGAAACTCCATGTAGTACTTTCTTGTTACTTGGCTTTGTACTTTAGAGAGAATTGAGAGAGAGAAAAACCCTTTGATCTGCCTCTTCTCTTAGTATTCTTGAATGTTTGTTTGATTGCCATCATAAATGATCAAAGTACTATCTTGCCCAGAAAGAAGAGATAACCCCAAATTTCTTCATTCCTACAATAAGAACCTGGCATCATAGAAAATAACAGAAGAGACGATTTTCCTGATAGACATGTTCAATTCGGGATATGCTAAGCATACTGTAATTTTAGGGAAGATAACCACCAAGGAGAGAGAAAAATACAACTTGAGCTCAAGTGACAGACTTGAAGGACCATCTGTAGAGAAATTGCTGTACTAGACATATGTCCAGAGCTACAAGGGAACATGTAGTTGTTTATTTTAAGTCCCTCACCATATAGAGAAAACTGAACCACTGAGGCAGCTGTTATCTCTGTTACTTTGGTACTTTTCCTAAGTGTATTAGGGTTTTCCAGAAAGAACAGAACCAATAGGAAATATAAATATTATACACACACACACACATAAGATCTCCTTTGGATTATATAATATTATATATTAGAAAGAGGTTTATGATAAGGGATTGCCCCATGGGTTACAGAAGCTGGACAAGTCTCAAGCTACAGTCAGTAAACTGAAAATCCAGGAGACTTGATGGTGTGGTAGCCAGTCCTAAGGCTAGCAGGCTCAAGACCCAGGAAGAGTCTATTTTTCAGTTAAACTGAAAAAAAAAAAAATGATATCTCAGCTCAAGGCAGAAAGGTAAGAGGAGTTCCCTTTTACTCTCAGGAGAGTCAGTCTTCTTGATCTATTCAGGCCTTTAACTGATCACAGAGGGCCCAGCTACGTTAGGGAGGGCAATCTGCTCTCCTCAATCTGCTAATTCAAATCTCATCCAGAAATACCTTCGCAGACACACCCAGAATCATGTTTGACCAAATATCTGGATGCCTTGTAGCCCAGTCAAGTTAACACAAAATTAGTCATCATAACAGTAACAGAGACCATTAGGGGCAGATCTGAGAACAGAATCCAAGCCTCGGGGCTCAGTTCCAAAGCATACATTTGTTCTTCTCTTCAAAATAAGAGGTGGGAGATGTTGTCTGATAAAAATGTTAGTTGTTTTTCTTTTAGTAGATCATACATATACATGGTACAAAACTCAAAAGGCACAAAATGGTACATGGTGAAAAATAAGACTCCATTAACCTCTGATGCTAGCCATCCAGCTCCCTTTAGGACATATAACCACTGTTACTAGTTTCATATATATCTTATATGTCATTCTGCCCCGTGTTGTTGTTTTTTTTTTTTGGCTTCTTTAACTTAAAATATCATGTAGATATTACTACTACACATAAAATTCTTAGCTATTCACTGTATGCTGATGAAGCAATTTATTTAACTAATCTCCTACTATAAAGACTATTATTACATATAAATTATTTTATACTCATGCCAGCATATCTATATTATATAAATGTGATACATACTAAAGATACAACATAGAAGTAGAATTACTGAGTCAAAACGTTATATTTCTTTTTGCGGAACATAACGTCTAATTGCTCTCAACAGTAACTGAACCTACTTTACCATAAACAATGCAAAGCGTCTGCTTTCCCAAACACTTGCCAGCACAGCTTATAATCAAGCATTCTGGTCTTTCCTACCCAAATTATTTTTACGCATTATCACTGTAATTTTAATTTACATGTATCTTACTGAGAACTTGAGCACCATTTCAAATGTTTAAAAGACATTTTTATTTCCCTTGCTATCAATTATCTGAATTATCACTTGCCCATTTTTTGGTTAAACATTCACAGTACTTCTCTATAAGTTAAGGAAACTAACTTTTTGGTGTGCAAAAAATGTAATCAAATTCTGATATCTTTTTTAACTGAGTATTGCTAGACTTCCAGGTGGTAATGTTAGAAGCTGATTTTCATAATTTTTGTTTTTCACAGAATGAACCAAAGTGCAGTTCCGGGCACAGGAGGAATTTGATAGGACTGAGGAATGAGTCCAGTGGCCACATTTCTGGGAAAGCAATACTGTACAAGATATCCATCCATTCCACTCCTGTCACCAGAACTCTCATGGGTAGGAAATCCTGTCAAGAAAATTCTGCTTGCTCAGTTCTTGCCAATCAACTGATTAAAGAACACCTCTTCCTGAGGTAAGGACTTAGGGATCCGCATTACAGAGAAATTGTTAAGAGCACAGGCTCTGTAACGAGACTCTTTGAGAAACCCAGGGAGACACCACCTTAAACCCAGAAATCACGGTTGTGATCTCCACTGATAAATCAGGGCCCTGCCATGTACTTCCTGATGATGAGATGGAACAGCACTTAATCTCTGTGGCATTCCTCCCTAAAACTCAAAATCCCAATCTAATGAAAAGTACATTGCATAAATCAGAAATGCGAGACATTCTATGAAACACCTGGCCACTACCCTTCAAAAGTGTCAAGATCATGAGAAATTGGAAAGACTGAGAAAGCGTCACAGATTAGGGGAGCCTAAGCAGACATGAACACTGAATGTAATGTGGTATCCTGGTCTACATTCTGGAAAAGGAAAAAGGACAGCAGCACCAGAGTATCTGGTGAAATCAGAATAAAATCTATAGCTTATTTTAATAAAACAAAATAAAATAAAACCATTTGTATATCCTTCTAGACATTTTTATTAATTCATAGACTTTTTAACATGCTTTTTCATTAACATATGAACGTCTTTCTATGTAATAAATAACCATCTCTGTAATTTTAATATTTGACTAGAATTTCATTTTGTGTATTGTATGTATTACATCAGAATTTGTGTAGTCAGTCTCTACTACAGGATAGGCAGGTTATTTATATTTGTCAATAAGATAAAGAAACTATAGTGAAAATGTTTACACATCTTTATTTCCTTAAGATAAACCCTAAAATCCTCTAAGAAGCCTTTCTTGGTCTAAAATTAGGCACATTTCTAAAGCTTTTTCTAGGTACTGCCAAGTTGCCATGAGAATGTTTTCAGAGTGCCCATTTCCCTCAACAACAGTGGGTGGCATTTTTGTTTTTGCTTTTATCAAAAGAGTAGGAAAAAAATGGTTTTTACTTTTACTTACGTGATTACTAATGAGATAATAAATGTTTTTTGATGATGCCAGTGACTCTCCTGAAACTTATTTTTTCTTATTCAGCTATTGTTTTCTCTTCTGAACATTTCCCATTTCTTGCTTTCAAAGTGATTACAACTTCAGTGTCAGTGTCTATGGAAAGGTTCTTTCAAAGAAATCCTTGCTACGCCTCTAAAAATAACAGGAGGCACATTCCTAAGTTTCCTTAAATAGTGGTGTCAGGTATTCTACAGAAAACTCTGACAAGACACTTCTACTTTAACAAAGAACACACATCTGCAATCTAACCTCATTTATCACTGAGTACTTGGAAGCACAGGGCACTTATTTTTAAAGATAAATCAAGAATGAAAAAAATAAGGGAAAAATTGTTTTACAGCTCATATTGTAAATGTTTGGGAGAAAAGATATATTTAGGCTGAGAGGTCACCTGCGGTGGATATATTTGCCCTCTCACATAGTTCCTCACGGCGAGGTAGGTGTGAGTTGCCTATTAACTGAATATAACAATACTTAAAGACATGAGTTTCAGCTAAAATCCCTTTTTATTTTGAAAGCGTAGGAGACTGGCTCTGAGCCTCATACCATACACTTTGCAGGCCCAAGAACACTGTAAAACAAACCGAGCTCTCCTCAGCCTCTAACTTGGGATCACTTCCATTCCCATCACCTCTAAAAAGTCTGGTGTTAGGTGGTTAGGCATAGAGATGACCTGGCCTAAATAATGTTCAAACACGTTATTTGAGGCTTTCATCCAGTACTTTCTTTAATGCTAAGCAATTCTACATCACGTTTCCCTTTTCCTATTGCTCTGATAAAACTTTCTATTAGAAGCAATTTTTATCCCCACCTATCCTGTAAAAAGCTACCTTATGTTGATGGAATGCCATTCGGAAACTTTGCTTCTCATTTCTCTGGATTCAAATGAGAGTGAAACACTTGCTAAAGAACACAATTAAAACAAAGTATTTAAAACATATATTAATAAAAGGTAATTTGATCATGGTTTACATTTGTTTTGCGAAGAAGTGTAGTCATACCATGTGTAAACAAAATGTCAATAAACTTCATTCCCAAAGAAAGTAGCTGCAGCTGTTGCTTAGACTTACCCAGGAGGACCCTTGGGTTCAATATCCAGTAAGACTTAGACTGAAGCCGATGATATTTATTGCGGCAGAAAGAGTAGGAAGGAGTGGCTGTCGGGGTGGAAGATTAACCCCCTCAGTAATCTTCATCAACCTTTTTCAATGTCAAGCCATCTCAAGTCAGCATAAAATCTAACTTAACAGTATTGCTTAAGAGGCTGTTCCCTAAATACCCTCGACCAGATTGTTACCCTGAAGCTCTTCCTATCTAGAAGCTGTAGAGTTTCCTTTGATCCTAGCCGAGACAATCCAGTGGGCATCTCTTAGGGACTCTCCGAGAAACCAGGGAATATCTTGACAACTGTTATTTATTCAATATGTTTACTTGTTGGGATGAGCACTGGGTGTTGTATGGAAACCAATTTGACAATAAATTGTTTTAAAAAAATATTCACATATGACATAAAAAAAAATATGTTTACACAACATAGGGAATTTTCATGTTCCCCATCACTCACCATATCGGGACTCTAACTGCCAGGATCACAGCTCTTCAGGAAGTCTCTAAAATTAATGGAGATTTAGTGTTAACAAGCTCCAGGGAATCAAATTTAGTTACAATTAGAATGATTAAAATACATAACCTGATGAATGTACCCCTAATTCGATTAGAGATTTCTCAGAACATTTCCAGAATTTTCTAGGGTTCCTTAGCACAAGACATAAGGTCAGAAGACTTTATTTGGTGTCATGGCCCCAACACTAGCTAAGTGATTTGGAGACAATCACCACCTCTTATATACCTCAATTCCTCATCCCCCTTCCCCGCCCACCAAAAAATTAAAATTAAAAGACAATAAAAGCTGAGGTTGATCATTTCTAAGTTCATAGTTCATTTTTGCTCAAAATTTCTATGAATATACAAATCTATAAATCACTTAATTTTCAGGTCAGCTTTTCCTTCTAAAAAAAAAGGGGGGTGTGCCTAGGTGTCTTAGTCGGTTAAGTGTCCGACTTTGGCTCAGGTCATGATCTCATGGTTTATGAGTTCAAGCCCCACGTCAGGCTCTTTTCTTTTGTTATTTCAAATAAAAATAAGAGGGCTTTTTTGGTAGAGAAAGACACCATGTAAAATTATTCATTTTATCACTAATATTTTACCACCAAATCTCCAAAGACTCAGGTTTCCACAGTCCTTTTTCTTCATCCAAATCTCAAAGTTTCTTTTTAAGTGAGGTGATTCTATCAAATAACAAAAATGTACATAACTTTGAAACATGATTGTTCACTGGAAGTGTTCGATCCTGAGAAAAATGACAACTAATAAGCCTAAGCCAACTTTGTAAGCCCTTCAATCACTTAGTTGAACACAGAAAATGTCTGTGGTAGTTCTAAGCTTATACACACTTATAGTTCTTCCTGCAGTATTTGGTTAAGTCGAATGAAACTGTCAATATTCACCCATCTTTGAAATATAAACTTTGATCTATTATCATGATCCTTTTATTCTCCATGAAGAAAAATATAAAAGTCAACTGTGAAACTTCTGATCACACAGCTAAGCTAGCATACAATTGAGTGGAAAAACTTGCAGAATCATTACATATTTTGTTATAAATTTATTTTAAAAAACAAACAGAAAAACAAAAGTCGCCTTTATAAGAGCATCAGCACCGAAATGAAGAGCACAAGGGAAAGTTTAGAAAAGAAGGTCTCACAGAACTGGGCAGAAGCTGATGATGTGTTTACGGTGAACAGCAGCCCCCATGAAGGTTTTTCCTCCTATAGTTGTTGTGTGTTTTCTTTTATCTTGTTAATGTTTATTCATTTTTGAGAGATAGACAGAGCATGAGTGGGGTAAGGGCAGAGAGAGAAGGAGACACAGAATCCAAAGCAGGCTCCAGGCTCCAAGCTGTCAGCACAGAGCCTGACACTGGGTTTCAGCCCAGGAACCATGAGATCATGACCTGAGGCGAAGTTGGATGCTTAACCAACTGAGCCGCCCAGGCACCCCTACTCCTATAGTTTTAAACATAGTAGGTATGGCTGAAACTGTGTTAATCCCCAAATATCTTTTTTCTTAATCAATCACATTTGTGCTGAAAATTCATGTGCCTTACTGGATAATTCTTTGCAAATTATTTATATTATCACCAAGCAGGTTGTAAACTAATATGCTTTGGATGTGTAAGTAAAATACCAACAAAATAATAATATGACCACTCTAGTACTAAAAGCTTTAAGGCTGTTTAAACCAAATCTCTCAAGAAGTTAAGTTATTTAAGTATGACTTTTCAACACTGTATAATGTAGCGATTAATGATTTCATTCTATATGGTTTCCTGTAAACTCCTAGTTGCCTATTTTCTAATAAAACTAACCTTCCTAGATATACAATTCCCAGATACACTTCACTAAATCATCTTCTATTACAAGAGATTTACTTTCTGAGTTAGTTCTAATAATGACCTTAAAAGGACCACAAAACATTTTCTATTTGCTTTTTGGTTTCATTGTCTATTGTTCCTAACCTTTATTTTTTCACTGCAATTTCTGTTGAATTTATTTCAAAGTGTACGTGCTTGAAATTTAAATGTCACTAAGAGAATTATAATAGTACCTAGCAGTTATGAATAATTTTCTATACACCAGAACTGTGTTAATGACAAAAATACATTATTGCATTTAAACAAATGTTGAATTCATGCTTAGTATTTTCTCATACCAATAATAGAAAAGTTTAATTTAAACTCATTTGACTGGAGAATCAAATAAAACTCACGTTATAATAAAATTCTAAGCACAGTATACCCCACACATCTTAGAGTCATTTAAGTTTTTTATTATAATTGTGTTGAATCCATATATTACTTTAGAAGTAACAAACTTTTATAATATGAACTCTCTCCAGGCAGGCCCATTGAATTTATTTATTCATTCGTATTAAGTTTTGTAACTTCCTTCTTATACATTTCTTATAAAATTTATCTGGATATCTTATGTTTATTGCTTATTGGCAAATGCAATGTTTTCTATAAGATTTTCTAATTTATTATTATTAATAAAACCTTACAGTTTTGTAAGTACGCTGTACTAAGGACCTTGGAATAACTATCTTATTTTGGCTTATAAAAACCAATTGTGGTATTATTATTATGAGCCTCTTGGAGTTGCGCATTCTATGTGTTTGGATGAATGTATACATCATTACAGACTCACAGAGAGTTTTTCATTGCCCGAAAGATCCTCTGTGTGCTGCCTATGTGCAGGCTAGTTAGGTCACTCCCTACCCTCGACCTCTGGCAACCACTTGATCCTTTTATTGTCTCCATTCTTTTGCCTTTCCACAACGTCATATAGTTAGACTCCTACAGTACTTAGCTTTCTTGGATTGGCTTCTTTCACTTAGTAATATGCATTTGAGGTTCCTCCATATCTTTTCATGACTTGAAAGTTCATTTCTTTTAGCGCTAAATAATATTCTATTGTCTGAATGAGCCACAGTTTATTTACTTATTTACCTACTTGAGGACATTTTGGTTATTTCCAAGTTTGGACAATCATGAATAAATCTGCTATAAACATCCATGTGCATGTTTTTATATTAACATATAAGTTTTCAACTCATTTGGGTAAATACCAAGGACTACAGTTGCTGGAACATAGAGGAAGAGTGTGATTAGTTTTATTAAAAAATGGTCAACTTGCTTCCCCCCAGCAATAAGTAAGAGTTCCTGCTGCTCCACATCCTTACCAGCATTTGGTGCTGTTAGTGTTCCATATGTCGGCCGTTCCAACAGGTGTACAGTGCTATCTCCTTGTTGTCTTAATTTGCAATTCTTTAATGACACATAATGTTAAGCATATCATCATATGCCATGTGTATGTCATCTTTGATAAGGAATCTCTGCAGGCCCTTGGTGTGACTTCATTTCCAAAGAAAAACTCTAATTCTTCAAACTCCGTGACTCCACTGAACGTAGAGCATTTGACTATAAGGAAAGCAGTCTTCACGGTCATTGGCTCAATTCCTGTCTGTTTGCACTCTGAATTTCTGAACATTCTGGCCTGTGATAGTGTTCTAGATTTTTCTTGTGATCACCAGTTTAGTAAAGAACACATGTCTTGTCAGAGTAGTATGAAAGCACCATTTTCAAAACCACAAGAGATCTAATGATTTTAGTCTCCCAGAGCCTTATCGCTCCAAGATCTTGAATTACAGAAAAGAGCTCAGCAATATCACCCTTCTTATATGGATTACTTTTGATTAAAATAATCTCCACACTTTGGTTAAAATTTTTCAAATAACCAATAAACTGACCCTAGCTGAAAAACAGATAGATCAGATGATTGATAGATAAATAGATAGATGATAGATAGATGATAGATAGATAGATAGGAGAAAGAAAGGAATGAACGAAGGAAGGAACGAAGGAAGGAAGGGAGGGAGTGAACTCCACATCTGTGATCACTGTTTTATTACATTTTACAAAAAGCCTGATTGCACATTTCATAAGACTTTTTCAGATGAATAATGCAGCAGACACAGAGCTACACCAGCTTTTCCTTCTAGCTTGAACAAACTCTTAAAGTACTTTTATTCTTCTCTATTTCTTGGTTTGTTTTGTATTGCTATCATGGTATACATCCTAGTTAAACAATACATTTTTATTAAGTACCAAGAATGTCCTATATATAATTGCCCATTATTACCACACTGGATTCATATCATTCCCATTTCTGCCTTGTTGGTGTCATTGAGTAATAATCACATACATAAACTGGGCTGAGACACAATCACTAGGTATAGAATAATCTTACACATTTTTAGGTTGTCCATGTCATTAGCAGCAATATATACACTCTGTAGGCCTGAGGCCAAGTTCTTCTCACTTGAAAGATTTGTTCTAATTTATAGCATAAGCTACCCTTTTTCAGAATAAAAATGACTGCTTTAAATGGCACTTTTTAATAGTTCTTCTCTCGGCAGGTCGCTGAAGGTGGGAAAATATCACTTTGTTCTTATCAGACTTTGACAAAAACAGAGTTGTCTGGGATATAGTTTCTTCTAAACTTCTTTTTCATCCTCAAAATCCACAAGGAGAATAGCACTTCATACAGTTCCCACTGTTTACATAGTTAATAAACCACGGATTTGTGTTAGTTAAGGGCCAGAATATAAGCAATGCCAACAATCATAATAATGGGATAATGAAGGGTTAAAATTGAAATAGAACAAGAAACTACTCAGTACTGGTAACTACAGAAAAAAAGAGGAAATATTTGGAGTAAAATGAGTAAAAGGATGATAAGGATTGTGCTACCTCATGTCTATAGTAAGTGTGGGAAAAATTTTTCAAGTATTCTATGATATTGTCACAAAGAAATGAAAAACAAACCATTATTTTTTCTAGTTAAAGCTTCTACAGTATTAAAATTTTAACTTCCCGCTCTTACCAAAAGGAATTTTAGTTGAGTTAAATCCTATGAATATAAACTCTCTGTGCAGCACTGATAATCTAAGAAAGAAACAAAACCTACAAAGAATATACTGTACTAACACTGCGTGGTGACAGAGGGTAACTATACCTATCATGGTGAGCATGTATAGAACTGTTGAATCATTATATTGCACACTTGACACTAACAGTATGTTAATTATACTTCAATTAAAAAAGAATATTTTGGCCTGAAGGTCAATATTTTTTAAACAAAAAGAATACCACAATTTTCTCTTTAAATTTTCTGATTAGCCACAAGAAAAAAGGAAAAAGAATTTTAAGAATGGAAAATGCTGAAAAGGAAACAGAAGCCCTTTCCTGATTATTTGTAAGCTGGCTATTAGACCTGTGTTATCATAGAACTTTAAAGAGTTCATGACAGCAATGTGCCCTTAAACTCTCAAAAATAAGAACCAGAATCTCACAGTCTACAGAAAAGCTTCTGGTTGATGTATTACAGATTTCTTCTGCTCAAGACTAGGAGGAAACTAAGTTAGTTTAAGCATCAAGGTGTTTAACTATGTCAAAGATTTATTTCATTATACCCTTGCTCTAAAATGTGTGACTCATTTAAATAGAATGACATTTATTATTTTATTTCCACCTGGGTGCTTTAATAAAGACCTGTACTTAAATTGAAAAGAATTTAATTGGGGAGAGATATAGGGATAGCATGAATAAAGGGATAAGCAATAGAAGAGGCCAAAACTTCAGACTTAATCAGCATATAAATAAAATGTAAGCAGGTATAATATCTACAGGGAATTAAGTCAGACCAATAATTTGAATCAACCAGTGGAAACTAACCTGGAATCTATAGCAAAGGGACATGAAATTAAAATGACTAAAATAAGATTTAGGTTAGAGGTATGGACACAAGATCCAAATCAGAGATATAGATACTGGAAAAAAGAAAAAAAGTAAAAACACTTTGAAACACGCATAAATACATTAATTGCAAAGGAAATTTTTAAAAACAAGAAGGAGTTGGAATTTTGGTGTCCAAGAAACCAAGATTCAATTCTTGGCCTAATTTCCTGACAAATTAAATGACTTCTCTGCTCCTTAGGATATATATCAGGAGATAAAAAGGCAGAAACCTAACAGAGCTGTGATGATTAAAAAATTAGCACTAGTACCTGGTACAGCATCTGGGTCAGAGCAGTGCTCAGTAGGTTATATTATTATTATTATATCTTAAGTTCTAGCTCTTTCTCTAAATTCAGAAACACTTAATGCATGGTCTTGCTAAAGAATATTTCTAAAGTCATGGTATATAGATAAGTATGGTGCTGAAATCTTACTAGCCTAAATAAATAATTAAACAGATGAATAAACAAACAAATAAATAGCTATTGGCAGGCTAGTTGGGTCTTTAATTCACCGGCAAGGCTGCACTATAAGACTGGCAAATAGGGTCTGTTGTATATTGAGATTTTAGATCACAGTCACAAAGAAAGCTGTTAACTCATTAAGTCAGGCTAAAACCTAAATGTTCTATCTTTTGGATTCACACCGGTAACATTTATATAAGTTTTGTACTACTTTCAGTAGTTCACTAATGTAGTTCATCAGACTTATATATTTTGTATAGCCTGGAGGGGTTCCTTTTCCTTATGTATTCTGAGCCTTCTCTAAGGAAACTGGAGACTCAGGAAAAGAGCAGAGCAATTTATCAATCACTGTTAAAAGTGCTTTTTTCTGTCTTTGTTTTTGATGATGGTGGCAGTTATTCACAAAGTCTAGAATTTCTCCGAGATGCATTTAGTGATTCAACTAATATCATTTAATACCCATTATGTCTAAATTTTATGCTGTACACTATGGGTTTATATATATATATATATATATATATATATATATATATATAACACAGCAAGAACTCTGTCCTCAAGGAGCTTATAATTCACCCACAGAAAATATATAATCAACATAAATAAATGTGGTGCTGAACATAGGGAAATAATGAGAGGAAGAAAATAAACTACACAGATTTTATAGCAGTATTATTCACAATAGTCAAAAGGTGAAAACAACCCAAATGTCCATCAACGGGTAAATGGATAAGTAGAATATAATATATACATATGATGGAATATCATTCAGCCACAAAAAGGAATGAAATTCTGACGCATGGATGAAACTTGAAGACATGATGTTAAGTGAAGTCAGCTGCAAAAAAATAAATATGGTATAATTCCACTTACAGGAGGCACCTACAGTGGTCAAATTCAGAGAGACAGAAAGTAAGATTGTGGTTGCCAGAGATGTGGTGAGGGGATAACGAGCAATATTTGTTCAGTGGGTACAGAGTTCAATATGAGATGATGAAAAGTTCTAGAGATGGATAGTGACAATCTCACAACACTGTAAATGTACTAGATGCTTCTTAACTATGAATTCGGAATGGTTAAAATATTGAATTTTATACTATATACATCCTACCATAATATAAAAAAGGAAAAAAAGAACAGGAACGATAAGTAGTTTGGTATAAATTTAACTTTTGAAACATCCAAGTTCTTTCCTAGAGAAACAGGGATAGTCCTCCCCTTAACCCAGGTGTTTTGCATACAGAAATATCCAGAAAATGGGCAGAAAAAGAATAATTGTATGTGTGTGTGCTTCAGGCCAAAAGCTCTATTAAATGTTAAAAGGATGACAGTGGTGTGAAAATAAAACTATATGTATGCAGTCTTTGCATATGCATAAGGGAGATATTGGAAGATAACTGCTTACTGAAACAAAAAAAACATACAGATTTTCTTATATGATAGAAGTTACGTTCCAGGGAGACAATTCTGTCCTGGCTCCACCACGTGCATTAATTTTATTCGCTTACTGACATATCCTAATGGCGGTAAGCCTTACCATGATTCTTTTTAACAAGCTTTCACATCTGAAAGCTAGGTTCTTTACGACAAATGATACAATGCACTAGTCACTTCCTTCAACTATACATGTGAACTTCATCATTGGTACCTTTTAAACATAGCTTAAATAGGACATTGACTCTCCATCTGACTCGCTCATGGAACTGAGATTCCGGAAGGGAGCACTGTCTTTTATTAAGTTAGTCACAGGGTATTTTTAGTAGTTTGAAAGCTGGTACTGTTTCCAGCAAAATGAATGAAGTTTAGTAAATGGCGGACAGTTGGTTTCTCACTTTGGATGCCCTTGCTATTTGTACATGAGGCAGTGAATCACGCTGCTTAAAAAAGCTAACAGTGTATTTATGTATAGGAATAGCATCTAAGATTCTGCTTATATACTGACAGTCTTGTGTTGATGGTAATAAAGCCTACTATTATCCTGCCAGCATATCTGATGCTGAAAAATCCTTTTGGTGGAAAAAGAGCCTTTTAAAAATACTAACTCCTCTCAGTAGCATTTAGTACAACCTGCGAGAGGCTATCAGTTTTTCTGATCCATTTTTTGAAAAATTTTTAAGTGTTAATTTTTATTCATTTTGAGAGACAAAGAGTGCACAAGGTAAGGGTGGGGGAAACAAAAGAGAGGGAGAGAGAATCCCAAGCAGGCTCTGCACTGTCAGCACAGAGCCCAACACGGAGTTCAATCTCACAAACCTTGAGATCACAACCCGAGTCAAAATCAAGAGTAGGACATTAAATCAAATGAGCCACCCATATGCCCCTTTCTGATCTATTTTTAACTGCTGGGAATATAATGGTGTCCGCTGAATTAAAACAGAATGGTTAATGTACTGGTGAAATTTATCAATGCAACAATTAATAAGACTTTTATGATGTTGTATGGAGCTCTGATAATTGCTCTTAGAGACGGTACAAATGCAGAAATCTGTTTCTTCTTTCAGAAGCCCAAGAAACCTTATGCTTCATGGTATAATTAAATAACCATCAGACATATGCATTTTCCTTTCTTTCCTTTCCCACAATTTCCCTTGGATTGTACAAATTAAACATGTTCTCATAATATAGTTACTACCCTAAAATGCACATTGTGTATTGTGAGTCTTTCCACCTAAAAAGATTAAGAACCAGCCCTGAGGAAACTTAAATAATGTTAGTAGTCATCAATACCTCCCTGAATTTGTCTCTGAATTTATTCAACACCCTTCCTGATTTATGATCATGGGCAATGAGCAAGGTTAACATATTTAGCTATCCAGAGATGTCTTTCCATGCATCTCTGATAACTAATCCCAATGACAAACTAGGCCTAAAAGGAGGGATTCAAGTAAGATTTTCCATGAAATGAGATGATCTATGAATCTACACACACTGTGCATTTGTGACTGAAAGAAACACCTTAATATACTGAGGATGGAAAAAGATATTCGGACATTTTATATATTTTTTAATGTGTCCAAAACCAGTCCTAGAAAGAGCCCTGAATAGTATTCACCAGCAGAACAGAAATTCACGGTTCAGGAGGACAATTTTATGCACTCGATTAGCAGTTTCTGCATATGACATTCGCACACTGCCTTGGTGACACATTCCACTGCAATCCTATAAGTGATATGAAGAGCCTATCATACCCAAAGAGCTATCCCTGCTGGGTTTATTTATTCAGCTATCCGTATTTCATTGCCATTTTTACATTTACCCTTAAAAACTCCTTGAGATCTGCTCTATTCTTATTCTGTCATTTAATGACTTTGGATATTACCTCAGAAAAGCCATTAAAGATGATATTATCGATTATAGATCTGCATAAAAGGTATCCCAATTGTGTGAATAAAATTTCATCACTTTCTCTTTCTCTGCAGAAAATAGTCCCCTTGATTGCAGAATATCTGGCCATCTTAGGAACATAAGCTGGCCTGGCAGAGACAGACAATGCAGGTAGATTTGATTTATCTCGGGAAGTTAGAAAACCTCTCTTCGAGGAAGGAGGTTAAAGCTATAATCATTCTTCATAATGAACCCTGATAATGAGGAGCAAGCAAGGAGCCACTTTTTATGGCAGTTAATGATTTGGGCAGAAATGAAACAGGCTGCATTGGTCACTTGCTCCTGTGACTCAAACAGAAAAACACACACGGTGAAGAAACACGTTGTTTCCCTGAATTTCAGAGGAAACACTGAAAATGTTTTTCCCAGGAAAAAAAATTATCACTGTTCCAAACCCAGTAACTAGTCTATTCTTTTGTTTTTGTTTCCTGTGTACCTCCCTTATGTAGAAGCTACATAGCTCAAATTGTTCATGGGGTTTTTCCCCCACATTCAGTAATTTTTGCAGTATTCCTAGAGTATCTGCACAAAAGGGTTTGAGCTGATATTTATAAATGGAAAACTAAGGGACTCAGTGAACCTGGGTATTGACACTCTCACTCTGTGTCCTCAGTCTAGAATACTGCTTAATAAATGTTATTATATCTGTGCAATACACGTGGATTGATCATGACCAAAAATGAAAGGTCCCCTGTAGGGTGTCGTTATTGGTAATTGTCTATAACGATAGTTAAAACAAATTTTAGTACTCATACTGCATACAACACTTGGAAGTTTACTATTGTTTTTAATGACTAATAAAGAGAGTCTTCTATGAAGATGACAAACATAGTAAATATATCCTTCTCCTCCTAAATTGTGTCTCCCTAGGGAGAACAGGTCTAATGCAACCACATACATCTTCATTTGTTGAAAACAGGAATGTGAACTCTGGACGACAAAAACAGTGAGACATCAGGAATATACCTAGTGAGATAAACAAATACAACAGAAACCCATAACAACAGATTTATATAATTATTTCTTTATCTGAAGTTTGAGGGTTTTGTTGTTTTTTTAAGGGAAGATACAGGACAGTTTTTCACATAGGAAAACTGTAAAATTACCCACTATTTCATAGGCTTCTGCTAATTTCCACACTGAAAATCACCGTTTAATAAAGATGATAAGAGTCCAACTAAATTTCTGAATATTCTCTCAGTCTCTGAGATTACACTAGTCAGAACCTTTTATGTACCACTGCTTCAGTTATTCTTAACAGGGCACTCAAGAAAGATAAAGAGTCATAGGGGAACCTGGGTGGCTCAGTCCACTGAGTGTTGGACTCTTGAATTCAGCTCACGTCATGATTCCAGGGTCGTGGATTCAAGCCCACAAGCGGGTTCTGTGCTGTGCAGTCTGAGCATGGAACCTGCCTAAGATTCAATCTCTCTCTCCCTCTGCCCCTCCCCACCAATTGCACGCTCCCTCTAAAATAAATAAATAAATAAATAATAAGAGATAAAGAGCTGTACATTGTATAAACAATACATGATCTCATGGGTCATGAGTTCAAGCCCCATGTCAGGCTCTGTGCTGACTCCTCAGAGCCTAAAGCCTGTTTCTAATTCTGTGTCTCCCACTCTCTCTCCCTCTCCCTTGCTCATGCTGTCTCTCTTTTTCTCCCTCTCTCAAAAATAAATAAAAACATTTAATTTTTTAATTCTAATTTTTAATCAATTTATTAACAATTTCACATTTCGCTTTATTTCTCCCTCTTATTTTTCCTTCTTTTTTTTTTTAACGTTTATTTATTTTTAAGAGACATAGAGACAGAGCATGAGCCGGGGAAGGGCAGAGAGAGAGGCAGACACAGACTCCGAAGCAGGCTCCAGGCTCGGAGCCATCAGCACAGAGCCCGACGCGGGGCCCGAACCCACAGACTGTGAGATCATGACCTGAGCCAAAGTCGGCCACTCATCTGACTGAGCCACCCAGGCGCCCCTATTTTTCCTTCTTAAACTAGAGAAGATATTTCAATTCTCTCTCAATATTTAACAGCCATCTAGTTGAAATTACCATTTTTTTCCTTTAAAAACAGAAAAAAAGCAGACTCTTGAAAATTCTTAATTTAAAAAGGTGATTTATCTTACCTAATACCTGGATTTTATTGACACTTTCCTTATAATATAGAAAGTCTCCAGCCATTCTAAACATAAGGCTCATGAACCTTTTCAACACAAGTGGCAACCAGGAGGCACTGACTGAACACACTCAGAAAGCTTATCAATGGCTCCTTTCACCCCTGTCACTATGGCAGGAGGGTTTTAACAAACATGGGTATATCTAGCATATTGAGTATCACTTGTATTTCAAGTCAAATAATGCTACCAACAGAACTCCATTTGTGGGTGAAATATTTAATTTAGCCTTACCCATCCAGCAATATATGAATTAAAAGTTAAATATAAGCGAGGCATGCCTGGGTGCCTCAGTTGGTTAAGCATCTGACTTCAGCTCAGGTCATGATCTCATGGTTCATGAGTTCGAAGCACCATGTCGTATTCTGTGCTAACAGCTCAGAGCCTGGAATCTGCTTCAGATTCTGTATCTCCTTCGATCTCTGCCCCTTCCCTGCTCATTCTCTCTCTCTCCCTTCCTCTCGAAAATAAACAAACATTAAAAATATTAAATATAAATGAAAATAGGTCGTCAGGAATAAGAGTCAAAAGTAACTATCAACAAAGGCAGAGCGGGCGGGGCTTAAAAGGAAGGAAACAGCATAGCTGGGAGGCACGAGGCTGGATTTTACAGGAAATAGAGAGATAGAGGAACAGGTCAATTGACCCTGAGGGAAGAATCAGCTCCAGAATGTGGAACATTCTACGAGAAAACACCTAAATTCTTCAAAAGGCAGAGGGAATTAGAATAAACTAACATGACAGTAAAGGAATGGACAAAACTAATGCAACTGAGACAAGAAAGGAATATAATTTATAGATATATGTGGCCATTCGTTTTGTGGTATATGAAGAGAAAAGAATTGAATATGGAATCCATGTTTATTTACTCTCTTTTGCTATGACTTGTAAACTGTCCTGGGTTAAGTCACTTTACTTTTTTTCTGTCCCAACTGAAAAAAAAAATGAGGATAACATATCTCCCTGTATCCTCATAAGAAAACAAGTTGATGTGAATATAATAGGTGCCTATAATAATTTGTGAGCCCAGATTAAATGGTCTTGGGCCTCTTTTGATTGTTAAAAAAAAAAAAAGTAACTACCAACAAGAGGTTTAGATCTCCAAGGATCTAAGATGTGAATTATCAAATATAAAACATGAGATAAAATAGATAAAAACATTTAGAGAAAAAAATGGAATAATAAATGAATAGGCAATATAAAACAATGTCAGGAATATATAAAACTGCAAACTTAGAATTGAAAAATATAATTTTTGAAATTAAAAACTTGAATGAACAAGTTATACAACAGAAAAAGCTAAACAGATAAAGATACAACAGATATAGCTAAAGAGTGATTTCGTGAACATTGTGGTAAAGCCAAATAATTATGTAGAACACAGCACATCGAGGAACAAAATGAAAGATGTGCAAGAGACAGTAAGAGACATAGAGGAGGAAACATATGCCTAATCCTAGCCTCATCGGGGAAAAAATAGAACAAAAGAGAGAAGACATTCAAACATTTAATAGTTGAGAATTGTCTAGAACTGATAAAAGCTGGATTCACAAATAAAAGAAGTACAAGTAGACATACAAAAAGCAAAAACAAAACCACTACTCATAAAAAAATGTGGTAAAATTACAAATCACCAAAGAAAATGACAAAAATTGTAAAAGAAAACACGAAGTAAGACAAATCTACAAAATGGTAAAAAGTAATTAGAGTAACAAAAGACTTTTCAAAAAAGTAATTAGAGTAACAGAAGACTTTTCAAAAAAAACAGTAAAGAAGGAAATCTTCAATGAGCTGATATTATTTACACAATAAACGTATATGTGAAAGATACAAAAAGGTTAAAAGTAAAAGATTGATAAATTCTAACTATGACAAGGCTAAGCAGTTATATTAACATAAAATTAGAAGTTAAGACCGTTACATTAGTAAGAATGAAGAAAGCTATTATATGATGAAAATTTCTAATTGATAAGAGAAAAATAATAATAAACTTATAGGCAAATATATAAATAAATATCCAAATAAAAAACTTAATAAAATTCAGAAATGTATTGCACATAAACTTATTACTATATGTAAAGAAATATACAAAGAAAAATTGATGGAATTCAGGATTATAAGTAAATTTGTTATTATAGTAGGAGATTTTATCCTTATGATAAGTAAACAAAAAATTGTTAAAGACAAAATATTTTGGTGACCTAATTTAAAATTTTTATTTAGTCCTGGTTCAAGATGGCTAGTAGGAAGACTCTGAACTCACCTCCTCCATGAACACACAAAATTAGACTATTAACAGAACAATTCCTCCTGAAGAAGAACTAAGGGCTGACAACTGCTACTGAAAAACCAAAGATAGAACAGCAAGAGAACAGCAAGACAGATGAAGACACAGCACCAAAGAGAACCCCCACAGCCAATGCTGCGAATGGAAGTGGGGAGGGATAGTATTGAGGGACTGGAAACATATCCCTCTGTCCTTCAGAGCAGAAAGAAAAAACCCATGGTTTAGCATATAAAACAGACAACACCAGAACTCTTCCAAGTGGCAGAGGAGCAGCAGGAAAGGTCTCCAGGTGAGAGGGACTGGAGAAAAACACACGGTGTTTGTGTTCAGACAACTTAATAGGCAGGTTGATCATCTTGGTGAGCTCACTGCTTCATCGAGGCCAAGGGTCCACAAGCCCACACCAGCCCTAATTGTGCTGGGGCACAGAAAAAGAAGCAGTTTAAAAGGCCCCACGAGCTATGGGGCCTCCACATTAAAAGTTCAGACCTGAGCAGGGTCTCGATGCCATAAAGGACATTCAGATGCCGTAACCGAAGGGTCCAATGGCGGGACAGGTTTAGGGCCATAACTGGTGGATTCAGTCCTCATAGGGAGCATCTGACCTCAGCAGTCCCAGGGTCACACACACCAGCCTTAGTTGCTTGGGAGCACAGGAAAAAAGTCATGGTTTAAAAGGGCCTTGGGGGGCGCCTGGGTGGCTCAGTCGGATAAGCAGGCCGACTTCAGCTCGGGTCATGATCTCGCGGTCTGTGAGTTCGAGCCCCACATCGGGCTCTGTGCTGGCTGCTCGGAGCCTGGAGCCTGCTTCGGATTCTGTGTCTCCCTCTCTCTCTGCCCTTCCCCTGCTCATGCTCTGTCTCGATGTCTCTCAAAAATAAATAAACGTTAAAATAAAATAAATTAAAATAAAATAAAAGGGCCTAGGAACTGAGAACATTCTCTCCCCCTCCAGCTGGACTGCAGCAGAATCCAACACACAGCGAGCTTGTGGCCTCAGTAAGCCCAGGGTCCATGAGCCCATACAAGCCACCCTGCGGTGCTGGGGCAGAGAAAACAAGTCATGATTTTGTGTTTCTTTTTCTCTTTTTCTTTTAATTTTTATTACTTTATTATTTAAAGCTTGTCTTGTTTTGTTTTTATTTTAATCTTTTTTGGTTTTGTTTATTTTCTTTATTGTTCCTTTTTTCTTTTTTAAAAATAACTCCATTTAAAAAAAATCTCGTTTTTTCTTTTTCTCTTCTCTTTTTTTGTTTTTTTTCCCCTTTCTTCTTTTGTTGTTTTCCTTTTGTTTTTTTTTAATTATTTTTTTCTAAATTCTTTCTGTAAAAAATCTTGGTTTAGAAGAGTAGCTAGGGGCGCCTGAGTGGCTCAGTCAGTTGAGCATCTGACTTCGGTTCAGGTCATGATTTCATGGTTCATGGGTTCGAGCCCCCTTAGGGCTCTGTGCTGACAGCTCAAGGTCTGGAGCCTGCTTCAGATTCTGTGTCTCCCTCTCTCTCTGCCCATCCTTGCTCACTTTCTGTCTCTCCCTCTCTCTCAAAAATAAATAAACATTAAAATTTTTTTAAAGTTAAAAAAACTTAAGAAAAAGAAATAAAAGTCATTCATATTGGTAAAGATGTTAAACTGTAACTATTCCCAAATGACATGGTACTATACACAGAAAATCCTAAAAATACCACCAAAACAAGACTAGAAGTAATAAATTAATTCATTAAAGTGGCAGGATACAAAATGAATACACAGAAATGGGTAATGTTTCTATATAATAACTATGCGGTCACAGAAAGAGAAATTAAAAAAATAACACCATCCTTTTGTACCAAAAGAAATAAAACACCTAGAAATAAACTTAACAAAAGAGGTGAAAGACATGGACTATGGAAAACATAAAACACTAATAAAAGAAATTGAACATGACACAACCAAATGGAAAGATATTCTATGCTTATGGACTGGAAAAATTAATACTGTAAAAATGTCCATATTACACAAAGCAATCTACAAATTCAATGCAATTCCTATCAAAATACCAAAATCATTTTTCATAAAACTACAACAAATAATACTAAAATGTATATGGAACCACAGAAGACCACAGAAGAAGGAATAGCCAAAGTAATCCTGAGAAAGGAAAACAAAGCTGTAAGTAACACAATTCCAGATTTCAAGATATGCTACAAAGCGATAGTAATCATAACAATATGATATTGGCACAAAAAATGATACATAGGTCAACAGAAGAGATACCCTAGAAACAAACCCACATTTACGTGGCCAACTAATCTATGACAAAAAAAAAGCAAGAATATACAATGGGGAAAAGGGTCTTTTCAATAAATGATACTGGGAAAACTGGACCACTTTCTAATACCATATATAAAAATAAATTCAAAATGGATTAAAGACCAGAAACCATAAAAATCCTAGGAAATAACACAGGCAGTAATTTCTATGACACCAGCCACAGCAACATTTTTCCAGATATGTCTCCTAAGGCAAAGGAAACCAAAGCAAAAAATAAACTATTGGGACTACATCAAAATAAAAAGCTTATGCACAGCAAAGGAAACCATCAACAAAAGAAAAACACAACCTAGTGAATGGGAGAAGACACTTGAAAATGACATATCTGACAAGGTGTCAATATCCAAAATATATAAAGAATATATACAACTCAACATCAGATATATAAACAGTCCAATTTAAAAAATGGGCAGAAGACATTTCGGCAAAAATATACAGACACATGAAATGATACTCAATGTCACTAATCATCAAAGAAATGAAAATCAAAACCACCTGTTAGAATGGCTAAAATCAAGAAGACAAGAAACAACAAGTGTTGGTGAAAATGTGGAGAAAAAGGAACCTTCATGCACTACTGGTCAAAATGTAAATTGGTACAGCCACTGTGGAAAAGAGTATGGAGGCTCCTCGAAAAGCTAAAAATAGAAAAACCATATTATCCAATAATTCTGCTACTGGGTATTTATAGGAAAAATGAAAACACTAATTCAAAAAGACATGTGCATCCCTATGCTTATTGCAGCATTTTTTACAATAGACAAGACATGACACAACCTAAGTGTTCATCAGTAGACAAAAAAATAAGGAAAATGTGAGATAGATAGATGGATAGATAGATAGATAGAATATTACACAGCCATAAAAAATGAGATTGTGCTATTTGAGACAACATGGATGAACTCAGAGGGTATTATGCTAAAGTAAGTAAGTCATGATTCCACTCATAAATGGACTCTATAAAAAATTTAAAAAAAGCAAAATCAGAATTATAAACACAGATAACAGACTAATGATTGCCAGAGGGGAGGGAAGAGGGGGATTGGGCAAAGTAAGTGAAGGGGAGAAGCAGACACAGACCTCCAGTTATGAAATGAGTAAGTCACAGGAATAAAGAGCACAACATAAGGAATACAGTCGGTGATACTGTAATAGCGATGTATTGGGGCAGATGGTAGTGATACTCGCAAGTGAACACAGCATATTGTCAAATCACGAAGTTGTACATCTGAAACTAATGTAATATTGTGTCAACTACACTCAAAAAAAATAAAAATAATTCATTCATTCATTTTTTTACAAATTTTATTTATAAGTCTAAAATATGTTTCTGCTACTGGGTATTTATAGGATTTACAAATTTTATTTATAAGTCTAAAATATGTTTCTGCTACTGGGTATTTATAGGAAAAATGAAAACACTAATTCAAAAAGACATGTGCATCCCTATGCTTATTGCAGCATAGGGATTAGACATTCTTCTCAATCATATATGAAATAGAAATTTTTTTAATTGACCATACAGTAAACCATAGAGCAAGTCTCAACAAAATTTGAAGAATCAATATCAAATGACCATGTTCTTCAACCACTGTAGTAACCACAGTAGGAATCAGTATTAAAAATTGTTTTAAGTTTTCATATAACAGAATATGTAAACACTATATAAATAACATTTTGGGAAAAGTAAACCTCAACAAAAACTTAAAACATTTGGAACTGAATGATGAAAGTACAAAAGTTTGAAAAGATAAATGAAAACAGTGTTTATAGAAAAAATATTATCTTCAAATTATTAGAAAATGAAAGTGATTAAAAATTAATAAAGCATCCAAATTAAGAAATTAAAAAATAAACCAACAGATTTTCTTTTAAAGTTGAAATTACTAGACCAGAAAATAAACAGAACAAAGAGAAGATGAACAAAACTAAGTTAGTTCTTTGAATAAAACTAATAAACTGGAGAAAGTGATCAAGAAAATGAGAATAGAGACACAACATAAATATGATTAGGAATGGAAAAGAGACATGACACATCCAAGATAGATTTAAAAGCTATTAAGAAATAAAATTAACGCCAGTAAATTTGAAGAAATCTTTAGATAAAGTTCAAAAATCCATAAAAATATAAAATGTACCAAAGTAAAACCAACCTAATGTAAATAAAAACTCTAAATAGTCATATAATCATAAAGAAATTCAACTGCAATTAAAATTATTTCTACAAAGAGCATCTCAGGTCTGGAAAACTGTACACAAAATGGTACATGAAGTTCTCTTGATCATAGGAAAAAACAGGTTATAACAAAATCATATGACCAATCTAGTAAAGATAACGAATCCTGGAAAGAGATGCACAGGAAAGGGAAACTATAGTTTGATCTCGTAAATGAACATGAACACAGACAGATGCAAATGTCTAAAATATTTTCACCGAGGTGCACAGAGTAAAATTTAAAATGGCTGATGGTTGTGTCGGCATTCATTTTTAAACCTAAAAAGAAACCTCCTCATTAGAAACAGTTAAAAGCAATCACATCTGGGAAAGGACTTGTGGGTTGAGGGGATTGGTGGCATCTTTAACATTTCATTTTGAAACTTGTGTATAGTCATTTTCTATTATAGATATTTTACTTTTCCCTTCTCTTTTTTTTTTTAAGTCTGGCTTTAAAGACTAGAGCCGTTTTATAAATTTCTTTTTGTTTTTTCTTTGGTATCTCCATGTTAAAATCAATAAATACTTTAAAATATAATTTATAATTTCATACCATTACATTGAAAAAATCTAGATTAAAATAAATGATACATTTAGAAGTACAAAATAAAATTAGCTCAAGAAATAACTAGAATAGGCTACTAACAGAAGAAATGGAAGAAATGACAAAAAGTATACAAAAAAAGATGCCAGGCTAGACAGTTCGATAGGCAAGTTTTTATCAAACTTCAAGGATAATTTCTATCTTTTGTAACTTATGCCAAATCACAGCAAAAGATTAAAAGCTCCCAAATCACTTACAAAATTAGCATAAGCTGGATTCTAAAACTTGACAAGAATAACACAATGGGAGAAAATTTCAAACTAATTTCATGTTCAAACATCAATGTATTGGTAATGCCAATGAAATAATTCAGGCCAGATGACAGTGGGGGTGACTAAAGGGACAGTGAGGAATGTAAGATCTGGATTTGGTGCTAGAGTAGACATGACGGAAAGGGTGTAAGGATGGAACTGAAGAACTTGAAGGCTTTTGGTTGAAGCAACTAGAAAAATTAAATCCATTCACTGAGACTCAGAAGATCACAGAAGCAGTTGGTTTTCAGGGTGGGTATGTGGGTAGAAAAAGATACTAGATCTACTAAGTTTGAGATACCTTCTGTACATCCCACTGCAGGTGTCGGGGAGTCAGTTAGATATATAGGCCTTGACTTCAGGAGACTTTCCAACATGTAGAAATAAACTTGGGAATCAATTGCAGCAGCTATTTAAAACCCAGAGTTGAGGGGCACCTGGGTGGCTCAGTCGGTTGAGCATCCGACTTTGGCTCAGGTAATGATCTCGCAGTCCCTGAGTTGAGAGCCCTACATCGGGCTCTGTACTGACAGCTCAGAGCCTGGAGCCTGCTTCTGATTCTGTGTCTCCCTCTCTCTCTGCCCCTCCCCCACTCATGCTCTGTCTCTCTCTGTCTCAAAAATAAACATTTAAAAAATAATAATAAAAAAATAAAAAATAAAACCCAGAGTTGAGACACCACTACTGTAATGACTTTGTTACACTAACATTTAAGTGGAGCAAAAAGTGATGGATGGTTAAGTTGCAGTTCAACAACAAACCACAAGAGAAACTGAAACAAAGGAGTTTATTGCTCACAGGTATTGAAGGAAGTACACAGAATGTCTCAAGGGGACACAGGGGAAGGTCAAGGCAAAAGGAAAATAGAGAGAAGGGGTGTCTGGGTAGCTCAGTCAGTTTAAGCGTCGTCTGACTTTGGCTTAGGTCATGATCTCACAGTTTGTGGGTTCAGGCTCCACATAGGTCTCTGTGCTGACAGCTCAGAGCCTGGAGCCTGATTTGGATTCTGTGTCTCCCTCTATTTGCCCCTCCCTCACTCACACTCTCTCTCTCAAAAATAAATAAATAAATAAATAAATAAATAAATAAATAAATAAATAAATAAATAAATAAGCAAGCAAGCAAGCATTAAAAATTAAGGAAAAAAAAAAGAAAATGACAGTATTGGAGCAAATGCCTGTCTTTGGGCCGATAGGATGAGTGCTTTAAGGTTCCCAGGCTGAGGCCAGGTTGGTCAATTCAAACCAAAAGGAAAGGATTATGGTAAGTTCAACAGGGTCCTATTTCAGGAGCACCTAAGGAGAAGGCCCAGGGAGGCAGAGGGGACTGTTAATCATCTGGCCTATTGGGGAAGTCAGAAACATAAATTTATTTGCGACTCTGCAGGCTGTTATCCAGGGCTTGTTCTTGCATGAGAAGGAACTAATATGAGCCTGAGGTCCCCACAGGAAACTTGACAAAAAAAAAAAAAAAAAAAAAAAAGAATGCCAAGACAACAACATCATGAACTAGCTTAGCTAAACTCTTTGACAACTACCAATGAATGGAGAGTAGCTGGGCTGAAAGTAAGTTCAAGGACTGAAACTTCGGTTGGTGAGAAGTAAAAAGCAAAGGAGTCTGAGAAGAGGCAGTTTGGGTGAAGTTATGAGGGAAACCAGGAGACAGTGATGGCCTAGAAGCCAAAAGAAGAAAAGGTATCAAGAAGGAGGGCATAAGCTGCTCTGAGTTGAATAATATGAGAGCTGAGAGAAATCCAGCAATTGGATCTAGGAGTGTGAGTCATTGTAGATGTTGATAAGATCTGTATCAGGGGAGTTCTGAGTATAAAAACCTGATTGAAGTGAGGTCAAGAGAATGAAGTATCAAAGGAAGTGATGGTGATCTTAGTAGTGGTGCTGATGCTGCTGTTGTTAAAATACGAGGAAAAAAAAGTATGCCTTAGCAAAAATGATCCAGAAGATGGGGAAAATACCAATTTTCATGAGAGAAAGAGGACAAGGGCAACGTATTTTTCCTCTGTCAATAACAAAGATTCTAGCTACAGAGTTTCTCTTGTTCACCTTCTAGTGACAATCCTGATTTCCAACTGTAATCTTAAGCATCTGAAGGAGGTTTGAATATCCTGAAGAACCTCCTGTAAACACCCTCCATGGCTCTGACTGCCTTGGTTGCTCTGGTGGAAGGAGTCTCATAATCCTACAGAGTCTGGTTGAGCATCTTCTAGATGGTTCCATCCCAGTTCTACAACACGTTTGTCTCTAAAGTTGTTAGAGGGTCTCACTGAAATAGTTTGTCCTCTCAGACTGAACCTCTAATTTTCCCAGTAAAATGTCAACATGCTACATGCACACCTACAAACACACATACACACATCCCTTTCATCCCCCCACTTATCCCTTAAAAGTAGCTCAAACTGTTACAGCTTTCTTAGGAAACTGTCCTCGAACCAGTACGGTCGGTAATTTCAATACACTAACATCAGGGTCAAAAAGTAAGTTCAACCTTTCTCTTTTATATAGAATGCAGGTGGCACGTGTTTCAAGGCTCCATACACTGCTCAAACTCCCCTGACATTGTTTTGCTTAGGGTATTTTGAAATGTCATTGTTACTATTATTTGCATTACTATTACATATATTCTTATTAGTATATATTATTACTACTATTTTCTTGTTAATATGTTCTTATAACAGAAACATACTAGCAAATATTCCTGAAATGAAAAAACTTTTTAATATGATGTCTACCTCTTCCATTTGCAAGAAAAAAATATATATTTTCTCAAAAATTTGGAAGATAAGGTATCATAGGGGATAAATTTTAACCTGTTCATTTGCACCACAAGGAAATTACTCTAAATCCTTATGATGAATTCTAATCTAAATCACTGTAATTGTTTCCCATGGCAGTATAACCTTGTCATTTATTCTGATTAAGAGAAGCAGCATTTAG
This sequence comes from Paguma larvata, assembly GCA_030068075.1. Taxonomy (NCBI): domain Eukaryota; kingdom Metazoa; phylum Chordata; class Mammalia; order Carnivora; family Viverridae; genus Paguma; species Paguma larvata. The sequence continues at coordinate 32,681,893 of CM057836.1, forward strand.
TTTATCAACATGATTGAAGGCAATGTACTAAAGAATGTGAACCCAACTGTTACTCAAATGCTGGTCACTAGAATGGGCATCTATTCACCTCTTTGTCAAACCCTAATTTCAGAAGGTAATGGTCATACACTTCCAATGAAGCTGCTGTTACAACCAGGTTCGGTCTGAATGAGGAGAAAGTTAAAAATAGAACATTAAAGAGAGCTGCGAGTCTTGGGGATCCGATGAATGGATTCCAGGGAGAATTCACTTTGGGGTAAAGAAGATAGAAACCAAGAATCATGGCTCAGAAACAAATCTGCTCTGAGTCTTGTTGCTAATAAGCGAGTCAGGAATACTAACAGTATAGTCTCACTGACTCATTTTTAAAATAGACTGTTCATTCAACATTGATTTATTTAACAAGGTGCCAGACACTATGTGCTAAGTCACAAGGTTAAACAAAATAGCAGAATGTCTGTCTTCAGATATCTCATACTGTAATGGAGGAAATGGAAAATAAAAATAAACAAATTCGTATAAACATATGAAATGTAATAGCACATTGAAATTAATCCTATGGGAAAAAAACAAAGCCAGGTAAGATGACAGAGGGTGAGATGAGGTGCCATTTTGGATAAGAGAGTTAGTAAAGGCTTATTCAAGAAGGTGTTGGTTTTAGAGACCTGAATTACAAGAGGCAAGCATGCAAATATCTGGGTGAATCCTCCCAGCAAGAACAAAAGACCTTGTGGTAGGGATACGCCTGGCTTTTTCAAGATAGAAAAAAGGCCAGTGAGAAAGGAAGTAGAATAGTGAGCAAGAAGAGTGGTCGGTGCAGGGAGGGGGAGGCAAGGCGGAGCCCAGCAGATTCCCGAAAGTGTTGAGACATTTATTCTTCAAAACGACAGAGCTGAGAGTCCAGAGAGATCAAAGTAGCTAGGGTTTGCAGGACAGAGTGTCTGACTCGAGAGAGAGCTTCACAGAGACAGCGCCTAGGACATTTGCACATCCGTGTGAGGAAACCACCTGAGGCCAGAGAAAGGAACATGTTAAGGCATTTAAGGAAAGAATGCCTAGAATTCACAAAGCAGTAGTGTCTGCTACCACTAGCCAATTTGGAAATAATTTCATAATTCGCAGGCACTGGGTGGAGTATTCTGAAAGGATTACAAAGGAACAGGAGAAATATTTGTGGTGATAATGGATAATCTTTACCATCTTGATTGTGGTGATGGTCTCAGGAATGTTTGAAAATGTTAAGACTTATCAAACTGAAAAAAAAATTATCAAATCATAAAAAAGAAGAGTGGTGGACATGAGATCAGAAAGACAACCAGGAGTCAAATCACACAGAAGCTGTGGCAAAAATATTGGATCTTACTGTAAATTTGGTGGAGCATAATACTACCATAAAGACAAACCACCACCATATGGCAGAAACTAAAGCGCAAACAGACATTTTAACTACCTAGTTGAAAATACAAATGTACTCCTCTTCTTATCACGTCTAAAGTTCTCATGGAGCAGAAAAAGTTGCTGTGGATGTAGGGAGTGGAAAGGTTATGATGTGAACCGACCACAAGTTCTGGCAACAGAATTCACTCTGTTGACCTAGCATACCACTAAAAAGGTTTGAGGATATGATCTCTGTACAAATAGTTAAGTGCTAAGAGCAAAAGGCATATGGGATAAGAAGATCAAAATGAAGTAAAGTCATCTCCTAACAGATGAGTAGGGTACATAGATAGAACTCTAATTAACTCATTAGCTAATGATTCAGAAAGAGCAGGGACTCTGTGGGCACCAGGGAGAAGTGCGGGGAATGACATGGTCACAGTCTCACCTGCTGAGTGGGTTCTATCCCTGAGAGAGCTGAAAAAGCTAACCCCAACTCCTATTAGGATCCAAAGCTTCTAGTAACTACTTGGAGATTAGAACTAAGCAAAACAGGGAATACTGTAACAAGAAGGAAAATGGCAGCTATGTGGTTATAAGTGTGTATCAGGGTTTTCCAAGAAATAGAACCAACAGGGAATATAGAAATATATATTTATTTATATATTTGAGGAGATTTGTAAAGGAGATATTGTAAAAATTGGCTCATGCAGGGGAGCCGAGGAGGCTCATTCAGTTAAGTGTCTGACTTCGGCTCAGGTCATGATCTCACGGTTTGTGAGTTCGAGCCCCACATCAGGTTCTCTGCTGTCGACAGCAGAGCCTGCTTTGGATCCTCTGTCTTCCTCTCTCTCTGCTCCTTCCCCTCCCCCAAAATCAATAAACATTTTCAAAACAATTGGTTCATGCAATTATGAAGGCCAAAAAGTCCCACAATCCTCCATCTGCAAACTAGAGAACCAGGGAAGTCAGTGGTGTAATTTAGTTCATGTCCAAAGGTCCAAGAGCTGGCCAATGGTGTAGGTCGTGACTGAGTTTCAATGCCCCAGAATCAGGAGTCTTGATGCCTTTTAAACAGAGAGCAAATTCACTCCTCCTCCATCTTTTCGTTCTATTTAGGCCTCAATCAATGGGATAATGCCCATTTGCACTGGTGAAAGTGACCTTTACTCAGTCTGCCAATTCAATGCTCTCTTCTGGAAACATCTTCATAGACACACTCAGAAAACACACTCAGAAATGTTTTAGCAACTATGTTGGCATCCCTTAGCCCAGTCAAATTGACTGGGGGTGTGGCTGCAGTAGCTCATAATCTCTTGCTCACTCTGGTGTCAGTCTGCAGTACTGCAAGTTTCTGGAAATGCCTCAGTACATCCAGCTCTCTCTTGTTTTCAGCAGCAGACTTCTAGTGTTTGCCAGGTATCAGCACTCTTGAGTCAGGAGAGACAGAAACATGTCTCTGAAAAGTCATTGGACACATGCTCCTCCCCAAGGAGAAACCACTAGTTGGGGGATTTCTCCTCTGTATTCTCAGGTTAGCAGGGGGGAAAGTAGAGAAAGTGAATTCTCCAAACCATCACCTTCATTCTCAGTGGTCCCCAACCTGACACCCTTTCCTGGTGGCACTTAGATTCGAGCAAGACTGAAACCCATGCCTCAGCCCTCCAGAGAAGTCTGAATGTCAAAAATAGGATCCAAGCTTCTCTTTCCCTCTCCACTGAGAACAAAGGGGCTGGAAGTTTTCTCCTGATAGTGATACACTGAGCTAGCAGGAGGGACTACGGTATCGTGTAGCTGGTTTTGAACTTGCCTAGGGTGCAAGGGGCTCTTAAGTGTTTTCTGGATTTCTTACGAAGGAAACTGGTCTATGTATTATTTTGAGTCAATCTCTCCATTGGGATAGAAGGATCTGGAGCTTCCTATCCTACCATCTTGCTGAAATCACTTTCTGGGATCATTTTTTAATTAAAAAAAAAAGCTAAGAATCACAATCTCCCCTATAAGCCTATAAACACTTTTAGAGCAACCCCCATTACTTAGTTCAGAGTCCAGCACATAGTGTGTGCCTGTTAAATATTTATTTAACTGACTTAAAGAGTTGTACAAGACACTGGTAGAAGTAGGATTTGAACTTAAAGGCTTTGACATTGTCACCTTTCATAAATGGCTTTCTTATGGCTCTCTACTCAAGCTTACCAGAGGTCCTAGGAATTTGCCTAGTAACTATCACAGAGAGAATTCAGGCTCAGGGAAGCAGTGCGGTGTATAAGAAAAAGTAGAGAAGTCTTGGTATCAAAAGACCTGAGTTTGAATCAAATTCTTTCAAATCCTCTTAGTTATTTCCTAGGTATTCTTCAAATTTACCTGCGGAACTTTGGAAACATATAGATTCCCAGGATTCACCCCACTGAATCAAAACTTAGAGGAGTGGAGCTTAAACAGATGCCATTTAAACAGATTCACAGGTTGAAAAATGCTGTTCAAGCTCTTTCATAAAAGGAATGCCCCAATGTTTCAAACCTTAGGAAACTCGACTATCTGTAAAATGGGCTATTAGTTCTTCCATCACTGACCTCATGGGGATATTGTGAAGGTCTAGTCACAGTGGAAACATATGTGAAAGCAAGGTAAACTGTAAACCATGATAATAATGTAAGATAAATTCATACTATCAGGTAATTTGAATATCAAATAAGGGTTTAATGGAAACAAAACCACAACTATCTCCTCTAGACATGTTCTATATAAAGAATCATATTCTTCCCTTTTTAAAGTTAAAATTATACTTCCCTCATTGTAGTTATGCTTCTGTGAAGTTTTTTATTAACCAAATTTTATTTTAAGCACATTACAAGAACTATCTAAAGTAACTCCCTATTAAACTTACGAAATAAAGGATGCTTCTAAAATGCAAATAGACAATCCCCAAGTAATCAGGTTTTAAACCTTGGGTTTTATATATGATGTTGTCTGGAAGTGGGACACAGCTGTACTGCTGTCGGCAACATCTGGCAGTTTTGCTGTGAAACTGTTCATGCCTTTCTTGGGTCACACTCACAACCACAGGGAAGGATAAGACGCTCAGGGCCTTTCAGCTGCCCACCAAATGTGAAGAAACAAACACAGATGTTACCTCTTAGTCACAGCTGGGCTCCCCCATTTCCCATAATGAAGCCTTAAATCAAACAGAGGACTCCCCAAAAAAGTACTCTTAATGAAATATACCTCATATCCCAATGCTCAGGGCCTGATTTATTAAACACCTAGGGACCAAACTTCCTCTTGAATAGTCCAAAAATCTCACATGAGAATTTTCCTTAAAAATTCTGTTTCTTGGTTCAGTTAGGTTGCTAATATTTCAAGTGTCAAAGATAAAAGGCTTTCATACAATCTGGTTTTTCAGAAACTCAGGGGAAAAAATGAGTTTCCTTTCAAAACAAGAAAGTTATGGTAGTTGAAGATCAAGATTCAAGTCACTTCCCACCTGAATCAAACCTGTTTCGGAATTCAGTTTTGCTAAGGCCCAATCTCCAATGATGGTGACTGACTGCCAGAGTGCATGGTAGCCATTGAGGGACTGGAAGGGTTAAGGAGAGCTGATCGGAGTGGTTTGACCACACATAACTTTTCACGTATTAGATTAGAACTGCCCAAAGACCATCGTCTCAAAGATGATGAATATTGCTGACTGGGAACTTACAAGGCTAACCAAAGGATTCAGTGAGCTCTTTCATTATTAATCTAGATGTATTTTGTGATTACTATGGCAGAACAAATCTCAAAGCACTGGTAAGTAAAGAAAGACCTCTCGAACCACAAACTAAGAAGTTGAGAGCTATAAGGACTGAAGCAGCGCAATGACATAATGAAGAATACAGTGAGCAAGAACACAGATTCGGGAGCCAGACTGGGTCCGATGGCAACACTGACACTTAGTAGCTGTGTGACTTTAAACAAGTTAATTAGCCTTTGTAAACCTTTGTTTCCTTATCCATAAACAGAGAGATGATAGTATTTACCTATAATAGAAATTGTTATACAGGTAAGTAAGTCGCTATGCATAAAGTTCTCAGGACAGTGCCTGGAACATAGTAAATACTATAAGGTTTTTAAAGATTAAAAATAATGTGGCTCAGAATTTAAAAATCTGGTACTGTAAGGGATCCTAAAGACGGGAAAGCAAATAACAGAGAGGTTGCCAGAACCAGACTAAGTGGTTCATTAATAATGCACACCTAACAGCTCTGACAACCTGTCTCCATTTCATTACTAGCTTACTGATGACTCTTGGGCAGTCACTGAAATAGTTGCTGCCAAACTGGAATGATAATAATACTGGGGTTCTTTGCATTAGAGGTGTGAGAAAGGAAAAAAAAAGGAATAGTAAAAAGCACTTTTAACTGTTTTGCAAGTGGGAAAGCACCAAACAGAATTTCAGAGCGTATTCTCATTTCCCAGAAGTATGTGCATTTCAGTTTTTAATCACACTTTCTGAGGCTAGCGTCTATAGAGGAAATGTAGACTGTAGCCAGAGGGCTTGTTGAAATGGAGGTTTTATTAACAGAGAAAATGAAGCACTCCTAAAATCGCGTTTGGCTTTAGAAATGTATGTAGACTGGCTTATTAAATAGTGCTCTAAATAGGAAGTAAAAACTCAAGCACCTGATTGCTGCTACTCATGTCCTATGTTACCTTGAGAAATTTTCAGAATCTTTCTGAACATCACCTTCCTCACAGATGAGAGAGAGAAAGACCGAGAAAGAGAAAGGAATCTTGTTGCATCCCTAATGGTGATTAGGTTGATGATGATTGATCTGTGGGCAAAGCCCTTCCTGATTTAAAAAAAAAAAAAAAAAAAAAAAATGTTTCCAAAGGGTAGGCGACTAAAAAGAGAACACTTTACAAAATAAATATTGTATTTATCTCCTCTAGCACATGAATTGTATCACAGGGATATAAATCAGAATGAAAATATCAGTTCTAGAACTCAGTGTTAGTAGAAATCAGATTTAGAAATCTGATGCGCCCAGTTTAGCAAAGGACTGGAATGAAGGTTCACCTGCTCTTCTGTGGCACCACTATTTTTAATAGTCTCAAATCCCCTTGTGAAATTCTGTGAGATTCTTAGAGCCCAGGAGAGTTTATCTGTCTTAATAAGGAAACCATGGCTCTGAAAGATTATGGAATGGGTCAACATCCCATGCTTTTTTTGGTTCATTATAGACTGACATAGCTCTTTTGTCCTTTCAACAGGCCTCAGGCAGAGACATCCCGCCCCCGCCCCCAACCCCACCAGGGGAAATAAATGATTACTGTAACAGGTATCCATCAACTCCAAGTGTAGAGCATGCCTTGTTAGTTGAAGAAATATTCTTTTCTTGCCATAGATTTAAACAATACTTTTTTAATTAAATGTATTCTGTTATAGGCTTTCCAACAGGCCAATCCATTAAGGAGATTTCAAGCCCACAACTCCCACTGGTGGAATATCTAAGAGCTAAGTCAGGTTGAAGTGTTTATGAAACCAGAAAATGGAAAGAATTGCTGTTTACCCATGTAAAGTCCATGCTACCCCTCAAGCCCTTAGGACATTATAAGGGACAGAAAAAGGACAAGGGTGCAGGGAGTGAGGTCTGCTTTTGTTTAGGATAAGTGATGTCAGAGGGAATCTTGGAAAGCACAGATGCAAAATTCAGATCAGGAGATCAAGGTTAACACTGGAAAGATGCACTCTCCCTGTGAAGGTACAATCATTAAGCATCTTTCTACAGCTATTCAAAAAACTTTCTCAATTTAGCTAGAACTTTAATCTTTTTCCTCTCTGTTTTCGTTCCTTTCTGAAAGTACCCTAATGCTTTAGTGAAGATCCTTCAATGGTTTTATATACTAATTTAGAGGAAATTGAAGGAACGACATGGCAAAGAAGAAAAGAGAATAAGATGCTACCTCATATTTTCTTAAATTCAGTGGAAACATCATCTGCCTTTTTTGAATGAACTTAGAATCATGCTTCTAAATGATTGTCAGCAGACCTAAGAGGCACTCCCTCATAGTGGCATAGGGATTCTTAAAACCAGAATGTTCCAAAGAATATAAATGCTACTGAGCTTGAATTACCTTCCTAAATTAGAGGAGGTGACATCCTGTAGAAGAGAGAGACTGGAGAACTTCTGGTTTGCAGCAAACTCTGCTTGGCTGACTTGGAGAAGGTCACCTCTCCAAGGTGGCCTTTGGGTCCACAAATGGCTTGGTACTTTTTATTGAGAAAGTGCTCCTGATAACCTAAATAAAAGTATGTAGTAACTTTGGTAAAAGGTGTAAGAAAGAAGAGGGAGGAATCTGGGACTCAGCAGAAAGAAGTCTGAAGAAAGAGAACTCTGGGTACAAAGCCTCGTTACTCAAAGTGTGGTCCCCGGACCTGTAGCATAAGCAGAAATCACAGGTCCCACTCTAAACCGACTGATCAGAATTTGCACTGTAACAACATCTCCATATGTCATGTACATATTGAGAAGGCTTGAGAAGCATCAGTTTAGAAGGTAGTCACAGGAGAGCAAAGAAGACGCGGATGGGGACCAGAATCACTGATCATATCCTGGGGAGGGCTGAGGAATAACCCAGAGGATGAGACACCGCAGTGGACAGTCAATATCAGATCTGATTGGCAATGACCTCATGACCACAAGGAGCAACAGCAGAGATGACAGAAAACGGGGGAAGTACTCCCTCCTCAGCGTCAAGTCCTCCACTCGAGTTGGCCAAAGTTATCATGAGAATACCAGGCATAGAGAGTGGGTTTAAAGGAAAGGCTCCAGTCCCTTCAAGGAACAGAAGTGTTCAAAAGCAGAAGCCTGGCTCTAGAGTTTCCGTTGACATGCAGAGGTAAGGAAGTAGCGTGACTTGGCGATGCCATGGAAAACCAGAGCCCACTACCAGCGTATCAGTATCTCAACATCCTAGTGCCAGAACTACAGTCCCACCAGTCACAGACTGAGGTTTGTGTCGGTATGGAGGGGCATTTAGGTAGAGGGATCTGAGTTTTCATACTAATGTGTTTTTATTTCTCCCCATAGTCTGGTGGGGCTTTGGAATATTTTGGTGACACAAATTCCCAGGTTTGTTGAAGGTAAACTGCTTTTGCCTGGAACCCAATTCTAAGAGGAATGTTTTCAACAAGGTTTATAAAGATCAGGAATATAAACATTTTAATTAAATCTGTAAATTCAAACCCACGCTATTTTCATAAAATGCATTTTATGTACCAAAATATTTCTCTCTCAAATTACTCAGATTGACTGATTTTCACCAAAATTGCAAAAGTCCCGTCAGCTCCTTGCACTCGTCAGTCCCAAATAACTGAATCCACTGCTGAGTTTAGTTCATAAGGCAACCCAAACAGGGCAGTGATATGTTACCCTGTTTGTGCGGCTCTATGAGGCCATATTCTAAGAGAAGATTCCCACGTACTCCTGCAAGGGCCTGGGAGATGTCTCGCATAGCACTCACATATCCATAGTCTGTGCTCACCAGGCTCTCCATTTGCCCACCAGGCCTCAGCATGGCACCCAGTATGGTGAGAATCTTCCTTGTGCACCAGGTACCGAGCTCTCCTCTGTGTTCTTCACTGTCCGTCAGGGGATTATCACTTTGCCCAGGATCCTGTCTCCTGAGATGCATGAATTAGAAACCCCACAGGATGCTCAAAACAGGATAGTGACCTTTCCATTTTAACTTGTGCCAAAACTAGGATGTATTTGAAGCAGGATTAGAAAGGGAAGGGTGCAGACTTAGCCCAATGCAACTTCCGTGGAAGTAGGAGATGCTCCGTTTTTCTCTCTTACCTTAGATACCCATGCACAGAATGGCTGCCCTCATAGACTCTCTTTCCCAATCAAATCATTTATGCAAATATGCATAATATGTTGGCAGATGTGAGTATGTACACAGACGGGGCTCGTGTGGTCCTTTGGCTCTACAGGTAAATTTTCACTTAGACCTACCAAGGACCAGTCTGTTATTTTTGTTAGCATTTACCATCTAAAAACAAAACATTTCCCTCCCCAGAATATCCACTGAACATCTGACTTCAAAGGAGACTAAACATGTTAGATAATTGGATCCTAATCAGGGCTCTACTTTTAGTTTGTACAAAGCTGAACAGAAGACTTTTTAAAGGCATTTGAACGCAATTAGTCTTTCAAGAAGTCTCACCAACTACTCTCACCGACGAAGCGGAGTTTTCTTTTTTAAATTTCATTTGCGCTGGCACCTAAAATGGTATTTAACTCATCACATGTGATTGTCAGTCAAAGTGCCCAAGGGAAAAATTGCAGTATTCTCCTCGTGGAGCTCACTGCCATGTTGTCAGCCAAACAAGGGAAGGATTCTCTTAGCGCCTGATTTAATTGACAACTCAGAGCAGCAGCCTTCTGTGGCATTTGTATGTTAAAGCTATCTTTAGCCTTTTTTAGTCTAAGGTCTGTGTTCTTAATGATAGAAAGTAATATGTATGTTCAGGTAAAAACAAAATAATAATAATAAACTAATCATGTAGTTTGGGAACCCAATGGCAAAAACTCAGGACTTCCTTCAATAAAGAAGTCAGTGTTTTCTGACAAGGATGAAATAGAAGCATCATTGACTGAGAGATTTTGGAGAGTTGTTTTTTTTTTTTTTAAACATCAGGGGAGCTGCAGGCTAAGAAATAATTACATGATTTTAGAATTAAGAATTGTTTCTTTTCTTCAGGGAACATTCTGGTACTTTCCTCAATTTTAAGAAAGTACCAAATTCTGCAGCAGAGAATGACTCCCTATGCAGAGCAAACAAATTTGATACGTCACACACACTACAGAGTCCTCAGAGGTGTTCCGAGGTTCAAGGGGAGTGACAGAGGTGGAAAAGGGAAGGGGCAGTGGAGTCCTAGAGGGAAAGACTGAAAATGAATTCTCCAAGCATTTGAAAGAAAAGCAGCCAATCCTAAACATGTAAAATATACATGGATTCAAATTTTAAGACTGGATGCTGTAAAGTGCTGATATTATGTGTCTTCAGAAGTCTCACAGAGACCCGGGAGTCACAGGAATGCTGGCTTGGCACACAGTGGGTACCAAATTATAACTGCCCAAAAAATGAAGATGACTATTCATCAGATCAGTAGATCCTTGAGCTCTAAGAATCACAAGATACAGCTCTTGCAAGGCCAACTTAATAACTGCTCTCTTTCCTTTCCCATAATTTGATATTGAATAGAGGTGATGATTTTGAGTTTAAAGTCCAGACTGTATTAAACCAATTGAATTTCTGTGAATGTTTACATTACACAAATAATTATGGGGGTCTTAATGACAAAGGCACTGTATAGCTCAAGTACACTGTCCTCTCCTTTTTCCCAGACATTGCCTAGATTCAGAATCAGATTCTTAAATCAGCCACATAAAAATTAGCACAATTACCACTGGATCCAAAAAAGTCAGAGAATGGGTCTAAAAACACATGAAATATACCTGAAAAAAATAAGTATCATGAGCCATGTTCTCTGCCTATGCAGTTTGGTTTTATTTATTTATTTATTTATTTATTTATTTATTTATTTATTTATTTATTTTTGAGAGAGAGAGAGAGACAGAGGGTGAGGGGGAAGGGCAGAGTGAGAGGGAAACACAGAATCCAAAGCAGGGTCCAGGCTCTGCATGACCGTGATCATGACCACGGGTTTATGACCTGAGCCAAAGTCGGACACTTAACCAACTGAGCCACCCAGGTGCCCCTGGTTTTATTTTTTTATGAGACTCTCAACTAAAAGCGACACCAAGTGTTTTTCAGTAGTCAGACAGTTTTTGTCGTTGTTGTTTTGTTTTGTTTTTTACCTCGTTGAGACAAGCTATCTGACCTGGGGGAAGAAATGAAGGCATCCATTTGAAAACCCACTTCGCTCAGCTATGTAACGCATGGGTTTCTTAGGAATCCAAGTATTTAGAACAATAGAAAGCCGATTCAACCATTTTAGAGAGAAAATATTTGTTCTTGCTCCTTCTTCCTCATCAGAAACCCAGGAAAAGAAATTCTGCAACCACCATTGTGAATCCATTACCATAAATAATCGAGTTATCACCAGTCTGTTCTTAGATTCAGCAAATAAAACTTTGCAAGCTTGCTGTTTACCCTTGTCACAAATATGTTTCTCTAAATAAAGTCAACATTTAATAATCAAGTATGTCTTTTACTTCCAGGGGAGTACCAAATTTTGTTGATAGGGATGATAGCTCATCCAGACAACCTTTGATTCTCATACAGCTTTTCAATTACAGAAGCGAACATTCCCCTAGGCCATTTGGCCTACACCAGTAAAATTAGCATCCAATGTGACTTACCAGGTTGTACATTACACCACAGGGGGTTAGATTAAATAGGAGACAATGGCCTTCAAGCCCTCCACAGTAGTCCTATGCCACTGACCTTCTTCTTGCTATCAGTGAAGACCTACTCTAATCTGTCTGATAAATGCAGTCTGCATTCTTCCCTTAACTCCCTTCAGGAGAGATCTATTCCCATCCTCCCATGGATTTTCTCCCTAGGACTGGGATTTCCCATTGTTTTCTGTTGTGTGGGCCTCTTCTCTGTGCTATACTTGGTTCTCCTCCATAAAACTCTCTTCAGGCATTCTAAACATCATAGCTATTTTTATAGCTATAAATGAAAATATGTTTTGACTTTTTACCTCTTGCTTTTCTGTTTAACTTTCTATTTATCTATCTTTATATTATAGGTTTAAAGCTCCTTCTAAGATTCTTTAAAGCTCTGAATACAGCATTCTACACGCAGTTACTACTCAGTGAATGATGTATGCCATGTTCAAAGAAGGGAAGTCCATAAAGGGGAAGCAGAAAACAACCCCTGCTTCCCAGATACGTCGGGGTCATTTTCCTCACTCTTAAGATTAAAGTCATGGCAGAGCTCATGACTTCTCTGGACAGTCTCAGGAAACGAAAATTCCTTAGAACCTTTTCATTAAGACAGCATCTAATAGGAGTAAAATGACCTCGTAGTAACAAAACTCCAAATTTCACTTCAAGTTAAGACTTATTCTTTCTACAGTTTGTTTCTGCTTTATAGTGTAACCTGCGGTGGGTCTGTTTTTCCACATCCCCACCTACACTTTGACTCCTCTCCCACTCCACCCCTACCTAGGCTGACTCCTCTGGGCTAAAGTGTGGAGGGAAGGTAGGTAATGAATGGGCAAGAAATGGCTTATTCTACTGTTCTGACTTATACGTAGTGAGCTACGAACTAGCTACATGAATTGGGCAATTTAGTTAACTTCTCTGAGCTTTAGTCTCCCCATGCAGTGAGGACTGAGTTAACACATACAAGGCATTCGTAATTTCTGACACGGCAGATGCCCATTACATGTCAGGCATTATTTCTATAGAAACCGAGTCTCTCTCATGAGGTACCTTTGTGTTATTTTGGACAACCGTCTTTAGAAATACCAGAGAAACTTCTTTGATGTAGATAATATCTCTCTACATGTAGGACCCCATTGAGTTTTTGTATCTAATAATTCCCTTCCAAACTCTACCTAAAGCTCTTACGTAATGGCCCCATTTAGGGTTGCCTAGGTGGCTCAGTCTGTCAAGCCTCAGCCTTTAGCTCAGGTCATGATCCAGCAGTTCACAAGTTCCAATTTGAGCCTTGTGTTGGGCTCTGGGCTAACAGCTCAGACTCTGTGTCTCCCACGCTCCTTGCCCCTCCCCCACAGGCATTCTGTCTCTCCCTATCTCTCTCAAAAAACAAAAACAAAAACAAAAACAAAAAAAAACATTAAAACACTCAGGCTGCCTCCTTGTCCAGTGCAGTCCTCATTTGGCCCTCCTGAGCCATAAGCTTCTTCCACTGACATCTATTTTTGTCCCTAGTACCACTAGGCAGCTAACCTAACACAGCTTCACACTAAAATTACAGTCCCTTATGTTCTGCCAAACTTCAGGGGACATTATCAAGCCCTTTGCATATGTTCTCTTCTTGCTAAGCTTTAGGTGAGGAGAAGCAGCTTCCCCATGTCATAACACTCCAACAACGTTTTCCAAAGACTTCTTTAGCTTCATCTTTTGTATCCCCAACCTGAGGGTGGGTGTTGAGCTACGGATTTCAGGAGCTATTTATGGCCTTGTTATTTGCAAGAGCCTAAAATGGTCCAACTACTTACCCAGAGTGCAGAATGCTCACTTCCTGTCATTCTGTCTTGGCCTTTTAGAAGTCTCACACCTTTGCTGCTACAGCAAGTTTTGAGACTTCACCTTTCTACCATCACGGTCATTTCCTCCTTATTTCAGATTCACATCTTCTGAACCTTATCAAATCATTAAAACGTATCTAGGCAGTAGGGAAATTTCAGATGCTGAGAATGGATACACAGTCAGCCTTGCTGGGGATTTTTCAGTTCTGCTTGTCTCATGCCTAAATCCATTCTATTCTCAAACACTCTTCACCACTCTCTCTCTGAGCTATTAAATGCCTGCATTTATTTTCTTTTTTGACCTGATTAGTGTCTTGGCAAAAAAAATTTTTCTTATTTAAATTCAAGTTAGTTAACATACAGTGTAATAAAGATTTCAGGAGTAGAATTTAGTGATTCATCATTTACATAGAACACCCAGTGCTCATCCCAACAAGTGCCCTCCCTAATGCCCAGCACCCATCTAGCCCATTCCCCCACCCAACATCCCTCCAGCAACCCTGAGTTTGTTTTCTGTATTTAAGAGTCTCTTATGGTTTTCCTCCTTCTGTTTTTATCTTATTTTTACTTCCCTTCTACTTTAAATCTAAGCCTTGTCCAGGATGAATTCCTGCTGGGCCTCCCACTCCACTGAGGAAGCAGTGGAACTTTTCCAGTCCAAAGTTTCTTTCCCTGGTCCAGGCTCTTTTTGAAAGTGCTACTATATTCCTAGCACCCAAACATAGTGATTGGAACATAGCAGTGCCTAGTAAACATTTCCTGTTATCGAGGGAACTCTGACTTCCACAAAACAACTATCTCCTTTTTTTCACTGAACCTTGCTTCATATTTATGGGGGAAATGCTCATTGTGTGCTACACCAACTAATATCCTCCTGGGCACTCAGAAAGACCGGAGTATCCAAACCATTGCATGTACGCGGGGACATGGACTTTGGACAGAAGTAACGCATTCATTTCCAGATTTGGCCTCGAAAAGGCCTCTCATGGTCTTCCACTTCCTTTCTACCTTTGCTTCTGTCCACACTGTTGAAAGCGAAAGATTCAGATCCGATCAGAAGCCACAATTTACTTTTTAACTGGGAGCTACCTTAGAGAATCACCCAACCACATGAAATTTAGTGTGAAATAGAGAATTATATTGTTCAATTGTATTCTAAAATTGTTATACCAGCTAGCATTAATTTTAATAACTAATATTTCATTCAGTGACTGGGATCCCAGGCATAGTGAAAAGAACTCTTTTAGATTAGGAAAACTGTGTTTGTAAAATATATATATATATATACATACAATATAAAAAAACAAAAAAAACCCAACAGAACCAAAATATTCTACTTCATAGCCAAGAAACTTAGACATGTGGTAAACTTTAAGCTTTCAAATCCAGTGAGGTAATATATGTGAAAATACTTTAACTTTCTGAAAGGGTGAGTTAGTCTATATGACTTGCCGTTCCCTGAACCTCTGTAGTCACTATAAAGGTATACAGGCAGCTTATCTTCTTTCAAAGCCAATTAACAATCAACTAAAGTCTTTTAAAACACACAGTCAAATCAAATATAGAAAGTAAACCATCTTCATATATTTTTTCTCCTAGTGTAGAAAAGAACAAAAATATTAGAGACATGAACTAATTAGTATATAATTGATGAGGTTTGAAGTACAGTGATAACAACTCCACTCAATTTTCCCATACATCCTTCTAATTACATATATAACTTATAACTGTATATTTTAATAACTAAGTCAAGACAACTAGGAAATGTTCTTTTACTCGATCTACAAGGGAAGGAAGCAGAAGCAGGATTATTCTGTTTTTCACCTCTTGGGTAAAATTGCCTTAAAGATGACTACAGGTCACCTGAGAGCAATTTCTCAGCTCCAGAAGGTAGGAGGGGTGCACTACGAGCACCGAGTGGGTAGAAGCCACAAATGCTCTAAACCTCCCACAATGCACAGGGCAGTCCCTCAACAAAACATTATACAGCCCAAAATGTCCATTGTGCCTTGGTGAAGAAACCCCAGGTTAGGCTTAAAGGGACTCTGTTTCCTTTCAAACACTCCAAAGGCTCAATACAAATATGCCTGCAATGCTTGTCTTTATCAGTCTGTTAGTTCACGGCAATTTTTATCTTGGAAGAACAGCCATGTAAACAAAAGAAAAATGATAAGCTAACCCATTATTAAATTATCATGCAAAATGGCATCTTAATTCTCTCTCTGAGGTCCACAAGTCTTAGCAAGGCAGATTACTGAGTGATTGTTGAATAATTAAGTTAATCCTTCCATTTTGAGTTTAAGCGTCTACATGTATGAATAAACTATTAAGCTCATATGTGCTATACATTATACCGGGGACTGTGGAGTCCATGTTCCTTGCATGGAGATGATATATTCACCTTCCCTCTGAAAATGTACAGTAAGGAGAGAAAACTGCTTTTCTTTTTTTTAAATCTTGGTACCCATGGTGCCATCATGGTAGCTGACTCATACTAATCCGTCAACAAACGCTGATTAAACAAATGAATTCATCAATTCCAAGTCCTCTCCCACACTTTGTTTCCCCATTCACTGAGGAAATTTTTATTAGCGCCTTGATGTCATAACCTACAAATGGATCGTACCTTCAGTTTGAACATTTATTTGTTATGTGTATGGGGGGAATATATATTTTAATACATTTAAAAACTAGCATTGGGAAAACAGTAACCTAAGGTTCTATGATAGACAGTGACCGCAGGGGATCACTTGTTATATATGATTATCATCAAGGGCCTGTGAGGAAGAAACTAAGACCTGAATGATACTAATAGCTAGCATTTATATGGTGTATGGGACTGCTTTACATCTAACTACCCCTGTATACCTCATGACAACCTTACAAGGGAAGCGCTGTTATTATCCCCATTCAGAGCCGTGGAAACTGACACAGTGAAGTTATGAATCATGCGCCCGACATCCCAGACATGTTGATGGGTAAAACTGGGATTTGGAGGCAGTATGTCTCCAGAAGTTCATGTTCTTAATTATTATCCAATACCACCTCTAACCGTTGAAGTGTCAACTGCATAAAGCTGTAGGGAAGAATTTTCTTTGCAGTATGCACTGGAGACAAAAATCAACATGCCCTTACTATGCCAGCAGACGTGGCTCCTTTTAAAGATTTTTACCTTTCCATTCCTTAATAATCTTGCAGTTGGTCTTACTGTGACAAGCATGTGATAGGTAACCCATCACTTTCTTTACCGTTACCCTATTATTTCCTTTGCCTTGGAACCAACCTTCTATTTTCTAGATTTGGCCTAGGCAAAGTTTTTCTATAACCAAACTCCAGGTCTCTATTGAGTCTTGGCCTGAATAAACTATGGACTCTTGTAATGGAATACAATTCTCTTCTTCTCCAAGGCCTTTCCAAGAACTTACCTTCCCCAGGAAACAGGAAACAGCAGCAAGGAGCTAGGAAGATATTCACTTGAAAGAAAAGCTTTTAGCTCCTCTGCCAGACTCCAAAGCCCCATGACAAAGAACCTTATGGGTGGAGATGGCCCTATTTGTCTTTAACCCAAGCCATATATGCCAAGATGTTTGAGTTGCTAACATTTCCTAAAAGAGCCTAAATCATCTCTTTGTAATACAGGTTATAGAATCAATAGAGGTGGCTTGCTTTGACTGATAAGGCAGTAGTTGCTGCACTCATTAAAAAGCAGTGAATGAAAGATAAGAGATTAAGAGCAAAATAGGACGGGAATGATGGATTTGGGATTGATTCTTTAATGACGATGCCAAAGGGGAACAGAGGATGAACACCCAGTTACTCGGCACATGGAAACCTGCTAGATGATGGTGAGCTTAATAGTTCAGGGTGTTCTGTAATGAATTCTATGGCTTGGCAACTTCAAAAGAACATACATCGTATTTTCAAGGTAGTTTCCCTAGAATATTTTATCATTTAAAATTCAGTTTCAGAAAAAAGGAAATATCTAAGAATAAAGTGATTTAATAAAGCATTAAGTTTTCTTACGCTCCAGGGTTGACTCCCAGAAAACCCCAGAACCGGCCCAAGAGGGAAAAAGTGATCTCTGCTATTGCCAGGATGCTGCAGAGTGTTGAAGTCATTGTGCCAACCGGTATCACACAACCTGGGTCACAATCTTGATGTCCAGAAGCTAGTGACAGAAACGCTGACTCTGACGCCATGCCACTCATGTTGGACCTGGCACCAAAGGATCCCTGCACACCACTGCCTCTCTCTCCAATTAATTCGGTCCCAAATTCACAATTCCATGTGTGCATCTGACTAGTGGAACCTAAATCAGACCCAGAATCTGAGCCACAATGACATCTGAGAAATGACGTTTTTAGCTCCACAACACATGTACTTCAGAAAATAATACTAGAAACAACTGGAATAGAGATTGACTAAGGCAGGCTATCATATCTGCCACAGATAAGTTCTATTCAAAAAGGATAGCGTTTTTTTATTCATTTTTTTTTAAGTAGGTTCCATGTCCAGTGTGGGACTTGAACCCATGACTCTGGGATCAAGAGCTGTACACTCTACCGAATGAGCCATTTGCCCGCCCCAAAGGACAGTGGTTTTTAAAAAAAACAGCTTGATCAGTAGATTTAATAACCATTTGCTTATTAACCAATTTATCTCAGAAATAATGTCTGCCCAAGTCAGATAAAGGGATCTCCCACGTAATGCATGTGTTCTTCAAAACAGCTGTGTCTAAGAACATTTTTGTAGATTTGTCACGGAACCAGGCTGGAACGCTGGCGTAAAAACCAAGCTGCATTCAGAGATCTTGAAGGATCGGAGGTTTATTTAACACCAGCGGGCTCAGAGGAGATCATTCTCCACAGGTCTGAGCCCCCAAACAAAGGTGGGAAGGGTCATTTATAACGTCAGCTTCTGCATTTGTGGCAGTCTTCACGCGCATGGCAAACAGGGCAGGAAAAGCCCAGAAGAGGGGTCTCTGAGCTAGGAGCTAGAGCTTTTTTTAGTCCCTTGGGCCATCTCTGGCACAAAACTCTATGTGTTTTCCCAACGGATTGAATACTACAGTCTCACTGATTTATAGCCTTGTTTAAGACCACCTTTTTAATGGATACTCAAGTTTTAGTGCCCTTTATTATTTACATTTAAATTTCTCTGGTCATCAGTGATTCATTTGTAAATAATGCAATGAACTAGTTTGGGGGTGAGAGGAAAATATCAGAAAACTCTAAAGTAGCATTCCATGTACACTTTTAAATGTTTGCACTTTTTTTTAAACCTAAGTTACCCCGGAATTCACTCCAGATCAATGCATTGGAATCTTCCACATTCATTTTTAAAGCTGCCCAACATTCCACGCTGTAGACAGTATATCTGTCATATACAAATTTAGATATTCTTCCTGAACTAACATAAAAATATCTTCCTTTTAACTCCTTTTAACTCCATAACTAGAGCTTTAATTTCTCTTTTACTTACATGGTGATTGGTGAGCTTATTCTATTTTCCTCTTTCTCACTTATCCTTATTTTTTTGTTTTAGTTGTATTATTTCAATTTTATAAGAACCTGTATCATTTGCACAGTGCCTCCCAACCCCCCACCATCTTTATTTTGGTCTTAAATCTACAACTAAGTATATTAAATACTCAACCTCATTCCTTTTACTGAGTTATTCCCAAATCCTCTCTTGGCTTAATGAAGCATATCTTCCAGAAGGTTCCACAGGAAGGTTTGTAAGTTCAGTGTTTCTTGAGTTCTCCATGCTTAGAATTATTTTTTCTATAGCCTTAATAGTTGAAGAACTTCAATAAATATGAAATCCTTATATATTTTCTTTCCTTGGGTTTTGTGACAATGCTATTCCACTGTTGCTTTATGCTGACAGCTATCAAAATTCTAAGGCCAGCCTGATTTTCTCCGTTTTGTAAACGACTTGATCTTTTGGCCTATTTATGGAGGATTTTCCTTAAGTCTAACAGTTTTACTAGGATAGGTCTCAGAGGTGACAATGTATCAATTTTCCAGGTACCCAGTAGGCCCTTCCAACATGTACATGTAAGTATATTTTTAAATTTTCATAATTTTTATTACTTTATAGTTTCAAATTTTCCATGTCTGTCCTCCATGTTTCCAGTCCATCCAACTATTCTCTCTTAAGTAAATTGCAATTTGGTCTTCACTTCTGAAATGATTCTCAATTTTTTTCTCTTTTTTCCCAAGTTTATTTGATTAACATTAGTCTTACATCTTCCTCTTTTTTTCTTTTCTGTTTTTGTTGCTGTTCATTTCCATTCTAAGTTTGTTTTTGAATTTCTGATTCAAAGTTTTCTTTCATGTGTGAAAATACTGTTTAATGATATTTAATGAATGCGGAGACACACTTCAGTTGTCCACTGCTGCAGAGTTGTTTTCCTCACGGTGAGGGAGGTGACAAATGCTTTTACCATGTGCAAAACTTTGCTTTTCACTTCTAATTTCCCTCTTAAAGTAGCTTTGCGTGGGTGTTACCTGACATTTGCTGTCCAATTTTAAATGTTTTGGATTTTTCTGAACTGTTAAATAACAAATGTTTCTCTGTAGGAAGAGTTTGAGGTGAAAGTTTTGGGCAGATTAATGGGGTCTTAGTTCAAGGTCAACCTCTTCTACTTGTAGAGAAAAGCTGAGTTTCTTTAATAGATATACCTTTTGGGGATGGTTGATATTTCTTGTGACTCATTAATCTTCTTTTATTTAATGCACTTAAATTTTAGATCTTCTTGCTCCTTTATTTCCCTTCACCAATCAGCCTTCAAAGAAAACTTCCTTTCTTTCTAAACTGCTTCCTGGTACCCTAGAATTTGTGCCTTTTCAAGTTGGTGGTCTCTCTGGTTGCATAAATTTTCAGGTCTCTTTCTTTCGATTCCCCAGGAGCCAATACTCCCCTATATCACAGCTCACATGGATTCTAAGTACTTCCATTCTCAATGGAGTGGTGTAGTCTATGTTTCACTCCTCTTAGTATATACTGTTTCCCTCTCCTGTTTCTGTACAGTCTCTACCTGACTCTTACCTGGAATGGGCTCCAGTGATGACTCTGATGATTTTAGATGTCTGTTTTCCCACTTACAAGTCCATTTTTGTACATTAATTGGTATTCAGAAAACTGGCTAATCTCTTACTGTAACAATTTATATAACAATTAGAGGGGATTGTTTTTGTATTATCTGTGAATAATGACAATTTTATATCTTCCTTTTCAATCCTTGTATCTTTTTTATCTTTCTTCCTGCTGCCTAATTCCTTCAATAAACTGCTTGACAAGAAGTCTTGATTAGTGGCATCTTATTCCTAGTAACAAAGCGAAAACTCGACGCGTGACTATTAAGCAGAATGTTTGTCCTTCATGGTTTTATCTAGTGTATTTTTATCCAGTGTATTTTTAATGTAACAGGATGATGTGTAATTCTTAGTGAAATATATCCTATTTTCCCAGAGTTCATCATTAAAGCTCACAGCTAAAGATGAAAGACTGCAAGAATCACCAGCTGTTGGGGCTATCCACCTCCTGCAGTGTTCACTGAGCAGAAGTGTAATTCTTGAAACTGAGCAATATCAAGTCACGAGGTATAAATATAAAAGAACTTTATTTTCATCAATAACTGTAACCAACATGCTGTGTTAAGTTCCCATTTCTTCTGGACAGTGAATTACATTAGTCCACATTAATCTGACTCTTTTTTAAGAATTTTAGCATGACTAAAGCAGTCCCATTTTCATTTTAAGACTCCATTCTCACTTAAAATATTTAACCTGACAATCAGAGAAAATTCTTTAAACACATAACAAGTGAGAACATTCTTACACCAGCACTATCTCTAGTTTCTGGTCCCTGACACTTTCATTTGGGTTATCTCTGATACTATTATAGGAAGGCAGAAAAAGGATGTGTTGCCAATGGCAAACTTGGCCCTCTCTTCTTCTTTTAAGCACCCCCAAGTACTTGCATCAAGTGGCATTATTCTGCACATAAGCATTTGCTCCATGCTACAGCAATCCCCAGCAAACTTGCAACCCAACCTCATACACCCACCAGAACACTGACCTCTGGAGCCTAATGGCATAGATTAAGTCCCTTCCCCCTAACTCTAAGGACTAAGAACTTAAGGAACTGTCCCACCATGCCACTCTCCTCAGAGTTCTTTGCCTGATTCACATCATCAGGGCAGGTCAGCAAGCTTAATTGCTTGTCAGAGATCTCACAGGATACGAGATGTCACTTCTGCTCTAGCAGAGGGCCGAAACTCTGTGATTCCCTTAGCCCTTTCCCTTGCCATAGGAGAAAGCAACTAGTTGAGTAACCCTCTCATCTCCCACAAGATGGAGAAGAAAGGTGTAGCTTCTCTTCAGGAAGAAGGCACTCCCCACAGAGGTCAAAAGCAGCTCACTTCCAGGCTTTCTCCTACATGAACTGAGCGGGGTGGAGCCAGGGGGAGAGAATCCACCTCTGATGAAAAGGCACCTCTTAGTCATCCCTGTAGGGCCATCAGCCCAACGTATGCCAGGGTCCTCTAAACTTAAAACGTGGACTTTTGTTCTCAGCTATGGGGTTTAATTCTCAATTTCTGAAAAGCAGAGACGCTCCTACTTGGCATCACATAACTTCACCATCATCAAGCAATCTTTCTTATATTTCAACTATGGGTTTTGTCTCTGTCCCAGGCTTACCTCAAATCATAAACACATGAAAACGACAGATGCCACTGAACTGGCATCTATCCACTTTTTTTTTCATATCCACTTGACCACCTGACCAAAATTTGTAGTGCAGAGAAACTATGCATCAGATACCTGATAACGTTGAAAAAAACAAACACTAGCGTTGTCACCATGAGGGCCATTTATAAATAATTGTATCATGCCTGGCTCTTTACAGATGAAGAAGCTAACTGAAACAATCCCTCGGCTATTTCAGGGCCAGCATACACAATTTGGAAAAAAATGAGATCTTCTGGACGATCCAGTTAGAAAAATCTATAATGTTCACATTTATTTTATTGTGACTTCATTCTAATACAACTCAAGATAGCGACAACAAATTTCATGAGAGAGTATATCCTCTGAGGACAGGAACTACTCTCTTTCTCTCTTCCTCCTTCTTTCCATCTTACCTCTCTTCCTTCCTCGGTCCCTCACTCTTTATTTCTTTATAATTTCTCCGGTTCTTCCTTTCTCTCGTTATACTATATGGCACAGGCCTAGCCCAGTGCTCAGGAAATGTGAAATTAAACAAAAACAGAGTATACTATTTTATTAGAAATGAGTATGACACAATTGGTCCTTTGGACATTGAACTGTCCTCAACCTCTTAATAACTGCCTGGCAGTTGCACCAAAACTTACAGCAGCCACTTTCTAAAGCTATGCTGTCTTTGTGCACTGTTAATCAGGCTTGCTGATTGACCGATTGATTGATTCATTGATTCAGTCACCCAATCTCTTATCAGTTCCATAGGCAAACTAGGAGGAAATCAATCCAGCCCACGATGTCATTAAACTCCCCCTCCCTTCTTTTTAATCTTCCCTCTCTTATAGCCAAAGACTTAGGCATCTGAAATCCTTTCACCCCTTCAGTCCTCCAATCTTGCCACTTTCCCAGATGTAATTCCAATTTATAATCATGTAACCCATATTACACCTCTCTCCAGGGTTTATTGTAAGCCTCTCTCTCCACTCTCTACACACACAGCAGGAGGTACTTACTAATGCCTACTGGTGAATCTACAGTACTCAGTCTACTGAGTTACTTTGTGTTTTTAGGGCACTTTGGATTTTGAAGGAAGTAGTGTCATAAGTACAATTCAGTCAAGAAGTAAAAACCCTTTGTAAAAATAAGATGAATCATATTTTTAAATTTCTAAAGTGACTCTCTGGGCCCTTGAGAAATGACAAGAAAATGAGATCCAGTTCTGTAGGAATTAGGGAAGAAAGTGACAACTCTACAGCAAATATATTTAGTAACATGGGCAAAGCTAAAGAGGAGAAGAGACTAACTGGGATTGAAACTCAGAGACGAAATGAAATTTTGAGAAGAAAATAAGAAGTGATTAAAAATAGAAGATTCTTGGCCAACTGGGGTGTGGAATAAGACTGAATGAGAACATGGCGGAGAGAAACTGTAAGGGAATGAGGCTTGGGGATCAAGGCACAACATCTCAGTATCCTTGGCGAGTCATAATACAGTCACTTCTGCCTGTTGTTGACAAGCTCTGCCATCGCAGGCTCTCTGACATTCCGAGACCCCGGAATCAATTCCTCTCTTCCACCTGGAGACCATCAGTTGCCATCTGTCCTCCTGACATTTCTTGCAGACCTGGTCTGACATCTCTGTGAGGGTAGGCTGGGATAATGGTTGCATTCTGAGGTCATGAACGATTGATCCCACCAGTCATTATCAAATATGTGTATTTTACTAAGTATGCCCTGAACCATACATGGGACCTCACTAAGAAAATCAAAACAAAAAATAAAAGTTAAAATCAAGTTTTGTCCACACTAAAACACAAATTACAAAAAAAAAAAAAAAATGAAACCTGGTGCCTAGAAAAGCTGAAAAGAGTCTGCCCTTTGCTGTTGATGTTTTGTGTGCCACATCTTATTATTTATTTCAACCATGACTCATCATTATAACAAACAGCTTCCATTGATGGTTAGTTGCCATTGTTTCCTCAGTCCCAACATTTTTTGAAAAAAGAAAAGAGAAGGAAAAAAAGGAAATGGCTAAAACTCCATAAAAGTAATATTTGGCTTTAAAGCTATAAAATCGTTGAGACAAGTTATTTTTAGTAAAATTAGTTCCATCACACGAAAGGTGCAAACCCAAATTCTGGCACATAAGCAGATGTGTGTGGCTATGCTCCAAATAACTGAGGAAAAAATTATTTCCATACCTAAATGGCCAAGCTACTCCTAACTCTCTCTACTCTCTATTTCATCATCCTGAGTGAAATGAAGGTTTGCATTTCATCTCTGGTTTATTCTCCCATTTTTATGGACTCCAAACAAAGAATGACTTATTGTAAAATTATCTAATTCTGAAATCTGATGAAATTTACTTGGGGATGTTTATTTGTTTCTTAATAATAGGGTTCTTGTACGTATTTTTAAGATGTCATAAAAAATAGAAATCATTAACTGAACACCTGTTCACAAATTAGAAGCTATTCTTATCTTCAGAGAGATTTCATCTAGTTGGAATTATCAGACAGGTACCTGCAATAAACCAGCTATATTGTTAAACAATGAATTGTATGGTAGAGACCAGTGCATTTTATATGTTCACAAAGAAGGTAGTTAAGGATTGTAGTAATGCTGAAAACATTCACATACATATGGAACTTAAATTGGATCTCAAAAGTTGGACAGAATTTGTTTCATGTACGTGTGGCTAGGTAAGTCTAGTTACATACATATGTTTTATTACGAAGGAGAAAAGAAAAATTTTGGTTCCCTTGATGAGAGAAAGAAGTAATATAAAGACGATTTATGTCATTACTGAACAAATCTAGGAACCAGGGCAATCGGAATATGTTAGTATACTACTTTTTCTTCCCACAATTTAATCTCAATGACTTTATCTCTAAGGATCTGTGAAACCATATGCACAACCTACTCAATCAGAAAGAAAGATGATCTATAAAGCCCTTAAAGAAGAGATTACAATGTCAATATGGTCTAATGCGGAACTACTGTGCTGGTCAAAAAATTTCAGAAATCTCAACTGCTTAGATACAGAGCTCCAATTCCCAAGGAGTTACCTTCATTTCCTCTGCAAATTTTGTCCTTTAATTTTCTGTACACCATATAGTACAGTCATTGGAAGAAGTCTGCCTAGTTTGGACCAGTCCTGAAAGATAAAGCCCCTATAACTTCAGCTAAATGGAAAACTAAAGCAGTTTTGAGGATAATTCAGTTGCGACTGTGAGGTGGAAAGTCATTTCGGGCCAAGTCTGGGCAGTGAAGAGAATGAGGTAGGCAGGAGTGCTCACTCTCTCCAAAGGAGATAATCAAGTTGTTGGAACTTAATAAATTGCTTTTAGTATGCATTAGAGCCTTCTTATTATCTTTTAATTCCACATAGAGGATATTTTTATTCTGTACTTAATTCTATTGTAAGCATCTATAGCAGAGCCTCCAATCAAATCTTTATTCTCACATGCACAGAGAGAAAAGAAAAAACATAATCTGTCTTAGTTACATAAGGGTGGCCTAACCAAGAAGAAAACCTTCAGCAGACCTTTTCAAGACCAGCCTCAACACTTCTAAGAATTCCAAATCAAGGCAATTCTTTGCAATCCTCACACAAATTTGAAGTACCCAAAATGGTGGGGAGAGAGAGAGAGACATAAATAAGGAAAGTTTAGGATTAAAGACCTTAAGAAAAGGAGAGACTTTCCTTCCTGATTGAAAACACCCTTCAGCTTTTTATAAAAATACATATCATCTTCCCTTTGAGCCCTGGGGAGGGAGGCTGTCCTTCTCACTGTGCCCTGACCTCTTCCCACTCACTTCTTCAGGGCAGCGTCCCATCAAAGTCCTCCTCTTCTTCCCTTCTACTGGCCCTTCCCACTCAGTATACAAACGGGGGCAAACAACTCAAAGTTTTCTTTTGTTTCATAAACTTATTTAGAGCAGTGCCTGGGTGGCTCAGTCAGTTAAGCATCTGACTCTTGATTTCAGCTCAGGTCATGATCTCATCTATGAGATCAAGCCCCATGTCAGGCTCTGCACTGGGCATGAAGCCTGCTTAGGATTCTCTCTCCCTCTCCCTCTGACCCTCCCCCATTCATGCTTGCACTCTTTCTAAAAAAATAAAAGAAAAAAGAAAAGAAAAATAAACTTGTTTAGTTAAAGAAGATATACATAGAGAAGAGAAAAGTGCACAAGTCCTAAAAGAGGAATTTTCAGAATGAATGCAGCTGGGTAAATGCCATCCAGATCAACAAGTAAAACTTTATCTGCATCCTGGAAGCCTCCATAGTCCCCCTACCAGGTATTCCCTCTGCCAAAGGTAACCACTATTCTGACTTCTAAAACCACTGGTTAATTTTTCCTATTTGAAAAATTTCTCTAAATTGAATTATCTGTATATTCTTTCTTTATCTGGCTTCTTGGATCAGTACTGTCTGTGAAATATATCCATGTTGTTGCCTTTATGTGGTTTTATCCATTCATTCTCATTACATAGAGTATCCTATTGTATGAATAAACTACAATTTATTCCATGGTTGATAGAGGTTCGATTTGTTTCCAATGTAGAACTGTTATTAAATAGGGCTTGTAAAACAGGACTGCCGTGAGCATTCTTAGATGAACATACGCACACATTTCTGTTGGGTATATACCTGAGAGTGGTATTTCTAGATCTTGGAATATGCATATATTCAGCATTATTAGATACTGTCAAATAGTTCTCCAAAGCAGATGGATCTATTTACTCTCCCAGCAGCACATATGAGTTTCAGGTGTTCTGCATCCTATCCAAAACTTGGTAGTTTCAGTTTTGTGGGGGCAGTGGTAATTATTCTGGCATAGGTGAAGAGATATCTAATGTATTTTTAAATTACATTTATCTGATGAGTAATGACATGACCATATTTTCCCATGTTTATTGCCCATTTATGTGTGAGGGATCTGTTCAGGTGTTTTGCCCATGTTTCTATTTGGGGTGTTTCCTGTTTCTCTTTATATGCTATGGATATGTTATTCTCCCCCTCCCAACTCTCTCTCCCTCCTGCTCTCTCCCTCACTCTCTCTCTTCTTCTATCTCTCTCTTACATATATAACATACATATATGTAATATGAATACATAATATCTATAAATATAACATATAATTGTACTTTATATATATGCAATATAAATAAATATATGCTATATATATAAATGCCTATATATGCTTAAGTAATTTATGATATAATATGTAAATATAATATACACATATGTAGTTAATATACTATATTATACATATATAAAATATCTTCCACACTGTGGCTTGCCTTTAAGTACTTTAAATAGTATCCTATTTAATAGAAGTGCTTCATTTTAATGGAGTCTAAATTCTCATATTTTTCCTTCATGATTAGCGTGTGTGTAGGGGGGTTGTGTTCTATTTAAGACATTTTTGTATACTGCAATATCAAGAAGGTCCTGTCTTCTGTCTTTTTCTAGAAACTTTGTTTTAATTTAAGTAACTTCCTATCATCCCTCTAGCTATAACTCTCGCTCCTTCCCTTTACAGTAAACTTTGTGTAATAGTTGTCCACATTCCCCTTTTCTTCAAAAGTAATCTAATTTCTGACCGCTCCTATCTACTACTCCCCCCCACACTACCAACCGCCTCTATTCCAATGCAGCTGTTCTCTCCAAGCCAATCCGTATCTCTTCAGTTGCCAAATGGGAATTTTTCCATTCTTATTCACTTGACTAGCATTCGATGCTGTTAACTAAACACTCCTTCTCTAAACTTTCTCTTTAAAAATTTCAGGATTCCATTTCATCCTTATGTTACAACTACTTCTCAGCTCATTTGTTCTCAATCTTCTTTATGGGCTCCTGCTCTATTTATGTTGTAAACATATAACTACAACATTCATAAAACTCTGCTGTGTACCAGACACTATGCTAGACACTGGAAATATGGTGATGAGCAAAAACACATGGTCCTGATGTCATGGAGCTTAGTATCTGGTGGGAGACACAAACATTAATCAAATAATTACCCTGGATATATAATTACAAACTCCAATTAGAGCTCTGAATGAAATAAAGGTCTATAAAAGGACTCAGGCAACTATTGCCTGTGAGCTAAATATGACCCACCGACTGTACATGGAAGTGAAGTTTTATTGAAACACAGCCATATCCCTTCATTTAGATATTGTCTGTGGCTGCTTTCACAGCAACAGAGTTGAGCAGTTATGATAGAGACCACATGGCATGTAAAGCCTAAAATACTTACCATCTGGCCTTTCACAGAAAAACATTTACCAACTCCTGATCTATAACAAAGAAACATAACCTCAACTGGGCATGTGCATCAGGAAAGGCTTTCTCTCCTATGGCAGCAGTTCTCAGTTCTCAGAAATAGTAAACATTTACTAGACAATAAGCAAAAGGTAAAACTCGAAAGAGAGAAACAGCATACACAAAGGTCCTATATGGAAAGGAACATGGTACATTCCAAGGGAATGAGGGAAAGATGAGGCTGAAGAGATAGCCAGGGAGAAGCTCCTACACCATTTTGCAACTCACATTAACAATGCTGCAGTTCTTGTTTTTTGTTTGTTGTTGTTGTTGTTGTTGTTTTAATGGAGCAATATTAAATACTTTTTAAGCAGAGCTAGATGGGAAGATTTTTGTCATGACTATTTCTCTCCATCGCTTGGCCCTGGCTTCTTTGGTGTTTATTGGTTTTATACTCAGGCTATTCAGGCGGTCTCCAATAATTCCTAGCTAACATCCTTCATCTTCAAGTCCAAAAGAAAAGACAGATTTCCTCCCTACAGTAGTTCCAACATGCATCCTGTTTCTGACTGCTAGGACCCTATATCAGTCACAGTCCCACTAGTGAACCAAAACTGAGGCCAAAAGAATGGATTAAGCCAGCAGACTTATTCCTAGTTACATGGACACAGGGTCAGCTCTGCAGGGGCAGCAAGGATCAACCACTTGCAGTAAAAGTTAGACAGAAGTAACAACCCAAAGGAAACACAGAGTACTCTTTCAAGGAGTAAGATGAATGAACACTAAACCAAAATATTTTCAACATGAGATAATTTCTCTTCTCCCTGTGTACGCTTTCTGACGACATCTCATCCACACCTGTTTTCAGCTGCTACCTATATAATAATCTATTTGTAACTATCTGTCTGTTTGTTGCCTCAAATACTCTTCTGTTATCCAAATCCTTTAATCCAACTACTTATTTCACAATGCTACTTGAATAAGCTACAGATTTAACTTAATAAGAAAAGCCAACTAATTATCTACCTGTCAGATTTACTTCTGTATTCTCTATCTTGCCCAAATCAGAATCTAAAGAATTATTCTATGTTCCTTCCTGAATCTTATCAAACTACCTAATCATTCATGAAGTGTTATGACAGATCTTTCCTGCTTAAAATTCCTAAAAGGATTCTCGCCACCTCCAGAATGAAATTCAACCACCCTACCAAGATATTCAGGATGCTTCATGAGGCCCCTGCTACCTCTAAAATGACATTTCTGCACTCCCCTCCTCAGACATGGATAAATCTTTCATTCCTCTGTCACTCTGCCTATACTTTTCCCTCTTTCTAAACTGTTCCTTCTGATCTCCTTCTTCTTCATGTGGTAACTTCCTGCTGTTTATTCAAGAACAAGCTTAAGCCTCACTTCCTTCAGGAAGCCTGAGCAGAATCACTTATCTATGATTAGTGATAACCAGAGTCCAGTCCTCTAATCTGTGCCCTAATAATGTCCACACACGCCCATGTCTCAAAACCTATGACACAGCTATGTGCATTCTTCTGTCTCTCATAATCTGCAAGATCCCTGAAGGCGAGGGATGTGTCTTTTATCTGCCTATCACCATGACCCTGGCACATCATAAAACACACAATAAACACTTGTTGAAAAATTCTACTCAGGTCAACTGGGGAATGAAATTACACTTCTCAAAGAGAACCGCATTGATAGAAATAAAACATTAAGTAGAGAAACTATATATAGTGGTAAATATAGTTCATTAACATTTTTTAAAAATCCTTTCTTGACCCTCTCTGTTCCCCTCTTTTCTAGCAGATGGTGTCTACTCCCAGAGAACCAGATGTTTAATAAAATATTTCAACCAGAAAATACAGTCACAGAGAGCAACTTAATGATAAGGACAGTGTCTTCTCTAGTTTCCATAAAATGCCTCATTTAGTGCCCTGCGGCCCAGAGACACACATTATTTAGCAATTGGTGATCACAACTTGAGGCAAGTACACAACTTACAATAAGCATACTCTAACATGTCTTGTTGCTGAGTAATACAAGTAAATAACAGAAAACAGTTTTTAGAACCACCTCTAGGTTTAAAAAACTGTTTGGTTCATGAAATTCCTCTTTAGTCTCAGGACTTCTAGGAGCTAATTTCTACCCATAACAAATACCCCTTATGCTTTTCATTTCTTTATTTTTATTTTTTTCTCTTCTACAATGTAAAGAGAATTTCTTTGGTATACTCCCTTTACTTTATTCAGTTATCGTATTCGTTTAGAAATTTAATATTTTTATTATATACCAGGCATCCTTTCCCCTGCAGATACAGTGGCAAGCAACATCAACTCAAGCCCTGCTCTTGCAGTGCTCAGAGGAGAGTCTAGAGGGGGAAACAAAGTCATTAAGCAAATAATCACACACACACCCCAACTGAAAAAGAGAACACTGTGACATGTTTTTGAAAAAAAAAAAAAAAATATATATAGATAGATAGATAGATAGATAGATAGCAACGGAATCAATATAGAATGTAAGTAAAGCCTTCCCTGAAGAAAAGATGCTACAATTGGGATCTGAGAATGAAGGCAGTCAGCTAGTTAAAGGAAAATGAGGCTGGGAGAAGACAAAATATTCCAAGCACGAAAATGTCACATGCTTTGAGACATGAAGGAGCATTTTATATTCGAAGTACAATTTTTTTTAATTAATCCTAAACTCCCACTAGTTACAATTTTTCAAAGAGAGGAAACAATAGGAAGTAGTAAAAGAGATCCTGAACTGGAAAGCTATAAACACGAACTGAATCCTAGTTCTTCCTCTCGATGCATTATATGAACTTAGTAAAGGGCAGCCTTTACAGATCTGCTTTTCCAAATCTGTAAAGTGGATTAAACTAATTTTTTCTCCATAACTCTCAGAGCGTATTGTACTTCAAAAATTAATGAGAAAATATCCTGGACCAATGTCAAGTATTCTTACTGATTGCTTTTTCATCATTGATTTTCAATTAAAAGTAGCTTCACAGAATTTTGATTTTCATATAACTTGCCTCATAACAGTAAGTAAAGATTCAGAGACCAATCGTGAAGATCTAAGGGATCTTTTTACTGAAAGTAAATGTTTCCTGATTTTATTTTATTTAAAAAATGTTTTAATGTTTATTTTTGAGAGAGAGAGACAGAATCCGAAGCAGGATCCGGGCTCTGAGCTGTCAGCACAGAGCCCGACTCAGGACACAAAGCCACAAACTGTGAGATCATGACCTGAGCCGCAGTTGGGACACTTTATTGACTTAGCCACCCAGGTACCCCTCATAATTTTATTTTAAATGCCAAATTGTTAGCCATGCAACATGAGTAATCAACAATAGAACCTAAGCATGAGTTATGAAAAAATTAATTTATTTAAATTAGTGACCAAAATTATAATTTGCTGAGAAACAAGACTGAATAGTGGGCAAATACTGAATTATGATATGGGGCTTTTTCACTGAAAGAAACTAGTAAAATCAATTTGCTTAGGTGAAAAATACAGATAGAAAATTAGGTTTGAGAGAGAATAATACAGTGAGTTTATGTTAAGGCAAAGATAGCCGGAGCCCAGTGGAGACCCAAACAGAGTTTTCCAGTAATAGTTAGAGATGCAGGATCAGGGCTGCTGGAGAAGGCTGGGCTGGATTTAGAAACTGGGAGATATCAATTCACAGGCAGAAGTTCTAACTTTGGGAGTAAAATTATTGTCCATTCAACTCATTTCAGGTAAAGTACCTTCAAAGTAAGTTCTAATTGTTCCTAGTCTATGTTAAATCATAATTTATGCAAGTGGGAAAATGAAATTAGTTAAATGCACTTCAAAAGTAAAGACATAAATAAATCTTTAGGAAGAGCCAAAGGCATTTAAAATGCATAAAATACCCTTGAAGAAACTGGAGAATTTCTAATGGTGAGACTTTGTTTCGGCAGCAGCCATTAGTCTATGCACACAGGATGAGGAGTGTTATGGCCAAGGTAATATAAGCCACGCAGTTCACTGTCATTGTGCTAATGTCTACGGCCTATAACCCATACAACATTTCTGGGTTAAGAAAACAAGAGAAGGTAGTCTCAATAGCAATATGGCCCACATGCACTTAAACTGGAGGCTCAGAGAAGTGACTATCTTAGACTTGCTTATTCTAGGCTTTTTGAATATTTAGCAAAATTTATAGACTCTTTGATACTGCTTCTCATTCGAAGTAGCCTCTTCTGAACGCATGTTTCACTTGCCTAAACACAGGCCTATTTATTGGATAGTCCAGAGACCAGCAAAACCAGTCTGAGTGTCTTGATTTCACTAATATTTCCTGAATTTATCTAATGTACAATGGACTGTTCCAGTGTTGGCTCTAGAGCTAATTTCATGGCAGCCCAGGTCCCTGTCTCCATGGAGCGTATATTCTACTGAATTAGTTCTGTTTGTGAGTTAATCGAGTTTTCATATTCTGTATCTGAGTAGCATTTCTCTCAAATTTCACTGGAGTTGTTTAAAAGCACAATTTAAAAAATTTAAAAAGTACATACTGATATGATTAAGTAGAGCAATTTTAAAATACTCCCATAAAATACCCATTAATTTTATTTGGGGGAGGAGGAGAAATCCGTCATAATCTGAAGACAAGTAAGATTTAATCAAATAACTTTTTCAGTCTTGACGACTACTCCTATTTCAAGAAACAGTGTTATAATACATTTTCTCTTCATTTTATCTCTTCAACAGAACCTTGAGAAGTTGTCTGACATTTTCTTCTCCTTAGGTATCTACTCCAGCTGACCCAAAGAACCTTGGGAAAATTTACACTTGAAAATAAGTTTTATCTCTAAATGGAGAAAAAGACTTACTGTGATTTTTTTTCTCTTTTTGCATCTATGTTCCACATTTTTCTCCCTAAAAAAGACACTAAATTAAAATTCATATACTATCAAACGCTGTCTTATTCGGTTCCAAATCAAAGCAATAACTTCTAGGTCTCCTCAGTTATTCAAGTCATTTCATACCTAGGTTGCACAATTTATTTATCACAAAATGAAAAGACACTGTCTTAAATGAAAATTTCTCATAGTCCTGTTGACCCTTTGGACTGAATAATCTTTGCTGGGGGTGAGGATGGATTGTGCATTTTAAGGATGTTTAGCAGCATCCCTGGCTTCTACTCTCTAGGTACTAATAGCACCACCAAGTTTTGACAACCAAAAATGTCTCCAGAATTGTCACATATACTCTGGGGAAAGGGACCAAAACTATCTCTGATTGACAACTGTTCTCCTAGATTAAAGAGTCTAATTTGTTGATAATGGTATTTTTTACAAAGCCCTCCAGTGACTGAAAACCTAAGATTTTAGGGACATACAGAAAGTTTTGCCCCAATATTAAAGTAGTTTGAGTATTAAGACTTATTTACTAACCTACTCAAAGTTATGTTCATATTAATTATAGATGATAACATTGCAGAAGGATGAAAACTATTTAATTATAATTTATGGGAACTAATGTTCCATAAGGTATTAGGCTGTGAAAATGGTACACCAACACAATGTTGAACACACGCTTTTTTTTTTTTCACATCTCCAAACAAAGAAACATTAGAGTGGAGAACCCAATATGAACAATATGATTGGAGAATTAACATTAGGTGCATCCATTTGCTAACTAGTTGATTACATCTTAATGTGTTTTATTGTGAGTGGGAAGTAATATTATATGAATATTAATAAACGCCAATTATATTCCTTCGTGCTTAAGAGCTCTGCTTTTGTTAAATGTAGAAAACATAATGTGTAACTGTGGAAACCTGTCATTTCCATTATTGGAATTTTCCTCATAAAGGACAAAACTGATTAAACTTTTAGTCTCTGTAAAGTTTCTAAAAGCCTAGCAAAGAAACCAAGGCTTGCCCTCATAAGATTTGTTTTGCCAGCAGAGAACAGAATTACAATTAGTGGGAACCTGGGGAAGGAGGATGAAGTAGGCCCATCAGGTTGGAAATCTGAAATACTTGTGTAAATATTTAAAAATGTTGTTGATCTCAGGAGTCTCGGTACATTGCCCCAGTGCTGACCGGTTCACGCTATTGCTAATGGTGGCTAAAATCAAATGTTAGGGATGATAGCAGAGTTGTCACCAAGAAAAAGAAGCAAAGCCTAGTCTCAGAATCTAAACACGAGCTTAACAAGGCTCAGAAGTCTGTTTTAATTAGGAACACAATCTAAACGGGAACTGGAAAATGGGATCCTTCTATGCAAGGTACCTCTCTGCAGCACCCTCATCTGCACACTAATGCCCGCTATATAATCTAACTTCATTTATAATACTTAATTTATTTATACATTTATCTACCACAATGCTGAGTTAATGCATGATAACAATAATGACATAATGTCCAGAAGTAGGAAGAATTCATGTACGAAATTATACACATACACACACATTGCTTTTAATCCATCAGGGTGAAAAAGACACCCCGAACCAACTGCAGAACTATTTTCAAACTGGCTAACCTCTCTCGTGCTCAAATGGAGCTAGTAAACATTTTGATAATGTAAACCCCAGGCCTGGAGGCTCTGTGTGAGCTCTCTATGGAAAGATCATTTAATAATCCCCCCAAGTCAATTGAGACTGCATTTATATGACACCAAGATTGTGAGACATTTGAGGAGACTTAGTAATAGGTCATGGGAGAGGGACAGAAATTAAAAACTCAGCTTGCTTGTAAATTTTCTGATACACCAGTACAAAAATAGAGAACATGACTCCTTACCCCACGATATTATCGACATGACCCTTTCCTAAGGCCATTTCCCTTCTCTTACTTTATTGCATTAAGTGTTTGGCCAAGTAATTAATTCTTCCATTATCTAGTTCCCCGTATACATTAAACAATGTGGCATTTGTTTTAGAATTATTGAGTGACCCATGCTCCTTTACTTGTTCTCAAAAATGACTACATTTGGCTCTTTCCCCTCTTTGTCAATAAGAATATGAAAATGCTAAAGCATTTTTAATAAAAGGATATGATTAGCAATTTTTTTTATCATTAAAACAGCCAAAATATTTTCATTAAAGCAGGCACACTGTTTTGGGAGTTTTCCCCCTTGGACTATTTCATTACTTTGCTACAACTTATCTAAGAAGTTGATTACTTTAAAAGTTTTGGTGATAAGACAGAGATCTTGAGCAAATTCAAAAAGGAAGCACTGTGTGAAGGACACCGAAAGTGCCATGCTGCACTACATCCTTAGGTAGAAAACAGCAAAATAACTTCCCTGGAGGTCAAGTTTTCCCCCTGTCCGGGTTAGTGTGTTCTCCAAACTTCATACTGCAAATCAAAGCCACTCAAAGATGTTGCAATGGCCCCAGAAAATTTTCTTTTTGCTGCCATTTAAAAAGGAATGAGAGAGTGTTTGTCCTAAATTATTGCATCAGTGGATCCCAGTAATACAAAGTTCAATCTATATTTACTCTTGAGAGAGAGGTCTCAAATTTCTGAATTCTCTGCTTCTTAGTTCTGTTGTAAAGTCTGTCAAGGTAGCAAAGTGAAGTGAATGGTTATCTGTAGAAACCAACACTCTGTACTCTTTCTCTCACTAATATCTCAAAAGGAAGGATTATTTGTAAGTCCTTTGTCAGTTAAAGGAACATCAAGAATGGTCTTATTAATATTCCAGTTAGGTGTTTTCCAATGTTTCCAGAATTATATTCTCTAAATCTTACTTCAACGGAAATAGATTTTAAAAGAATGCATTTCGTATTTTTCAATATAATCTAGAAATACTTTCCTCCAATGTTCAGATCACGAGAAGTCTTTGGGGGGAGGGGTACAAAATGGTTAACAATAACTTACATAATCTGTGTAACACGGACTCTTAGATAAAACTCATTTGACCCCAGAACAAGAGACCCTAGTACAAATGTGAAATGGAGAGAGAACATTTTTTAAAGATCATATTTAAAGAGTATGATCTCAGGTAAACAGATCTCCACCTCCTTTCCCTGACCCCCCATTTCCCCCAGGCACGCCATGCAGGCTGCACACAGGGTCAGTAACGTGACAGGTGAGCTTGTGTAATTACCCTTCGACATTGTTCAGAGGGGTGGTAATTAAAGAGAAAGACCAGTTTACATTTCTAAAGCAATCCTAGTGAGGGGAATTTTCAAACCCTGGAAATACATACTTAAATATTCTGAATTTAACCATACTGGGGTTAATGTTGGCAGCAAATAAAATCAGTCCATACCACTTTCCTTGGAAGGAATTAAAACACTGGCATCGTTAGTCAAACTAATATATCTTTGGTTGTGAGTCACTGATTTGCTTGAAGTCTGGAATATTTACATTGGGTGTATGAACAATATAAGTGAAAAAGCAGCTGCACATATGGGCCAACAAACATCAATAATTTAATTATTTTCCTCCGCAGCAGATAGGGAGAAATAACTTATGGGGCCAGTGGGAACATTAAAATAAGCTTTTCTCTCTTGGCTAATAAATCTGATGAAAATACCTCACCTCTGCCACGGCAATATTCCTAGAAAAGCTTTCCTAAACCCAAGTAAGTTTAACACTCCTTCAAATTTCATGGTCTAATCATGTGCAAAGACTCTAGAATTATAATTCTATAATTTTCCAGTGAAGGACAGGGAAAAGTACTTTTCTTTGGTCTGTAAACGAAGGGAGGTTGTACCCAACTTAGAGGTTGGTCATGGAGGATAATCTCCCAGTTCTTCCACTTAGCTATTTGTATACCACTATACAAAGTTTGTAATACTATCTCTGTCCTTGGGAACAGCTAAATGACTTTCCAAAGACCATAAATACCAGTTGGAGAAAGCTGTATTCAGAGGAGTTAAAAAAAAATGGAAATGGATTTGAGAGGCATAATAACATCTGCTAGGTTTGGAAAATATGATTTTCCTCAAGTCGTTTTGTGTAATACACATCCAAGCTTAAATAATGTTCCAATTTATTAGTCTATGTTGTGGTTCCAGTTATATTTTATTTTTAAACTATAGCCAGCTTTACATATAATTTTACTAATCAGTACAAAATTCTATCTATTTTAATAAAAATTAAATAATTTTACTTTGACACTTCTTTATGGAAAAAATTTTTATGGAAATTTTCTAATTGTAAAGGAACAAATAGCTACGAACTAGCACGTGTTTAAAATATGACCAAGGATCTCACATGACTTTAGACCTGAGCACTAGAGGTCAAGTCTTGAGTTTCCCATCAAAAAAATACCCAAGAACCTTACGCCATCACCAAAAATATATACCATATACATGTTCTTGGTGTAGGTGGGTAACAAATGGTCTGCTCACAAGGTTTCTGCTCTCCCAAACTGTGACCAGATGGATTATATTTGGATCATGGAATAAATTTCACTTTCAAGCTGTTCCAGGACCATGACGATAAGACAAGAAATGGGGACCATATTGCTCGTTTCCAGTTCCAGCTCATCCACCTATGGGACCCTGAACAAGCCCTAGTTTCTCTGAGCCCTTCAGTTTCCTCATCTGTAACATGTAAGTGACAGTATCTGACTGAGTTGTTGTGAAAATCAAGTATACTAGCTATTATTAAGCTGAAGTCTATCAAAACCAGTAAGTCAAATCAGTTATTCCCTATTCAAGCAGATTTTCAGAGATAAGAAATAAGCATTTTGCCTTAATCCAAAATACTAACAGATATACAAACAACATTTCACAATTTAAGAAGACATGTATAGTAGATAATCAATTACTGCTCCCTCCCTTTTTTGCCTCATCTATTGTCTACATTGATAACACTGTCCAAGGGTGTTCAAAAATATAAAGAACCCTCAAAACTCAGCAAAAAGAAAATAATCAAACCAGTTTAAAACAAGTAAAAAAATACCATAAACATACACTTCAACAAAAAATATACAGATGGATGGCAAATAAATAACAAAAGAGTGTTCAACATTATTAGCCATTACTGAAATGCAAATTGAAACATACACCTACAAGAATGGCTATATTTTTTTGAAAAATTGAGATTCCTTTGTAATACAGCTTGAAGTCTGGAATTGTCATGCCTCCAGCTTTGGGTTTTTTTTCAACATTACTTTGGCTATTCGGGGTCTTTTCTGGTTCAAAGCTATAATCATCGAGACAGTATGGTACTAGCACAAAAACAGACACATATATCAATGGAACAGAAGAAAGAACTCAAAAATAGACCCCCACAAATGCATGGTCAACTAATCTTCGACAAAGCAGGAAAGAATATCCAATGGAAAAAAAGTCTCTTCAGCAAATGGTGCTGGGAAAACTGGACAGTAACACGCAGAAGAATCAACCTGGACCACTTTCTTACACGATACACAAAAATAAACTCAAAATGAATGAAAACCCTAAATGTGAGACAAGAAACCATCAAAATCCTAGAGGAGAAAACAGGCAGCAACCTCTTTGACCATGGCCTCAGCAACTTCTCACTAGACATGCCTCCAGAGGCAAGGGAAATAAAAAACAAAAGTGAACTACTGGGACCTCATCAAGATAAAAGGCTTCTGCACAGCAAAGAAAACAATCAACAAAACTAAAGGCAAAATGGGAGAAGATACTTGCAAATGACATAATGGATAAAGGATTAGTACCTAAAATCTATAAAGAACTTGTCAAACTCAATACCCAAAACAACAAAATAATCCAGGGAAGAAATGGGCAGAAGACATGAATAGACACTTCTCCAAAGAGGACATCCAGATAGCTAACAGACATATGACATGATGCTCAACATCCCTCATCATCAGAGAAATACAAATCACAACCACAGTGAGATACCATCTCACACCTGTCAGAATGGCTAAAATTAACAACTCAGGAAACAGCAGATGTTGGAGGGGTTGCAGAGAAAGGGGATCACTTTAGCACTGTTGGTGGGAATGCAAACTGGTGCAGCCACTCTGGAAAACAGTATGGAGGTTCCTTAAAGAATTAAAAATAGAACTACCCTATAACCCAATAATTGCTCTGCAAGGTATTTTACCAAAGGATACAAAAATGCTGATTTGAAGGAGCATATGTGTTGGGAGCCGTTTTGGGCTCACAGATTGAGACCCTTGCCTGTGTAGAAAAGTGGTTAAAGCAAAGATCCTGCTAGCCAAAATGGCGGACTTGGATTTCTTAAGCTACTCTCCTTGGCATGTAAAGGGAAGGATCTGGAGCACAATACCTTGACGGATTTAGAAGACCTTAAGGAAAGACGCTGCTCTCTCCTCCCACTCTAAATTTATCTTAAAACCAACATACAGGATTAAGGAGGTTTGCAACCCTGCTGGTAAAAATGGATTATTGTTAAAGAGATCAAACTACCTTTTAATAAAGACACAGACCAGCAGGGAGAGAATCCCCAGGATAGAAAATCGCCAGGATAGAGAAGACTTTTCTCGTGACTCTCTTACTTCCTTTCGCCTGACCGTCCGTCCTTTGTGGACCCCTAGATTCGCCAGAACAAGGACCCCGGCACATATGCACCCCAATGTTTATAGTAGTGCTGTCAACAGTAGCCAAGTTATGGAAAGAGCCTAAATGTCCATCAACCGGTGAATGGATAAAGATGTGGTGTGTGTGTGTATATATATATATATATATATATATATATATATATATATATACCTTTATATATATATATATACATACACATACACACACACAATGTAATATTACTCAGCGATCAAAAAGAATGAAATCTTGCCATTTGCAACAATGTGGATGGAATTAGAGTTTATTATACTAAGCAAAATAAGCCAGTCAGAGACATTCATATGTGGAATTTAAGAAACAAAAGAGATGAACATATGGGAGGGGGGAGAAAGAGAGAGAAACAAACCATATGAGACTCTTAAAGATAGAGAACAAACTGAGAGTAGATGGAGGGAGGTGGGTGGTGGGTGGGCTAAATGGTTGATGGGCATTATGATGAGCATAGGGTGTTGTGTATAAGCGATGAATCACTGAATTCCACTCCTGAAACCAATATTGTACTGTATGTTAACTAACCAGAATTCAAATAAAATTTTGAAAAAAAAATTGAGATCCCAAATTTTGGGAGAATGCAGAAAAACTGGAACTCTCACACCCTGCTGGTGAGAATGGAAAATAGGAAAACTACTCTAGAAGACAGTAGGGCGGTTTCTTATAATTTTTTATACAGTTAAATATATATATAGTATATATACAGTATATATATACTATATATATATACACACATACACACATACACTTACCAGTAATCCCACTCCTGGATTTACCCTAGAGAAATTAAAACTTATGTTCACAAAAAAATTTGTACACAAATGTTTATAGTATCTTTATTCACAGTCACCCAAACTGAAAATAACCAGTACTTCGGTAGGTAATGAATGAACAGCGGCACATCCATACGATGGAAAAGTACTCAACAATCATAAGAAATACACTACTGATGCACACAACAAAGGTATTATGCTTATGCTGAGTTAAAGAAACTCGTCCCTGAAAGTTATATGCTCCATGATTCCATTAATATGACATTTTCAAAAAGGAAAAAAACCTATACTTATTGGGAATATATTAGTGGTTGCCAGGAGTCAGGTTTGGGTAACATGAGTATAAGGGAGTAGCACAAGGGAGTTTTTGGAGGGATGGAACTGTTCTGTAGCCTGACTGTGGCGCTAGTTAATCAATCTATATAGGTGTTAAGACTAACAGAATTGTACAAAAGAAAATCCAATTATACTACAGGAAATCTTTAAAAATAAGATTTGAAAAGAATACTGTGTGGTACTCTACTGTTCAAGAAATTTTAAGATTCTTTATTTTATACAAAATTCAAACTTCAAGGCAACCTTTTCTTCTTCATCTTCTATCACTTCTCTGATCTTCCACAAGCACATAATCATCGGCAGGCGGTTAGCAATTATTTGTGTGACTTAAGTCTCAGCTTTTACATTTGCATAAGAATGAACATACCAAACATGGAAATTCAAACAGATATCCATACAATTCTAAATACTCAAATATTTGCAAACATCTGGGTGGACAATTATTTTCACTTCCTTGAAATATCTGGTACTTTACCAACACCGAAGTCTTTGTATATTGCCAATTCCTAAAGGAATATAGTTCTCATGTCAAATAAATTACTGCCTATATGACTCTTACTTAGCGTTGACAAAGTTGGTCGATATTTTCAGTTCAATTTTCATGAATCGCTTATCATTATATTTGAATGTTCAGCTCTGGGAAAGTCACATATTACTAACTTAAATTGAAACATGACCTCTACAATTTTTTTCTTCTTTCTTTCTTCTTTCTCTCCCTCCTCACGCCCTAAACTTGAACTACTGAAATCTGTTATAACATTTGAGGGGATACCTAGCCTGTGCCTCCTCTTCCGTGTAAACTGTCACCCTCGCCCATAGGTTTAAGTTCTAGCAGATGGTCATTTTTATATCCTGTGAATGATTTTTTAAGGTTCTGTTAAAGAAATATAACTCAGACGTCATATGGCGATTAGACCCATGAGAGACTACCAAAGAACCTGGACTAGAAAAACTGACAACTGGACATAAATTGAGTCCTCTGTAAATTCAATATAACACATTTATAATAATCTTGCTAAGTGGAGAAGTATATCTTAAAATAACATGACTGATTCAGGAATCAATTACAAGTTAAGGGGAAATCTTTAAGCATAACAGCAGAATCTAGCAGGGACTTACTGGGTATGAGCAAGAAGGCAACTTTCCCTGTCGAAATCCCACTCCCCTGCACCTAACCGTGTTCTTGAGGAATTCTTCAAGGGAACTGAGCAGATAGCCTGAGCCAAAAATATCTATCCCATCAACTTCCCAAGGACTAAAATACCACCACTAATTACTTGCCACTTTCAGTGTCGAGTAATGTTTTGTAGTTACTTAACCAGGTAACAAAAGACAGGGCCTTGACTGCGACGCATGGCAAGTTAGGAACAGAAAACTTGTATTTTTGAAACAATTCGTGAACAAATAAATACAAGGGCCTACGTGGGGGGGGGGGGGAATGCATAAGTAGTAGGAAATCAGAGAGATGAGTGGAAGAGCATTACGACACTTTCTTGAGGACCTGTGACTTAGATAGAGGCCTGATAACTAACACACAGAAAACAAAAAGACAGATTGGAAAGGCAGATTGAACAAAGGATGCTGGCAGGCCTGAGATTAGGACTGTCAAGTTAAGCACATAACCCAGAAGTGCCAGGATGGTGCTACAAACAAATAATTAAATTATCTGTGTCCTGAACCTGAAGTACTGGAATACGATGTTAAATACAAAAATGCAACGAAGGTTCAACAGATGTCTTATGTAAGTTTTAACAGACTAGAGAACTAATTTCTCCTGAAGTCTTAGGATGCTGGAAGGACTGCCGTACCATCTACTGTACGTATTCTTAAACACACACACATGCCTGGAATAGAACAGACAGAACCCTTATTAAAAAAAGAAAAGAAAAATGTGTTGCCTGCCTGCTCTGAGCAATAGTAATTTTAAGTATATATATTCATGATATCTGGAGCAAAGGAAATATTTATAGCAGAATTAAAACTGGGAAAATTCCCAAGAGACTCAATCTGGTACTTTTTTTTTCCCCAAAAGGACGGTATATTTTAGAACTCTCAAACAGAAAGGTCAAATAAGTATATTAGGTTAGGGAAATGGAAAATATGCTTTCCCTTCACATCTTGTCCCTTTCTGGATAGCATCAGGGAAAACGGACTCGCAATACGTCAGAGAAGTTTTTAAACTAAAACTGCATATTGTAATGATGGGCTATATCCAGAACAGATTTGGGCTTAAAACACGGTCATCCTAATGAAGTTATTGACCTGTAGGGAAGAACAGAACTTCTACTAGTCTAACTCTTGGCATCTAGGAACCTACTAAAATTGCCATCAAACACCTCAAGCAAAGTCACACGCCGTCTTGCCTGGCCAAAGTTATTAGTTAGCTAAGATATCTGCTAGACCAGGAAGCGGAGAAGAATAAACTTAAAGTTTCTGAAAGAAATTCAAGAATCCTTAAGAAATAAGCTTTATTAAGCTATTATGTTATAGAATAACTGAATATTACATGAGCACATGAAGCACTTACATTTGTACCACCTAAGACAATATTGATATAGGTACTAACAGAGAGATGATTTATCTTACAAACAGGTATATAAATTTACAGAATTAATAAATACAGTGCAATATTATAAATGTATTTTCTTTTATGATTTTCTTACTAATCTTTTCTCTAGCCTACTTTATTGTAAGAATCCAGTATATAATATATCTAACATACAAAATATGTGTTAATCAACTGTTTATGTTACTGGCAAGGCTTCTGGTCAAAAATAGGTATTAGTTAAGTTTTGGGGGGACATAAGTTATAAGAGGATTTTCACCTGAACAGGGGGTTGGCACCCCCAACCCCCACATTATTCAAGGATCACCTTTAAACAGAATTTGAAGCGGCATATCCCAGTTCTTAAGAGACCGATATATGCCATAAATCATCATATATCTGCCTATGACATAGAAATTACAAATGAAAATTAACAAAATTATTCTTTTCTTAATAACTATTAATGCTTCTGTTTTTAGCATCACCAATTTAATATAAATCACATGAAATGATAAATGGAATTCACCTCAGCAACCTAAACCTAAATGCTTCTTTGTTTGAAATGTTGTTTTGTCTTAAACTGAAACTGTTCTTTAAAATGTTGAAACTATTAGATCAATATTAACTTTTTAAAATAAAAATGATAAAACTATGTGCTTCATAATTATTAAAAAAATCATTTTTATCCTTCTTTAGACTGTATGTTTTGTTCACAGTCCTTTGTTACCTCCTCACCTTTGCCATGCCACAGTGTGGGCGGAGTACTCTT
The DNA here is from genome assembly GCA_030068075.1 of Paguma larvata. Taxonomy (NCBI): domain Eukaryota; kingdom Metazoa; phylum Chordata; class Mammalia; order Carnivora; family Viverridae; genus Paguma; species Paguma larvata. Next base: position 32,726,472 of record CM057836.1, read on the forward strand.
CCCAACTCCACTGACTCTGGAAGTGTCATTGTTTTGACCAATGAAATGACAGCGTGTCAGCTCCACACACAAGCTTTAGGAGGCCATTCATGTTTCTGGGCTGCCTGGGTGGCTCAGTCAGTTGAGTGTCTGGCTCATCTCAGGCCATAATCTCATGGTTCATGAGTTCAGGCCTCGCATAGGGTTCTATACTGACAGCTCAGAGCCTGGAGCCTGCTTCAGATTCTGTGTCTCCCTCTCTCTCTGTCCCTCCTCCACTTATGCTTTGTCTCTGTCTCTCAAAAATAAATAAATTTTAAAAAAAATTTTCAAAACGAAAAGAGGCAGTTCATGTTTCTGCCTACGTTTGAGTGTCTGCCCTCTACCCTAAAAGCAAAGTGTTTCATGCTCCTTGAGACTGGCTCACAAGAATGAGAAATTTGGAGTAGACTAGAAACTGTCCTGATGCCTGGAATTAAAGCCAATTGAGGCCAGATAAACATAACCACAAGCGACATTTAGACCAATATGCAGGAAATAAATGTTTCCTGTAATTAGACACTTAAATTTGGGGCTATTTTTTTTTTTACAGGAAAAGCTTGTTTAACAATAAAAAAAATCATAAATTTTAATAATATGGTAGCCTTGGCAGGAAAAGCAGACTCTATAAGCAGATCATCAACAACTTCTAAACCACCCATACTGAGAGACTGTCTTCCATTCTAAATATTATCATCCAATTAAAAAACTGGCAGAGGACCTGGGGCACCTGGGTGACTCAGTCAGGTAAGCGTCCAATTCTTGATTTTGGCTCAGGTCATGATCTCACAGTTTGTGAGATTGAGCCCCACATCAGGCCCCATGCTGACAATGCAGAACTGCTTGGGATTCTCTCTCTCCCTCTCTCCCTCTCTAAATAAATAAATAAATAAATAAATAAATAAATAAATAAATAAATAAATCAAATAAACAAGTAAACAACAAGTAGAAGGCCTGAATAGACATTTTTCCAAAGAAGACATACAGATGGTCAAGAGACGCATACAGAAGATGCTCAATATCACTAATCATCAGGGAAATGTATATCAAAACCACAATAAGAAGGGGATTAAGGAGTGTACTTACTGTGATGAGCACCGGATGTTGTATGGAAGTGCTAAATCACTATATTGTACACCTGAAACTAATATTACACTGTATGTTAACTCACTGGAATTTAAATAAAAACTTAAAATATATATATGTGTGTGTGTATATATGTGTGTGTGTATATATATATATATACACACACTTATAATGAGATACCACCTTACACCTGTCAGAATGGCTAGAATCAAAAAGACAAGAAATGACAAGTGTTGGCAAGGATGTAGAGAAAGAGGGACCCTTTTGCAATGTGGGTAGGAATGTAACTTGATGTAGCCATTGTGGAAAACAGTATGGAGGTTCCTCAAAAAATTTAAAATAGAAATATCATAGGATTCAATAATCCTACTACTAGGTATTTACCCAAAGAAAATGAAACTAATAATTTGAAAAGATACATGTACCCTGATGTTTATGCAGCATTATTTACAATAACCAAGATATGAAAGCAGCCCAAGTGTCCATCAATAAATGAATAGATTACATATAACAGAATATTACTCAGCCATACAAAAGGAGAGATCTTGCCATCTGTAACAACATGGATGGACCTAGAGCATATTATGCTAAGTGAAATAAGTCACACAGAGAAAAACAAATACCATATAATTTCACTTACATGTGGAATCTAACAAGCAGAGCAAACAAACAAAGCAGAAACAGACCTATCAATACAGAGAACAAACTGGTTGCCAGCAGTGAGGTCAAGGGCAGGTGGGCAAAGTGGGTGATGGGGAGCGGGAGGTACAGGCTTCCACTTATGGAATGAATAAATCATGGGATGAAAGGTACGGCACAGGGAATATAGCCAATGGTACAGTAATAGTGTTGTATGGTGACAGATGGTAGCTATACTTGTAGTGAGCGTAAGTTATGAGTTGTTGAATCACTATGCTGTACACTTGAAACTAATGTAATACTGTATGGCAACTATACTTCAATAAAAAAATAAATAGGGGCAACTTGGTGGCTCAGTTGGTTAAACATCCAACTCTTGATTTCAGCTTAGGTCATGATCTTATGGTTTGTGGAATCAAGCCCCATATCAGGCTCCACGCTGCACATAACCTGTTTGGGATTCTCTCTCTCTCCCCCTCTCTTTCTACCCCTCCCCTACTTGCATTCTCTCTCTCTCAAAAAAAAATAAATAAACTTAATGAAAAAAATAAATAAAATAAATAAATTTTATAAACTTAAAATTAAAATACACTAAAAGCAAAGGTAACAAATTCTCAAAACTCATCATCTCCTAATTATTTTATTAAAAACTTACATTTTAAGATTTTACTATAATCTATGCTCCTTAGATTATTGCATCTACTGTAGCTATATATGAAAATACTATGTAATTATTTATCATTGCACATCTATTCCCAATCCAATGCACAACATCACATTGGTAGTTTAAAATTGGTCACAGAAATCAGCAAATACTACAAATAGGGCTCAACCTACTGTCTAATTGATTGTCAAGACCTAAAAAAGTACTGAAGAATATGCTAATAACTTTAACGCTCATATCGCTAATAACACTTTAACTTAAATGCATGTCAGGTAAGTAGCTATTATATTGTGAATGGGCCAAAAAAATGAGGAAATATCCTTTCAGTATTCAAAAACTATCACCCAATCTAACAAAGTTGCTCATGTCATTGAAAAATGAGTAAAGTTCCAACACACATCTGTTTCATTTTTACCTGACTCACTAACATAAATGAAAATATTAACCAACATTTATCTTGGAACCATGCCCATTTCTGAAAACTGTCAGCCATTTTTTTTTTTTTTTTTTGCTGAATCAGATATGAAGCAATTATTCATAGTCTGATTTTGTCAAATCATGGATGAATTATAATCTTAGCACGGCTATGGATTCAAGTTTGGCAAAAATAATGAAAGCATTTTGTGCAAATCAATTGGCTGTATAGAATTTACAGTAAAGAGTACTGTACATTGTATTATTGGTTGCAAATTGTGTGCTACACAAACTTTATCTCAGTAAAACTTATCATAAACTTACTTGAGCTGGTCATTAAACATTTACCAACTCACCACTAGAAAAGAATACAAAAACTCACCAGAAAAAGGTGAGGATTTTTTTTTTCTTTGCCATATCTGCTCTCCTTGGTTTGCTGGATGTGTAACTAGACAACGCTCCAGAAACCTTGTGAGCACTTGAGAGCCTTCCTTCTCTTAGCCCAAGTATTCTTCTATTCTGTTAGGTCAAACCTAACAAGCAAAAGGACTTTATGGGAAGTTTGAAGCAACAGACAGAAATAGGGTCAAGAGAGCATAATGAGATACCTCTTTGTACCAAAATCAGTGGCTTTACTCTTCCTCCCCTAAAGAAGATTAAAGATAGTGGACTGTGTGAGCTGTCACTTATTTTTCTCTCCCATTCTGTTTCCATGCTTTAATTCTCTCATGCTCTTGTATACATACTATGTTCCCATTAGAATTTTCTACAGCAAACCATCTCCATTTCTATAAGTATTTTTTTCATATAACTTTTTTACAATCTTTCTATCTTAGTCACTCATATCACATTCTAATGTAAAAGCATTTTACTAGAGGAGCACCTGTGTGGCTCAGTCGGTTGAGCGTCTGACTTTGGCTCAGGTCATGATCTCGCGGTCCGTGGGTTCTAGCCCCGCGTCAGGCTCTGTGCTGACAGCTCCCCCACTCATGCTTTGTCTCTCTCTGTCTCAAAAATAAATAAACATTAACAAAAAAAAGTATTTTTTTAATTAAAAAAAAAAGCATTTTATTAGACAATATAGGCTGACCATCAGAAAACTGGCTTTCTGGCTTTGGAAGCTACATTTCTATAAAAACAGTCTAAGACTTTGTCAACCATGTTAGCAGTTACCCAACACTGTAAGCTAATTGCAAACTTAGAGTTAACTGAACTATTCCACATGACCTATTTCAGACGCTGTCACTTCTCCATCTTGTACTTTGAGAGTCTAAGATAAAACAGTAAAGTTGAAATGTGGAAGTGAACTAAGAATATTAAGGGACACACAGAGCAAACATGAACACCAGATGATGAGATTCAAGAAATATAATGAGAAACAAAGATCTTTTCACACCTAAATAAGATTGAAAAATCATGGCATTACATCTCAGCATATAAACAATGAACAGAGTAATGACCCTGTATTGTCAGTATCTCAAAAGGCAAGAAAATGTGCCATACTTTTTAGAAAGTTATCTAGCAAGGTTATTTTAAAAATTATTTGTGCTAAGCTGATTATTCTCATGAAAGCATAAAATTCCATTAAAAGTTTTTAGAAGCCCCCAGAACCTTCAACACAATAAATTCTTTTCCAATGTTTGTTAAACAAAGTAAAGGAGTATACATACAAAATTTGAAAAACTCTGACATAGACAAAAAACATCAAAATTAGTGATAACCCCACATTACCACTTACAATATGAGCAATCACTTAACTCCTTCCACAAACTAGTAAGTTTGCATACGTCATTTCCAATCAATAACAACACTGAAAGAATTTAATATTGTTATGCCTATTTTACAGATGAAGAAACTGAGACAGTGAAAATCTATGGAAATTGCTCAAGTTCACACAACAGGTAACTGGCAAAGCCAGGATTCTAACCTAGAGTTGTTTGATCACAAAACCTGGGCATTTTCTCGTATTCTATATTGTTCAAACAATGATGAGTGTGCATATCAATAACTATGCATTAATTTCAGAATCAACTTTATTTTATTTCATTTCAATTATAAACATTATTCATATATGTTTAATCTTTGCAGCAAGATCCAATATTCATAGCTTTATAAAAAAGAATCTTAAATTCCATTTTACAGAAGATTACCAAAACTAGAATGGTTTTTATCAGTTGAGAATAAAAAGTAATAAGGCCTGGCATAACATGAGTACTGTTTATAAATTCCACGGAGAAATCTTATGCACATGCATGTACTGAACAGGCTCCTTTGTAGGGTACTGATTCCCCTAACTATCCAATTAGTATAGTTGCTGACCTGGGTGCCCAATACCCAAGCAGGCAAAAGTGGATGGAAGAGAAGGATGGCTTTAGCAGGCCCTTACTGTCTTTGAGCCCCTTTTCCTATTTCTAGGATTCTTGGTTTTCCACTCACTCCAGCTCTGAAGGCCTGGTATGCTTTCAAGAAACTGTCTAATTTCCAATGAATGATGCGAGTTTGAGGAGTTAATCATGCCTCCAAGACTATTTTATTTGCATGCTATGCAGTATCCAGACATTAATTGGTGGTCTTAGTTTCTTTCCTTTTTAATTCAGACATCAGTGCTAGGATGTTCAACCAAGTTATTAATGATGTGATCCAAAGAATGATTCCACATATCCCAGTAAAAGCTGTCCGCAAGGTATCGTATATGTAGAATGTTTTGGTAACTGTAATGAAAGCAGACTGGGAAAGCATGGAGAGAAATTTTAATTAAATTAAATTTAACTTTCTTGAGGTAACATATTAATAACTAATTTAAGAACAAAGTATAATTGGGGCACCTGGGTGGCTCAGTTGGTTAAGCATCTGACTCTTGATTTCAGCTCAGTTCATGAGTTCAAGACCCACGTTGGGCTCTACATGGAGCCTGCTTCGAATTTGAGATTCTCTGTCTCCTTCTCTATCTGCCCCTTCCCCCCCTCTCAAAAATAAAATAAAATAAAATACAGCTCTTTAATTAAAAAAAAGAACAAAGTATATTTATATAGACTTTAAGTTACAAAAATGCATATGTATGTGCAATAAGAGCAAATAAACTCATATAAATTGGCTCAACTTTAATCCAATGTCAAATGAGGCTTTTCCCAAAAATCCTGAAATTGGCAAATAGGGCCAAAACCTGAGGACTAGGAGGCACTAAATGCACAGTCCACATACAAAAGAGAATCACCAAAGGTTAGAGTCAAACAGATTCCCTATGGATTTTTATAAGGAGACCAAGGAAATGGTACCATAAGATACCATAAGTATCTGAGAGCTAAGGGAGGATGGGAGCAGGAGAAAGAAGCTACTCTCTCAACTTCCTATATCCATCCCAAACAATTCCCTAGCCCAGTCAGAGGGAAGACTCCAAGTGAATCACTGTAGAGATTGGGGATGCCTGTGTGAAAGGGTAAATACCATTCCATTCAGTAGTGGGACGGTGACTAAGGAAAGGGAGCTGCTGATCAACCCCCCTGTGCCTATAGAAAAGAAAAGAGAGCTGGAGAGAGATGGCAGGCAGAGGGCAATGAGTGACCAGCAGGTTAGCAATCTTCACTTCTACTATTTGGGGTGCTCAAGTTGGGTCAGTTTCCCATAGATCAAATGGACATCATGGAAGGTAGCTGGGCTATAGACATTGTGCTAGTACCCTCCTAAAAAGTGCTAACACTGGGGAAAATACACACACACACACACACACACACACACACACACACACACTCAGGTGTGTGCATACATACATACATACAGGCTCTAGAAGCTGTAAGGTGAATGTCAGTGGCAGCCATTTAAATCCAAAGATTGAATGGAAGCAACAGAGCTGGAGTCATAGCTCCCAAGGTAGTAATCTGTGCAGTGAGAAAGCCTCACAGCTTCTCCAACCCCAGGACCCACCTAAGAACTCACACATATGCACCCAAGAGAACCAATATTTGGACATCTACAGTGCAGAGAGTGTAAATAACTAGTCCTTGTTAACCAAAAAAAGCAGTAGTACCTCAAAGAAAGGAGCCTACCATAGTGGTCTCTTGTATAAAGAAGCTATCTCCTTCCTTGCCATACTAACACTCTGGGGTCTCTGGCATGGAGAGAAGGGGAGAAGTAGAACTTGAATGAGATTTAAAGTAGGTAAGACCTTTAAAATCTGAATGTGACAGGAAATTACACAATCTGCCAATGTTCCACTGAGGAACAGTAAAGGGACAGTCGGAGGGTCCTCACTGAAGGCCATGACACGAACAAAAAATAGTAGTAAGAATGGTTTCATGTTTGTCTTGGCAAATAGTTGACAGTATTTAATGAATCGTTTATTCTAGTTTTTCACCACAAATGATAATCAAGAGCACAATAATTACAATACAATACAAAAAGGCCGTATTCTTTTTTTTTCTTGACTTCTATTATTTTTAAGTTTTTAGGATTACTCTACAATTTTTCTCTTAGTGCCTAACCAACTGGATTTATGGATCAGGTGGAGTAAACAGTCAAGTCACTTTTAACCCTATCCTTTGTTTCCTATTTACATAATCCTATGCCTAAAGACAAATCCATTTTATTTCAAAAATATTTAAAACCATGCAAAATATAATTTTTCATCAACATCTATGTTACCAGTGCTGTGCTAGGCACCAGAGGTATACATAAATAAATACATAAAATACATACATACATACATACATTAATTACTTAAAGCAAACACACAAAATAGAGAACAAACCAAAACAAGAAATAATGTAACCCAATGCTAGGAATGAAAGAAGAGAATTTACCGGGGGGGGGGGGCAATGCATTCAGGCATGCTTCAAAGAAAAAAATTAAGACTTGCTACAGTATTTAATACTCTCTTTATTAACTACATATACCTTGATCAATTATTTTAAGAATTAACCTTGGTATAATATATATTTCCATTTTTCTATTTCTGCTAGCCTCAACTTCCTATAAAATATTTAAAATGTAATAGAATGGAGACTTAGCTTACGCAACTGGGTGAGAACTTTATGAGGTCATTTCTACTGAAGTAAATCAGCTGGGACTCTAAGCCATGGCATTTAATTACTTTATTTACTAGCTAAGTCCAACCAAGGAAAGGATTTTACTATGCAGCATATTTCACATCTATAAGGCTCTAAGGTTATATACCGAAGGAGATATGTAACCAAAGAAACAGGGGAGTTGTTTACAGCTCTAGTACTAAAGGTATTCTTATTACTTAAATATATCAAGACAACTGATTAGAATTATATTGATATTCTAATAATTTAGAATATTAAGATGTCCTTGAGGGGATATGTCAGATTTCAGTATATCCCTACTTTTGTTGCAAGTTGTTCATTGCTTGTGATATAGTAAATCCTCATAAATTGGTTAATTCTTTGTTGTTTATTATGGGGAAAGGTCTTAAATGTCTTTAATCAAAGAATGCACAATATTGCTTTATGTGTTTTTAAAATTTACACAGATGTTAATGCACTGTAAGTAACCTTTTACAACTTGCTTTTGCACTCCCATATCATGTTTCTCAGATACACACCAACTTCTGGGGAAGGAGAAAGAGTAAGAAAGGACAGGTGTGGGTGTAGCTGTATTTGTAATTTTTATTTCTTTGAGATGGGAAGTAGGGAGAGAGAGAGGAGAAGGAGGAATAAGAAGAGGAAGGGAATGGAAAAGACAGAGGAAGTAAGAGATCTGAAGCAAATATGGCCGAATAATATTTCTTCAAATTGAGAGATGGATATGTACTTATATATTTTAAGCTGTTCTGTATGTTCAAATATTATCAATTTTTAAAATGTTAACATCCTTTAAATGAAGCAATGTCACGTGTCCCAGAAAAACATTTTAAGCATGTTATCAGTTCCCAAATCCATATTAACAAGTACTATTCTAATTAAATGTTCTAGACTACTGGTTAAATAGGTCTCCTAAAGCTCTGTAGTCATCAACTTATACTTATCTGAGAACTTAGCAAATTCAAGATACATGAATTTGAAGACAGTAAAATTCTACTCTTTACAATTTAAGTGCTTCTGGAGATTTGCTCATTGGCAGACTTAGCTGGAGCACAGTGAATCAGAATGTTCCAATCTTTTCATATTTAACTTGATGGTCCCTATAGAACTAAAATCTGTGAAACAGTGTACTAAGCCGAAAGCCAAGCCTTTCCAGTGAAATATGCCCCATGCTGAAGCTTTGAGATATTTGCCAAGACTTTTTTACAAGGACAATGACCAATAATCATTAATAATCTTAAATGAACTGAAAGGCAAGAACTGGATCATTGCCTTGGGGACCAAGGAAACAGTAGCTACACACAGCTCCAATCACTGAGAACAGTAACACGAAAGGGCAGGGCTCACTCTTCCTTCAGACTATGACTTAAGCACTGCCAGAGCTTCTAAAGTCCACAAACCAAAACTATTAGAAACCATGGCTACTCAACAGCCTTACTTTAGATGCAATATACTGCATTTTTTGTTCTTAGGTATTAAAAACGTGAAAACCTCCAATTTGTTGACAGACTCTTGTTTTGAGTTCATTGTTGTTCTATAAATACCACCTCCCTTTGTCTGTGAAATCATGGGCTCCTCTGAATATCTTATGCCAATTTCCAGTCTGACCTCAAGGTAGTAGTCATTGGAAGCATGTATAGTATTTTGTTATCTGTAAAATGTAGTATTCCACAGGTAGCATTAGAAAGTGTTAAGTGGAGGCTGATTCTACCTTCCTAACTTTCTTCTCTCTATATTATCTTCACCAGCATCACATACAGGTGTATCAGAATTCCTACAGAGTATGGAAAAGTTCAAGAGAATAGTCTAAAACTTAAGAGTATATATTAAACATGACTTTCTTCAGTTTGTTATGTGTGGGAGGTGAAGGAAGGATCCAAGGAGTTAAAACCCTCTCAGGGAGGAGTGCCATGGTGGCTCAGACGGTTAAGCATCTGACTCTTGATTTCAGCTCAGGTCATGAGCTCATGGTTTATGGGATCGAGCCCCACACTGGTCTCTGTACTAACAGTGCAGAGCCTGCTTGAGATTCTCTCTCTCTCTCTCTCTCTCTCTCTCTCTCTCTTCTCTCTCTCCCTCTCCTTCTCTCTCAAAATATATAAATAAACTTAAAAGAAAAAAAAAACTCTCTCAGGGAATCCCTATATGAAGGACTACTCTTGTTTTTAGGTGAGCTCCTTTCTTTCAGTCCTTTCCTTAAACTTCCTCAATCTTTCAACTTTCCCCAGGATAATTTCCTAATCTCACTTCAAGATCCATCCTCCTTCTCCAACAGTACGTTTCTACAGTGGAAATGTGGGTCTTTCAATTCAGTGATTTCTTTCAGGTATCACTGGTCATCAGTGATATCTACTAGCAAACACCCAGGATCTGACGATAGTACACATTTAAAATCACACCTGCACACACACGAAGTTGACAAGCATTAATTCTGAAAGTCAATACTGTCTGAACTCATAAAGAGAATGAAAGATACTTCTATAACTATCTCATGATTTGTGATATTTCCCTCCATCAAAATAGCCAGCATTCAGTTTCTTCTTCCTCATTCAAACTGTGCCTACGTAAGAAAAGCACTCTTACCGGGTCATGTACCTGCTAACCACTGCTCCCTTAACTACTCAAAGAGAAATTTGAGAAGTTTTTAGAACTGCTTAGTGAAGTGCACTATTAACAGTAAGTTGTACTGATACACTGTGGTCATTATTTATGCACAGCCATGACAGTACAGGTCTAGATACAGGGTGAGCTCTATACAGAGTTGAGGTTGAAGAAATCACTACTTATTTTCTGGATTGTCATTCTCCTGCCCACCTCCTTCCACATCCAAATACATACATACATACATACATACATACATACATACATACATACATAGCAAAGGCTCTTTTACTCTTCAGATACATATACCCTCCATGCACGAGGTTCCAACTGCTCCCCCATCACCATTCCATGCCTCCTCCTCTACCAATTTCTATAAGTTATCTCTAGGGAACTGCTCTCAACTTACCACTTCCAGGAAAAGATGTAATAAACTCATTTTCATGTAAAAGCCATGCAATATTAATGGTAGAATGTCATGTATCAGAGAGATGCTGATAGGAAAGCAATGTTAATGCCCCAAAAACTCACTAGAGGATTCCTGCTCATTCCCATCAGAGAAATAATCCTGTCTGGTTGTCTGGGTTGGCAAATCATTTTCATTAGACATGGCTTAATAGCTTGACTAAAGATTAACATCTAAAAATTTATAAAACTAGTCTTGGAAGACTTATGTACATTCACTGTCTATATGTTCTCAACTGTCACTTACTTTTCACTGCAGTAGAATGTGGGGCTTTTACAATCACTACTTTATTGAAACTATTCTCACCAAAGTTATCAACTTCTTCATTGCTAAATCACCGAAGAATTTTCTGACTTCAGATTAGTATCTCTGTAGCTCTCGACACTTTTGATCATTTCTTCTTAAAACTCTTTCTCTGATTTCTTTGGCTGTCTTCATGTTCCTCCTATTTCTCTGTTGTACATCATACAACATCTTCATAATGTTAAAAGTATGAACCCTGAAGCCAGACTGACTGGATTCAAACCCCAGCTCTGTTTCATTCTTTTTTATTGCTGAGTAATGTTGGCGTATATATGTATGTATGCATGTATGTATATATACAAATATAGTATCTTCTTTATCTATTCATGTATAGATAGATACTTGGATTGCTTCCGTATCTTGCCTATTGAAAATAATTCTGCAATAAACACAGGGATGAATATACCTTTTCAAATTAGTGTTTTTGTTTTCTTTGGGTAAATAACCAGTAGTAGAACTACTGGATCATATGGTAATTCCATTTTAAATTTTTTGAAGAACCTCCACACCATTTTTCACAGTGGCTGCACAATTTTGCATTCCCACCAGTAGTGCACGAGGGTTCCTTTTTCTCCCCATCCTCATCAACATTCGTTATTTGTTGTTGTTTTTCTTCTAGCATTCTGACAGGTGTAAAGTGGTATCTCATTGTGGTTTTGATTTGCATTTCCCTGATGATAAGTGATGTTGAGTATCTTTTCAAGTGTCTGCCGTGATATTTCATTGTGGTTTTGATTTGTATTTCCCTGATGATGAGTGATATTAAGCATCTTTTCATGTTTCTATTGGCCACCTCTATGTCTTCTTTAAAAAAATATCAATTCAGGTCTTCTCCCATTTTTATTGAATTATTTGGTTTGGGGTTTTTTTTAGTGTTGATTTGTATAAATTATTTACGTATTTAGGATATTAACCCCTTATCAGATGTATCATTTGCAAATATCTTCTCCCATTCAGGAGGTTGCCTTGTCATTTTGTGGATGGCACAGGAGCTATGCAGAAGATTTTATTTTGATGCAGTCCCATTAGTTTAATTTTACTTCTGTTTCCCTGTCTCAGGAAATATACATAGAAAAATGTTTCTACAGCCAATATCAAAGAAATTACTGCCTATATTTTCCTCTAGGAATTTTATGGTTTCAGGTCTCACATTTAGGTCCTTAATCCATTTTGAGCTTATTTTTGTGTACGGTGTTAAGAAAGTGGTCCAATTTCATTCTTTTGCATGTAGCTGCCCAGTTTTCCCAAAACCATTTGTTGAACAGACTGCCTTTTCCCTATGTACATTCTTCTCTCCTTTTTCAAAGATTAATTGACCATAAAAACATGTTTATTTGTGTTCTCTCTATTCTGTTCCATTGACATGTGTCTATTTTGTGCCAGTACCATACTGGTACTGGCTTTGTAGTATATTTTGAAATCTAGGATTGTGATACCTCCAACTTTGTTCTTGTTTTTCAAGATAGCTTTAGCTACTCAGGGTCTTTTGTGGTTTCATGCAAATTTTAGGATTGTTTGTTCTAGTTCTATGAAAAATGTTGTCGGTATTTTGATAGGGATTGCATTAAATCTGTAGATTTCTTCGATTGCTATGGATATTTTATCAATATTGGTTCTTCTAATCCACGAGCATGGAATATCTTTCCATTTGTTTGTGTCAACTTCAATTTCTTTCATGAATATTTAATAGTTTTCAGAGTACAAGTCTTAGACCTCCTTGGTTAAGTTGATTGCCAGTTATTTTATTATTTTTGGTACAATTTTAAATGGGATTGTTTTCTTAATTTCTCTTTCTGCTACTTCATGATTAGTGTCCAGAAATGCAACAGATTTCTGCGCAGTGATTTTGTATCCTCAGACTTTACTGAATTCACTTAGCACTTTTAGCATTTTTTTTGGATGGTCTTTCAGTTTTTCTATATATACTATTATGTCAACTACAAACAGTGGAAGTTTTACTTCTCTGTTACCAACCTGAACATCTTTTATTTCTTTTTGTTGTCGGACTGCTGTGGTTAAAATTTCCATTACTATGTTGAATAAAAGTGGTGAGAGTGGATATCATTCTGTTCCTGTTCTTAAAGGAAAAGCTCTCAGTTTTCCACCATTGAGGATGATGTTAGCTATGGGTTTTCATACGTGGCCTTTATTATGTTGAGGGGTCTTCCTCTAAACCTACTGTGTTAAGTGTTTTTATCATGAATGAATGTTGTATTTTGTCAAATACTTTTTCTGCATCTATTGAAAGATCATATGTTTTTTGTCCTTTCTCTTATTAATGGGATGTATATCACATGAATTGATTTGTGAATATTGAATTACCCTTGCATCCCAGGAATAAATCCCACTTGATCACGGTGAATGATTTTCTTAATGTATTGTTGGATTCTGTGTGCTAATATATCATTAACGATTTTTGCATCTATGTTCATCAGAGATACTAGCCTATAGTTCTCTTTTTTTGCAAGTGTCCATCTGGTTTTCATTTCAGAGTAATGCTGGCCTCACAGAATGAATTAGGAAGCTTTACTTCCTCTTCTATTTTTTGGAATACTGTGAGAAGCACAGGTATTAACTCTTCTTTAAATGTCTGGTAAAATTCACCTGTGAAGCCATCTGATCCTGGACTTTTGTTTGTTGGGAGTTTTTTGATAACAGATTAAATTTCACTGCTGGTAGTCAGTTTGTTCAAATTTTCGATTTCTGCCTGATTCAGTTTGGGAGGTTATGAGTTTCTAGGAATGCAATCATTTCTTCAAGGTTGTCCAGTTTGTTGGTATATAATTTTTCATAAAATCCTCTTATAATCTTTTGTATTTCTGTGGTGTCAGTTTTTATTTCTCCTTCATTTCTTACTTTATTTATTTGAGTCCTCTTTCTCATTTCCTCTCTCTCTCTTTGATGAGTCTAGCTAATAGTTTTTAAATTTTGCTGATCCTTTCAAAGAACCAGTTCCTCGTTTTATTTATCCTATTTTTTTTTCAGTATCTATTCACTTATTTCTGCTCTAATCTTTATTATTTCCTTTCTTCTATAGGCTTTGGGTTTTGTTCTTTTTCTACCTTCTTTAGTTGTAAGGTTGGATTGTTTATTTGAGATTTTTCTTGCTTCTTGAGGTAGGCTTATACTGTCACAATCTTCCCTATTTGAACATCTTTTGCTGAATACCAAAGATTCTGGATCATGTGTTTTCATTTGCCTAAAGAGGGAGAAATCCTGACATAGACTTTAGAGCTTAACTATCTCTTGATTTCCCCCAAACAAAACAAATACCCAAATAAGTTTAAAAAGAATATGACTTATAAAATCCAGTCATTCCCCTCTCTAAATTTCTGCATAGAAAATGAAATACATCCCCCCCAACTCTGGCAGCCCAAATTATTTTGAACTGAGAGTAAAAATGTACGATTTTTACTTTCTAGACAAACTAATCAAATTTAGGTAAAAGATATAAAAGTTGAATCCACAATAAATCATCCAAAAGCACTAACAATGGCACATCAATTCATTCAATCCTAACAACCCATGAGATAGGTTTATAGCCACTGCCCCAATATAGATGGGAAACTCAGCATAATTACAGTTTGTAAAGTGGCTAAGCTGACATTTGAGCCCAATATCTTTGTATATAATACCATGTCTACAGTGCAGCCTCTCACTAACCAATTTTAAGTCTCTTGACTAACATTCTCTTTCAACAAAGTGCATTGATCTATTACATGGAGACACAGTAATGAACAGGATAATGGGGATGCCATAATCTGGAGAATGCCAAAATAAGTAACAATAAGAAAATGTCAAGAGTGTTTAGACAAGGAAAGTTCAGGGACCTGCAGGGGCAAACAGAAC
Source organism: Paguma larvata (assembly GCA_030068075.1). Lineage (NCBI taxonomy): Eukaryota > Metazoa > Chordata > Mammalia > Carnivora > Viverridae > Paguma > Paguma larvata. Next base: position 32,741,551 of record CM057836.1, read on the forward strand.
ACCTCAACTTTCCAGTAATAAGGAAAGACTTCTCCTTGAAATGAAGATGAAGGTAAACCCAGAAAGATAAGTAGGAATCTACCTGATAAAGGAGGAGAAGACAGAAACTTCATCCATGTGCAAGAAACTAGTAGAAATCTTATAAAACTAGATGACAGAGAGCTGGGTAAAATAACAGATGAGGCTGGAGACAAAGTCGGCCACATTACAGTTCAGGCATTATGGAAGACAATGAGAAGCCACTGTAGGGCTTTCTGTAAAGGAAATTTTCTAAAGCTACACTGTAGAGACTAGATTAGAGACAAACATGACCAGAAGCACAAGGTGCAAATGGAAGGAAACTATTTCACTACTCTAAATATGAGATGCTAGTATAGAGATGATGGGGATGGAGAGAAGTGGATATATCTGAGAGACATTTATGAGACAAGATCTACAAGACTCAATGATGCATTGGGTATGAGAGAGGGAAAAATCCTGGGTGAGATTCAGGAGGCAGAATGAAGAAAGCAATGAAGGACCCAAGATACTGAGCCTTTGTCATAAGCATGTGATGAAAAATATAAAATGTGTTAAGGTTTACCAACCACTACCACCAATCAATTGAATGTAAACAAGAAGAGATTAATACATCTATCAGGAAAATATTAACATTTGATATGCAGAATATTAAAAGATAAGAACAGAGGAACAACTGCTCAAATTAGAAGTATATGTGTACAGGAAGTATCTCAATGTGCAGAGAACCTAGCACAGAAAACTAAAGCAGAGATCCAGAAATGTAAATGCAGAATAAAAGCCAGTAATAATGAATCTTACAGAAGTATCTCTCTTAGCTTAACAATGATTTTAAACTTTGAGAGGTGTGGGTGTTAGAATAAATGGGCAAGAAATAGCAACTAACCAGAAGAGAAGCAAGGATCCAATCTCTTAAAATTCCATAAACAAAGATTCAGGATCTACTAGTAGTGGCATCATCAAAATGAGTATGCTAAGGAAGCTACTTTTAAAGAAAATAAATCCAGGATGGATGGGATTTTTGTTCCTGTGATCAGCTGTTACCCTTAAGAATATGATTTTCTGGGATGCGAAACAGAGGCTATAAATGCCTTCCTATAACTTTTACTTCCTACAACAGCAATTACTTGAAATCATTTCAAATATACTATAAATGCAACAGTAAATATTAAGAGTATATTCATCTTCAATATAAAAATGACTTAAAGATTCTGTAGACGTAAGATACAAGTAGGAAGGCAGAGATGTATTATTTTGTGTATGAGATAAAATGTGATTTTATCTATCTTACAAATAGACAAAGTTATGATTCCCATGATTCTCATCTACAATATCTTTATCATCTACAATTTGGATATCATTGTCTATTAAAAATACTGTATTCATTAAAAATTTATTTATCCTTTTCCCTATCTTTATTCACCAAAAGCATCTGCCACTGCCAATCAGAACTTCTCATGAGCACAAACAACCGCAATGAATTTATGTAACTCCATACAAGAGCTAAAAACCTACCTAGCATTTAAATCGGCTTGTGCAAGGTTACAAATGTTGAATTTCCATTAGGCTTTCTAAAATACTGAAAGTATCTTACAAATCTCTACTATAGTAGTTTCCCTCTTATCCACAGAGGATACATCTCAAGACACTCAGCAGATGCCTAAAATTACAGTTAGTACCAAACCCTGTATACACCACGTTTTTTCCTATACATACATACATATATACATACATATGATAAAGTCCGATTTATAAATTAGGCACAGTAAGAGATTAACAACAATAAAAAATAATAAAATAGAACAATTGTAATATATTGTAACAAAGTTACGTGAATTATTAGTTTCTCTCTCTCTCTCTCTCTCTCGCTCAATATCTTACTATACTATAACTCATCCTTTTTCTTGTGATGATAGGAGATGATAAAGCACCTACATGATGAGATGAAGTGAGGTGAATAACGTAGGCATTGTGATGTTGCATTAGACTACTACCGACTTCTGAGAACATGTCAGGAAGAGGATCATCAGTGTCCAGACCACAGTTAGCCAAGGGTAACTGGAACTGTGGAAAGGGAAACCATGAATGAGAGGGGATCACTGTACTAACTTTAGGGACCCCTACTGGAACATGCTGCCATAATGCTGGTACAGACATTAACTGAGTGTGTAATTGTGCAGTATTGTAAGTGGTGATGAACTTCCCTAGGGACAATAGGGAAGAGTTTCTCTGCAGTTTTCCCAAAATGATAATGATATTCTGCAAGAACTAGAGAGAAAATCTGCATCACAATGCACTCAAATGTCACCAGGTAACATGTGAGTTAATATTTTTTAATCGGTAATACCAGAATAGTCACCAGGCAGAGGTGAGGAGCATTTTCATGAGTAATTAATGCCGTATTGCCATTGTTTTGCTATTTCGACAATCTAAAAGAAGAAAAACTGGCATTTAAAGAGACTACTACATTCATTTGTAAATTATTATTTCCTTCAATGTCTGTCATTACAGAGATGGCAGAATGGCAGGGCTGTAACTCTTGTTTGCAAGTTTGTCTACCAACTAATAATCCTGATAATTCAAAGCAACAGAAATCAATTTACCTGAAATATTCAGAAGATTGTATGGATTTGCCATTACAATGGCCTCGTTTTTCTCCTTCACTCTGTTTGGCAGCATGGTACGGAATGAGGAATCAGAACATTTGTTTCACGTATAAGTTCTACTGTCAAACGGTTGTGTCACCTTAAACAAGGCACTTAAAACCCTGTTGTCTTCATTGTCCTCATCCATTAAATGTAACATGAACTGATCTCTAAATTCCTTTTAATTCTGAAGTACTGTCTATGCTTATTCTAATAGCAGAAAAAAAAGTATTCAATGTTTAACAATCAAGCATATTTAAAAGCATATGACATCCTGAATGTCAACTGCGGAACTGAGGTATTATGTTTTCCTTCATTCACTGCTTTCTGACCAAGCCCGTATATCTCAGACAAGAATTACATTTCATGAAGACAGACTCATTAGGTTTTTTTGTTGATAAAAAATATTAATAACAAGTGTTTCAGGTCTGAAATTCAGTTAAATAATTGCATTTCCACTTGGAATACACATACTTCACAATTTCAGAATACATTACATCTTGTACCTAATATATCTTTACTCTGTCAATTATGACCTTTTGGAAATATAAAATTCTACTGTTGATGAAACTATAATTGAACTTAGATAATGGAAGGTTAAAGAAAAGTTACTCCTGAGGAAAGGTCTTGATAACTTGAAAGGTGACAGTAGTTGTAAAGCCACTGTCCTCTCCAGGCCTACTCATATTATCATAGTCTTTCTCGGCCTCTCTGAGTCTGTCTCTGTCTGTTTCTCTCTCTCTTTCTCTCTCTCTCTCTCTCTAAACTGATGTAGAGCAATTGCCTCAGGTACCTGTGGTACCTGAGGCATTGCCTCTTATTCTGGGCATTGCCTCTTAATCTGATGTTCTTAGGTTAACTCTCTATTTCAATCTTCTCCAGCAAACTCATGTCTCATTTAGATGGCCAAACCGGAAGATCCACAGCTGCTTTCCCAGGAATCAGTTCCTGAGATGAGAAAAAGTTTGGATCCTACTTCCTGGATGCTACTTCTTGTTAAGTCCATATCTTTTATTTAGAATTTTCCTTCAGTCTGACCCCAGGTACTTAGACTTTGCCCAAGTTGTAACTGCTGGATCCATGACCTATTTTTACACTCCTACTTTCTAAATGAGTAGTAATCACCCCTAGGGTATAACGGTTAAACCAAAAAAAAAAAATTAAAAAATACATATAACCATAGGATAAATACGATGCGAGTTCTTAGAGAATGAATCTGTGTCTTGATAGCAACATAAAACTATTTTATTTAAACAAATGTGGACATATTATGAAGTATATATAGTATACTGCAAAATACAAGGAAATTTTAAAAATTCAATTTGAGCTTAATGGTATTTCATTTTTTTATCAAGCAAATTTCCCCAGTTGTATTTATTGATCTACCTCTCCTACCCTTCAGTAGAAATTTTTTTGGGGGGTGGAGGGAAGAGGACTGACTGTATTAGCAACTGTTTCTCCTATGTTTCCACAATTCTTTGGGGACATTACTTATGTTGCGTTGTAATCATCCAATTGGATGCTGGGGCCCTCCACTTTGCTGGCTGAACAAAGATAAAGTCAAAGTCCCTGACAGAAAACTCCCCTAGTGACAAAATGAATTGCTGAGATTTACGAAATGAGATTCAATCTAAGCTAATATAAGTGTCATTTTGACTAAGCCAGCTCACTTTGACATGATGAAGGATTATGCAATATAATTTACATATCTTTCAAAAGACTGTAGTGTCATCTTTTTCATGATCTGGTCATATCGAAAATATATTAAAATATTTCTAAATACTGTGATCTTAAACACTGTTGACATTATGAAAATTAAAGACTTTTAAAAATAGAAAATTATTTCAGGAAAGCAAGCATAAATGTAAAAGCAAAATTGTTTAGTCAAGTACACACAGTTAACAATGATCAAGTTCACAAAAATCTCTGACATGTTTTCTAGTTCAACCAACCACTCTGGGAAGAAATCTTGAAATTGCTTAGTGAGAGTTGATAAAAAGTAAAATATTGGTTTGCATTGTACCACTAAGAGGAAAAAGAAATTTCCATTTTCAAAGTGAAACTTCTTAAAAGAGCGTGAATTGCAGTATACAAATCAGAGCTGAATAATTCTACAGAGCTCTTCTCTTGATAGTAAAGAAGGAGTAGAAAGCAAATATTTTACCTTTTCAATTGACTCAGTCTTTGCAGATAGACTTAATCAATCCCTCAATTAGAGGAAGGTTTGTTCCATTAGACATTGTAACCTGCTGCTACTTCTTTCTAATCAGTGAAACTCTAGGAAATAGTAGGTAGGTATCAGAAAAAAACATCCTGAGAATAGCCACTGTTGAGGTCTAAAACAAGTAACTAAGTGGCCTCTCTGAGCCATGGGGTTTCAAGTATGACCTGGATACACAGGGGTGGGCTGGGCTATGTGGGGTCTCAAGTCCAACCAGGAGCTATGATTGAGTCATGTTTCACTTCTCCATATTAGCATTTTCTTAAACTTACATATATTCTCATCCCATAGAGTGGGTAGGTGGTAGCTCTTTCCATATCTCTCTTATAACAACGACACTTTGGCAGTAGGGACCAATGAGTATTTATTGTCCAATAACTATGGGTAACATCCCTGATTACTATTGAACTTTTCTACTTTCCTGTATTCTGAATTTTTCAAGGCCCAAACTATATTTAGTTCATGATGAGAGAACTAATACATGTTTACTTTCATGGCTACTTCTGTGAATTCAGGAAACCCATCTGGTATTTGTTATTTCAAAAATGACCTTTAATGACGCTGAATTTATTCCATGCATGTGTCAAGGTAAAAGCTAACAATTAAATAACCCAGGTCATTCTTACTTACTTGCAAAGCTGCAACAGGTATAATACCAATTCTAAATGTCACATTCAACGGAAATGAATTCAGGTTATCCAAACTCAGGATTCCCCAAAGGTGAAACTTTACATCAAAAGAAATTCTTTCTACACCTATACTAAAAAGGTACAACTGGTGTATCAAGTTCATCAGTTTGTCGTTACAGAGAATATTCTAGAAAGAACGCAGTGATAACCTTATCTACTTGTTCACCAGACTAACTGGGACAAAGGGAGGTGGAAATGAAGTGAGAAGGACAAGCTAATAACATTCTTACGGAATAAAACTGCTAGGCAGAGAACATGTGATTCTTCTCACATGGAAGTTCCCAACTGCTAAAATTTCCAGTTCCTTTGTTCTAGTTGGACTTATTTAAAACGGAAACCTAGTGTTATTAAAGCAGAAAAATGGAAGTCTTAAAAGTAAAATACCAGGAGCCAGTTTTTTTTAAAAAAATGGAAACATAAAATGCCAATAGCGCTCAGCATAAAGTATACCATGATGAGAATACCTTTGTATGAAGTTTAAACTAAAAATATACTCTTTATATGGAGACACACACACACACACACACACACACACATGCACATACATTGAGTCACTCAATAAGTAGTTTATCAAACAATCTACAAGGAATATTCCATAAATTAAAAAGAACATGGGTTTACCTCATTTTCAAGTGCCTTCAGTATTAGAAATAATATTAGAAGTATCTCATCATATCTCTTCAGAAACAGTGATGTTAGGAACAGTTTATGTAACTAATGCTATAAAACAAGTAGGCTGTTTAAATTCACAATGTATGTTGTGAGAAAAATCATACCAGTTAAGGCAAAGTTAATGAGAATAATTATCAGGATTCCAACAACCTACAACTTACATTTTGAATAATCATGTCTTCTAATCCAGTTAATTATTTTTAATTAAAAAATTTTTTTGAATGTTTATTTATTTTTGAGAGAGAGAGATACACAGAGTGTGAATGGGGAATGGGCAGATAGAGAGAGACACAGAATCTAAAGCAGGTTTGAGGCTCTGAGCTGTCAGCAAGAGCCTGATGTGGGGCTCAAACTCACTAACTGAACCATGAAATCGTGACCAAAGTTGGACACTTAACTAAGCCATCCAGGAGCCCCCAATTAGTTTATTTTTACTGCATTCTTCCCCTTACTAGGTCTTTCATATTTTGGCAAGTGTCAGTTTTTTCCCCTCATTATGGAGGTGGTGGTCACAGTTTTATATGCAGTATGCAACTGTCTCATTCTTCTGTTCACTAATATAAAAAGATCTGTTGACCAGATGTCTCTGCCTGGGTGACAAAGGTATATGCTAGTCCTCAAGATGAGCCTAGTAAAATTAAATTTAAGCAACCAAGTCATCCAACAAGACACTCCCCCAAGTTATGGTGGCAGAATGCAGTGTAAAATACATTAAACATTTTGCTGTGTTTATAGCAGGGTGGACAAAGGGTGGTAGATTAGGGTAGGAAAGAAAAATAATAGTTATAAGTAAAAGAGGTAAATACATATATATATAGGATCACCTGGGTGGCTCAGTTGGTTAAGCATCCAACTTCAGCTCAGGACGTGATCTCAGAGTTCCTGAGTTCAAGCCCTGCATTAGGATCTCTGCTGTCAGCACAGGCCTGCTTGAGACTCTGTCCCCTTCTCTCTGCCCCTCCTCCACTTGTGTGTGTGAGCTCTCTCTCTCTCTCTCAATAATAAACATTTAAAAAAATAAAATAAAGATAAATATGTGTGTGTATGTATGTATGTATCTTAAAATGATAAATTATAGAAATGTGTGCAGACATAGGAAACACATACTATTATCTTTGTTCTAAACACAGAGTTTCTGCTCCTGAATAAAGTGATACATCGATCCAGTCTATATGGTCAGTCTTTGCACCTTAGCAAGACCCCTGCTGCCCTTAAGTATGTGTTCAGGTTTTGAGAGGTACGTGAGCTCACAAGGATGATCTCTTAAAATCAACACAGAAATTTGCCTCATAATGAACAAGGGGACTTTATGACCTTTGGAATTTTGCCAACTGGAGTCCTTAGAATTAAAATGAATATGACTTCCATGGGACAGCTGCAACTCTATCAGCTGGAGCAGAAGCAAAGAATGGAGGAGTGGTAAAAAGAGAAGGAGGCAATCAGCTATGATTTTTGATTTTGTAAACCCATCACCTGACCAGAGAAGGGAGGTACTACATATGTGGAACCCAGTACAAAATAAAAATGCAGAACTCCTTATTCAAAAATTAAGAACTCAGGACAGAAGAGCAAAGAACTAAAGCAAGGGTGGGGCCCTTCTAGGTGCAAGACCCAGTGCAACCACAAACGCATGAAGCCTTAGCAGAAAGCATCCTAGGTAGAGAGGAATGGTGTTTGTAAAGGCTCAGAATCCTAAAAGAGTAAATGTCAAAAAAGAAGAAACCCAGTATTGGGGAAGAAGCTCAATCTCATAGAGAACGGCAAAAGAACAACAGATTCCAAAGGAGATGACTAAGCACAAAAGTAGGTTGGCTTGCCATAACTCTGTAGTTGCCAAAAGTACACAATGAAATAGTGGATCAGAGCAAGAAAGTTTATAACTCACAGCACAGCAGACAAGAAGGAGCATCAGTATGGTAGCACTATTCCCTTGCCCCCATGTCCTACAGAGTGATATGAAGTTGTAGATTGCAGCTACACTTGCATTGGGCTAACTCAGGGCTAAGAGCTCAGCAACTTTTATAGCAAGTAGTAAACAAGCCAGTCCCCATTCTCCAAGGAGAGAGTTGTCATATTATAGCCATGGCATTGAGGACACCTTAAATGTCTACCCAACTAGCTACAAAATGGCTCAAGATTAGAGCACATTAGGCCTTGTATTTTAACATAACACTCTAGCTCCATCCACATCGTTGCAAATGGAAAGATTTCATTCTTTTTGATTGACAAGTACTATTCCACTGTGAATACACACACACACACACACACACACACACACACACACACCCCACATTTTCTTTATCCATTTGTCAGTCAATGGACATTTGGGCTCTTTCCATAATTTAACTATTGTTGATAATGTTGCTATAAACATCAGGGTGCATATGCCCCTTTGAACCTATATTTTGCTATCCTTTGGGTAAATATCTAGTAATGCAATTGCTGGATCATGTGGTAGTCATATTTTTCACTTTCTGAGGAACCGCCAGACCATTTTCTACAGTGGCTGCACCAGTTTGCATTCCCACAAACAGTGTAAAAGGATTCCCCCTTCTACACATCCTCACCAACATCTATTGTTTCCTGTGTTGTTAATTTTAGCCATTCTGACCAGTGCGAAGTGGTATCATGGTTTTAATTTGTATTTCCCTGATGTTGAGTGATGTTGAGCATCTTTTCATGTGTTTGTTGGCCCTTGGTATATCTTCTTTGGAAAAATGTCTATTTATGTCTTTTGCCCATTTCTTCACTGAATTTTTTGGTTTTTAAGGTGTTGAGTCTGCTCAGTTCTTTATACATTTTGGATATGTATATGATATGTCATTTGCAATGATCTTCTCTCATTCTGTAGGCTGCCTTTTAGTTTTGTTAATTATTTCCTTCACTGTGCAGAAGCTTTTATCTGATATGTCATTTGTAAGTATCTTCTCTCATTCTGTAGGCTGTCTTTTAGTTTTGTTAATTATTTCCTTCACTGTGCAGAAGCTTTTTATCTTGATGAAGCCCCAATAGTTCATGTTTGCTTTTGTTTCCCTTACCTCCAGAGATGTGTCCAGTAAGAAGTTGCTCCAGGCAAGATCAGAGAGGTTGCTGCCAGTTTTATCCTCTCAGATTTTGATGGCTTCGGTTTCGCATTTAGGTCTTTCATACATTTTGAATTTATTTTTGTGTATCATGTAAGAAAATTGTCCAGTTTCATTCTTCTGTATGTTCATTCTCTCCAACACCATCTGTTGAAGAGACTCTCTTTTTTTCCACTGCATATTCTTTAATACTTTGTTGAAGATTTGTTGACAATATAGTTGTGGGTTCATTTCTGGGTTCTCTATTCGGTTCCATTTATCTATGTGTCTGTTTTTTTGCCAGTACCATATTGTCTTGATCACTACAGCTTTGTAATATAGCTTGAATTATGACACCTCCAGTTTTCTTTTTCTTTTTCAAGATTGCTTTGACTATTCAGGGTCTTTTGTGGTTCCAAACAGTTTTAGGACTGTTTGCTCCAGCTCTGCAAAAAATGATGGTGGTATTTTGATAGGGATTGCATTAAATGTGTATATTACTTTGGGTAGTGTAGACATTTTAACAATATTTGTACTTCCAATCCCTGAGCATGGAATGTTTTTCCATTTCTTTGTGTCATCCTCAATTTCTTTAATTGGTGTTCTGCAGTTTTCAGAGGACAAATCTTTTATCTCCTTGGTTAGGTTTATTCCTAGGTATCTTATAGTTTTTGGTGCAATTGTAAATGGGATCGATTCCTTGATTTCTCTTTCTGATGCTTCATTATTGGTGTATGGAAATGCAACGGAGTTCTATACATTGATTTTATATCCTGCAACTTTGCTGAATTTGTGTATCACTTCTAGCAATTTTCTGGTGGAGTCTTTGGAGTTTTCTATATAGAGTATCGTGTCATTGCAAATAGTGAAATTTTGACTTCTTCCTTGCTAATCTGGATGCTTTTTATTTTGTTTTGTTGTCTGATCGCTGAGGCTATGACTTCCAGTACTATGTTAAATAACAATAGTGAGAGTGGACGTCCCTGTCTTGTTCCTGATTATAGAGGAAAAGCTCTCAGTTTCTCCCCATTGAGGATGATATTAGCTATAGGTCTTTTGTTACGGCTTTTATGACAGTGAGGTATGTTCCCTCTATTCCTACTTTGTTGAGGATTTTTATCAAGAATGGATGCAGTATTCTGTCAAATGCTTTCTCTGCATCTATTAAGAGGATCATATGGTTCTTATCCTTTCTTTTATTAATATGTTGTATCATATTGATTGATTTACAAATATTAAACCACTCCTGCAGCACAGGAATAAATCCCACTTGATTTTGGTGAATAACTCTTTTAATGTACTGTTGGATTTGACTTCCTACTATCTTGTTGAGAATTTTTGCCTCCATGTTCATCAGGGATATTGCCTGTAATTCTTTTTACTGGGGTCTTTGTCTGGTTTTGGAATCAAGGTAATGCTGGCCTCAGAATGAGTTTGGAAGTTTTCCTTCCATTTCTATTTTTTGGAACAGTTTGAGAATAGGTATTAATTCTTCTTTAAATATTTGGTATAATTCCCCCGGAAAGCCATCTGGCCCTGGACTTTTGTTTGTTGGGATACTTTTGATTACTGATTTAATTTTTTTGTGGTTATGGGTCTATTCAAATTTTCCATTTCTTCCTGTTTCAGTTTTGGTAGTTTGTATGTTTGAGAGAATTTATCCATTTCTTACGGATCACTCAATTTGTTGGCATATAATTTTTCATAATATTCTAATTGTTTGTTTTTCTGTGGTATTGGTTGTAATTTCTCCTCTCTCATTCATCATTTTGTTTATTTGAGTTCTCTTTTCTTTTTGATAAGTCTGGCTGGGGGTGGAGTAGAACTTGTAAATGATGGTTCAGAAGATAAGATTTGGGACTTTTCAAAGTTGATTATATCTAAATGAAATTTTGGACTTAGAGTTAATAATGGAATGAGTTAAGACTTTGGGGATGTAGGAATGAGATTAATATATTTTGCATGTTAGAAGAACATAAATTTGGAGGGTAAGGGGTGCCAGAGAATGGACTGTTGTGGGTTGAATGTCTCCCAAAAACATATGTTCAGTGTGAATGTGACCTTATTTGGAAATAAAGTCTTTGCAGATGTAATCAAGTTAAGATGATGTCATACTCATTAGTATCCCTATAAGAGGGATATATGGACACAGACATGAAGAGAATGCTATGTGGTGGCAGTGAACAACACTGGTGTGGTGCACCTACAAGCCAAAGAACACCAAGGGTCTCTGACAAGTGCAAAGCTGAGAGAACAATATGGAACAGGTTCTCCCTCAGTGCCTCCAGAGGGAACCGATCCTACTGACACTTATTTCAGACTTCTAACCTCAAGAACAGATACAATAAATTTCTGTTGTATTAAGCCACCCCGTTGGTAGCACTTTGTTAAAGCAGCCCTAGGAAATACCATTTCTTTTGGTATAGTGAGAAAAGACAGTAACAATGCCTCCACTATATTGAGATGGAGAATCTGAAATGAAGTTTTCTAGTTGTGAAATTCTTACAGACCGAACCTGGGTGTTTATTAGAATTCAATTTGCATATTTACTTTGGGACATTCTGGCCTTAATTGGAAGTATCCTTACACCCTATCAATTGAATGTCTGAAGACAAATTTGGAGCTGTTGCCAACATCTCTTTATAGCAAAATGACAGGAGGGTGAGAACAACTTAGCATCCTTGACTTGTTAGGCATACTCTCTAAAGCAGAGGAAACTCCTCAGATTAGTGACTTTCTTTGAAATAAATAAGTTACAGTGCACCAAGACTCAGAACACTAAATTGTATTTAAAGTACACACTTTGAGCAGCAAGCCTGTCTATCCTTCATTTTCTTTTCAGTAAACCACTACTGAGAGCCTCAGATAATAGGGCCACACCCTGATGCCATGTTTCTATCACATTTTACCGACCCTGACCACATTGGATGAAGCTAAGGTTCAGACCTCTGGCCTGTAGGCTGAGACATATTCTCTCCTTCTTGAGATTTTAAACTAAGACATAAGCTGGGAAGCAGTTAGAAATGGTCTCTAGATCTAGATGTTCTCATAAACTTGGAAGCCGCTCAAACAATGCTCAAACAATGTGTACTGATGATCAACAAGACTGCATCTGTAGCAAAGGGCAGACAACAGATCTATGAAAGTAGAGGGGTAATGGAAAGGAAGTTTCTTGGATTTCGCTGGAACTTCTGCCCTCAGGTCTGATTTTTCTTGATGCTCAGCTGTTACATCCTTTGTTTCTATTTTGAATGGAATTTCTATGTCTTCTAATCAGATATATAATCTCCTTGACATGCTTCCTTAATATAACTCAAAAGTGTTTGGAATGATTTTGTTTTTAAAGAATGATTCCTCAAAAGGAGCACCGTTGCAAATAATCTCGTAGCGAGTAGAGAGAACCACTCAGAGCTGGCCAAGGGTAAAGAGACTACAGTACCAGTTAGGAGGCTACCAGGAGAGCTCCTGCCAAAGGAAACAGGCTCCATTTGGCTGCTAAACACCATGAGAACTACAGTCAGTGAGAGATGCCATGAATAACACTGATCCCTTACAGCCTGGAGCTTAGCATTAGGTACATCGTATTATTTGCAACTTTTCCACCTCAGGGTGAAGAACTCTTGGGGGAGAGTGGGGATATCACCATTTTCAATTTCTCCAAATCAAAGCCATCATCCAAATGACCATACAAATAATGGACTAAACAGCCCATTTTAAGAATAAAAGAGGCTTTAGGAGTAACTTGCAAGCTTCGTATTAAGTATTCAATTTACAAAATTAAAGATAAAAATAAAATTACCTATCAAAAAATTACTTTGATTCTTTTGGGATAAAAAAAGATGAATTACAGGTAGTAAAGACAGAATATCTGGTCTTTTACATTTTTTCTTAATGCATCAAATTGATGCATCTTTCAAATTAAGTCTGTGAGTTCCATTTTTTAACTCTTGTTCTGAAAACATAAATCCTGCTGAAATGGAATAAGAGTAGGTTAGAAAATCTCAGTTGTTCAATGGTGAAAAAAATAGCAAGGGAATACAAATGAAACTCAACAACCCATTATTCTTAATGCAGCATAACATTTAAAGTTTAATCCCCGAATAGCTTTTAGAGTCACTAGACCTAATTATATGGGAATGACAGCACCTGATCTTAAGTTAAAATGTATTACTAAAACCCTGATATTTCAAGAAGACAAAAAAAAAAAAAAAAAGGATTGATGTTTACCCCTTACAGTGCAGACAAAACTCATAATAATCACGTAGGTATGTGAAATTAAAACATCCCTGAAGAATTGTCTTTGGTAGTTCAGTTTGGATTTCAGTGATCTTGATATGCATATATATCAGTCACAAGCAAATGTTATGTTCCATCAAATGCTCATTCCAGATTCTTAATCTATTTTAAGAAGTCAATTTTTAAAAATGCAGTCTCATTTTTGTTAAATTAAACCTTCTAAATGGGAATGGCAAGTCTCTATACATATGCCATCTTCTTCTCTGTGAAATCTACAGAACAAAGTTAATTCCATTTCCACAGTGGGTAAACATCAAATGAGACTTTCTATTGTTCTCTTCTAATAAAGAATTTCAATTTTTCCTGTAGGCCGTTATCGTGAAAGAATAGAAGTGCCTCTGTTAGGTCATTTCAGCTAGGAAGACTGAGAACTCGGGAGGTCTAGTGCAATAGTATTTCCATTAGGGATATAGCAGCCATCTGCCTACTTCTTTCATTGCTACCTCTCAAGGCGTAGTGACAGCAATCTTGGGAACAAGTTCTTAATTTCCTTCACCCATTTGTAGAATAAATCATCATGCCAGCAACTTATGCCCAGGATAGTTACTTTAAAAAAAACTTTTTTTTTAATTTACTTTTTGAAGAGAGAAGAGACAGAGTGTGAGCGGGGGAGGGGCAGAGAGAGAGGGAGACACAGAATCTGAAGCAGGCTCCAGGCTCTCAGTTGTCAGCACAGAGCTGACGCAGGACTTGCACCCACAAACCGTGAGATCATGACCTGAGCCAAAAGTCAGCTGCTTAACTGACTGCGCCGGCCAGGTGCCCACAGGATAGTTACTTCGACTGAAGAAGTCTATGCCTTACTGAAGGCATGCTTAATGTTTAAATTTAGGCGACTCCAATTCATACAATAGACTTAAAGCTCACCTTCAAAAAGATTTCTTACTGACATAACTTAAAGATTTAGAAAATTACTATTATCATCAGGTCCCAAGTATCTTAAGAAAGAACTGTAAGTCTTAAGAGTAATAAGATCTTTATTTGGGGTCCGTAATTCAAGTTCACTGGCCTAGGATTTTCTGGGAGCCAGTCTAGACCAAACGCGGGATCTAAACTACTTAGAAATTGGGTATATATATATATATATATACACACACACACAATCTTACTTTGCAGGAACACTCGCCAGTGTTCCTATTCAGGGAGAGGGAAAACAAACCTGAAATCTTCTATTTATATAATTTTTACATTGCTCTCATTCACAAATCGTTAATAACCAAGGAAAGAATATGAATTGCTTATCTATGAATATAATGTTAGTCAGTTCAAACCTCATTTCTGATTGTTTTCCATTTCTGTGTTTTTATACCCACAACTCATTTATTTAAATATGTATTAAGCAACTCACTATGGGCCAGGCACCATTATAAGCAGTAGGGATGCAGCAGCAAACAACACAGACAAGTCCCATACTATCATAGAGCTTACTTTCTGCAAAAGGGACGTTTATAATAAACACGTTAAAAACATAAGTAATATCATTTCAGAAAATATTCAGGGCTGTGAAGTAAACAAAACACAGGGATGTGCTGAAGAGTAGATTAGCCTGGTAGTCAGAAACAGCTCTCAAAGGAAATGACATTCAACTAAGAATGAATAACAGGAAGTAGGTGCTCATGGATTCAATATCATAGGCAGAGGAAACAGGAAGTACCATCCTAAGGTGGAATGAATCTGATACATTCAAGAACAGAAAGAAGCTCTGAGTGAGTTAATTTAGTGAAAAAGGAAGAGAATGGTTAGGGATGACAACAGAAAAATAAGCAAGAACAGACAAGGTAAAATCTTGTAAGCCATTGTAAGGAGTTGGAGTACAATGAAAAGCCACTGAAGGAATTTAATCAAGGGAATTATATGACCTGATTTACATTTTTAAATGAACCAGAACTGCTGGTTCATACCAGGCTATCTGTTCCAGTGGACTGAGAGCTCAGGGGAACTGGAACTTTTCTGGACTGCAGTGACCTAAGACTACCTGACGCTGAATGGATCATATGAGGATACTTTATTCAATACCTATACACTAGCGAAGTTGGCTACAGCTTGCCCTCCAGGCATGAGAAGACGCCTCAGGTCACTCTTCCTGCCACTTTAAGCCATGTTATTTCAGGAAATAAAGTACCGACAATACAAGAAAATCCACCAATTGGACAGACTGTAGCTGGACTACAATTGAAGTTAGACTGTAATGGTCATCTATAAAATGCTAAAGAAACCCAGTGTGCAGAGCAGAAAGATAATAAATCCTGGTTTGTAGCACTCAGTGATTGCACTAAGAAGTAGCAAGTCTATTTGAACTGAATGTAAATGTAAAACATAATGGATTGTTGCCTAGCAAAGGGGAAAATTGCTTTGTCACATACAATATTTCTGATGGTTGTTTGGTTAGAACATGAATGATTGATATTTAGTAATGCATACTGTTTAAAAGGCACATTTTATGGGCTGTAGTCCTGTAAATGATCTTTTTTAATGGTCATGAATTCTCAACAAGCTGAAGCAGGAAAGGAAAAACAAATCTCCAAGGTGAAAAAAGCCTACAGAGGCTAACCTCAGAAGGGGAAAAGGAAAACAGTAATCATTATGTGTAAGGCACTTCTGATGTATTATTTCACTCATGTAAAACCCTACCAGTGAAGGGTACTATCCCTTTATTAGAGATGGAAAAACTGAAGTTCATGTATGTTACAGAGCTTGCCCACCATCATAAAATGAGTAAGCATCAGAGCTGTCTCTGTCGTCACAGCTATACCTGAATGCAGACCCTGAGATTCTTCCATTGCACCAAGTAAGGTCAAAGCCAACGATAAAAAAAATTAGATGTTACATTCCGAAGGAGTGAAGCAGATGCTCTGGAGAACCTATGTACAAAATGAGCCCACGTGCCCTCCCAATCAACCTTCCATTTTCACCACTGTTTACCTTTCCTGCTCCCAAGCTCTCAAGGACAGGACTACAATGAAAGAGGCAATTTATGCATGGTCCCTTGCCCTTTTTTTGGATCCTTTTCCTACCCAGCAATGACTTCATGTTTTCTTTGTTTTCATGTTTCCTTGGCCCATGCAATTACCAGCCTCTGCTCTCATATTCTTCACTCATGTTACAATTGAAATGACTCATACTAAGAAGACAAATCTAAAAGACATTCGTTTTATGATAATAAGATTTAAATCTTTTTGTCACAATTACATGTGACAAAAGCCCTACCAATGAACACACTGTCGATTTATAAACATTCTGTTATATTCTATTCCATTCCACACTAGAACATATTAATTAAAAATATTTAACATAGTAAAATCTTAATTGAGATTACAGTTTATAGCCTGCCCAGGCAGAAATGAAGTCTACTCTATATTAACATGGTTTCTGAGCAGGATAAATTAAACAACTATTATCTGATCAGACACAATAAAAAGGTGGGAAATTATAGTGAAATAGGTGACATGTGTTTATTGTGCATAATATAATAACTGACTTGGATGGTATCCAGCACAGAATGAATGCTCCAAACTCTGTGCTAGATGAAATGGTGTTGAGAGTTCTTGGGTATGAACAGCAGGGTCATGAGATAAAGAGAATCAGACTCTGGGTTAGGTGACCTGGGTTCTAATCCTGATCTTGCCTCTACATTTAAGCTCCTTTACCTTCAGGGGCCTTAATTTCACATACAAAGAGGGGTCTGGATTACCCACATTCAATTCTTTTTTTTTTTCCATATTCTTTCTTTTCTATTTCATTGCCTTACTGCCTGAAATATAAAGAGCAGCAGGAAAAGAAAGGCTATGCAGTAGATGCTATTTTCTTGCAGTCAATGGCATTTATTTATTTACTTCTTTATTTTAATTGTAGTATATCTGACACACAATGTTACATTAGTTTCAGGTATACATTAGTGACTTGACAGCTCTATACGTTACGCTATGCTCATCACAAGTATAGCCACCATCCGTCATGATACAAAACTATTACAATACTGTTGACTACTGACTTATTTATTCCATAACTGGGAGACTATTCGCCTGTTTTGCCCATCCCTCCGCCCATCCCTCCTCTGGCAACCATCGGTTTGTTGTCTGTATATATGGGGCCATTCCTGCTTTTTTTGTTTGTTCATTTGTTTTGGTTGTTAGATTCCACATATAAGTGAATCTACACTCAGTTCTTGAATAGTAAATGCAAAGCAAGTACTACAAGTAATATATTTGTTGTGACATATTTTGCAAACCTCTAACAACTGAACACAGATGAATATGCATTCTTCATGTGACTTTCAATAAAACTCTTAATTGCAATAGTATATACGAATCAACTTGTGTGGTATAGAATACACCACATTCTATAACAGTATTATGCACAAAATAGAGCATCTTCTGGGGAAATTTTTCATTATCTTACCATCTTTTTGTTCATCTAAGGTTATCAACTTATTTCATAGACTAAAAAAATAAATTCTATGCTTCTATCATAGAGAATATTCCTTCCCTATGGTTTTCAGGAGGACCTCCTTTTTCCTTTGATGATCCTTTAGTTTTTATTTTCTCTTTATTTCATTCTTCCCCATGGTCACCCGCTTTCAGCCTCCTACAACTCTTTATTAGAGAGTACTAGGGAGAAAGAAATCAAAACTAGGCATATCTTTGCCATTTGGCTTGTCTACATGTACCAGTGAACAAACATTAATGAATATAAGGAGATTTGCCTACAGAAAAGAAGATATCAGGCCACAGAAGAAACCATTCTCCTTTTATTCTTTTGTTTTAAAAAATCAATTCCTCTCAGTTATCAGGCTTACTCCCATCCCAGAGTACCCCCAGTCCTGTCTTTTACCGCCTCCTGTGCAGTAAGCTCAGGCCATACTGAACTGCAGTTCCCTTAACTGTCCATGCACACTCTTGTTGCAGGACCTAGGCCCATGCATGGTAACCCTTCTATAAAAATTCCCTCTCGGCCTGGCCCCTCACATTTATATTGCTCCTGCCCATTCTTCAAACTCAACTGAAGCATCATATCCCCTGAGGAGCAGTTCTTGACACCGTCTCTCCTCCCACTCCACTTGCCCAAAAAGACATTAAGATCTCCTCCTCCCACGCCCCAGATAACACCCTTCTGTGACTTATATCTTCCTTCATACTTCTCACATTCAAATATTAGCTCTTGGGAGTGAGGAATCACCTCTTACTCAACTTCCCTACCCCAACAAAAAAGCACACTATAGGTGCACAAGAAATGCTCATTGCTGAGTAAATAATTAGTAAAAAAAAAAAAAAAAAAAGTTTTGTATCAGATATATAAAAACAAAGAACTCAAATGAATAAACCAAACACTGGGTTTTAGGACTTTTCTTTCCTCAGAGCATGTTCTCCGAAGGGTAGTGGATTTTCTTCAGCATGTCCATTACATCACATGCTTCCTGAGATGAGAAACCATATCTTTTGCTTCGTAATTTCTTCTGATGACACACAGAAGAAAGAGCTTTAAAAAATGGTTTTAAATGAAAATTATAATCCCCTTTCTATCTATGGATATTTAAAATTTCTCACAGCTTGAACCAAGAACATAAGACTACCTAAAAGTTAACTTGCCATAGAGTCCAAGACGCTAATTTACCTAAACACTTCATGCAAATTTGATGCAAGTGATCCTAGACCACACTTGTAAAAATACAAGCATAGATCTCTAAAACAGATGAACTCTCAAAGAGCTTTGAGTCCAACCTCTTCATTTCATTAACAAGGCCAGTAAGCTAGAAGGTCTGAATGTGTTGCTTGAAGCTATGTAGCTAATTATTTGAGAGTTCAAGTGATGGTAGCCCTACAGGATTAGAAGCCTTCTCCAATTTACTTACAAACAGGCCCTTCAAGATATCTCAAGCTAAGAATCTTGATTATCTCTAATTCCCCTATTTGATATTTATTCAATGATTTCTTAACAAATGCTTGTTTTTCCTCCCAATATTTTTCAAATTAAACATTCAGAAAGGAAGAGGAATTAATAATGATAATTTAGATGGAGATTGGGTCTTAAGTATCAAGACCTTTAGATGGTACTCGAATTAATGAGTTGTTTGGCAATATTAAGTAGTATATATGAGAAGTGTTTGCAGAGAGGCTCTAGGAGTACTTCAGGGGGTTTAATAGCACCTGCCATTCTTAGAATGGTCACAGAAAATAAAACAAGAGCCAAATGCATGAAGTTTCTTTTAATATGAGAATTAAAGTGCTACCAAGGTACTACATATTAGTTATTGCCTCAGTAATGCTAATTAACAACCCACCCCCAAACTCAACAGAATGTAACAATAAGCATTTGTTCTCATGCTCAGGAGCCTTCATGTTGGCCACAAATGGACCGATCTTGGCCAGGCACAATTGAGTGGATCCAGTTGGGCTTGAATCTCCAGTGCAGGTTGGGTTCAGATCCGCAATTAATGTATATACACATTCTAGGGCATTCATTAACACGCTCATGCACACACACACACACACACATTCTGGGACCTAATGAAAAGGAAGCAGCTACCTGAAGAAAGCTCTTCTCGTGGCAATGGCAGAAGAGCAAGCTCCACCATGTAAGCCTTTCTTTCATGTTTACTTTATGTGTACTAACATTGCACTGACCAACGCTAGGCATGTGGCTGAGCCCAAACTCAGTAAAAGGAGTATACTCTACCCACAGAAAGATATGGAGGGAAGTGAATATTTGCTGAAAAGAAGCTCTACTACCACAACTACAAAGCTGGCTTAAAATCTGAATCCTTCTGACCAAAATTTGGAAAGAAGTATATTGTTTAACATAGCCCCATGTGAACATATTTAAATATCACTTGCCTTCTCATTCTGTTCAAAGCTATAAAGGGGGAAAGGAAGGTTATAGCAAAAAGAGCTCATTAGGAACACAAATGATCCATTCAATTAATAATGATCGGATGCCCACTGACACAAAAGGATAGGACTTAGCCTAATTCACTCCATATAGGTCATCCTGAAATTTAATCTGGGTGAGAGCTTTGGAAGAAATGCTATTTATTACATGTAACAAGGGGATTTGGAGATAGAGATAAGTTTCACTCTAATATGTCCTGGTTCTACCAAGTCAGTAGTAGAAAAGTGTTTCCCTCTTCCTATTTTAGTCCAATCTTATCTCAACCTGCCTCTCAGCACTCCACCAGGTCTACCTACTTCTCACTTTAGACAATGCATGTCTCTGACTATGGGAATACATAAAGGATTATTATATTTTATCATTAAAACTGACTTCTCACAAAAAAATTTAGTACTGAACTACCAACAGTATCACTGATTTTCAGTTGTCATATTTATTTTTACGTTATATAATCAAATTAAATGTTTGAGGCAATTCCAATGTATACTTGAGGATTTCCCAAATGAAAAACAATAATCTCTCAAGAGATTCAGACCTCTAATTGGCAAATGGATAAAATCTTGAAATTAGGATTATTTCTCAAGATACAGTGCCTTTCTTTGTTAACCATCCTAGTCTTAGAATTTTTTAATGCATAGATTTACTATTCAGGAATATTTAGACATTGTTTCCTACATTGCAAAGTCTGTATGCAAAATCTTCTTCAATGCTTCTGGGCAAATACAGTGATAGATATTCAGGTCAATTCTATATAAAATTCTCCACCCATCCCCACCACCCAAAGCTGATCTGGTTACTTTGAATAACATGGTCAGTTCATGAGCAATCAATGAATACCTCTGTGCTATCACTCAGATCAAATCAATGATCAGGCAAATCATCTTAACATAATGGATTATATAACAAAGAAAGCACAGCCTCAACACAGATACTATAGAAACAAGTCAAAACTATCTAAGGTAAATATTATTTTTAAATACCTTCTTTTGAAAAATATAACTATTCAATGAAAACAGTTTTCACTTCTCTGTTGGCCTTTCAACAGTAAAGATTATTTCTACCCATTCTCTGTTGGAATTTCCAGATTTTCTCTTTCATTTTCAAACCATTTTTTATCAGAGGCCACACTCTAGCTTTAGACACCAAACTGCATCTGGTACTCTTAAACCATGGTTTGTCTGGTCACTTGAGGTGCTTACAGAACACGAGTTCAACCCCTGAAAATGCATCAGCTGCTATGGTATCACAGAGGAAACCACGCTAAATCGTTAAATGGCTAAATGACAAAAGATAGCTAAATGGCAAAACAAATTATCTTGCCACTGGATAAGTAAACAATCTACCTGTTTGACCAAAGGAAACATCAGTCATACCAATTTGTGGTTGTATGACAGAAAAAAATTAATTTAACCTTGTCCTTGGCAGCTGGTTCTGATGATTAGGAAACTGTTGTAAAAAAACTCAATTAGACTCCAGGAGAACTCATTTTCAAATACTGCATGTAAGGTTAGAAGCTGACGCTTACAATTAATAGACTAGCCCTCCTAATTTTCCGTTGAAAATTCTCAGTTTGCCATAGCACACATGACAGGGTCATGCATACAGTCAATGCTCACCTGGGTATTTACTGTGGACCAAAATTAGGCTAGATAGAAACTAATAGTGCTTGCGATAGCCATTTTCCTCCATTCCACAAAACAGTAAGTATTCAGTATGCTCTGCAGTTACTAAATCACTCCCTTTCTGAGCAATCATGATCATAATAAAATATCCCAGGAAAAAATTTCTTTTGTATCTGTTAATCTTAAACCTTTATATAATGTCGTGTTTAAACAACACTGTTAGGTCCTACACACTTGTTTGAGTCACGAAGTACTGTGGAGTACCAGATTACAGTAGGAAAGGACAAAAACGGTACTCTGTGATGTCATAAAATGAGGAATTTTACATAACCAACTATTCTGATTAATCAAATGTCATTTGTGTATACATACACAAAGGTATATCCATATGTATTTTATACTTGAATGTAACACTAAACATATATTGAATATGGCCAATTTTTCTTTCACTATAAAACACATCAAAATCTTCTAAACTTTTAAGATGATCATTTTGAAGACCGACCTTTTTTTTTTAATTGTGGAAGATTATCAGACTCACAGAAATGTTGGGTGACATATAATGGGAAAGCTAGACACGCCAGCTTTTACTGTAAGTGGTGCAACAACCTTTGTTTTTACCCTACCAGTTATCCTCTTACATGAAAAACTCTCCACTACTTCTTAGATTAAATTAAATTTTATACAGGAAAGAGTCTAACGGGTACAGGGTTTCTTGTGAAGGGAATGAACATGTTCCAGAATTAGATCATAGTGCCAGTTGCACACTTTTGTGGATATACTAAAAACCACTAATTCTATACTTCAAAAGGATGAATTTCATGATATGTGACTTACACCTCAATAAATTAAAAAACCAGATATTTTTATCCCTTAAAAAACAATCTGACCTATTTATTATGTTAAATGAATGCAGTGCAATTAATATAATGTTTATAACTTGTATACAATTTTATATTATATAATCACATATAATTTTTAATTATATAATCATATATGTAATCATATATAATTTTAAAATCTTACTTCAAGGTTAACAGCAAGGAAGCCAGGAATAGGGCAAGGGTTGGGCAAGGGAAATAGGGTTCCCACCAAGTTTAGGGACTAATTTCTTGGAAGTGGGTACCTGAAGGATTCCTCAGCTGAAGAATATATCTAAATCATCATCACTCTAAATATACCATGAAATCGGGAAAAAAATTCACCATGAAACTTCAGCAAAAGTACACTGAGACTACAGGAAATTACTCAAAAGCAGGCCTCAGGAACAGAAAGCAGATAAAATCATATTTCTGTGATGGCAGCTGCAAAACTAATTAAGTACTTTTTATTTTAATTTCAGAAACCTGACAGTCTCTGTACGGTAAACCACTTCGAATGGTACCTGCACTGGATTTCCTTGAAGATGGTTGACCCCACATACGAATCTAAAATAAATATGTCAGGAATGGAGGAATAATAAGCAAATGCTACCAATCACTTTATATGTATTTATCTGCCAATATAACTCGATATTGTCTCCTCCTCCTCATCACAGGAGGACCTGGACCAACTAAACTGATGTTGTCTGGAGCTTATTCATTTAATTCATTTATGATTCATTTAATTTTGCCTTGATTTACTTAGAGTGGAGATGTTATTTGAAAATTACAGGATATCTATGTTCTCTAAAATAAAAAGCATTTCAATGTTCTACATAGCTTTCTGTTTACTCGATTTGTCAGCATAGTATGATCCTCCCTATGGACATTTGAATGGCACATATAACAACCACAATGATTCAGAATGCCCTGGGAAAATGGTTTCTTTATTATGTTTTCCTGGGTAATTTAGAATATTTTAATTCCTAAATCATATAGTAAAAATCTTTCTCAAAATGTATTTGTGTACTTACCTGCCTTATCAGATAGTGACCATAGCTGAATAATTCTCTCATAATTACAGAGGTAGTACTAAGCATATACTACATCAGAAATTGAGGCAAATTATGATAAATTCAGAATAATGTGGAAGATTTTTTTAATGTTTTATTTGTTTTTGAGAGAGAGAGACAGAGCTCGAGCAGGGGAGGGGCAGAGAGAGAGGGAGGCACAGAATATCTGAGCTGTCAGCACAGAGCCCGATGCGGGACTCGAACTCGTGAAGCACAATATCATGACCTGAGCTGAAGTCGGACACTTAACCAACAGAGCCACCCAGGAGCCCCTGGAAGATTTTTTTAAACAAATGAAACCCAATGGTTTTCTTGATTTCTTGTTATCTTAACCTATTTTAAATGTTATATACAAAAAAAAAAAGAAAAATGAAAAACTAAATTATAAGGAGTTGTTAAAAGTGATAGAACGAGAAATCAGTTATTAAAAATAAGTATTTTATTTTACTTAATTGTGTTCTAGTTAATAAAAATAAAACAGCAGACTGGAAACTTCATCTTTCCCATAATTTAGTTCAGTGGTTGTCACTCAAATACACAAGAAAATCACCTGGGGAACTTCTTAAAACTTCCTGGAACCCCTCCCATAGGTTGTGTATCAATGACGCATCTAGTCATTGATAAGTTTTTAAAGTTTGCCAGGTGATTCTGCTGATCGGCCAGAATTGAGAACCACCATTCCTAAATCTTACTCCCCACACAGCTCAAACTTTACCCACTTTTTTAAGCTTCCCTCCATAGCTCTGCTTAAAGTTTTTCTCCCCCAAACTGTCTATATATAAAACCTATGTATATAACACCTGGATCTGACCTGTTACCGCTTCTTGATCTACCTGGTATTCATTCAACTTACATGGATACATCTTTTACTCAACTACGTCTGTGCCCTGGAGCTGACATTTCTTGGCACATATTTAGTCCTCAGTACCTATTTACTCTATGAATTAATGAATGAATGAATAAATGAATGAATGAGTGAAAATAAGTGCAAATTCTTTCCCATATTCCTAAGACTTGGTCTCATGCTCTATTCCACTCCCTGATTAATCTCCTGCCACCTTGTTTCCCCTTCCCCACAAACCAATAGTTAGTTTAGGGCCCCAATCCTTTTATGCAACTGTTCAACTTAAAATACACAAAGAGGCCAGACTTTGGGGAAATATAGAGGGCTATATTCCTAACAGACTCAGCAAAATTAGAACTGTAAAGACCTAACTTACATTCAGTTGACTAAGACTGCCAGCTTCCTGGGTTCATTCCATACCTATACATTTTGTCTCTTAATAAACAGGGCCAGTCATCACTGTATTGTCTTCCGCTGTACACAGTGTGCACTACTCTAACCCAAGATCTAATGTCTGTGTCTTATTTTACATAATGCTGTGACACCACATGGCAGCTAAATTCTAAGTGTCATGTTGTTTCAGTTTTGAAAATGCCACTTCAATCTAGAAGTTAGTGCTTCAAACTGTAACTATTCAGAATAATGGAAAGCTTTCTTTCATGACAGATCATTTCTTACCTGTCTAAATTCAGATTCTTGGTTTGTCATTGGATGAGATAAATGAATAAGTTTTGTCTCTCTAATGGTTAATTAAGTTGTATGACTTCTTTCAAAATCCTGTAGGAATATAGAGGGCCATTTCCTAAAGGATGCAAATGAACCAGTTTAAAGAAAGAACTATCCGATTATTAAGAGCATTGTAGGATGCGTGAAGTCAACCATTGGTGATCTTCTACCTCTCTAAGGACCCTTTGTCAATCACCTTCCTATTCTCACCCTCAGTATGTTGTTCCCCAAAACTTCTAGTCTCACTGTTCACCTCTTCACATTGTACAGACTCTCCGCCAAAGAGATCAACTCCTTTTTTCCTCAAACGTTCCAAAATATGAATTTAATCATTCTTGATCCTGAGGTTCCAATACGTAATCCAACTAGATGTCAAACATGACATGACCAGATAAACTTGCTATCTCAATTCCTAATAAAATTCCTTTCCCTCTATCCCCTCTCTCAGTAAAGAGAAAGCTGTCTGCCCACGTGCAGCTCCAGAGAGGAATTTGGGGGAAGCTTCACACGTCTCCACCTCTTCCCTCATCGCCTTCCATCAGGCAATATATGTTGGCAATAAATTCTCTCATTACTATCCCTAAACCTTACTGATTCTTCCATCCTTCTTACTGCTACTCTCATCACTTCTCCCCTAGTAACTACTGAATTATCTATTGAAAAAAGACCTAATCACATCATTCCCTACTTAAAATCCCTCCCACGCCAACTATTTTTTTTTATAAGTAAACATAATATGGCATACAAATATCTCTGCCTCCTTATCACAATCATCTCAAGCGTTCACTGCCCTCTCAGGAAGTTTCCCGTGACTCGGCAATCTGGATTAAGAACCCTGCTTGGGATTCTAGAAAATGCTCTGTGTTTGGAATCAGACCACGTATTGCCATGTACTGTATAATTAATTGACTTGACTATCCTGCCATCTAAAGAGTGAACCCCTTAAGGGCAGGGACTATATCCTCATTAAATTTTAAATTCCCAGCACTTAATATAATAACTGGTGGAGAGTAAGCAACTAAGAAATATCTGGTGAACAGAAGAAGTGAATAAATAAAAATGACAAGGCATTTTTCTTACATATAGGAAATGAGTGTTGGGGTGGGTGGAAAGAAAATGTAATAGGAAAAGAAAAAGAGAGACTTCTAAGATGAAAAGAGGGGAACTAAAGGACTGGGAAAAGACCAACCTTCTCTTCCAGCCTACAAATGGCTTAAATTGCCACAGTGGCTGGTAGAAACCCTTTATGTTCATAATCCCTTTTGTCCTTGCTCCTGAATCTCAGATGGTTGAACACAGCATAGAATTCTCTTTAAATCCTGAGCCTGGTAGCAGAATGAATTAGAAGAAGTATTAAATCTTTTTTCTCTCCTTCAACACTGAGAATTGTTTGCATTATGCTGAAAAGGAGCCATTTTGCAGCTCTATTCTTCATCAATATGTTCCCTACAGACTTGCTGAATGCAGCAAAATTAAAACATCTCTTTTTCACTGGCTTTCTCCAAAGAAGAAAAAAGGGAAATTTAAAAAGAATTTTTAATAATCACAGAAATCCTTGGCATGAAAAAAACACAACAACAATGTATTAGAAAGTAGGCATGAAACAAAATTCAGTCCAAGGCCTGAGATTCAAAAGTCGTCAGGGCTACTACCCTTCTCATGGGCAAGGAAGTGATAAATTAGGACATCTTATGAACTTGGAGCCAAGAGATCTTGATTTCAAGTCTTTATTTTGGATACATCACTCAAATTCTGGCTCCAGCTCCACATTGTAAATTAGGGCTACCTCTCCAGCCAGCCTTATAAGATTATTTTAAGAATCAAATTCATGCATTCTAACATGTATTTTAACAAATACTTTTTGAATGTCACTATTCTAGACATCCTTGACACAGCCCTCCTAGAACTCACATTCTAGTAAGACAGACAGACAGGGGCACCTGGGTGGCTCAGTCGGTTAAGCATCTGACTGTTGATTTCAATTCACGTCATGATCTCCAGGTTCATGAGATCAAGCCCCATGACTGGCTCCATGTGCTGATGGTGCAGAGCCTGCCCGGGATTCTCTCTCTCTGCTCCTCCCCTACTCGCTCACCCTCTCTCTCAAAATAAATAAATAAATAAACATTAAAAAAAAGAAACAGAGAAAGACTGAAATCAAGTAAGTAGATGGATGTATACCTTCAAGGAATTATGAGTGCTCCTAAGGAAAGTATACCAGAGTTAGGGGACAGAGAATGATAGGGCAGGCATGCATTTGTTGGGGAAAGGGAGGCTGGTTCTCTCTGAGGAACTAGTTTCTGAGAGGAGATCTGAGTGAAGTGAGAGAATAAACTGTGTTAAGAGCTATAAGAAAAACATTCCAGGGGGAGGAGCTGCAAGGAAAGGTCCTGAGGTAGGCACATGCTTACGACTTTTCAGGAACAGTAAAGACACCAGGGTGGTTGAAGCCAAATGGCTGAAAGGAAGAAGAGGAAAGAAGCTTAGAGAGACTGGGGACAGACAGGATAAATATGTGAAAATATTTTGTAAACTATTACTGATTACAAAATTGTAAGGCTGATTCACCACAAATGGCATGAAAGACTGGCATCATTCTTCAGAAATTTTAAATGGTTTGCACTTAACACTTTAGACCTTGAAAGAATGTCACTCTTTGATGGATGACTTTGTCAAATGAGCTACCCTTGCCACACATGAGCACACATGCACACATGCACAGTACAGAGTTTGTCTCCACCCTCTACATCCTGTGATTGAACAGTCCGGGATTTCTCATTTTCCTTAGACACTAACAGTGCAGCAGTAAGAGCAAATAGTGCCACGGAGATCTCCAAAGTCATGACTTTTATTGATTCTCAAGCACTGGCCAGGCCCTTGTTGAAACTGTAGCCTCACCTTGGTTCTACCATTAGAAAACAACACAGAAAACTTAGAGATGAGTAAAACCAAAAATGACAAACATCAATCAAAAGATTTACGTAGGAAAACTAAAGAAACAAATAAATGAGCTAGGACACACATGGAGATTATAAAGAAAATCCATAAGGAGAAAGAGGACAGACCAATTTTTATCTGTTAAATGACAGCTGAGGTTGGGCCACTAGAGTAGACAATGATATAACCAGATCCCCAGAGAACATTTGGTTCTATAGGGATCTCAAAAATATTCAGCCCACAGAGAGCTTAAAAATAACAGGAACTTCAACATAGTGAAATCCACAGCTACGGTTTTAGAATTCCTTTTCCCTGACCCTCTCCTTTGCTACTTACATCTGCCCCTCAAGCAGACGCATCTGCCACCTCAAACCCGATCCTTCCACAGTCCTCTTGTTGTCTCGCAAATGTTGCTCTCAAGCTCGCTCTCTCCTATGTTTACTGCCCACTTGCTTTTTGTTAGATATCTCTCATGGTATGTCTTTCTGTGCTAGTTTCTCAATGTATCCATGAACAAACTCATCTTCATCTTCCGTCTCCCCCAAATCAGTTTTCCTTCATGACTCCACGACTTCTGTTCTGTGCACTAAACTTCTCGGTAACTCAGGCTCAAATCCTCAAAGATCTCTCTGAGGCCTCTCCTCTCACCTCCTCCCAAGTTCAATCAATTATTAACCTCCATTAATTCTCCATGAATGTCACTTGTCCCCTTCCCTCTGTTGGCCCTACTCTTCTCCTCCTGCCTACAGACTAGTGAGGGCCTTTGCAGCATACCTCTTCCTCTGGCCTCTCTCCTTTTAACGTATTTAATAAAACGCCACCAGGGGATCTTCCAAAGTTTACCTCTAATCAGGCCACTGCCCTCCTCAAAAAATCTCTGAAGGTTCTCCAAAGCTGAAAAACTAAAAGCCATGCTCCTATGCCTCAAATTCAAGGTTCTCCGTAGTGAAATCTAAGCCTATCTTTCCAGCCCTTTCTATCTTTCCCTTCTTACCCCTCTCCCACATACTCACCCCAGCCTGTGAAATGGCCCGCTGTCCTCTAAACAGCTCCCAGTATTTTCCCTGCTGCTCTTGATTTGCACCATCTTCGAACCCAGACTTCCATCCATATTCACCTTTTAATATTCATATTCTATTTCTGTTTTAAAGCCAACCCAAAATACCACCCCAGGAAGTCATTCCCCAAAATAGACGTGATCTCTCTGGCTTCTGGTTCCCAGTGGTTGGCTAATCATGCATGCATCTATTCACACCAGTAAGTATTTAGTGAGTACCTACTATGCAGTTTACCTCACATTATGGTTAATTATGTCCCTTTCTGTTTCTTCACTTCCCACTTTCCTCTCATCCTACTAAACTGAAAGCCCACAATCATAAGCTCACACAACTGTAAGCTCACAAAAGATATCCGAATACAGGTAGCTTTCAGTTTTATATTCTTTTTGGAACCTACCACAATGGCAGACAGTAGGAAACTAAATACATTTCATCTGCATAGAGAAATGTTGGATTGTTGTACCCTAAAGTGGAGGCACTATCTCAGCTCTCTTGCAAAAGAGAGAAATGGGGAGCACTCACCCCACGCCTTGCCCCCATCCATCTTAGAATTCTCTTCCCTTGAAATCTCATGGTCTACAGCAGGTTTGTGGACTCCCTTGCACTGGTTCTTGCTTCCTTCCACTGGTGTCTATTACAGTGTGGTTAGACAAGGAACACGGGTCTATAGTGCTCTTACATCCAGTCTGCAGGTCTTGTCTTAGAATGAAGCCAAGCCAAGGGGACACAGAACACATTCCAGGCACCTTGTAGACTTGGACATGACAAGGCAAGCAGAATGGAAATCTCTGACTTTGAGCTCATCAGCAGTGGAGGCTCATCCACTTCAAGGTCACTGAGGTCCTGGGGAAGCCATGGCTGAGAGCCCAAGTCCTGGCTCTATTTACCGTCTGACTCCTGACAAGATATATGAGATCTGTCGGAACAAAAGAAAACACATTGAGAGAGAGAGAGAGAGAGAGAGAGAGAGAGAGAGAGAGAGAGACAATATTAAAACAAAATTAAGGAGATGTCAAAAAAGAAAGTTCACTTGGGGGTTGAAGAAGTTATATGACCATTTTGAGAACATGTCAATTTGTTCTATCAGTGCTTCTAAAACTACCCCAATCACATATCCAAGGGTATTACAGATATAAAAATATCAAAAGAGAAGCCTGAAAAGGAATTCAGACAAAATTAGAAATTAGGACCTGTATAAGTTTGCAGACTGATCAATACCTTACTACCTAAATTCCATGAAAAACCCCAAATTTGAATAGTTCTTCGTCTCCAGATTTAGGAACATTTGATCTCGAAGACTATACAAATACCTTCCTTCTATGATTCAACATGTTCCAAATACTCTTCATTGACAGTGCTTGGTATAACAGAAGGTTATTTCTGTTTTCGTTGTTGTTCCCTGACTTTAGGTAAGAAGTGTAATGGCATATTCATTTGGAATTTCATGTGCATTCTACTGATGTCAGTAGATTGGCATTAATTATACTGGAAAGGAATATTTGATGTATCTAAAAAAATCAGTCATGTGGAACAGTACACAGCCTCAGGTTTTAGGTACAAATTCTGAATCTTAATTCAGAAAGCCTGTTACTCATATAACCCCCACTGTGTAAACTCTCTGACCTTCAGATAAAGCCTCGGTAATGTTTTACATTTATTCCATAAAGCACTAGAATGAGAGACAGTGTATGCTTGCTTCCCTGAAGCTTTCATCATTCTCCAGTGTTTTATGGTAAAATTTGTTTCAATTTCTGGGCTGCAGAGTCAAAATGCTGTGACCAAAAGCTATGGGTCATATTTTCTTTATATTACAGAAGATCTGGATTGATCATCTTTTTGTGTGCAGTATATATCAGAGTAGCAAGGAATGTTTTTCCATTGTACAAAACTTCTCCCAACAAACACCCCCAGCAATATATTTTTTAACACCTAACCCAAATGCAACTCCCACAGATAATTTCTTTCAGTGTATAACAATCCATAAAGTTCAAAGTGTTCTAGAACTTTTCAAAACTACAATCTGAAACTACAATTCACGCTGCATGCCTACACATGCACGTAGGCACCCACACACATTAAGCAGCCTTTCAGCCACCTCAACAATGGATCCCACGGATAGGTTCTGAGAACCAAGATGGACAGGTGGAGGCAGGATAAATTTGTGGTTGTGAAATGAGAAGCAAAGGAGACCCACCGAGGCCATTCTAGAACAGCAGTGATCTGTGAGCCAAAGAGGCTATTCACAGAAACATCCAAGACAAGGGAGACTAGGTAAAACACCATGTCCCCGGAAAAGATCTTTAACCGGGTTAAGCAAGTCTGAGAGGGTGAACAGAAGGCTCAGGCTTGAATTCTCTGAAGCACCAACATGATGTAAAGCAGGACCACATTCCATGGAAGACTGGACTTTGCCTGTAGGTAAGGAGGGTACTCTTATAGCTAGGACGGCTACTCACACACAAGGCGTTTTTTAGACAGGCTACAATTCCACTCTGAAAAAATGGTTATGAAAATTGTCCTATACTTAAAAGACTGGTATGCAATTATTAAACATGATGTTAAAAGATTCTGATTACATGGGCGAAAGTATGTATTTTAATAATAAATAAAAAGAAGATAGCAAACTAAGTAAATACAACATAACTGCTAAAAACCTAATTATGTATTAAAAAGAAGGCTGACAAAACTGGTGCAGCCACACTGGAGAACAGTATGGAGATTCCTCAAGAAGCTAAAATTAGAACTACCCTACTATCCAGCAATTGCACTACTAAGTATTTACCCAAAGGATACAAAAATACAGGTTTGAAGGGGTACATGCACCATAATGTTTATAGTAGCATTATGAACAACAGCCGAACTACAGAGAGAGCCCAAATGTCTATCAACTAACGAATGAATAAAGAAGATGCAATGTATGGGCATATATGAGTATATATGGGTATACATATATGTGTGTATATATATGTGTGTATATATATATATGTATATATATACACACACAC
Organism: Paguma larvata; assembly: GCA_030068075.1. Taxonomy (NCBI): domain Eukaryota; kingdom Metazoa; phylum Chordata; class Mammalia; order Carnivora; family Viverridae; genus Paguma; species Paguma larvata. The sequence goes on from CM057836.1 coordinate 32,774,164, forward strand.
ACACACACACACACACATATGTGATGGAATATTACTCAGCCTTCAAAAAGAATGAAATCTTGCCATTTGCAATGACGTGGGCGGAGCTAGAATGTATTATGCTAAGCTAAATAAGTCAATCACAGAAAGACAAATACCATATGATTTCACTCATGTGTAGAATTTAAGAAACAAAACAGATGAACATACCAGTTGGGGGCAGAGAGAAGAGAGGGAAACAGACAAGATATCCTTAATGATAGAGAACAAACTGTAGGTTGACAAGGGGAAGTGGGTGGGAGATGGGCTGGGTGGGTATTAAGGAGGGTACTTGTGATGAGTACTGGGTGTTGTACGTAAGTGATGAATCACTGAATTCTACTCCTGAAACCAATATTGCACTGTAGGTTAATTAAAGTTTAAATTTAAAAAGAGAGAGAAAGAAAAGGGCTGACAGATTGCACCAAAATTTTAATTAAGATGTTATAATGATGGTGATGTTTTTCTTTTTCATCATCGTTTTGTTTTATTGTTGCTTCATTTTCTGAATCTGTGCATTTTTTAATATTTTCTTCCTGTACATGAATTATTTTAATAATAAGAAAAGTACCAATAAGTCTTGTTTTTTTTTCTAGGTTATAACACCCAGCATTGTGCTGTCACAACAAGAGCTCAGGAGTGGGAATTGGAGCTCCCGAGTCTGAGAATAAAGCAGATGTCGTCTGACGGTGCCACCTAACCTCTGTAATAATAACCATCATCTCTGACCTAGTGAAGACACTCTTTACCCATGGCATCTCATCAAATATTCACATCAGTGAAGTAGAGAGATCTTGTTCCACCAATATATAGATGAGTAAGCTGTGACATGAAGAATTCAAGTAACTGCCCAAGATTACAGCTAGCAAATGGCAGAACTAGGAACAGAACTCAGAACTGGCTGTCTCCTGACCTTTTCAACCATATAGTAAGGATATGCTGTGAGTCTCGAACCTTTCTACTTATGCATTCCCATGAAGACAGGACTCTGTCTTAGTTTTGCTCACTGATATAGCTCAAGCACTTAGACCAGTGTTTAGCACATAGTAGGTATTCAGTAAATATTTGTTAAAGTGCCTACACAGGAGATTGAAATTATGGTTTTTGAGATCTCTGGAACAGCTCCCAAAAGTCACCTTCTACAAGCTGAAATTTCTTTCAAGTCTCATAATTTAACTTAAAACTTTATGTGGACTTTGTATTCTACCCCATAATATTACATACATGGTTTAATAACAACATCACAGTATGTGGTTTAACCTAAATATCATGATTCAAACTATTCAACTCTTAAGTAACTTCGACTCCCCTTTCCCTCACCGAATAAGTAATCCTGGTGCTCCTGGAAGATTCAATATATTTATCATATGGTTTCTAGGGTGCCCGGCACACCTCACATACCACCATGTGTCCATAGTTGGGCTGAGGAGCTTGGACCTAAGTGGTCTCAAATGTCCTCACCAGTTCAAAAATGCTTTGCTTTTGGAACAGAGTACAATCCACCAGATAAAAGTGACCTGGTGACACATACTGCAAACATCTTTGTCCTGGACATAAAGATGTTATCTCCTTCATCTAAGACTGCATTAGGTTTTTTTGGCAGCTGAAATTAAAATGAGTTCATTTTAAGCTTATAACGAACCCCTAAACCCCTAGATCTTTCATATAGGAACTGCTGTAAGTCAGATATTCGTCTTACACTGGCCCCTTTTTATTTTTTGGACATGTGTGCAAGATCATACATTTCCTCCCTGATAAAATTAATCATTAGGTTCAGGTCATCATTCCAGTCTGTTGAGAGTTTTATTGACCCCAGTTGTGTCATCTATCACAGTATCCATCAGACAGAAAACTGTCAGATATGCCTTTCACATCTTCATCCAAAGTATTCACAAAATAAAAACGTAAGTAAAAATAGTATAGGACAGAGCTTTAGGGCTTGCCACTAGACACCTTCACCTAGGTCAAAGATTATCATGACCAAGAGGAAACACATGTGAGGATATATCCAAATCCTAGTGTGGGCATGAGATATTTTTATGTTTTCAAAAGAACAAGAATGAGCTTTAAAGGACTAGACACACTGAACTAGGATGACAAAGAATAATTCATCAACATTCTAGGTACTGTTGATCAATTACCTGTGAATCTGCCCATCTGCACTTTCATCTGTTTATGTCTACAGGACATAAAAAAAAAAATGTTGACCGCATGCACTTCTAAATCGGGATCTCTGATGAACCATTCTAGTAGTGTGTTTTTTAATGAGGCTAATTTGGCATTATTTAGTTTCATTGCTTTTTCTCTGAGAGTTCAAAAACAGTAGGCATTTTTTTTTTCTGGAAATTAAGATACATTTCGCTGGTATAAAGATTCTGGAATTTTCCTTTTATCCATCACTTTTAAGATCACTTTTATCTATCCGGAACAGATGTTTACGGAACCCCACTTACACCCCCTCAGTCTTCCCTGAAGGTCGCTGTGCTCTTTCTTCCTTCATATCTGCCAGAGGACGTTCTCTGCCAATGGAGCCTGCTAAATCCACAAGCAGGGTGACTGCGTCCCCTGGGAGAGACAGTTCTGAGCAATGTCTCACAGTCTCTCAGAAGGACTGGAGACAGCACGAATATAATCCCCAACCGGAGTAATTCACTACTATGTACCTCTGCTTGCTTTCCTCCTTTCCTCTCACTTTCCCAATCCCGTTCTGTTTCCTGGGATCACTTCCCAAGAACCTACTTGCAGCCAAATCCTTATCTCTGAGTATGCTCTGGGGAAAATCAAAACTAAGACACAGTCTTCAACCTCCCAGCACTCTCCCATCTGTGTGATTTTTCTAAAATTACTGAAAGTGTTTTCCCAATCACATCGAATGTTGTTTTCATTACCCATAGATACAGTGTGTGTTTGGGCTTACAGACCAGAAATCACCGAAAACCTATGTGTGGGTGCTTTCCTACCACTACTCCATCTCTTTTGTGCCTCAGTGGTCCTTAGTCAATTTTATTTTACATTTTTCAACATGAAAGTCATTCATCTTGCTGCAAAAGAGGAAAACAAAATACCAGTTAAGCAGTACTTTCTCTCTCTCTCTCTCACAAGATACCTCAAGGTCATATTGAAAGTCTTCAAAACAAGAACTCAAGGATAAATTTGTATATATATATATGTTTAAATATATATATATATTTCTAAAACTAAGCAAAACCCAAATAATCAGTTGAAAAGTTAAATTAACTATTTATAAGATAGTTAGCATCTATCTGTAACTAACCAAGCAGTTTAGCCAGTGGGAATATTGTTTTTATAATCTAAGGGTCTAAATCCCAAATTAGGGTTCTATTACTCTTTGAACAAACACTTCTTTAGTTCTCAATATGTCAGGCACTGTGCTAGAAAATGGGGAGCTACATCTAAGAACAAGATCTGTCCCCTGACGACAAGGACCTTACAGCTGAGTGGACAGTGTTGAGGGTAGGTATGGGGAGGGGCAATCTGTTTGACCATTCCACATCTTTCCCTACAGCCATTCGAGTAGGGTCTGGAATTTCTATGCTAAATTGATACTTAACACATATCCTAAAGCTTCTGAGTCCTTTTAATGAACTGGCATATTCTTCCTCCTTCACCTTTTTACCCAGATGATAATACCGAATATTCCTCACAGCTCCCAAAATTCTTTGTGATGTTCTAGTCCCTCTTAATTCTCTTCCACTGGGATGTTTCATTCGGCTGAAAGTAAACGGCACCTTATTAAAGGTACAAGAGGATGAGGCTGTAGGCAGAGGCAGTGAGGTGAATATGCTGAGTCTAAGCAAAATGGTTGGCATGGGATGCCGGCCAGGTTAGCACATTATGTCCAAAATGACCACCTTGTGGTCAAGAACATCCGCCTTAAAAAACAGAACACCAAGGGTGCCTTTTCTGAAACTGCCACAAAGCAGATCTATTCCAAATGTGCCTGGCACTAAACTGCACTAAATCCTGGTAAGAAACTGCGGTCCCACAACACTGGTTTCATGCGGTAACCCGGAGAACAGATTTAGGAATATGTTGCTTCAGATACGGCCTGTCTTTGCAAGAAGCCTTTTCAGGCTGCATACAAAAAGTGCACTACAGACATAGTGCATGCGATTTTGTACACCATTTACAATGACCTTTTTCAGAAAATGCACTGTTGACATGATTCATTCTTTTTTTAGACTAGCATAGCAGTGGCTTTTAGAAAACTCAGCTATTGAAATACCTGAGTTTAAAAGAAGAAAATCCGCTTCCTATTATGTTTCTTTCATTAAAGTGAGTCAGATGTATCATTGCTATTTAAGTAGAATTATTCAACAGATTTGTTTTGGAAGAAAAAACACTTCAGGAAACACGGTAAGAGGTTTTCAAGCCCTTGCTACAGAAAAAGTTTCGTACTAATGTCCCATTTCCCCCCCTCCCACTGAATAAGCCTGATACCCACTGGCTGATGAGATGACACATTACAGAGCTAGAGACATTTTGGTTTTCTGTTCCTTTGAGTAACTTTGTGGCCTTAATAGAGTCACTTAATTTTCCTGAAGCTCCATTTCCTCTGTTTCAAAATAGACTCTTTAAGGATGAAAAGAGGGGTGCCTGGGTGGCTCAGTCGGTTGAGCGTCCAACTTCGGCTCAGGTCATGATCTCGTGGTCCGTGAGTTCGAGCCCCGGATCGGGCTCTGTGCTGACAGCTCAGAGCCTGGAGCCTGCTTCGAATTCTGTGTCTCCCTGTCTCTCTGCCCCTCCCCCTTCATGCTCTGTCTCTCTCTGTCTCAAAAATAAATAAACATTAAAAAAAAAAAAAAAGGATGAAAAGAGATGATATGCTTACAATGCCTGGCATATAACTGGCACTCAGTAAATGATGGTGTAATGGAGTTAATAACTGCAACAGAAGCAGCGATTCCCTGATACCTTACAACTCAGGCCACTGCTCAGGTGCTCTTACAAGCTGCATGCTCCCTGGTTCTGGGAGCACGCAGCTTTGGGAGATCTCCTATTAATGTTCATTCCTAGTATCTTAGGCAACTGAAGTTTTCGTGCATACACAGTGAATCAGGATCAAGGACAATACCAACTTAATCCAGTTCGTGAGGTGGTCATCGCAATGACTCCGGCATGCCTACAGGTAATGTATTATTCACAGAGATTTTTCTCCCCTTATGATTGAGGGTAAAGGAGAGAAGTCCTCGTCCCTCCCAGAATGGTCTCTTTTTAGGGGATGCATCTGTCCAGCAAATATTGTTTATATAAATCAATTCTTACTTATTAAATCTTATTTAATCAGAGATTCTTATTAAAGTGTGAGTTACTCTGAAATTTAACTCATCTGAGACGGGTATTTTCTAACAACATTAAATGCTAAAGAGTAAAAACCCTATCCTGGCCAACATACAAAATGTTTGATATACAACTTAATGTCAAGATATGCGACACTTCTAGACTAAACACTCAGTGTTTGTCAGATTGTTTTACTTGTCAGCCACATGACTGTATAGTAAATTATACTGTCAGAAAGCATTTCTTTGAAAGGGTGTTTCTTTTGTTGGTTTGCCTGCCTCTGCCGTAAGACTAATTAGCCATGACAATTAGCATAGGTGCAGATCCGAAAAGAAATAGAATTAGCTGAAACGAAACCATGCTACAGGCAAGTCATTGTAAGAAAAATGAAGCATGAGACCTAACACAGGCAGAAAGGCTGTACCTCCTCAGGCTCACAGCCACCGAATACATCCTTTTTGACACTTGCTGGAATGATAAACATTTTACAGTCTGGTAGGTAGTTTTTAAAGAGAGCTTGCACAAATGGCATTTTAATACCGAAGACGATCCATATTTATAAATATTATACATTTCAAGGAAAACATTCAGACAATATGAAAGAACTCGGAGACAAGAAAAAATACGTAAAATTCAAAATTTATAAGAAAATCAATATGAAACCTTATTTTTGGATGTGTGGGTACTGTTGTACTACATTTAAAACAGATCAGAATTCTTCATTGATAGTTCCAAAATATGAACTCTAAACAGAGTTTAGAAGCAGAAGCTTTTTTGTAGCAGAAGTATTTCCACACACTGGTTTCCATGGTTTATTCGATGCATAAATATTCCAGTAGACGACTAAAGTACCTGAAATAATTTAACAATTTGTCATCTGGTAGCACCTTGGACCTCTGCAATTCTTTCAAGGGCTTTCATTGTTTAGTTTGGGGGGCTCATTGGGACCTACAGTTTCCTTAGATTATGGATTTCTTTTCAGAACAATAAACAAACACACTGAATTTTTGAAGGGAATAAAAAGCAGAGATGAAACACCACTTGCTGTGAAGGTCATGACCACTGCTATGAGAAAAAGTTTCTTCTCTTTAGGTGCGAATTGGATTGAGTTTATGATGATTCTGTGGAATGTCACGTCTCAGAGATGAGGCTAAGTCAGAGAAAGATACGAATGCTCAGGGTAGGACCATTTTAATTCGCCACAACCCACCTTGGTATTTTATACTCATGTAAAGTATTTTCCTCTCAGTTAAAAAAAAATCCATTGTTCTGGGCTCTCTGGGTTTTTTTTTAAAGCTACATAAAAATAAGTAATTTAGTCTTGCTGCTTGCCTCTGAAGCAGGACAGATGTTTAAAAAATTACAGTTAACTTCGATATATGCAAATCTTGTTTTTCCTAAAGGGAAAAAATTGCTAATGATGTTCTTACAACTACAAAGTTCTCTTCACCTGAGGAGGTCATTTTAAGAATTACTTGTTATGCAAAGTGAATACAGAATTAATGCAGAACAGTCTAAATTGTTTCTTGGGCATATTACTCTAATGATGGGTAAATCTGAGGAAAATTACCTAGAAATATTCATTCCAGGGATTCCAGTGACCAGTTTTCCTGAGTCAATTCCTTAATTACTCAATAATATAGTTGCTACTACACCCCATTTCTACTGAGAATAATCTCGGTCACCAATTGGGTGAGTGGTTTCATTATCTTAAAACAGCTACAACAGGAACCTTTATAGAAACCATTACATTTCAGAGAGACTTATACCAGTTTTGAAGAGAGAAGATACAGTTTGGGGGGAAAAAAACAACAACTTAGGGAACAGGTATAAATTTAAGACCACCAGTCCATTCCTTTCATTACCTGCATGTTTGAAAACTCTGAATGATACTCGAAAGACCTGAAGACGGCTTTGTTTTCTTTTCTAATTCAATAGGAAGTTGAGAAAACCTGAGTCCATTAAGGGAAGAAAATCATCAAATCACAGGCCTGGGTGGCAAGAGACAGGGAGTGTGTCATCAACTGCATGAATGACTTGCACCGATATTTAGTCCCTCGGGACAGCGGTGTCTGCCATGGCAAAGTGCCGAGGGTGAACTAAGTGATCCCTAACACCGTTCTTTGTATTTACTGCTAGTAAATTTGGAGGACTCTTATCAGAAATTTTTTAACATGACAACTAATTTTATGAATATTTTTAAAGGTAATTAAGGTAAGAGGAGAGCCATATATTTGCATGTACATGAAATAAAAGTTCAGAAGGATACATAATAATTCATGGGAAGAGGTAGTGTGTGTGTGTGTGTGTGTGTGTGTGTGTGTGTGTGTGTGTGTCTATGGAGAAGGGGGAAGTGTTTCATCTCCTCTTATTCTCCTGAAATTTAAGAATCTTTACACCATGAGCATTTAACTTTTTCAATTAAAATAACTTAAACCAAAGATACATGAAAACTACAGTACATATATTTCTTCACAATTACTATTTCTGAATTTCAAATATAATTATTCCATGGCTGTAGTGATGTGTTTTTTTCTTTTTCAGAAATATTTAGGTTGAGGGTTGTCTTAACCCCGATGTTCTCCTCCTTTCTGTCTGCTTATCCAGTTTCTACTTCCAAGTCCTGTTCACACATCACCTCCTCCTCCTCCTGCCCTGGCTTTTCATAAGCAGCTCCGCGCCAGTACTTGCATACTAATGCAGTCATGTTCTAGGTCTCTCTCTCCCTAGGCCCCAAAGACAGAGACCTTGTCTTACTCTTTATTTCCTCCCAAATTCTTAGCACAATGCCTGGCATTGGAAAGTGACTCTGCATATTTTATTCCTGGAACACACCATGATGAAATCTGACACCTGAGATTTTTACTTTTTATGCCATTTACTTGAGATTTTTTTTTATGCCATTGAAAATATAAGGAGAAAGAAAAAGTAAAATCCTATTGCATACTATAAACATAAGCACCTTGTGGAAAGTAACAATTTGAGCTAATGTCAGTGGAAGTATGTTAATCAATAAGGAGCTCATTCTTTAGGACTGGTTTGCCTGGGCTTCCCGGATAGACTCAGATTCACTGACAATCATCTAAAGGGACTCTATCACCAAAATTTGTAAAAAGAATTTTCCAATCTAAAATTATGCACTAACAGGAATTTAATGAAAAATAGTGAAGCATTCATTAGGCTGGGTGTAAATACTAAGAATAAGAATTGTGAACTATGTCTCTCTGTACACGATTGCCAAGGTTAGCATCAACAAGCAGGCTATTTCTGAGACCCAAGAGTGAATCAAAGAAGCAGCTGATTTGTAATGGGCAATAACTTGTATAGTCCAGGAATTGGAAACATGGAATCAAGTTCCCTTTTTATTACTCACTCTCTGTGCCAATTTGGACAAGTCACTTTAGTTATGTGAGCTTAATTTCCTTATTTATAAAATAACATATACCATGCCTACCTATAGGATTATTGGAAAGATTAAATGCCCTAGTTTATATAAAACCAATGCATAAGCTATTTATTGTATATGGCTATAGAATACTATTATTCATTATAGGGATTTCTTCTCAATAAAGTCTTCTAACCTGGCCTCCGTGGGATGGGTGGAAGTACATGGTGGAGTGGGAACATACCAATGCATGAAACCAGAAGTCCTCTAGCAGTCTTTGTTCCTGTCTTTCTAACTGGTAGCTTATGGCAGTGTCTTAACCTCCCTGCTTTGGTTTCCCACTGGGAAAAAAAAGAATGATATTACATTTGCATAGCTTCTACTTCCAAGTCTCTCCTTTCAGGTAAAGTAATCAAATGGAAAAATGGTTGTGAAATCCTTTGCAAAAACCAAGAGCCTTCAGCTCAGACAAGCACATTTGTGTCTTGAAAAGTGAGTGGCAGAAAGGTAAAGTGGCTCATGCCAGGATGTTCAGCTTACTGTTGTATGAAACTAGGCTAGAGACTCGTTTCAAGTTCCTTCTACTACACTATCTATTTGAATAAGTAGATCAGGTACATAAAATATTGGTCGAAAAATATAGAACACTACATGAACTTTCTAATATAAAAAAAAAGCAAAAAATATTTATATGCATAAATAGGTTAAAATAAGATTCGGACACCGAGGCATTACCGTTCAGTTACATTTTGTATAAGGCAAAACACATTTACTGTATATGTTTGACAATGACTTCACTGACCAGTTCTTCAGTTACTACTGGTTTCCAGCCTCTCATCTACTTTCCATCAAAATTAAAAACTCTTTATTTCCAAGTCTGTTTGGGTACAGCTGCTGCTTGTCCTGCTTGTACAAACAAGGATTGATTTCAAGACTGGTCTCGGTCTTGTCCAAAAATGTTCTTGAACACTAACCAACTGGAAAAACAACCTGACTTTCTTGCAGTCAAAGTTTCTAATGAGTGAACTTTATCTGTGAAGGGATAATCAGTTGCAATTGCTTGTTTATTTTTTTTTGTTTTGATGCGTTTTATTTTTTAAATTATATCAACTTACCATAGAACACCTTTTCTGAGGTGTTGCAAGTTTCTACTGAGTTCAGATGAAAAAAGGAAGATTCTTAAAATTCTTTTAATATTTTGAGAGAACAATAAGAAAATGACTTTTTCATATGCTGGTAACTACAAAATGTTATATTGTGCCTCTTTTGTATTCACTTCTCTCTCTAGGGATAATCTTTATGCCTTATTCAAATTTACTATTATGACACCAAAAAATGGCTCCAAACAAATTGCTGATCCTTGTTTACACACACAATGGGATTTGAAATATAAATCTTCACATTATCAGAGTTTATAAAATGTCATTCCAGTATATGATAACTTCCTGTTCCATATTTTGGGTCAACATCTGAAAGAAATCATTCTATTATGACAAAATACTACAAACATACCCTCTTTCCAAAAAAACTTACCTTTTACCAGATTTGAGACAAAAACCTCAGACTACTACTGCCCTCCTAAGTTGTAGCTATTTGTTCACATTCTCCTCCAACACTGGGTCACGAACTCATTAGGGCAGGGCCCATGCATAAACCATCTTTATAACCCAAAGAGCTTAGCTCTCAGGAGGTGCATCAAAAGAGTTTGCAGAGTTGAGTTTACATAACAAGTGATGTATGCTATGCTACACTTTTATAACTTTATCCTCTGTATTATTAACCTCCTATGGACACAGAGAAGATATCCCGAAGAGCATGCCCTCACCAGCCATAAACACCTCCTCAGCCTGACTCCTTCTGGAGACCAGGACATACCTGCTACTCCTTATCCTCACACCAGCACAACTATATAAAGACAGAGCAGAAGAACCAACACATTCAAGGGATCAGTAGCTACCATGACCATATATCCCAACTTTCCAGGGATAGGCCCTATTAATGTGCATTGTCCTGGCATCTATTTTGGCCTAGTGAATCCCTTTTGCCCTCAAAAATGTTGTCTTTTGGCTGATTACTTATGTGGTCCTCTTATTAATAGCCATGTTTCAACCGTGTCCTTTTTTTCTTTACTTGTAGACCTTGAAGGGAGATTCTAAAAACACCAATGACAGGCAAAATTGTGCAGGGATCAAAGACAGGGTAACTGGAGGTTGAGTGGGACATTTTCTGTTGCCCCTTAATTAGTACCTAAAACCCAAAACTGAGAGTAAACAGACATAGAGTATGTCACGTTTTAAACAGAGTGGCCATTATTGAGAGTCAGAAGCCTATGTCAAAGCTCATTAGGAAGAGACAAACCTGCCCCAATACCCTCGAGTCATCAATCCATCCATCAATCCATCAATCCAAATCCCCGGCCCTAGCGCTCCTCTTAGCATGTAAACTGAAGTAGACAGAAGAAAGAAACATGGGAATCCAGAGTTATTGGCCTAGAGGGTGGGCCAGAAACCTAAGTGGAATTTAGACACTTCCCCAGTGATGGGGGAGGCTCTCAGGGGATCCTTCAGAGAGAAGGGGGCAATTTGAGAAGACACCATGATCTCGTTTCCCGAAGGATGTCTGCTTATTCAGAATACTTTGAGATCTTCCCCACTGCGTCTTCAGAACCAGGGGAAGGAAAGTAGCAAGAGAAAGCAGGACAGAGAGAAGAGGAAATCGTGGAGGGCCTAAACATCCTCTACTTGGAAGGGCAAAAAGTATGTCTTCCCTCAGGGTCATATGGACACAACATAAGCTGTCTTGCAAGTACCAGACCCAGGAAGGTTGACTGCCAGGAGAGGCACATTCAAAGAAGTGGAGTTCAAACCAGAGCCAGATTTCCTCCAAGGACAACTGTGTGGTAAGAAGATACCATGCCCTCCACACACACCTTCCAGAAAAGGTCATCCCAAATAGCCTCTGTCACACAGAGGCCATCAATAGCTAGGTAGTATTGTCCAGACTGGAAATAACAATGAAGAAGCCATGCAGGGGCAAGTTAAGGAAAAGACACTAGTACTTTCTCCTCCCCACCTGCCAGTATTAATATGTAAGAGGTACTAGAAAAAAGAGGAGGACACTGATGACAAACCTCAGGGGCAACACGACCCTTCTCACTCCAGGTCATTCGGAGCTATAAGATTTAAGTTAGGCAGGAGTAGAAGTCTAAACTGAATGTTTTTTATTTTTCTTAAGCTAGAAGTGACTGGGAGACTTCACATGCCTCCCAATGTGTCATTTAGGATGCCATTCAGCAATAAAAGTCACAATTAACAGAGTTGAAGGAAATAATGAGAGCAAAGATTCAAAATGTGTACCTTACCAAGTTGAGGCTAGCTACAAGAACTCAAAATCAAGATTTTTTTTTTTCTAAGTTTGAGCTCTGTAAATTTATCAAGTGCTCAGAGACAAGTATTCAAGGTTTTACGAGCCTGGAAATGTGCCCTGGCTTAGTGTACAAGCAAGGACTGACTTCTGGTCTGCAGCCTATGTTTATGTCCTATGCATTAAATGGCTGCTCAGCTATTCACAAATTCATACCAATGATTTAATTTAACAGCATCTGACCCACTGATTAGAACCTGGCTGTGACCTCAAAGCCTTGCCTGTTTGTTTTCCCAACCAGTTTTCAAGGTCATGTTTTTTCTGCTCCAAACCCCTGCCTAAGGCTTCAAAGGATTCCCAGCAAGAAGGAAACACAAGAGTATCTTCTGCCAGGTAGCCTGACTCCCAGGTAACAATACTTTCTGTCTTCACCTTCTGCATCTGTTTCCCCTACACTTCGGTGACTTCAGATTTGAGTAAAGGAGAACGTTCCTCAGAAAAATGTTAAGAACCCCTCGGGAAAGGTAGTCTAAGGGCCATATTTGCTGCACTTTCAAAGAGTATTCTTTTAAAAACATTCTATAACACTATATTAGGTCTACGGGTTTCAGAAATGGCTCTGATAAAAATGTTTAATCTTAGCATTAGTAATCTTAGTAAAGCTTAATCTTAGCATTAATGAGTATCCACCCAGGCTCACTCAGGATCGGCTCCCACTAAGCCAAAGGAGTATAAAGGTAGCTGAGTTCGGTCAAAAAATGGTTAAGTATTAACACTGTACTTATCTTACATGTGAGTGCCATGAACCTTTTTTTCTGTTTCACTGTAGCCTTGTCCCTTATGAGTTCCATAGCAAGGTCTTCATAAGATGGAAGTCAAATTAATGGTTGGCCTGGGGTCACAGACCTCTTGGCTCCTGACTTGATCGGAAACTTGGAACTAACCCCAAAGTTTCCATGTCTTTCTTGGGTTTTGACTCAGCAATATTCAATTTAGGGTACACCACTGTGCCAATCTTTTTGGTCCATCGCTACCCACAATTCCCATTATGGGAGAAAGATTAGCAATTACAAATCTCCACAAGTGCTGTAGTCTAAATTTAAAGGAACAAAGATTATCTTCCCTACATTTTCAATCCCTCTCAAATTACTTTACTTACATGTAGTGCCAACCCTTTAAGCTTCAGAAGATACGATGTAACTTTAACCAGGTGTGTGCACACATCCACCCCCTCACACACACATTTCACCCTCACTATGACCACCACTACCACTGGGCCAAGTGTACAATTTGGAAAACAAAGTACCAAATTCTGTTACTCACCAGACAGCTGAGAAATAGACTGGAAAGAAACTCCTTTAGCAGAATCAACCACAATGAGCAAAACACATCATAAAATGTTTGAATAGGACTTTAACAACATAATCTGAACCAATATACTTAATTTTGGTTTTGGCAGTTGTATTTGTTCTATCTAAAAATCTATGTTTTCTCATGCATTGTTGGTGAGAATGCAAACTGGCACAGCCACTGTGGAAAACAGTATGGATGTTCCTCAAAGAATTAAAAACAGAATTACCATATGATCCAGTAATTCTACTGCTGGGTATTTATCCAAATACAAAAACACTAATTCAAAGGGATACATGCACCCCTATGTTTACTGCAGCATTATTTCCAACAGCCAAACTATGGAAGCAGCCCAAGTGTCCATCCATAGATGAATGGATAAAGAAATTTAGTATTTCAGTGGAATACTACTGAGCCATAAAAAAATAAATAAAATCTTGCCATTTGTAACAACACAGATGGACTTAGAGGGTATAATGCTATGTGAAATCAGTCAGAGAAAGACAAATACCATATGATTTCACTCATATTTGGAATTTAAGAAACAGAACGAAATAGACTCTTAACTACAGAGAACAAACTGACGGTTGTCAGAGGAGAGGTGGGTGGGGAGAGGCGGAAACAGGTGAAGGGGATTAAGAGTACACTTATGATGATGAGCACTGAGTAATGTACAGAATTGTTGAATCACTATATTGTCCACCTAAAACTAATATAACTGTATGCTAACTACACTAGAATTGAAATTAACAATGAAAAAGAAAACTGAAAAAAAAATCTATGGTGTTTTAAAAGGCAGGAAGGAAAAGTAAAAAGTATTAGACTGCCCCACATATACCCCCCAATCTGGAATATTTAGAACAGAACCAACCTTCTTGCTAGCACTCTTCCCCCTGTCTTTAGCATCGTTTTCACCACCCCACAGTCATATTCTGAAGAGATTTTTCAGGAAGTCCCTAATATTCTTAGAAAAATCACAGTATCCATTTAATGTGAAGGGAATCATGTTTACTGAAAGTCAAGTTGCTTCATGTCCTCAAAAGAGCGTGAGCTTTGTAGTAAAGGCAAACGTGGGGTTAGCTCCTGCCTCGAGCTATGAACATCTGGGCTTATTACTTCTCTAAGCGTCCGTTACTTTATCTGTAGGATATGGTAATGTGATCCCACCTCTGAGTGTTATATTGACTCTAAGTAATATACGTGGAAGCGCTCGCACACAACACTTTTTGGATGAACGCTTTTCATATGAATTCGTAGCTCTGAAACCGAAACTGAGATGCACTTTCTGGACACTTTAATTATATAATCCTTAATATCATTCAAATCTGCTATAAAAGTGCTTTGGTTCAGGAGATCTCATAAGACGGCTACAAGACACATCGGCTTGCTTTCTTTCATGTTAATTTTCAATTATTTACCCTCTGATTTGGGCTAGCCATTCACAGATTGTTATTTGCCCTCTAACATCACCTGAGGAAGCAACTAGAAGATCTGTTTGTACACAGTTCAAAACATAATCAAGCTTCTGATAATCTGCTGTGCTGCGGCCCCGAGAGAACAGAAGGGGGAGACGTGATGAACAAGGCATTGCTTCTTTGTTTGATCACATTTTCAACGAAACAGCAAAATTCAGTACTGCTTAGCAGCTTACAATGTTTAACATCTATATTTGTAAAAGAAACAGAAAACTATTTCCAAGGCCTCTTTTTTACTTTGTTGAAACAAATTCTGCATGTCTAACCAGCTCCATGGAAATAACACTTAGGCGAGGAGCAGTCAAAAAGGTTTAAAATCACAAGTGACTGAGATCCCGGCGGCAGTGAGGGGGGTAGTGGAAAAATATTTTTCAAACGTAATGATGGTCCCCTCCTTGCATCCCTGCCCCCCATTCCAGAGACAAACCTCTTATAGACCAATTATAAAAATAGACAGATATAAGCCTGGTTAAGACAAAAGCCTTTGAGGGATAGGTGAGCATTATCTGCATTTCACCACCCAAATAATGATTGCAAAGATCTGCTGACTTCGAAATTGAACTTGGATGACCCTCTAGTCTAGCCTCTCACACCATGCAGAAATTTCTCTTGTCACACACCTAAACTAACTGCATTAACTTCCTGCCAGGAAACCCATACTATCTTGCTACAGCTTTGAAACTCAGGCCAAGGTCAGGAAAACTAGTCACTGAAAATTGTATAACTACAGAGCTACTTCGCTTCATAGACAGGGTCTTGAGATGAGCTGCCAGAGCACAAACAAGGAAGAAGCCAACTTCTGGGGCTCCACCGATTCCCAAATAGGGGCCTATTTGGGAGGCCTAATATTAGCAGCAATTCTAACAGAGGCAAAAAGTGGTTCTCCAAAGATGATTGCTCCCAGCAGACAAGCATGCCAAGGGCAAAGAGTAAAGATTCCATCAGCTCCAAGGGGGCTCTAAAGGGTGGCTCAGGCTGGTGTTTGTGCCTGAATTTTAATGGAAAAGAAATCCTGACCCCCTTGGTTTTATCTTCCTTAGTCTAGTCAATACTCAATTACCAGATTGGCAACTAAAGTGCGTGGAGCCCAATCCTACACCAATGGGTGTGATCTCCCTTGATCGCCAGCTTTTCCTCTGTCGAAGGAAGACCCACTCAGGTGACTTCTTCCTCTCTACAGAGGACTAACTGGGGAAGCTTGTTTAGTGCAACTGACTTTATAGCCTGCTGGCTTGATAATTAAGATGACTGGAGATGTTAAACAGAATTACTGCGATCACTTTGCAAAATATACAAATATAAAGTTATTACACTGTATACCTGCAACTAATATAATGTTATATATGTCAAATATACATCAATAAAAAGAAAATGGCCTTAGAATTAACTTCTCACATGAATTTATGAATTTTCTAATGCAAAATTTACCTCCAACATCTGAAACACCAGGATGTTGGGTTTTACCAACAACTTACGGTGCCCATGTCTTAGCTTTGTACCCACAATGTCCAGAGCAGTGCCAAGCACACAGCATGTGCCTGGCAAACACTACCTGCCCAAAGCAAAGACCGAAATGTGTTCAAACACTAACCTTCAAAAGCATTTCTTCTTGTTGGAGATTATTAGAATCATAGGGTTCTCTGTGCAGTCTCTCCATATCCACAATAAGGTTTTTGTACTCAACGATTTGCAGAAGGAAAGCCTGAAGAGAGTCCCAACCTAAGAAATTCAAAAATAGGGGTGCCTCAGTCGGTTAAGTGTCCGACTTCAGCTCAGGTCATTATCTCATGGTTCGTGGGTTCGAGCCCCACATCAGGCTCTGTGCTCATAGCTCAGAGCCTGGAGCCTGCTTCAGATTCTGTGTCTCCCCCGGTCTCTCTGCCCCTCCCCTACTCGTGCTCTGTTTCTCTCTGTCTCTCAAATACGAATGTTAAAAACAAAACATTCTTTAGCATTTGTTCACTTGATCAATGTGCAATAGAACTTGTTGGTATTTATATATTCGGAACATTGCCCAAATAGGATCTTACTAAAGCTCCAAGTGGACAGTTGTCAAAGTTGGCTAAAACTTACCTCTCATTTTGGACTTTTCTTAAGCCAAGTTGCAACAGCATGGCTTAAAAAATGAGGGAGCTCTTTATGCAGATGACTTTGAAAGTAAGATGTAGAAAACAGAATGATGGCTTCTTAGAGATCATTTAGCCACCCGCCAAAGGAGTATATCAGAAATATCTGAAAAGCGTGTTTGAGAGAAAGAGAGAGAAAGAAATAGCCCTCGGGGATTCTTTTAAAATAAAACATAAAATTCTATGCCTATAGGTGGTATTAGACCACATCTCCAAGGCCTTCCTCATGCTAACATCTGAGGATTGGCACCTGTGATAATGATGACATCAATTTTAATCTGATCTTCCCAAACTTAGATACGAGGTCACTCCCCTGCCCAGGGTCCAAGGATTCAACCGTTTAGGACACGGAGCTGAGATGCCCTGTTGGCTGCACTGCCTGCTGGGCACACTCTGTCCGATGGCACAAATGTCAGCAACTTCTACCAGTTTACAGGGAAGGCCCCCACACTAAGGGCACCCTGGGACGTGTGGCCTGTCATCGACACGGAGGAGCAGGTGGCCTTCGGGGACTTCGACTTTGGAAGGGGGGACTGTTAGCCCTCTCCCCCAACCCTGCCCTGACTGAGCATTTAGTTTTTTAAAAGGCCTTTAGGGTTTGCCCTATCCAGGCAAAAATAAATAAGTAAAATTTTTTAGGGTTTCTCACCAGCAGGAGCTCAGCCTGTGGATCCTAAGGGATGTAGGGTTACTAAACACTTTCCCCCACATTCTTTACATTCCTTGCGTATCTCTCTTGTGGAATTTCTCTTGGGCATAATATGCTTAGATTTGCTTCACATGGCTTGTCCACACAGATGATATGCATAGGGGTTCTCTCCAGGTTGAGTAGGTGCCTGCTGATTAGGGATATGTGGTAACTGAAGGCTTTCTCGCTTTCATTGCACTCAAAGGGATTCTCCCCCGTAAAAAATCTGCACTTTTTCCTGCCAGTAGATGGTTTTTCCCAAATTTCATTCTGCTTTGCTGTGGTCTGCTGGGTTCTTAGTTAAGACTTCCGGTCTGCACAGGTGTCTTGAAGAAGTCTCTCAGGGGTCTGCAGCGATTCCTGATTCCGGATTCTCCAGGGCGAGCAGGCTTGGGCTTTCCGAAAGGAGATCGCTCTGAGGCCAGCCAGGTTCCTAAAGTTCGACGGTGTCACGTCTCTGTACCAGACTTCCTGAGCAGACTCTAGCAATGCCCGCTGCTCCTGGGATAAGTGCAACGCCACTTCCTTGAAGGTCCCTGCGACCTGTGACCAGGTGGTCATCAACCCCGGAGCCATCGCTTCAGGCTCTACGTTCCCCTCCTGCAGGCAGGTGAGGTCCTGCGCAGACACCATGACAACAAGGTGGAAAGTGCCTTCTTTTGAAAAGACAAGGACAGACGCTGTCACTCTTTAAGTGGTGGCGGCGCTGGAGGTCCCAGCCACCAGGCCAGGAAAGCCAGAACTGCTCCTGGTCGCGCGTGGGTGGGGGCGGCCCCGGAGGCGGTGCGATTCCACCCCCTTCCGGTCTGGGGGCTGGGAGCCAGGAAGGCCCAGGGCGAGCCCAGGAGCGCCTGAAGCGGTGGCGGCAGAGCAGTGGAGGGGGCAGGGTCCCATCGCCTACAGGATAAACTGTCAATCCAGTAGCCGACCCAAAGTCCTTTTGCCTAGCCACTGCTTTTCCCTTCTGGTCTCTGGTTCCATTCACCCACCTCCACCCTGCACTCAGCACGACGCCACTTGCCAGCCTCACCCAGGCCGCACTGAGCCTCAGTTTCCACAATATTTCAGTACTGACCCTCTCACATCCAGGCAAACTGACAGCACATTCCTCTCGGGGACCTCCTCCCACAATCAATAACGATGCATTGTTTGTCAACCAGTTCACTTCTAAAACAAACAAAAGGCATCACTCCAAATCTCTTGAGGACAGATGGATAGAGCATGTTTCAAAATAGGAGAACAGAATAGGTGAACCTAGAAGACCTCATTTTTTTGCCTTCCATGTGGAAACAGAGGTTCATTATTAAGGGGCATTATAACATAAGGACCTATCCCATAAGTATCGGGTGACAATGACTTCTTTGAGGAGGCAGAGGAAATATAACCCTATTATATTTATGAGATTGATGATATATATGGTGATTGTCCTTTAAAATGCTAATTTAGTCATAATCCATTTCAGCATCTAAACTAAATTAACATGAGTCCTGGATAAGCCTCATGTATTTCACCATTACACAGCAATTTCAAAATTTGGTGTGCTTGTTTGTGTGTTACTGTTTGCCTGCTTGCTTGCTTGCTTATATTGTGCTTCATTAAGGAAAATGTGCACATTAAACAATTTTTAAAGTTCTCTAGAGGTCAAACTTTATCATAATCAATGTTTACATCTCTTGAGAGCTAACCCAGCGTCCAAGAACTCTTCAAATAGGAGCTGACTCCTGGTATTGACAGTGTGCAAATTGCCATGAAGATGAGGTTCTGTGATGGGTAGTTTTCTGTTTTCTTGCCGTAAGCCCCTTTTCTGCATTTTTGTTTATAGTACTTGCTGTCTCCTAACATAAGATCTGGGCAAGAAGAGTTGTGGGACAAAGAGGAAGCAATAGATTCTTCCCTGACAGCATTTTTAGACAGCAGCAATTAATTTCCTTCATAGTTTTCATGCCATACTCTGATTCAGTCAGAATACTGCTATTGGACTTATTGATCCAAGGGGCATTCAATTTTAGCTGTGGAATGAAGAAAACAGATGTAACTTATTTTTTTGTTAACCTAAGTGATACTTAATGATTGTCTGAATGAGACACTTAATTTTTAAAAGTCTTTAAAATCTGTGTTGTTAATCATTTGACCAAAGTTTGTAGGCACTGGCAGGTAATCTCTGACTTTTTTTGCAAAGAAAAGAATGTGGCCAAAGTAGTTCTCCACATCTCTGAGTTGTGCAGGTACGCATACTCTATTTTATACACTCATTTTAAGCGGTGACCTGTTTTTTAACACCTTTCCTTGACTTGAGAGCTGGGAATCGGTGTGTGATTAGAAAACATTAAAGACACAGGTACTAGAGCTGAAATGACTGCTGTCAGGAAATCCAAAAATAATCAAACTAATGTCTTGGTTCTTTAATTCATATGCAACCTTTACTCACTGTTGTATGATTAAAATGCTCCTTTGAAACTAAATTTATTTTTGCCCTCTTTTCAAGATGATCGATGATTAGGATTTTATTTGCAGTCTGCCAAAATTATCCATTTACATACCACTGACCACCCTCTGTGATAGGGACACTTTTATTAATGAAGCTCAACTTTCTATTAAGAACTAAGAGTGAAATATTATGTGTATGTAAGTCAGTAAATAAAAGGAATAAGTGACTTTGATGGAATAATCTAAAGCAAAAACAATATTTTAAAAGATGAAGCAGGAAGATAGAGCATCCCTTTCTCAGTCCTGTATGATGATGCCAGCTCACATTCACCAAACAGGACGAGGAGTTCATAAAAACCTATCACATTTGCCTTTTGTTCCCCAAATTTATGCAAGTTAGTTGCCACTTCCCCGTGTAACTACCTCTTACTCTGAGCTTTCCTAGCACCTCAGTGGCCCCGAGGTCCCCCACCCCTACACACACTCATACACCTCCCACTGTTCTGACTCCACACCTCGGGCTTAATTTCCCGCCAACGCCTTTTCAGCAACTATCCGATTGAGACTCATTGCTTGGACTCTTAGAGGATACAACTTTCATCTCTTCCGGGCCTGGAGTATTGCCACAAGTAAAAGAGTGTTTGTTTCCCAGGCCCCAGAAAATACACAGGCTGCATGCATCATCCCACCCTACTCACTCAAGTTAGGGGGAGTCGATGGTTGAGTATTTAAGCAGATAAGGAACCAAAATCACAAAAATCAGGATGACACAAGAAGGAAGAAATATGAGCTCAGGAAAGGAAATAGTAAGTTAGCAACACATACTATTTGGTATTGATAAACCCAGAATGACAGGTCTAATTTTTACTGCAAACAAAAAGGATATTAAGAACTTAGAGAAGATGCAAGAGTCCCAAGATATGTGAAAATTTTTAATACTTTCTGACTGTATGATATCTGGAAAAAGAGACATCATCCGATTCATATATCTGATTTTTTATTCCATAACTTCCCAAACTCTCTCCAAGCAAAATCATATGACTCTAAAAGTCCTATTTCTCTTCATTCAATCTTATTTATATCATTTTATGTCATATAATTTATAGTGATTATTGAATAAGTATAAAAGAACACTTACATGCAGAATTTATAATGAATACTCATGTTGCCATCTAATCCTAGCTTAAAGGACAAAACTGTTATCCTTTATCATCAAAAATGATTTTTTTAATTAAAAAAATTTACATCCAAGTTAGCATACAGTGCAACAACGATTTCAAATGTAGATTCCTTAATGCCCCTTACCCATGTAACTCATCCTGCCTCCCACAAGCCCTCCCATAACCCTGTTTGTTCTCTGTATTTAAAAGTCTCTTATGTTTTTGTCTCTCTCCCTGTTTTTATATTATTTTTGCTTCTCTTCCCTTATGTTCATCCGCTTTGTATCTTAAAGTCCTCATATGAGTGAAGTCATATAATATTTGCCTTTCTCTGACTGACTAATTTCGCTTAGCATGATACCCTCTAGTTCCATCCACATAGTTGCAAATGGCAAGATTTCGTTCTTTTGATTGCTGAGTAATACTCCATGGTATATATATACCACTTCTTCTTTATCCATTCATCCATCGATGGACATTTGGGCTCTTTCCATGCTTTGGGTATTGTTGGTAGTGCTGCTGTAAACATTGGGGTGCTCCTTTGTGCTCCCACATGATTTCCCACTCTGCTGTGGTCTACACAACCTTGCTCCCAATAATTTTGTGTTTATTAATCCCACACTTCTCTTTGTGGCTTTATCATAGATGGTTGTAATTCAACAATGTAGTATTTAGTTTTGCATTATTTGAACGTTATACACATGGCATAATTCTTCTGAAAATTATCCGCTTGCTCCAAAATCCTGGTTCATGCACGGTAACTCATAGAGCTGAAATTCATTAATTCTCAGTCTTGGATTTTGTTCTACTATAAGAATATACCAACTATCAGTTCAGTTGGACTTTCGGTTGCTCAAAATTTTTGCAACTACAGTCATTACAGATACAGACAGTCTTGGTTCACATATACAAGTTTTTTCCTAGGCATATGCCTAGGAGTGAAGTTCTGGAGAATGTAATCTCATACACGCATAGCAAAAATATTTGAATTTTAAAAATAACGTTAAATAGTTTTCTAAAGTGATTTTCATCAACATATTCTATCTGTCAATCACCATGACAGATATCTGTTAAAATATTCTGCTATGCAGGTAAATTTAACAAATTCTACTTGTATTTTTTTTTGGGGGGGGTGGTGTTTATGGCCTTGTGATTAAGTTTGTAGGAGTTCTGAACTATTACAACTTCCTGGTGAATTGAAACTCATTCCTAAGTAGTAATTTTTTAGGCCTCTAGTAGTGAATTATTTGAATTTTATGTCTGAAAGTTGATTTGGTGTGATATTAATATAGCTTCTTTATCATTTTTGTAGTATTAGCTTCCTCTATCATTTTTTTCAACGTTTTACTTCCAACTTTTCAGGCCCTATGTTTCAGGTGCATATGTTGTATATCCTGCATCTATATGCTTTTATATAATCTGATATACTTTCTTTCTAACTGGAAATTTTAATCAATGCATAATTCCTATTATTTCTTCCTTTCCAATCTTTATTCCTTTATTTTTAAAATATTTTCAAATGCTATTTATTTGTGCCTTCCCCTTTTTTTTACCTTCCTCAATTTTGCCAAATGTTTTTCTTGTTTTCAATTTGATTTTTTGATTATTTCTATTGTGTCTTTGTTTTCTGTTCCATTGATTTTTTTGCTCTCATGTTATTTCCTTCCTCCTATTTTCTTTAGATTAATATTGTTATTCTTTTGTTAATATCTTGTTATATACTTAGCTCATTAATTTTCAACTTTTATTTTTCTCTTATGTAAGAATTTCAAGCTAAAAAAAATTCTCAAAACATTACTTTTATTGCCTCCCACAAGTTTTATATGAAATATTTTTATTTTCTTTCAGTTCTTGGCACTTTTTAATATTCACTATGAATTTTTCCTTGATTTTTGACTAATTCAGAAAATTATTTTAATTTCCAAATATTAAGAAAATTATTTCTCTTTGCTTTTAAGCTCTGGTGTAATTACATTGTGGTCAGAGGTTTTTCCCAGAACGATAGCTTCAAAATTTAATGGAAACTTGCTTCATTGCCCAATACATAATCAATTTAATAAGTGCCCCATTTATAAGAGCTTGACAAGAATATATATTCTCTAATGTTGAACACAAAATTCCATATATGTTTCTTAAATCAAGTTTGCTTCTATATGTTTTAATTTTATAAAAAGTTGGCTCAATTTTTTTTGTCAGTTTTTCCTACCAATAATAGGGAGAGGTATGCAATCTCTCAGTATTATGGTGGGTTTGTCGGTTTACATATATTTTGAGGCTATTTTTATTAGTTGTACATATATTTAGATTTTTTAATATTTTCCTCATGAAACCAAATTTTTCTCAATGTGTTACAGCTTTCTGTATGCATTAGACTTTTGCCTTAAAATATCTTTTGTGTGTGATATTAATATAGTACCCCAGGTTTCCTCTATTAGGAATTTCCTGACACACCTTTCTCTACCCTTTCACTTTCAACTGTTATGTGTCCTTATACTATAGATGCATCTTTTGTAAATGACCTTTATCTGAATTATTTATCAATTTGCAATCTCTGTCATTCAACCGATGAGTTAAGTTTATTTACATTTATTATAATTATTAACATATTTGAAATTATTTCTACTATATTTCTTTTGTTTGTCTCACTTGTTTCTTTCCTCTCTTTCCTGTTTTCTTGTTTTTTCTTATTCAGTTTTTGTTTCTTTTTTTCATTAATACACTTTTTTTCCCATACACTGACTTGGAATTTATGCTCTTTTCTATTCATGTAATAATTACCTTTAACATTTTACCATGCTTGTTTAACTTAACAAAGTCGAACACTAAGCCATCCCTGAACTTTAAAACAGACTAGCATTGATCGTCTCCTCCT
Organism: Paguma larvata; assembly: GCA_030068075.1. NCBI lineage: Eukaryota > Metazoa > Chordata > Mammalia > Carnivora > Viverridae > Paguma > Paguma larvata. Next base: position 32,798,329 of record CM057836.1, read on the forward strand.
TCCCAATTTATATGCAATTATTTGACAATTATTATTTTATTCAGACAATGTTTATTTGGATTATTCAACAGTTTGGTTTTTTCCTTTTGTTTTGTGATTGTTTTTCTGTTGTCTTTAAAATAGTCTTTAGATTTTGGATGTTTCATGAGAACAGTTTTCTTGGTAGTAGAATCCTGTTGTTTGTTTTTTTAATCTTCAAATGTCTTTTTTAGAATATACTTTACATCATTTGCATCATTTTTAACTATAAAACCATTTACATCATTTTCAATCGCTTTCAGCATAAGTATTATTTAGAGAAGCTCGTCCTTAATTTCTGCAGAAATAGAAGAGCAACTCATAAAAATCTTTAAATGTTTGTAAAATAGGACCTAAAGAAGTAGACTGGGAAAAAATAGACTTTTTATAGTAATAATCGCATCTTTCATGTAAAAAGATAATCCACCATTAGTTGAGCCTGTGTTTTGAATTAGACTCATTTGCACAGCACTAGCCTTACTGCATGTTCTGTTTCCCAGGTGGCCACTGGCACACATTCCTAAGTTGGCAGAGGAAAATTCTACCCTGGCCTTGAAATAGAGCCTGGATAATTGGCCATATGAACACTGTAGCCATGGCCTTGGCTCCTTAGCAGCATGTGCTGAGCAACTAAGCCATCCCATTAAAATGACCATCCTTATGGATTATTCCCAACAAAGGAAAAAGGGTCATTTTAACCCTTAACTTCAACTATAATCATGATGCATACAAAGAAGTACACCTGATAAATGTAGATAAAAGGACTAGACCAGAAAAAACATCATTTCCATCATCAGTGTAATAGCTGACCCAGACAAGGATCATTACTGGATGTCAAAACCACGAAAATTCAGTCTCTCAGTCACCGTACAGATTACATATTAAATGCAAAGAGGAAACTACATTTTACAATGGAGAGTTCTCACATTAAAAACTTAATCAAGTATACAAACTTGGCAACACCTGCTGTGGGATAACCTGATGTCAGCTGATACAATAAGAAATACCAACATTACCTCTGTCGTATCTTGCCAAAAACATTTAGCCGGATTCTAATCATGAGGAAAAAAAATTATTTTTTGAAGTTCAGTATATAGGACATTCTACAAAACAATAAGTTGCATCAGCATCAGCTCTTCAAGAAAAAGTCAATATTGGGGCACCTGGGTGGCTCAGTCGGTTAAGCACTGACTTCAGCTCAGGTCGTGATCTCACGGTTTATGAGTTCGAGCCCCACGTCGGGCTCTGTGCTGACAGCTCAGGGCCTGGAGCCTGCTTCAGATTCTGTGTCTCCCTCTTTCTCTGCCCCTCCCCTGCTCACACTCTGTCTCTCTGTCAAAAGTAAATAAACATTAAAAAAATTTAATAAAAAAAAAGAAAAAGTCAATGTCATTAAAAATAAACAAGGAAAAAGCAAGGAGAATGGTCTGGATTAGAGACTAAAGTCACATAACGATCAAATGTAATGCAAAAGCATTGACTGGATCTTGAATTCTTAAAAGACATTTCCTCAGTTGAAAACGGACAGCACATCAGGCAATGTTATTGAATTAACATTTTAGGTGTAAGATTGGCATTGTAGTTATGCACAAGAATGTCCCTGGTTTTAGGTTTTACAAGCTGAAGTAGTTAAGGGTGAAGTGTCATGATGATTGAAACTTAGAAGAAGATAAAGAGGGAGAGGGGCACCTGGGTGGCTCAGTAGGTTAAGTGTTCAACTCTTGCTTTCAGCTCAGGTCATGATCTCACCGGTGAGGTGGAGCCCTGCGTGGAGCCCCACATCGAACTCTGTGCTGACAGTGCAGAGCCTGCTTAGGATTCTCTCTCTCCCTATCTCTCTGCCCCTCCCTCATGCTGGTGCTCTCACTCTCTCTCCCTCTCAAAATAAATATTTAAAAAAAATAAAAAGAGAGAGAGGGAGAGATTAGGGGAGTGCAGAGAGAGAGAGAGAAAGAAGGCAAAAGTCGCAAATGTTTACAACTGAATGAAGGATATGCCCATTTTCTTAAGTATTCAAGTTTTTCAAAATAAAAAGTTGGAGATATAATGTGGATGACCCATTCACTTCCTTTAGTTCAATAAACAAGAAATCTAATCCTGAAATGGAGCCTAGGAGATTCAGGTAGATAGAATACATTTCAGAGTGAAGGCTGATAAACAGTGAAGTAAATGTCTAAACAAGTTATGGCATCTCCTTATGGATCTTAAAACTTAGACTTGAGTGTGTGATTGTCTATGATGACTCGATATTACAATCACTGGAGCTAAATGTTTGGTTGAAGGCTAATACCTCAATGTTCCCTCCTACTTAGGAATTTCTGATTAATTCCTAATTAATTTACATTAAAGGCATTATCTTATAATTAGTTAAGAATTCAAAAGAACAATACAACAGAATAATGCATTATTGAGGTCTTTGAAACTATATTAAGGCTTCAAAATGTGGGTCGGCACACTGATGCAATAGACTCCGAGTAGTAAAATTGTGTTAATATTCAATATCTCCAGATTAGTTTAAAACAGAATCCAATTGTAATACCCATGGATTAGGGAAATAAAATTTTCCCCAAGCCTAAATTCAATTTCTGGCCAATCTGCATTGTTGAACCATTTTATCCTAAAAGACATTAGCTTAAGAATGTGTACTTTAGGGGCAGCTGGTTGGTACATTTGGTAGAGTATACAACTCTCAATGGCAGGGTCATGAGTGAGTCCCACTTTGAGAATAGAGATTACTTACAAAAAAATTAAAAATAAAAAAAAAATAAAAAGAATGGGTGTTTTAGTTTGAACATTGTGCCCTCTTGGAAGAACTTGAGGATGTGAAGGCTGACTACAGATTGTTAGCCTAAATGTTGGCAATATGGTAGGGCCAATAAAAGCTACTGGAGTAAATATATTGTATTTTACAAGAGTACAATACTGTGAAAAAGTAAACCAATTACAAGTTAAATTATGAAACAATGCAAATTTAAATAAATGTCAATTTCTAATTCTATAAATTCTTTCTTATTTGCATTAAATACTAGTGTTAATAAATCATTCCTAGAACTACCAAAATTTGCTGTACTAGTTAAAACAGTTAATGCTTTGGGCATCTGGGTGGCTCAGTCAGTTAAGTGGCTGACTTCAGCTCAGGTCAAGATTTCATGGTTTGTGAGTTCAAGTCCTATGTCAGGCTCCGTGTAGACAGCTCAGAGCCTGGAGCCTGCTTCAGATTCTTTGTCTCCCTCTCTCTCTGCCCCTCCCCTTCTTTCCCTTTGTTTCTCTCTCTCTCTCTCTCTCTCTCTCTCTCTCTCTCTCAAAAATAAACATTAGAAAGAAAAGTTTTTAAACAGTTAATGCTTTAAACAAATTATCTACAAAAAGCATACAACTAGGGCACACTGCTTGAAAATATGAACTCTTAAACATCTTGCCTAGATATTGAATTATTTACATGATAAAGAAAACAATTATTTTACTAAGTGACAATTTATCTGTGACACTTCTTAAATAGTCTATGGAGACATTTACTCAAGACCCAAAAAGAGCTTTTTATCCAGAAAATGCCTAAATCACCTAAGGAACTTCTGACTTTGTTTTCAGAGATTCCCAGAGTTGAAGATTTGTCTTGTTAATTAACATTAACTCATCAAGAGTTTCTTCCTTCTCTTATCACAAGTTATCCCTTGTTATGTTTGTTTAAACTGAGCTGGTCAAAGTTATGTGCTGATATGGTACAGTCACAGCAATCAACTCAAAGTTAATTCAACTTGCTCTAAAAGGACTCATCTTGGATTCTGTTTTCTTGCTTCTCTACATCTCTCTTGCAATGGAATGACTGACTGATAGAGCTGGAAGGACTTTTAGACTATATTGTTCAGTGGTTTTCAATATGGGCACTGAGAAGTCTTCATGGTTTTCACAGATATATCTTCTCTGTCTCCCAACCAGCAACCAGAGTTTCCCAGAAAGCTGACATTTATAGTAAAAACTGGAGGTCTACATTTGAGGCTCATGTACTTGGTTATTCACTTTCATTTAGTTCTTAATCTTTTCAATATTTTTTTCCTCTGCGGATCATGCCAAATTCCTGAAAAAGCCATCAATTTTAAAGACCGTAAAATTGGACATATGGATAGTCCAAAAAAAATTTATAGTTTTCAAGTGAAGTGCTGACCAAAAAGTAATTACAGTAAAATTTATTTGTAATTTATGTCCCAGATGTTACACTTTAGTTATTTAGAATGCCTTGAGTAAAAAGAACAAGAATAAAGAGAACAAGTATCAAAAAAAAATAAAAGAAAATCACAGTTATATTGTTTATAAGAAAGATTTCACAAGAGTAATAATTCATTTTAAATATAGAATATTCTAATTGTTTTTATTTTACTTAGTTTTGAAGAAATAATATAGTCATAAATTTCAAAAATAAAAAAAGTATGAAAATGTCCACGGTGACAGCATCCCTCCTAACTTGGTCCTCTGTCCCTCAAGTCCCCCTCCCTTTCTTCAACTTCAAACAGGGTAACTGTCATTATTGTGTCTGTGTGCTCTTCCAAAAAGAAATGTATGCTCAAAAGTATCAAATACAATATGTATTTATATATCCCCCTTCCATATTCACAATGTAAATATTGTATACATGCTGCTCAGAAACTTGGTTTTTTTTTTCATTTAATATACCTTGAAATATTTATCGAACCTGGCATCTGTTATGTGCCTGGCACCCTTACAGGAAGCTATAAGAGAATTACACAAATATGCTACTTCTGATTCTCATCACAGTATTCTCCTAGAAGTTGTCATAAACTAAGTTGTCATTAATTGGACCATATTTCTTCATGTGAACATTGTAATTGGGGGATTGCATCCATGACCAACAACCAAATCAAATAAATTATAGTTAGGACCCAAAATATATTAAGTCAAAAATAGAAATCTTTAAATTAGTGTTAGATAGTTAATATAATTATTTCTCAGATACCATAATTATATACATATAAATACAAATATCCAAATGATTATATAAACCTCAATGGCTGCCAACAAACTTCTAACATAAATTTTACCTATCTGAAAGTATGTTGACTACAAACACATTCGATAATATTTTTCTTGACTTCTTAGAATTTTTAAGGTGTTTTTTTGTTTGTTTTGTTTTTTGCATGATTCTAATGCCCCAAATCTCCTTTTCTGAGGTCACGTGCTTTTCTTCTCTTGGTAAATAAATGCCTTATGCAGAAGAATTCAAAATCATTTCATTCACATCATTCTTTTGAAAAATAATCATTTGAAACATATACATATTTGAAGTCTTTTCATTGAGGGCTTCAGTTTTAAGAGTTTATTTAAAACTCTCTTAACTTGATCCTTTTGTTGTTTCCCTTTGTCTTTACCTTCTAAATAATATCAGTGAGAGCTTTAAAGGGAAAAAGGAGTCGCATGAGAGTCTTTTGGGCAGAGGATGTGAAAGCTGTAGGCCCAGGCTCATGAGCACTTGCTTTGGCCAAGAGTAGAGAGAGGGGAGCAAGTGGAAGGGGAGCTTTCACCTCCATGGTGGAAGATGTCTTTCAATTTTTTTTTTAACTGCCTAAATCACTGTGTAGCATCTTGACCTAGGAGGAAACCCTTAAATAAATGGAGAAATATGGATGAGTGATAAAGAAAAGTCTGATGGCAAAATGAAATCAATGAAGTTGTAATCAGCAGGAATTGCCTGTTTTAAATCTGATTCTTGGCAACAAATTACTTATGGTTCTTAATTACTTACGTCATTTCTGTTTTTGAAAACCCAAATTATAATCTCTAATCTAAAGATGTGCCAACATTAATTTTCACTCAAGAATAACTATTTTGACTTAATGATTTTAAATGTGCCATGTGATTGTTAGTGCTGTGTAGATGTTCATCACAACAGGTATCTTAAGAAAATTTTTCCTTTTGATGTACTCCTATCTCCCTTTCTGCTCCTCTTCCTCATCAGCCCTCAGACTCTGCTCCCCAAAAGGCTGAGTATCTTCACACTGCTTCTGGCCTTCACTAGTCTTTACTCAAGACCACTCTCTTCCTGAAAGTTAAGAGCCTCCAAAGTGGCCAGGCCATTCCCCAATATCCAATCGTATACCCCCTTCTCCTAGGAAAGCTCATGATTTGGGGGTGATGAGTATTGACTGGAGAACTCAGAACTGTCGGAAATGCAGAACATGAAGCAAGTGGATGAGCCAAAAGAAAGAACGCCAATAGGATTACATCTGTATCATTTCTACAATTACATGCTACCACTGATTGTAAAACATACCAGTGAATCTGATGGTAAGGTTGAGTTCCTGACACAGAAGTTGAATGAGTGTCGATGGCCATGACTGTGGCAGTAAACTTGAGTTCCTGGCACTTCATACTTATTGGGACAGCACAAAAGCATTCTCTTCAATTTGAAGGTTCTACAGGTAAGTGTTGAGTATTGTTTCTAGATGCATAGCCTTGAGTGTGATCCTAAGCCCCCCTCAAACATTTGAATACTTTTTTATGTATCTATGGTTTTAGTCAGCTATCCAAGGTGAATCCTGTTATTTGCAACTAAATCCTCTAACTAATAAACTCTACTTCACTAAGTTGTGAGGCTCCAATGAGATACTGCAAATTAATTAATGTAGGTTGGTAGTATGATAAGTTTTAAACTTGTGTTCAAAAGAAAAGCTAACATTCAGTTTTGCTAAACACAGTTGACTCTGTAGTTTATTTTACTTGTATTGTATGTCCTTTCTCAACAGCCCCTTATCTAATTTGGATCATTCGGGAATAGTGAACAGTAGTTAAATATATATTACAATATTGTTTTTACTATAAAGATCCTTACTTAAAATTTATTTAAAACTCTTCACTAAAGCAATTTTTTAATGTTTATTTATTTTGAGAGAGAGAGGGAGAGATAGCAAGTGAGGGAGGGGCAGAGAGAGAGGGAGAGAAGGGATCCCAAGCAGGCTCTATTCTGTCAACACAGAGCCTGATGCAGGGCTTGATCCCATGAACCGTGAGATCATGACCAGAACCAATATCAAGAGTCGGACACTTAACAGACTGAGCCACTTAGGCACCCCACTAAAGCAAAATTTTAATCAAAATAATTTTCATTATAGATTTATTTGTACTCATCAATTCTTGCATCGTTACCCATCTGAGTCTCTGAGACACAAGACTATGAGGACTTTATGGGCAGGTACAATGCATCATTCATTATTGTACCAGCACTGGGTCTGACATATAATAGATATTCAATAAATGTCCATTCAACTAAACTAAATTATAACCAGAAGGGCAATAACCTGAACACTCTATCAATTTCATTTGCTTTTTGTAGAGGCATTTCATGTATGTGTGGAAAAGTTTGCACCAGTCGGTTGGTGCTTCACTCTACTTCGTTGTAGACATTTTTATAAAAAAATTTTTAATGTTTATTTATTTTTAGGAGAGAGACAGAATGCAAGTGAGAGAGGGGCAGAGAGAGGGAGACACAGAACTGAAGCAGGCTCCAGGCCCTGAGCTGTCAGCACAGAGTCTGACACAGGGCTCGAACTCACCAATCGTGAGATCATGACCTGAGCCGAGTTGGATGCTTAATCGACTGAGCCACCCAGAAGTCCCTATTGTAGATATTTTTAAGTTCCAAATTGATGAGTAACCTCTCGAATTTCTATATAAGTGATAGATAAAATAGCTGTATTATTTTACTGAAAAGCAAGTATTTAAGCTAAACAAAGCCTAACCTCATCTCTCTCCCTTAGGGCTAATGAAGAGGTAATTATACACGTGTAAAATGTGCAGCAACTAAAAAGCAAGGTCTTCATGTGTGACCATTGTTGTTTGCATCTACCTGCACTGACCAACAAGAAGCAGAAACGCCTTTGAGATCATTGCTGAGAAATCAAGTTTATTTCTCCTGGGTTGTTTCATGGTGAATCAAGGGACAAATCTGACAAAGTAGAAGGAGAGAGAGGAATGCTGATTCATCTGTGAAATGACCATCCCTTACATAATCATTCCTGTTCCAAGGGCCCTTCTGTACAAATTCTACAGAAGTGCATTTGGATGAAATTCTAACAAGATGCTCCCTGATGATCTCAACCATGAAACCACCAAGTCATTCGGTTGGAATGTATTATGATTCTCTCTTCCTTGATACTCTCATTTCATTATAGAAACTGATGCAAAAGTAATGAGCCATCCTACATAAATTTTGGTTAAATGCCTTACTTGAAAGATTATTTGGTCTGATCGTAAAAAAGGAAGCTTAACTTTATTTCAAACTTTTACCTTTGCGATTTTTTTTCCAAGCAGAATTATAGTTCCTAACTTGCATCTAGTACTGTATTATGTAGACACTTACTATCTTTAACATCTCAAATAACAGAAGACTTCTGGTGTTTACTTCCAGAAGGTAGCCAGCAGGATGCAGAATATTTCTGATTAAACTCCTCAAAGAATAGAATACTTTATAGAGAAGTACAAGGATTAGGAAGATTCCCTTTGAAAAGATAAAGGCTAAAAGAAGGCTTGTTTGAAATGAATAAAATCATGTAAGTGAACATAGATCAGGTTTCCAAATACTAACTGCTGTAAACTCAATGTATCCCCCAAAATTCTCTGGTTGAAACTTAACCCCCACTGTAATGGTATCTGGGGGTGGGGAGGCAGGGTGGGACCACTGGGAGGTGATTAGGTCATGAAGGCAGAGCCCTCAAGGATGACCCACAGAGCTCCTGTTCCTTCCCGCAGCCATGTGAAGAAACAGGGAAAGAAGGTCATCTGTGAAGCAGGAAACAGGCCCTTATCAGACACAGAGTTTGCCAGCACCTTGATCTTGCCCTTCCTGGCCTCCAGAACTGGTAGAAATAAACTTCCATCTTGATAAATCACCCAGTCTATGGTATTCTGTTATAGCAGCCCGGAATGACTAAGATACCTCTCTAGTGTCTTTTCCTTATAAATTCAAAATTTTTTGGACAAATAGAGGGATATGTCACTTACGCATACTTAAGAGATGAACAAAAGTCTCTGGTGAGAGCTCCTTCCTTAATAGTTTTACCTATTCTACTAAAAACTGATTGGAGTTGGCAGGCTTCTTTTTAAAACCAGAGCTAGTCCCGGGAAAGGATCAAAACCACTAAACATTCACACTACAGTGCAAGCTACCATATTTTCTGTATCCTAAACATTTATAACTTATACTTTTGGTAAGTAGTATCTCCTCCAATAACCAGATGCTTCAAGTGCTAGCCCCACCAGCTAAATAAAATCAACCAAATCAAGCACCAAACTCTTCCTTCCCATTGCTCATAACTAAAATATAGGCTCACATGATACCTTTGCCTTGTGAAACCCAGGTGTATCCTAGGTGCAAGGGAGGCTGGTGGGAAATTCAGTTCTAACCTCTATCACAATTTAAAGCTATCCTCATAACTTGGAGATTTTGCCCAATATAGAAAGACTAAACAAAATATGATGGGTAAGCACAAATATGACAAGTGTCCAATAAAAAGTAATAAGGTAGGACCCACTGTCCTCATTGTTCAGAGAGATTACATGAAGTAACTAAAATCACAACCCGGATATGGCACACTTCCCCTGGCATTCTTTTCCTGACTGAATGTCAAAGTATCTCAAATCAATACTTCTATTAGCAATAAATGTGCCTCAGATAAACCTCATTGGCTACGATATTGCCACTATGCAAAGCTCCAAATTAATACATCTAAAAAAATAACCACTAGATGACCAATGGACAGATTTTAACACCTATAGGCAAATTGTTTTCAGATCCAGTAACTATGCGCTAACTCAGAGGCAGAGAAAAATATGTCTGAGGATACGATCACAATTACACATGACATCACTGTAACATCTCTGCCTCTATCGAAGCCTTCGAAAGAGGGAATCTAAGGAATTGGATAAAAGAAGTTGAACTGCAGTCCTTTGGATGTTTCAGAAAGCCTGCAGCATATTTGGTAATTGTCGACAACCAGAACCTTGGTATTCATGTGTGTGGGAATTTTATGCGCTGTACTTAAAACGTGAGTTGCAAATGGGCAGAAATCCTCTGTTCGCACCACTTCAATGGGCACTGGCTACATTTCTGCCTTGGCAGAGAAGGGAAAAGGAAAGCCTCCCTTGGCAGCCATTGATTCTACTCTCTGTCCTTTTTTCTCTATGTCCCAGTTTGCAGGTCTGTTTTTGCAAAACTATTTTTAAAACTGACAGCAACAACAAAGCATGCCAATGACTGATATGCCCAAACAGGATTTCCATACAGCTGCAGGCTTTGTTTAGGCCCTGACACACGCAGGACAGACACCTTTTGTATATGAGCGCTGAATCATAGGATTTCAGAGGTAAAACAGTCCTCAAAGCAATGGAAATCAGTTACATTCTGTCAGATGAGTAAGGCTGAGAAAATATTAAAGTAGATTTCGGGTCTCTACTTTTCATCAAATGTGGCTACCATTGTTTTCTAAATGACTTGAATAGCGAATGCATCTTTCATCCACACCAGGGGCCTAGAATACAAAATAGAAATTAAATTTTTAAAATTTATCTCCCATAAATATTGGTAAAACTAGAAAAAGGGTACTTTGGTTCATTCAGTCTGTTAAGCATTCAATTTCGGCTCAGGTCATGGTCTCACCATTCATGAGTTCAAGCCCCACGTCAGGCTCTGTGCCGACAGCTCAGAGCTTTAGAGTCTGCCTCAGATTCTGCGTCTCCCTCTCTCTCTGCCTCTTCCCTACTCATGCTCTGTCTCCCTCTGTCTCTCAAAAATAAATAAACATTAGAAATAATTAAAAAAAAAGGAAAGGGTACTTTGGGGTATATACTGGGGCGCACAGTGACTTTAAAGGACTTTAACAATGAAGTTCTAAACACAGACATACGAGTATCTAAGTCAAAATCCTTCTTAATACTATAATGGAGAGAATGGTCTATATCATGCAGAATAGCTGTTTTGTTCTACACGCGCTATGCCTTATTGTAGTACAACTATAATGAAACTAAGCTGGAGTCTAGGAACAGTCATTCAGATAACTATGTGTGACTATCAATGTCAAATCGCCTGCAAAAGTTTCTCCTTTTTTTATCAGCAGGTGAATCTGAAAGTGTAAGAACTGTGGAGTGAGGAAGCACTAAATATCCTGAGAAAGAAAACCATCCAATTATGTGTGATTTAAGTGACTAGGAGTGACCCAAAAAACTATTAGTTTTTAAAAATCTAACAGATATTTTTAAAAACACAAAACTAATAGAATCAAAAATGTTTCATGCCAATTTAAAAACTAACCTGAATTTACATCAAGGCACGTTGAATTTGGCCTCTTCATTCTAACACCATGAATAACAGTTCTGGGTTAAACTAGAATATTAAAATTGCCACTAAGAAGTTAGTGTCCTTAGCCATTACTCTGTATCTTGAAAAGTCTATTTCCTTTGTGCCCTCCATTTCTGTCATTTTTTACTCTATCCTAGGTTTTCATTTCATTAAAGGCACCCCACACAGAAGTGGCAAGGATTTACTGAAAATTTTATGAAGTTTAAACTTGTGATAAAATAGCAGATGAGAAGGGAGAAGTGCTATCTCTTCTACCAATTGCTAATTTGATTTAACTTGTTTTATTTTTCTGTTTATTCATTTGTTTTGCTTTGTTTTGTTTTGTTTTTCCAACAGAAAGGGTGCTAGGTGCCTGGGCAAGTCCATAAAATGTCTTTGAAATCCGTGAGTGGAACTCATCAATAATCCACTGCAGCCTTTCCAGGACTCCTAAAATTCGAGATGGCACAAACTGATCTTTTGCTAGTCCTGCCTTTAAATTCACTGGCAAATGAGTGAATTGTAAATGTCTTGAGGTTCAGAAACCCTTTTTATTATCATTTGTTTTCTTCTGGTTTAAAAAAAAAAAAATCCCACACAAAGAATTCAAGGATAGGGGCTTGGGCTGGAGAAAGAGCATAGCCTGTCCATTATTACCAGCTTATTAAAATGGAATAACATTGAGTTCTAAGCCAACAATGCAAAGAATTCCCAACCACCCTTGATTTTCCTTTTTCCAATAGAGTTTCTAATAATCTTACATTTCATTTTTGTGTCCTTATTTTACTTTTTGGTCATTACAAATATTGTGCTAAACCCCACTGGTAAACCACAGCCTAGGCTTTGTGCCACTTAAAGATTAAATAGAAAGAAAATAGTTTGGGGCGTCTTGGTGGCTCAGTTGGTTAAGTGTCTGACTCTGGATATCGGCTCCGATCCTGATCTTGCAATCCTGAGATCCAACCCCAAGTCGAGCTCTATCCTCAGCCATTCTCTCTCTCTCCTCTCTCTCTGCCTCTCCCCGACTGCACACATACTCTTTCTCTCTCTCAAAATAAACAAACATATTTTTAAAAAGAAAAAAAGAAAATATCTTACTCATTGTAGAAAAGAAAACAGTCTTCACCCTTATTTATTTCTATGGAAATATTGCTAATGAGTTGTAAACATTTTATAACCAAAGAAAAACAAATCATTGTACTAGATACTATCTGTGACAACACAAATAGCAGAAGAATATACAACCAGAGAGTGAACTGTGATTATCTCTGGTTGGAAAGAATATGTATTTTCACTCCTTTTTTTAAGTAGCAATTTCTAATATTTCAACGAAAGGCATGTATTGCCTTTGTAAAAAGAATAAACAATAAAAGTCATGTTTAATTTTTAAAATACACAGCCGAACTTAGTCCACAATAGAAATGCGGAGGCCTCTGTTCTGTTCAATCTATGGCCTTGCAGGATGATAAGGATGGAGAGACTCTTCGCAAATCTGGAAGTGAATACAGTGCTGTGGTTAAAGGCATGGGTTTTGAGGTCAGACACACTTATTTCATAACTGTAGCTCTGCCTCTTACTCGGTGTGTGTACCCAAGTTTCCTAAACTCTCTCAACTTTGATCTCCTCCATTGTAAAACGGGACTAACGATACCCAAGTACAAAGTTCAAACTCACTGTGAGGATTAAGAAAGGATTAAGTCTCTTAAGCCTATCATTTTTGTTAATGAATAATAACACTAATTTGTTTTATTGATTTGTTCACAAGAATTATTTTGGATAACATGTCTACTATTTTAGAAGCTCAGAATTTTAGAAATCTTCTGGCTCTAAATTTTATGTTAATTGAAACATACTTCAAAGGCTATCAATGAGGGGTAATAAAAGAGAAGTTAATTGAAAAGTCTGAAGCTGTGATTGATCCCCAAGAGTGTTTGTTGTTTTGAAACCCTTTGGGGCTCCAGTTTGCCCTAATTAAGGAAAGGAGCATTCTAGGAGCTATTCCGTGGCCCCTCCAAATGGCATGGCGGGAGACCAGCGTTATTTTAGCTTTGGTCCCCTAAACAACGTTTTCTTCCGTTTGGAGTCCCAGAATGCTTTGACAGTCTTCATGGTGGTTCCTCTTACAAGAGACATAACAATAAAGATGGATAAGAAGCCTTCCAGAAAAATCTGTTATTCTTGAAGATAAATGACAATGTTATGTTGTCTTTAGAGTTTTCACTTTCCCTTTTCTAAGGACAAATAAACAAATAACTCTACATGTAATACACTAAATCACAATCCTTGAGCTTTCTCACTGTGAGGATTTCAAATTCTTGTGAAACATTAAGGAAAACTATCCCATCACATCAAGAAAAACCTAAGTGTGGGTGGCCTGGGTGGCTGGTCAGTTAAGCATCTGACTTCAACTCAGGTCATGATCTCATGGTTTGTGGGTTCGAGCCCTGTGCCGGGCTCTGTACTGATTGCTCAGAGCATGAAGCCTGCTTCAGATTCTGTGTCTCCCCGCCCCCCTCATTCCCTCTCTCTCCGTCTCCTTCCCTCTATCTCTCTCAAAAGTGAATAAACATTAAAAAAAATTGTTTAACTGAAAATTAAAAAAAAAAAGAAAAACCTAAGTGAGATACTTTAGACTTTGATGAAGAAAGTTTATTTTCCTTGTAAGGACTACAGTCATCCTTTGTATCAAGCTGGTGCATTTATCTACTGCTTCTCCCTATAATACAGAGCCTAATTTCAAGTTTTCTGGGAGTATATATAATTTATTTACAAGAGCCTCAAGACTGTTTGTATCCACATCAGAGAGCAGCATAATGAAGATGACCACTTATGACAAGAGGTTCTTTTTTAAATTGCAAAACATTAATGCTTTAATTTCTCTCAGAATCTAGATGGAGATTGAAATCATAAACTTATTCTATCCTCTGGGTAAACTTCATGCAGATTTATAAGGTGTGGAAGTTTGAGTTAGTTCTGTTCTTTAGGATGCTATTAATCAAAATCTAGAAGGAAATGGCTTTTAGACTGAGGCCAGAACTCCTGGATTCTAGCTGTAACTCTGCCACTTCCAAGGTCATTAGCCTCGGATAAGTTTACATTTCTAAGCCTCAGTCTCCTCAACTGCAAAATAAAAAGTTTAAACAGATGATTTTCCATGGGCCATTTCCAGTCTAAAATTCTAGGGTTTGAAGAGATGTTTAGTTTTACGTACTGTAGTTCATAAAATGAGAACATTGGAAAGATACCCTGACTCATCTAAGGCATGTAAACTTTAAATTTTAAACTGTTTAGAACACATTATTGCACATTGCCAGTAATGATTTGTTTTTTCATGCATATTTCCCTATGAACATTGCCTAGAAAATATTTCTTGTATATTGAAAATATATTATTCAGATGGACATACATGAAAATTGTATTTATAGTATATAAATTCTAAAAGGAAACCAATCCATTCTTAGCCTCTGCTTTCACTAATCTTTCCTTTTTAATTAATCAGGTACTCATTCATTCAGTAAACATTCAATAAGCATGTTTGTGTCATGTGATTAAACAGACATTCCACTGCTTACATTATTCATATTGTTCTTCCAGAAATCCTGAGGGTTAGAGAACAGAGTATTAGAGAAAGTTATATACGACAAAGAGTTGATAAGTAGTGGGGCTAGAATTTGACCCCAGATTTGTTGGACCTGTCCCAAATATTTTTGTTTGCCTTTCAGACTCATTTATTCTCCATTCTTTTCTACCCTGCCTCCGACCAGGATGACTGACCTGTATGATTACATCAGTGTGCCAATAGGGACACCCAGAAAGAGATACTAGGGAAAATAGGGAGTGAGGACAGATGAGGACAGATTATGTCCCTGCCTCCTTCTCTGCTGGTTCACCAAGAGCTGGCCAAGTCCCTTCACCAGAGCTCAGGGTTCCACTGAAATTGGCCCGCCCTCCGACAGCTCTCCCTTCCAGGTTATGGTCATATTTCTTAGGCTAGCGGGTCTAGTCGTGGTAACAGGTCTGCAGTACTGCACTTGACTTATGATTTCCTAAATTCTGCCCTTGCCTTGGGAAATAGTCCCTTTTGAAGCCCTTCTCAGATTATCTTAATTAGAATATATTTCTCTTTCTTGTCGGAAGCCCTAACATAGTCACCAAATCTCTTTCTACAATCATGCCATTTCGCAAGATAGAATATAACAACCAACTGATTCGATCGAGTATTTGAGAACAGATATCTTCCAATAGTGACAGCAAAAGCTGGTAGTTTAAAGACATTATCATTGTTCTGTTCCTATATTTCTCTCAATTAAAGCTAAATTTCTCCCAATTAAATCAGCACAGTATAGGATTCAAGCATGATCAAAATTCTGTTATGGTCTCAGTATGTTCTGTATCAGAATGATTCAAACAAACAAACCTAACCCCCACTGGTACTGAGTAAATGACCTATTATCAGCTCCTTCCATTAGAGGGAAACACTCTTGACATGCTATGCCTTCAACTACCCACACTTCAAAACAGGGCCTACGATTAAGTTTGAAAGAGAATTACAACACAGGAAGGATTATGTGACATCACAAAAGAAGTACGCCAGCCCTTCGTGTTGTTATTTATATGCCTGGAGGTTGACATAAACCTAATTTTTTGTCTCTTCCATCTGAACAAAAAGTAGTGGGAGGAATTTTTGCTGATTCTACCAAAATGGCAGAGTTCTAGGACTACGAGTGTTCTTACATCATAGCCTAGGAAGATACCTAAATACCAACCCCTTTGCTTGAGTTAATTAGGTAATGAGGCAGGAGCTACAAGAATTTCTTGGCCTAGAGCAAGCAAGGACTGATTAATCTAAATGTTGTTGCAGTAATGGAAAAGACATGGTTTGTTTTTTTTCTTTTTTTGAAAGAGAGAGAGATGTGAGCGACTGAGAGTGGGCAAGGGGCAGTGAGAGAGGGAAAGAGAATCTTAAGCAGGCTCCACACCAGCGGGGAGCCTGATCTAACAACCAAGGGCTCATGAGCTGAGCCCAAATTGAGAGTTGGATGCTTAACCTACTGTGCTACCCAGGCTCCCCAGGAAAAGGCATGATTTAAGTATTGAAAAGGAAGTCTCTAAACTGTGCATCCTTAGTCTGGGGACTTTTGACCAGGGATTTTAAGTCTTGGTTTTGGGGAGTCTTTGAAACTACTGAAGTATACGAAAAAGTTTGTGTGCATGTGCTTTTGACTGGTAAGAGATTCCATAGCATCAATTGGAGTCTCAAAGAGGCCTAAGAACCAGGGTTGATAAGGGGAAATGGGCAATATGTCTCTTCATTGGCAAGACCAGAGAACACAGATTAGTAGAAAAGATTACTTAGATAGTATTCTAAGTAATGTAGAGTTAAGATACATGTCTTAACTTCAATTATTGCTTTAGCTAGAAATAAGTTTCATGGGGGTGCCTGGGTGGCTCAGTCAGTTGAGCAGCCAACTTTCGGCTCAGGTCATGATCTCACAGTCTGTGAGTTCGAGCCCCGCGTCGGGCTCTGTGCTGACAGCTCAGAGCCTGGAGCCTGCTTCACATTCTGTGTCTCCCTCTCTCTCTCCCCCTCCCCCGCTCATGCTCTGTCTCTCTCTGTCTCAAAATTAAATAAACATCAAAAAAAATTTTTTTTTAATTTAAAAATAAGTTTCATGGATTTGAAATAGGTCCTTTATGTCCTTTTCTCTCAAGGCTTGAATTTCTCTGAATGAGTTAATTGCTGAATTTTCAGACGTATTACACTGGAGAACTGGACCCAGGAACAACACCACCAAATAAATCTCTGATGTCTCTGAGATCATTTCTGACCACCAACCATAAGCCCGAACCACACAGCCCCTCACTACCATAGGCTTCATCTGGAGTTTTAATACGCCAATACTGAATATCAAAAAAGCTCACGTGTTCTAGTACTTTCCTTCCCTTATACATTTATTACTTTTTCTCACCAGGGAACCAGCAGTGAGCAATTCAGCGACTGTAAAATAATTTTTTTTCATTTGAAAAAATAGACATCCTGAGGATATAATAAAGTATAACATATGTTTAGATGAACAAGGTAATAATTGTCCCTTTCTATCCAGATCACTGGACTTCACTGTTTGTGCTATGTAGTTAGAGGTAATAATGTGTTTGGTCAGCTTTGTCCTCCAAGAGTTATTGATGTGATTTCTAAGAAGTTACATTTTTCTGTCCTTATGTTCACACGAAGGAGTGTTCTCTTCAAAGGAAATATGCTAGAAAGAAACCCATTATGATGCTATAATGAGTGTCCTTCACCAAATGCAGGACAATTAAAGCCATAACTCCCATGTTCTTATTCATGCTGGATAACATTTTGTATCTCCAGTTCCTATCATAGAAAGCTCAGAAGAACTGTCTTTTAACACCATGCCACCCAAAAGAGGCAGTGCTTCTATAGTTCCCTCTCTAGTCCCCAAAGTTTCTTTCAAACTCTCTCAAAATCATCACCCATGCCTTCCAAGGCACTGATCACTTATCTCTATCATTCTTGAACTGCCTTTACCATTTGACTCTAATCACTCACTTCTTCAAAGACTCTGTCTCCTTAGTCGCTGTTTAACTGCTTGAGAATAGTTTTTCTCAGTCTCCTCATAGGTCTCCACTCATTCTCCCTCATCCCCATTACTGGCCATTCATGCCTCGGCCCTCCTCTTAAATGCTGTGTTCTCCAGGATTCCACCCTTGATAATTTTCTCACTGAGAAACCTTATCCACCATTTCTATGTGGCAACACCTACATGTGTATCTGCATGCCAGGCCTCTCTGCTGCATATCCAGATCTACTGTATCTAAATACCAACCAGGCATCCCTATACAGGTGCTTCAGACCTGCCTGCCCAAAGTGGGATCCATTATCCTCCCCACCTACTCTCTAGCCAAACCGGTTCTCCCTTCTATAATCCTTCTTTGGCTTAATTTTGTCCCTTTTCACCCAGGCATTCAAGTCAGAGGCGACTAATACTCTGAGACCTTTATACAAGTGATAACACCTGAAGTCTGTCCTCATAAATAAATAGAAATGTGCCGATTTGGAAAGAACAAAGAAGAGAATTCCAAGAATGAAACAAGAATTTCAAAGAGTCAGTGAGTTGAGCATTTTTCCTTAAGTGTTCTTTCAAGCTCATAATAAAAGGAAAGGACAAAGATGGGGGGAAAGTTTGAGTTGAAAACAGCATGATGCATTTAGAGAATGATAAGAAACTATATCGGGCTGGATTATAAAGGGTACAGTAGTAATTGGCAGGAGATGAAATAGAAGTAAACTGGGGTCAGATGGTAAAAAATCTTACACATCGTGCTAAGTCTTTGTACTTTATTGTATCAGCAAAAGGAGGTCTCATACGATTCTTTTCTTAGCAACACTTTGTGGCATTCACGCTGACTCTAGTCTCTTCCAAATTCTCATCGGATCTGTCCTGAGCCATTTTGGGAAATGTGTAACTCTCAGAGAGGCATTCAGTATTTGTTGCTCAAGGTTCATGGGGACTACAGTAGCATAGTCTTCTTAATAAAGACATTGTAGCGAACATTTATCATGTTAGATGGCCACCAGCCACTTCCTCATCTTTTGGAAACAAAAAGTCAATTTTCTCTTCCACTTAAGTTTGTGTGCTTCAAGTGGAGGTGACTCTTTGTTCACCTCCCCCACCCTTTCCTCCACTAACTGGACCGTTTCATCACTCTGACCACAGAAACTTTTCGGGGATACCCAAGACTCCATTAAAGCAAAGAGAGTCAGGGCCAGATAATTGAGTGTGGACTCTTTAGGGAGAGGCTTTCTTGAATCCGAATGTGGGAAGATGTTAAGAGTACAGCAACTAGAAACCAGCTTATCCCTACCGAGAGTCTGAGGATAAAGACAGCATGGAATAAAACATAGGCAAGAGATCAACTATAGCAGTGTTTTGAGCACCCTGGGGGATACAATGTAATAATTGCAAAGCCTCTACCTTCACGAAGCTTAAAACATATCTGAGAAAACATAGTAACTATAAGATTAATACTTAAGAAAAGAAAATTGGGAAACAACCCTCTTCTAGTTACACTACAAGGAGTCAAGCAAATAAAACAGGAGTGTTCTTCTCTTCTCTACTGAGACAGGTCAGAGAGTCTGCCAATCCACTCAAACAAGAAAAAGGAATTTGAAGGAGTCCTAAATTAGGCATGTAGGTTTACATTTGTCTCTCAATCTTTACTTCTTTCTCCCCATCAGCTCACATTTCTTAAATATTAGTGGATAAAAATATTCTTACCCCTCACCCTGTGCTGGCTTTCTTGTGAACTGTCTTATAGGCACGTTTGTCTGTAGACAAGGAGGGGTGTTGGCATACTAATTTTAAAGCAGACTGACAGGCAGCAGAACGTGAGACTGCGAAAAGCTCACATGATTCAAGCGCAATCTAGGGATGGTGATGGAAGAAAGATGCTTCAGAAAACTGCAAAATCAGGAGACATGATGACCGAGTGAGACCGAAGAATGGAGAAAGAACCTAAGGGAAGTTGGGCAGACCAGAGCAAAAAACAGCAGTAAGTAAAACTATCCAGGCATAAAGAAAGCTCCTAGAGGAGAGATATTATTAATATATTTTTTATCATGCAGAGCGGAATCTAAATGAGGGGAAGAAATATAAAATGGAAAAGTTCCAAAGAGAGTTGTTTTGAACCGAAACAAAGGAGCAGACCTGAGAGCAAAGAACAGAGTTGAAGATCGGAGGACCATAACCGCCTCATCCCGTGAAATCCCAGCGCTGCGTCTGTCTGGCCTGTGCTGGATCTGTAATGAGGCCATCTGCTTGTAACGTTTGCTCCGTGTGTGGCTTATGCCCAGAAACCTCCACGCCTTCCAGCAAAGTCATTTTTACACTGTACTTGACAGACAGAGCATGTGTTTGTGCTAAAAACACTGCAGGAAAGGGGTACTGGGAGGAATCAGAAAAGCCTTGACCTTGGAAGAAGACAGCAATGAGCTCTAAGGAGGCCGTACCAAAAAGCTAGGGGCAGGGGAAGGCTGAGGAACCTACTAGAAGTAATTCCTGAGACTCCTATCACACCATGGTAGGCAAGAACATCTGTTTGCAGTTGCTTTGGAGGAAGACAAAGCATGGTGGCCTCATTCTTTGATTTTAAATAACTTTACTTTCTTCAGTTTTTAGCGAAAAGAAGTAGAGCCAAAAATGAGTGAGGACCCCACTGCCAACTGGAAAAAGTCCAAATTACTTATCGTGATCTTTTACAACCTGACCCCAACTTACTTTGCCACCAACTCCATCTCCTGCCATTTACTACCATACCTGCTCAAATGTTCGGCAACCCACAGATGTGACAAACCCTTTCACGCCTCCACACCATTGAAAGCGTTGCCTGCACTGCCTGAAATATAATTTTCACCCTTTTCCAAATGGATTATAATCCTGATGAGAAAAATATTTCTATCTAGCGTGCTACTTCCAAATAATAAGACGCTGTGATTAAACGACATTCATTTTATTCCTTTTCTGCTCAGCATCTTTCAGCAACTATTTTCCATCACACCAAACTAGATGTCTTTTCTTATCCATTTCAAACCCAACTATTCGCCCACGTTTACCTCACGAGCCTGATTGATTTTAGTAATGCTTTCTTAATTAAGCAAATAGCTTTTGTTTACACACACACACACACACACACACACACACACACACCACATTTGCCCCCTGGCTGTCGTGCATGGAGGGTGCTGGGCAGTGAGGATGGGAAGGGACCTGGCAAGTGTGAGGTGTGTATGAGGTCTAAGAAGCAACAACCTCGATGTAGCTGACAGAGAAACTAGAACCAGACCCCCAAGCAGTAGCCAGCAACAGAGAATAGGAAGACTGGAATAAGTAGGCTTGAAAAGGATGGGACCTTCTGAGGCGTCTGCTTATTTAAGAGAGGAGGCCATGAAGGCTACCCTGTTTTTAAGTGAGGAATACTGCCCCTGCATCCCTCCAGACTCTTGGCTCTTTTTTTTTTTTTTTAATTCCAACATACTTAACATACAGTGTTGTCGTTTCAGGTGTGCAAGACAGTGACTCAACAATTCTATACATTACACAGTGCTCATCACGGCAAGTGTACCCTTCATTCCCTTTACCCATTTTCCCCATTCCCCACCATCTCCCCTCTGGTTACCGTCAGTTTGTTCTCTATAGTTGAGTGAGTTTTGTTGGTTTGTCTCTTTCTTTTTTCTTTTTTCATTTGTTTTGTTTCTTAAATTCCACATATGAGTGAAATCATATGATATTTGTCTTTCTCTGGCTTATTTCACTTAGCATAATACCCTGTATATCCACACATGCTGTTGCAAATGGCAAGATTTCATTCTTTTTATGAGTGAGTAATATTCCATTGCATATATATACCACCTCTTCCTTATTCATTCATGTATTGATGGACACTTGGGCTGCTTCCAGAATTTGGCTATTATAAATAATGCTGCTATAAACATAGGGGTGCATGTATCTTTTTGAATTAGTGTTTTTGTTTTCCTTGAGTAAATACCCAGGAGTGTGATTATTAGATCATATGGTAATTCTATTTTTAATTTTTTGAGGAACGTCCCTACTGTTTTCCACAGCGGCTTCACCAGTTTGCATTCCCACCAACATGCAAAAGAGTTCCTTTTTCTAGACTCCTTGTTCTCATTCTCCCTGCCATTGCATGTGATGCCCAGAACTCCCCTCCAGGAAACCCCAACTCCACTCTGATATTCTGCCATGTCCCCGGCACCTGGATCTTTGTCAGCTACTTTAAGGTGTACATGTCTGTCTCCACAATGAGACTGTAGACCATCAGAGGGCAAAGGCACTGTCCTACACGAGTCTTTGACATGTACTCCAATATCTAGGGCAGTTTGTGCTGAAACAGTGCCTTTTGAATGTATGAATTAGAGGCATTTTAGCCCCACCACCCATGTCATAATTGTACTGTATATGAATTACAAAGGTAATACTTTCTTCACCTCTTCTGCTGTTGAGATATGTGATTTATTTTTTTTTAATTCCTAACATTCTCCGTGTTTTGTAAAGTTGAATGAAGTTCACCTTTGTTCTGTAGCACTTTGATGTTCTTCACGTGAAGAACCTTAGCCATCCTTCCAGGTCAGTAGACTAAATATTTGGATTGCACAACTTCTATCTTGGGAGTAACTGCTTCTTGGCTATTTGTCCAATTTCATCATGGTGCTGACGTGAGAAAGCACGTTGAAAGAGAAAAACCGTTCCTGACTGTACATATTTCACGTGTCCTGATTTTACATGTTTTTAATATAGTAATAACATAGTAAATTATAGCTCTCAAGGAACTTTTTCTTAATGAAACTTGAATTTTATTAATTCCAAATCCACAATAAGTGGGACAAAGGACGGGCTGAATTGCGACTGTATTCGAGAATATCATTCTTCATGGTCAGATTATGTGTTCAAGGTTCCTCAAATCATCCACTCTACAAATGGATATGTAAAATGCTGTACAGACACTGCCTGTCATTGTCAAAGACAGTCACCGCTCTGTCCTCCAAGAGAAAATATTGCATTAACTTAGGTTAAGATACTTTATGCCAGGAATGTTCATTTCAAAACACCTTACAATGCATATTTTTTATTAGATCAGATTCATATTTTTAACCTGTAAATTCCTAAAGTGAAGAGCTTTTACTGCACACTTAAATGTCATTTCAGTTGAAGATTTTTAGGTTGTGTTTTTTGTTTTTGTTTTTGTTTTTGTTTTTGTTTTTTGCTTTAAGAGGTACATTATTTCTAGTGGTTTTTTCAAAATCTAATTTTTTTAATGTTTATTTATTTTTGAGACAGAGAGAGACAAAGCATGAGTGGGGGAGGGCCACAGGGAGAGGGAGACACAGAATCTGAAGCAGGCTCCAGGCTCTGAGCTGTCAACACAGAGCCCGATGCGGGGCTCGAACTCACAGACCGCGAGATCATGACCTGAGCCAAAGTCGGATGCTCAACCAACTGAGCCACCCAGGCGCCCCAAAATCTAATTTTTTTAAACCAGAGTTAGAGTCTCTAATTCCTTCAGATATCTCATAACTGTGTGCTCCTCAATGCATTATGTAGAAATGGACAGACTTCAGTTTTGTTCCCATCTTCGCCTCATATAACTAGAATCTTATTCTATAAAACAAAATATATTAAGTAATTATCATGATGATCATTTTGCTTTTGCTTTCTTTTTTTTTCCATTTGAAATCCCACAATGAATGTGTTTTAACTTTATGTTTTTTCCTAATCTGGACAAGTTCAAATAACAAAAACTATCATTTTTCTTTTCATTGATTTTATTATATGGTACTGCCATCTATGGGTCCTACTCCAAGAGTAATTTTGGTGTGGGGGAAAGAAATTTATAATTTGGAACCTAAAAAACCATCAAGTCCTTACCTCTTAGTTATAAATAAGAAATTCAAAACTCTAAGTGGCTAAATAACTTCAATATAGGCACATGACTAGTGAATACTAGAAGCTGAATTATCACCTATACTTAATGTTTTATACCTGTATGAGTGATTTTTAATTTACATTTATTTGCCTCTTATAACTCAAACAAGTAGAAGTATCTGGTTCCTTCCTAACATTTGAAGATATATTGTTTTTGAAAGTGAAGTAAAGATGAGCTATATTAAATATATAAACGTCTAACCACCTAAGGATCCCTATGTTAAGTAATTAACCTGTATATTTGTTTCGATGAATCTTTAAAGAATAAGGCAAGATCTCTGTGTCTGAGGAAGTTTTAAATCTCATTATATTAAGAAGATATTTGCTTTGAAAAATAAAGAAGATATTGGTAAGTGTTATTTAAAGGTAGGAGGAATAGGAATTCATTGTAATTTTTAATTCTTTGTAATAATCTCCCAACACCAAGGGATCAAAGGAAGAAAACAAAAGAGTGATTATTATATCTGAGAGTAACCACAAAAATATTTTGAAAGTTTAATGGCAAGAAATTCCAGTGAGAAATTCACACATTTTATATTTCTTTCTTCAAAAGTTCAAATTTAATAAATAAATAAACACATAAATAAAAAAAAATATTATGAGCATAAGAATTTTCAATCTTCTTTTTTGAGGGTGTTTAATTTAATACTGTCAACATTTTAATAACTTCTGCAACAATCATATGAATGAAATTGATCCTTGGTTTCTTTTTATTCAGCCTTGGAAGGTTCTGGAGTCAAGTTATACTAGCTTCTTAAAATGAATTTGGAAGCTTACCTACTTTTATGCTGCACAACAACTTCTATGGTATTGGAAGTATACTTAATATTATTCCAAAACCTACTCTCATTTTAGGTTATCTTGGTTGTTTTCCTTCACCAGCTTCTCAGGGGATTTCTGGAAATTGTTACTATACCCTGAATATGTTTTGGATTCTATGCAAAATATCTTTTGTTTTGTTTTGTTTTACAGCTTTATTGAGGTGTAACTATATACAGAAAGTTGCCCATATTTATGTAGATGGTTTGATGAGTATGGGACATACGTATACACATACCACAGCATCACCACTACCGAAGTCATAAATATATTTGCCGCCTCCATAAGTTTGTGTCCCTTTGGAATTTTTTCATCTTGTTTCCATTTTTTGTCTTTTTCTGAGGTAAGCACGCTTTGCATGAGATCTACTCTCTTAAATTTTTAAGGGCACATTCACTTCTTTTTTGACATCGGTACTATTTTACTATTTCCCAATTGTGTTAACTCTGTGTGAGGACTCTGAGATGTTAGCATTTCCTAAAATTGTGTCATATAATCACTACAGAGTAACAAACAAGAGACATTAAAGTCTATATGCTAAAAATGGAAGTGGATCAGCCCACACTGTCCCACCTATGTACTGCTTCTCCCTGACCTATTCTTGAATAACACCCAAAGTTCACGGTGAAATAAGATAATTATGTGGTAGGTAACTATTTATTCAGAGAGAATAATAACTGAGTAAGTTGAGCAAGTCATGACTTCTTTTTGTATTTTTTTTTCTAAGGAGATACACAGCAACTTTAATGATCTTTTGCAATTTGCAGAGAGAATTTATTTCAAGACATTTCTTTGCTGTACAGGCTTGCCTAACCACTAAATTAACCTCGTGCAAAGAACAGACCTTACAACCTTCCCCCAAAAAAGGCTTATAATGAATGTCCATTGTAAATAAGAAAGTAAATAATTTCTCAAGTCTTCCTGTGTAGAACATGCTTGCTTTCTCATTTACTAATTGCTTTATAAACAAGAGAGGAAATAATGTGAAAACTGTTTCAAATAAATGTAACCACATTCTGCCAGCACTTACTGAAGATTTAATAACAAAAATAATTATAATTAACATTTAGAATGTGCTTACTATGCACCAGAGAGTTTAATTCCTGAGTTCATGCTCTCAAAACAAGATTATAAATTTACTGTATAGAGAGTTCTGGCTTAGATGCTATAGGAATTATAAGTATGAGCAACATCTAGTCATGGTTTCCCCAAATGTTGTAATCCCATGAAGAAATAATTTTACAAATCACTGGAACACATAAAAAAATTCTATCCACAAGAAAGATGCGAACCAAGTGCTACTGGACAAGATAGCAGGAGAGATATCTTGGGAGAGATATCCTTTGACATTGAACTTTAAAAGCACAGGTAGAATTTGAACAAAAGTTGAGGCCAAAGTATACTGCCAGAAAGAAAAAAATAGCAGATAAAAGAAATTTTAGATGTGTTCAAGTAATATCAAGTTACCCATTTTGACAGGAGCTTCAGTTAAGATTAACTTTTAGGGGCACCTGGGTGGCTCAGTCATTAAGCATCCGGCTCTCGATTTCGGCTCAGGTCAAGATCTCACAGTTTGTGAATTCGAGCCCCGCATCAGGCTCCATGCTGTCAACGCAGAACTTGCTTGAGATTTTCTCTCTCTCTCTGTCTCTCTCTGTCCCTCTGGAGTCTGCTCTCTCTCTCTCTCTCTCTCTCTCTCTCTCTCTCTCAAAATAAATAAATAAATAAATAAATAAATAAATAATAAAGCAAAAAAAAACAAACCATCTTTTAGAAAACAATCTCAAAAAGTTGAATTAGAAGTAGACTGTGGAGAGTCTTGTCTCTCACAGTGAGTGCGTGATGGATTTAGGCACAGAAGGGAACTGGAATGTACTACGAGCTCTGACCCATTCCATTCACTGCAACGGTGACAAATAAGAAGCTAGAGGATGTAAAACAATAAAGAAAACTGTTTACAACTTTAATAGTGGTGAGATGGAATGAAGATATAAACCAGAATGGTGATGGTGGGGAAAAAATAACGGGACGGTTCTGAGAAACATGAGAACGGAATATCCTGTGGCTTAGCATTCACTGACTAGACGTGAGAATGAGAGAGGAGTCAAAAACACCTTACAGGCCTGAGTCAAAAAGATCTGGAAAAGGATGCTGCCATCAGACATAGGGGAATCAGGAGGGATACATCTAGACGGGGGAAATGACAAGCTTCTGGTGACAATATTTAATTTCAAATAGCCATAAAACATTCAAATAGAATTCCTGGGAGGGCAGGCAGAAGCGCAGATCTGGAAATCAGGGCTGGAGAAGGTCATCTGAACTCTTTCCACATTGAAGAGATCATTGAATTCACAGGAGTAGTTGAAATTGGAATTGCTTAGCAGTAAGAGGGCCGATGAAAGCAATCGGGAAATCCTTATTCCCAGAAGGACAGGAAGATAGATAACTGAAGAAGGACATAGAGAGGACATCAGATAGGATAAGAAGAGAACCAGGAAAAATGCTACAGAACTCAAAACAAGAACAAGTTTTGAGGAGGAAATTGTCAAAAGTTCCAGGCCAGGGGAAGACAATAAGGACTTAGAATACATTTCATATTATACTATAGGAGACTATCGATGATCTTAGACAGAAGATTTTTATTAATGACCTTCCCCAACATATTAACTTTCACCAACAGTGCCTTTTACCAACAAGGTCAGCCTGCATTATTTGCTCTCAGTGACTAATTTACTCCCCATTTTCGCCATTCTTCTCAGTAGAAGGAATACGCTTCCAACCTTATGACTTTGAGCTTGGCCTTGTGACTTGTTTTGGTCAAAAGAATGTGAGCAAACTTCTATCATCTTCTCGCAGAGGCAGAGACTGCGCTCGTGTGGTTAAGTTCTGCCCCTCTCGTGTAACGGCACCAGGGTGGGGGCAGCTCCTTCAGCCTGGGTCCTGGAGTGGGAACATCAACCGAGCGAACCCCAGCCAAGCCCAGTCCACACAGTTCAGCCGTCTTGCAATACACGTTAAAAATAAATGCTTGTGCTTGTAAGCCATTGAGTTTCACGGTTGTTTGTTACCACGGCAAAAGCTAACACGCCACTTTCAGAAAACAGAAAGGACTGTTTAAAACTGTAGCAGCTCTGGGTATGTTGCTGTTTGAAGTTGCTTGAAGCATACAAATTAAAAATAATTTACAGTAATCATTGTCATAAACCTGAATCAGTGTCTGAAAAACATTGCCAATTAGCCCTTGGCCATTCACTTAAGTAATTTGTAGACACACGCGAGCCTTTGTAAAGCCTCTCTAATAATGTGATATACAACATATAAGGCATACTTTCTTGTCATTTGTCTCCATGGGCTCTTTAATAGCCATATAGCCACACTCTCCCAGTACTTGGATTTACCAGGGAAAGTACTTTTCTTCCCTGTTATTGTTGGCAAAAGCTGCATCATTTTGGTCTGTTCAGAACTCAACAATCTGTGCTGCCAATTGCGCTATTACCGTGTCTCTTAAGATTTCCACCACTGTTCCTTTATTCTTGGTCCTTCCTTTGTGATTTATGAGTTGTTTTATGGCATTGTAATGTGGCTCTTGACATACAGTTGCAACACACTAAATTACCCTGATTTAAATAAACAACTTACCATGTGAACGTATTCAAGCATTTTTAAATGTGGTATTTTTCCCCTTGATCTGGCCTGAAAAACCAACGGCATAAAAATTAAAACACAGTGCCTTAGCCTATGATGCACGCAATGTTTCCTTTGCTTCTTCTATTTGTGATGTTGCCGGAAACTAAAATTGTGTGTTTTTGAAGAAAAATAGTATATTGCTTTATGACACAAGGATTTCTTTCATTTATCATCATAATGTTTCCATAATCATATGGATGCTTAGTTACTTGCATAAAATACAGATAATTCAGATTTTAATTATGTTTCATATCAAATCGTGAAGATGCAAATGTATGTAAATAATGAACTACTATACACTGTTTTCCTTGTAAATATTACCAGCACTGCTCTGTGTGGTCAGAAGCACGTTGCTGATAGAAATCTGTTACCTGAAAAAAAAATGAGGTTGAACACATGCCCCCAAATGCGCAGCTATCTTGAATGCAAAAGCTGCATCCGTTACCACTGTTCACTCAAGGAAGAGGCAGCAAATGGCACAATGGGGGCAGATGTAAAGTCCAGGAAGATACAAAGAGGCTGGTATGGAAACGTTAGTGAAAAGATGAAGGGATTTTTTAAAAAATGAAAACCCAACAGCTTTCAAGAGAAGGCAAACTGAGGAGGGAAAGTTCTCAGTGGGAAATACATCAGAGTTGCTTCAAGAAATATTTTTAAATAAAAGGAAATCTGGATCCTTAGAAAATAGTACCTGTCCAAATGTTCTTTTCCCTGCTTTTATTACTTTAAGTGTTTAGTTCTCATCCCTTGTTAAATAATAGTACTACCTACCTAATTATGTTCTCAAGAGTATATTTAATTACAGTTTCTACGTTCCATGATTTGGTCATTAAATCAATATGCTATGACATCATGTTTTTACTGGAGCACACTCAAAAAGCATAGCCTACTTGGCCCTTAGATTTTCTTTTTTTTTTTCCTCCTGAGAATTTTCCCTTTCTTTCTTTTTTGTTATTTTTATTTTTCTAAGAGAAAGAATGTGTGTATGCACATGAGCAGGGGAGGGGCAGAGAGAGAGAGAGAGAGAGAGAGACAGAGACAGAGAGAGAGAGAGAGAGAGAGAATCTTAAGCAGGCTCCACACCCAGCACAGAGCCCAATGCGGGCCTCAGTCTCACAACCTGAGATCACAACCTGAGCCTAAATCAAGAACCAGACACTTAACTGACTGAGCCACCCAAGTGCCCCAAGAATTCTCCCTTTCTGTACATATGGGAAAATATGGCATTTCAATTCCACTGTAATTTCTTCCTTCAGCAATGAAGCGTTTCTAAGATTGCTTGGAACTATGAACCTACTCAGTCTTTGAGCTTTCACAGAGAGCTGGCCTTGAGCTCTGAATCCCGTATGACTGAGTGGGAGCCATACCTGAATCCCTATCTCAATTCAACCTCCGAATGCGGTTCTTAGTTCCACTATGGAAGCTGAGGAAAATAAGAAAAATTTGACCTTAAAAGTTCATTCTCTCAAATATCTCCACACATCAGTAAAGCTAATGATTTCTTTCTTTCTAGGTTTTTTTTTTTCTTCAGGAATCCTTATAGTCTAGAAATCTTAAGAGACCAAAAATTAATTTTCTTAATATGAACTATCAGATGTAACAATGCAATATATTTTCTGGTGTAGTTCTTCAACAAACTTTTGGAAACCACTAACAATAACAACACCAAAGTACTCATCTTGTAAGATTCTTTAAGGACCTGCTTCAGGAATTAGTGAAGTAAAGAGGAGAACAAGCTAAAGATGCCAACCCATATCACGAGGTTAGGTAAAATTTTATTCATTAATTTCAGCATACCATCCTTAGAGACAACGTGAAGTGATAGACAAAATGTATATTTTCCCCTCTCCTTAAAGAGTTTAGATGTTTAAGCTCTGTATTAAGTTCAGTCAGATTTAAATAATCAAATTATCAGCACATAAAAATCAAATTGAAACAATTTTATTTCTTTAACTGTCAGAATTAGAACAGCCTACATGACAGCTTACATTCTCATTCGTTTTTTTAACTTTTTTTTTTATTTTGAGAAAGAGAGACAGAGAGAGAGAGAGACAGAGAGAGAGAGAGAGAGAGAATGGGCTGGGGAAGAGCAGAGAAAGAGAAAGAGAATCTCAAGCAGGCTCTGTGCTGTCAGCGTGGAGCCTGATGCGGGGCTCGATCTCACAAACCGTAAGATCATGACCTGAGCTGAAATCAAGTGTTGGACACTTAACTGACCAAGTCACCCAGGCGCCTCTACATTCCCATATTCTGCTTCTATTTCTTCTGCTTTCTATTATTTCCTAAGATGCACAATACTCTTTCTTGCAGGCGTATCTTCAGTATTTATAAGATTTTATATAAAGCAACAATATTGCTTCTGAATAAAGACTGACATTTTCAGATTCCTAAAGATTTATTTAACCAATATTCTAGTAGATATATAAGTGAAGGACATACTTGAACTTAGTTAAAAGTCAACAAGGTAGCTTGTGTGTTAGGTATTGTCATCACCGTGTTAGAGACGAGAAGCTGTAATTCAGTGAATTTTTTAAAATCTTGCTTTAGGTTAGAACTAGTAAGTGAAAATGCTACCCAGCTTTGGCTCTTTTTGCCACGTCAACTTTCCTTCCGGATCTGTTCTGTCTAAAGATGCAGCGTCATCCCCTGATGCTCCTTCTCACTGCCTACCTCACCTCTACCCTCCTGATGCATGACTATTAGGCCACAGTAAACTGCTTCGCACCTCTGAGCCTTTTCCCTTTCTTATTCTGGAATTTCTTACTCTGCTTATGCTTGCCTGAAAACTAAACAAGTTTGGAAAAAACTCACAGCTCAGAAGTCACCATCTCTCAGGTGAGCTTCCGTGAACTCCCTTCTTACAGTTGGCACCTACCACATCACTTTGTAATCTTCCTCCCCTAATCTCTTTATCCCTTGCCCTCCTTGACCTGAATCTCCTCCCAGATTGTGAGCAATCTGAGGACAGGGACTAAGACTATTCATCTCTGAATCCACAATACTTAACTGTTGAACAACACATCACTGGCCCTAACTAAAATTTATTAAATTAGGCCCTCAACTTGGAACAACAATCATTAGTGGCTACACTACAGAGTCAACCAGCTAGTGTGCCAGTCCTATTTTGAAGCAAGGTTTATATAAACAGCAGGTGGACATGACAGAAGATGATGTTTCCAGAAGTAAAAGAGACTTGTATGTTGTATCCTACTGATTTGATTACATTTTTGAATGAGCTGTTCTCCATTCATAAAGAAGAGAAAACCTTCCATCCCCTTAAACTTTTCTAGTCTCACGAAATAAAAATGGTATCAATAGATGGGTGGTCCAACTATCTAATGACTGTCAGAAAGTATTTTGGATCAATTATTCCATAAGAGCATTTTAATCCATTTACAGCAGATACTTTCATATAGCAAGGAATCTCATTTGTTTACCTATGTGTTCATATTTGTATTAACTATCTGTTGGTGAGTAACAAATTACCCAAAATTTAGTGGCTTAAAACAAAGTTTCTGAGGGTCAAAAATCTAGGAACAGTTGAGTTGGGTCGATGTAGTCTCTTATAGGTAGTAGTCAAGCCACTGACTGGGTTTGTAGTCATCTCAAGTCTCAACTGGCACTGGAGGATTAATTTCCAAACTCATCTACAGAGTGGTTGGTGAGCCTCAGGTCCTCACTGGCAGCTGGCTAGGGGCTCCAATTCCTTGTCATGTGGGCCTTTCCATAGGGCTGCTGAAAACAGGGCAGCTCCTTCCCCCCAGAACAAGAGAAATGAAAAAGAGAGAGGGAGAAAGGGAGAGAGGGAAAGGGGGAAGGAGAGGAAAAGTGAGAAAAAAAGAGAGAGAAGAGCATACTCCATTTGGAAGCCACAGACTTCCAAATCTTGAAAGTGACATCCGTAATTTCCGCCATTTCCAGTTTGTTAGAACTGAGGTAGTAAGTCCAGTACATACTCAGCAGGGAGGAAGTAAACAAAGATACGAATACATGCAGACAGGGGATCCCTGGAGCCATCTTAGAGGTTAAAATGTTACAAGTTTATCCTAAAGTATTCACTTGGGGGATACACTGCTTAAAGCCAGTTGTATTTTTGAGATTTACAAGATTTCTATGGCCAAGCTGGACTTCCAGTTATACCTATTTTAATTGTATTTAACCTAAAATTATTGCAGTCATGCTTTATATTATTGGAAATTGAGTTCTAAATTATTAGTTGATGCATGTTTTAGACTAACTCCCAAATTAATTTGTTTAAAAAGACTCTTAGTACTGACTCTAAGGGCTTTGATATAAACACAGTTTTGTTTCATATTGTCTTCTAAATATTAAAGAACTTCTTTTACCCCCAGCTTGGCTAAATTATTAAAGATATGACTCCATAATTAACTAGCAATATAGATCATCCAGCCATACTCCAAGTATTGGCCAGGAAATACAATCTCAAATTATCTGCACACAAAATTTTTTTACTCAGCTGAGATAAACCAAGTTTTTGGATGACTGACTGAAGCACATGGAGTCCACTTTTTCCTCTAAAGATTCTAAAACAGTATTTCTCAAGCGTAGTTCATACACCTCTTGTACCATCAAAGACTCCCAAGGTGATTACCCAAATTCAAATTCTAGCAGTACTCTTTCAAACTACTGAGTCAGAATCTCTACGGGGTGATAAGGATGGGAGAGATTCAGGAATCTACACGTAAATGAATTACCCACAACCTGTGCTACATTAGGCCAGATCATTAAAGAATGATCATATTGGTCCCCTAGAAAACAGATTCTACTGAATTATATTCTAGTATCGGTGCTATTTTCCAACATTGATGAACCTTATGAGATATTATGAGGCTCGATATTGTATATATTTAAGAATCCACGGGAAAATTTTCTCACTGGTCTTAGTAGATTTAATTCCCCAATGAACAACTTAATTCTATGTTATAATCATTACGAATCTTATCACCAACCCATTTTCTTTCTCTGACTGATCACTAGAAAGGTCAAAGTCAATCTGTAGCCCACATTCTGCCTGCACATAAAACTTCATAGCTTGAACCTAATGTACCATTTTCATCCCTGCCTTCATTTTACTTAGCTGGCTTTATTTTTCTTTACCTCTTTTTTTTCTAAAATAATTTTAATTTAGTTAACCTTTCTATATTTTATGTTTCATTGTATTTATAGACTTACTGGAACAAGGAGGATGAAATGACTTAAAGATACGACTATTTTGAATGAATGAATGAGAAAAGCATATTTAATTTTTAAAATTTACCTGTCTAACTCATGGTTTTATTTGTTTGTTTGTTTTTTACCAAGTCC
Source organism: Paguma larvata (assembly GCA_030068075.1). Taxonomy (NCBI): domain Eukaryota; kingdom Metazoa; phylum Chordata; class Mammalia; order Carnivora; family Viverridae; genus Paguma; species Paguma larvata. The sequence continues at coordinate 32,832,037 of CM057836.1, forward strand.
CTGAACCAAAATCTAAGTTACTTATTTATCTTGAGCTTCTCCTGAGTAATGTTAGCTTGGAAGTGCATTTACCATGTGGTTTCCCATCTATATTAGTTTCCTTTAAATTTGTAATGCTTTTCCTTATAAATAATTTTACCAAATTACAGAAGATACAGGAAATATTTATGTTTTAATTTTAAAGATCTAATTGACTTTATTAAATGATTCATGAATCAGGCAATCTTCCATCTAACAAACAGGGGCACTACCAAGGAATTGTTTTTAAGTCACCTATCATTTGAACACATCTATTATTTCTGTTTTGGCCTATTTCCTTCTAGTCACAGTTTGTTAACCTATACACAGTTTATATAATTTATAACCTATACTTCTCAATTTTACACAGTAAACATTTTCTGAGTGCTGACTATGTACCAGTCAGTGTGTTATAGACTGGGATGCAAAGATAAAGACAAAGTGATAGCCTTCAGACAGCTCCATCTAGAAAATTATGTCAACCTGTAAATAAGTAATGCAATACAATGTGACAAGTTGTGTGGAGATCTATTGCCCTTCACGAGCCAAAAACCCTTCAGTCAGGACCTAAAAGATGAAGAAGAAGTCTGTTGGTAACCATTGGTAAGAAGGCATTCCACACTTCCACAGTGCGACGGTTTGAGAATGAGGCCAGAAAGGCAGGCAGGCAGGCAGGGACCAGGATTGTGAAAGGTATTATGTGCCAGGAAAAGGAATTTGGATATTCATTCTAGAGACCTATTACGAAACCAGAAAGAGTTTTAAGTGGAAGAGTTAACATGAACATATTTGCATTTCATAAATCATGTTGGTATCATTTGGAAGGACTATTTGGAAGAAGGGCTGCCATTAAGACAGACCAACCACCTGAGAAACCATGGCAATGGTGGCAAAAGACAATCTGAACTGGACCACAGTAGTAAAAATGAAGAGTCAAGGGACAAAACAGAAATGTTTAAAGAGAATCAACATGACTCAGTGACTATACAATAGTGACCATACAATATGGGGCCAGGTGGGGGGGGGGGGCTAGAAAAACGGAATCTAGAGCGACTTCAAAGTTTCTGGTTTAGGCTGCTAGAATGACAATGCTGCAATTAACAAGAAAGAAAATATCTCCTAAAAGGATTGGAAACAAAATTGTGGGGAAGGTTGCAGACTAGTGAGAAGATGAGAGTTATCTGAGGGTCATCCCATTTGAAGTGCTGGTGGGGCTCAGAGAGACGCCCTTTGTGGCTCTTGCATATATATAGTCGGTAGAGATTTGGAGAAAGAGATTTGGGAGCATTCCCTAAACGTCTGGCAAGTTAAAACTTGCTAAACCTTTGTTAAGACTGATTTAGTATGTGCTGAGGGAGGAGGGAGTGAGGCAGTAAAAAATTGATCGAAATGAATGGAGCAATTAATGAGGGACAAGGAAGCGGAGAATCAGCACAGATCGGAGCCAAGATCTGGCTGTAACTGCAGAGACACATAGAGCCATGGGAGAGACTTCTTTAGTTCAAGACGAGAGAAGCCTGGAGGAGACTTCACTTCCACGTGAAAAAAAAATGCCTTAGTAATAGCGAGAGAGCATTAAGAGAATGCATCCATTGCCTTCCTTCCCTGTTATCACTGGACCAAAAACAATGAGCAACTTTAACTCAGGACCTACAAACGGGAAACCTCCACTCTTCCCTGCTGCATTCTTAAACTGTCCAGAACAAAACAGAACTATACTGAAGTGGAAAAGGACCAGGCCATCTTTCCAGGTCATGTGCCTATACATGCTCCTATATAGTGCATCCTCTCTAAGGAACTCTCAGAGAAGAAGCCAGAGAAGAAGACCTACAACACAGAAACCTATTTAATTTGCTTTAACCACAAGTTTCCTAACGATGTGATTGAAGAGTTGCCCAAGGTTATTAGTGAACTAGGAATAAAATCTGGGTCCTACTAAGCATCCAGCAGTGTTTTACATATATTCCTTGGAGTCAGGTGCTCATAAGATACCTCAGAAGCCACCAGATAAGATTAAGAGGACACTGGGTAGGTGGGCCTCTAAGTATACCCCATCTTTTCAATCAAAACAGCTTTGCTTTGGGGCACCTGGGTGGCTCAGTCAGTTAAGCTTCTGACTTCAGCTCAGGTCATGATCTTGCAGTCTGGGAGTTCGAACCCCGCGTCGGGCTCTGTGCTGACAGCTCAGGTGCTGAACCCTGCTTCAGATTCTGTGTCTCCCTCCCTCTCCGCCCCTCTCTGGCTCTCACTCTGTCTCTCTTACTCAAAAATAAACATTAAAAAAAATTTTTTTTAAGCTTTACTTTTATCTGTTTTATATACCAGTGTTCCGTTTAAAGCTCAGAATTTTTTAATGTTTTAAAATAGTCTACTACATACATGCAAGTTTAAAATAGAAAATGGTGGGGTGCCAGGGTGGCTCAGTCAGTGAAACACCCAACTCTTAATTTTGGCTCAGGTCATGATCTCTCAGTTCGTGGGATCAAGCCCTGATAGCTGATAGCGCAGAGTCTGCTTGGAATTCTCTCTCTCCTTCTCTGTCTGCCCTCTCTGCTTGCACACACACCCACTCTCTCAAAATAAACATTTAAAAAAATAGAAAATACTGTAGTTAGTTGGGTGATTTTGTCTGGACCAAAAACTCGAACCATTCAAATAAATTACAGGCCCCTTAAAGGTCAGAATTTTGTCTTAAACTTCTTTGAATCTCCTGCTTCTTACCAGGAGACCTTACACAAAATAGATGACCAGAAAAAATGTTTATGGATGACAGGTTTGGCCCCAGGACACTTTATTACTCAGTGATCTTTTCCTAAATGTCTCTACTAATTTTCAGAAGACATACAGAAAAGTCTTGTACTAATAAAGAATCTTCATTTCCTCTAAAGCTTGAGTGCAAGCTGGGGCCCTTGAGAATATATCAAATCTTGTTAATTGGCCAATATGCTCCAACACCTGAGTAAGACAGGAAGCATGAGATGGGAACTGTGGTTGGAAAGTCAGAGCTCAGCCCCATCAGTGGCCCAGGAACTAACCCCCTGAATGTAAACAGAGAAAAGCTGGTTCAGAGTGGCTAAGGAATTTCTCATTTATTTTTATAAGACTCAATATGACATGTTAGAAGGGAATGAGATAGACACTGATAACCCTGTTCCATGATTTAAAAAGTATGTGATTTGGTTTTAAGTTTGTTAAACTGTCCTATCCTCAGTTTACTTATCTGTAAAACGGGTTGAACACGAGATGCCTCACGGAGATCCTGAAGATTAAATAAGACAATGTGTTTAACATGCATTTCACTGCGTCTGGCATGTAGTAATCTCTCAATAAGTAGTAACCACTATTATGTAGGAAACAGCACAGGTATGGTAGAAAAGGTTGGGCTTTGGTGCTGGGAGTGGGTGCGGAATTTAATCTCCATCCTTGGCTCTATAACATTGATGAGTCACTTAACATCTCTGGGTCCCATATTCTTTATATGTATAATAAGTTAACAACATCTAATTCCTTCATCAAGTGATAGCTTCCTGAGAAAGAGTGGAGATCTGGGATCTTTTCTGTCATTTTTTTTTTTTTTGTCTTCCTACAACAGTGTGATGCTCACAAATCTCTAACCCATGTGGTAGGTTAACATCATTTAACAAAGCAATCCCCAAAGCTAATTTTAAGCTTTATTTTCTTCTTTCAAAATTATCCATCGTTTCATATTTTCTGGCTCCCCATCATCCCCGAGAGCCTCCTAGTCTTCTCTGTGAACATTTTCTGTCTCCTCTATACTCTCAGGACCCTGCCACCTTGCCTCCTCCATCACATCTCCCCTCTTCTTTCAACCTCTATTGCACATTCTCTGTTGCACACAGTCCCCAAGGTGGACAAGTGTGTCCTTCAAATTTCCTCAAAGCTGGAAAGGAAGAAGCCAAGTGACACTATTTAAGATTTTTCTGTTCTTGTCACAGGGGGTATGGGAAAGGCTCTTTACCCCCACATGGTAATGATTTTGTACTGTCACCTAGACATGATGTTACCTTGTCTTCTCTACCCAGTGACTATGAACTCAGTAACTTTGTGACTGTGTAAACTCAAAGCATAATGACACTTGGCTTAAGAGCTCACACTCTGCTCCCTAAACATATGCCATTGCATGGGCTGAGAAATAGATGTGTTTTTACTAATTCTTCTACTTATTGGGTATGTTTTTTATAATCCTCAGAGACACTGCTTGTGTTAGGAACAGCTCTGGCATTGCTGAAGAGTTCATTCTAGGGCAGCGGTTCTCAAACTTTGATTCACTTCAAAATCACTCAGCAAACCTTTAAAAACTTTGAACACCTAGATTGAACCACATGCCAATCAAATCAGAATCTCTAGAGGTAAGACTCAGGCATCAGTATCTAAAAAACAAAACAAAACAAAAATCCCTTGTGATTACACTGCATACCCAGGTTTGCATCTCGCTGTAGTGCGTCTCAAACTTGAACTACATAAGAATCCCCTAAAGAGGTTTTTTAAAAATTCTGACTCTGGGGCACCTGGGTGGCTCAGTTGGTTGAGCGGCCAACTTCGGCTCAGGTCATGATCTCACGGTCTGTGAGTTCGAGCCCCGCGTCGGGCTCTGTGCTGACGGCTCAGAGCCTGGAGCCTGCTTCGGATTCTGCGTCTCCCTCTCTCTCTGCCCTTCCCCTGCTCATACTCTGTCTCTTTGTCTCTCAAAAATAAATAAACATTAAAAAAAATTTTAAAAAAATTCTGATTCCCAGTGTCTATGCTAATTACAGCATAATCTGTGAGCCCAAGGAATTGGTATCTTTTAAAATACTCTGGGTGATTCTATGTGGCTCATTTCAGAAGTACTGTTCTGTCAAGAGAATAACAAGACAAGCCACAGATATCTGTAAAGCCTATATCGAATAAAGGACAGCTACCCCAAATATACAAAGAACTCATAAATCAACAACAAGAAACTGAACAACCCAATTAAGAACTGGACAAAATATAAACAGACACCCCAACAAAGAAGATATACAGATGGAAAATAAGCATAGGAGAGGATGTTCAACATCACATGTCAAAACATCTCAGTTATTTTTAAGTTTATTTATTTTGAAAGAAAGAGAGACCGTGGGCAAAGACAGAGGGAGAGAGAATCTTAAGCAGGCTCCCCACCATCAGTGCAGAGCTCAATATGGGGCTCAAACTTACAAACTGTGAGATCATGACCTGAACTGAAATCGGGAGTTGGACACTTAACCAACTGAGCCCCCCAGGCACCCCAATATATCACAGTTCTAGCCAGAGATAATTCTCTATCCAGCTCTGAAACCAGCAATTACTTACACTGTACAAAACTAGAGAAAAAGAAAGATGAAGCTGAGAAAGCAGAAAACAAAGAGGAAAAACACCCTGTAAAGACTTTGGTTGAAGTATAGACGTACTACCCTTAAAGGATCAACTGGCCAGTACCCCTTCCAGGAAAAGATGATTCCAGCAAAGTACATCTCCTCATTCCTACATCAGATGCAGATTCCTGGCCCTCCCTAGACTTGCTGAATCTGAATCAATAAACATAAGGTAGAAACTTGTGAATTACTAACAAGCATCCCAGAAGACTCGCATGCCTGAAATATGTTTGTAAAATACTGATTTAGAGGAAAGCTGAGTTCTAGGAAGTCTCATGATCCCAAGTCATAGAGCTTTCTTTTCAACTTTCAACTCTTTTAAGTCTCCAATGGCTGAATGGAACTCAACATACCAGCATCCTTGCCAGGACTGAAGGAGAAGGATTCACAGCAATCAGATTCCTTACTAAATTGCACTCAGGTGATACCCAATCAGCTTGCGGTGAGATATGTCATGAGAAACAGGAATTTGTTGTTCTGTCTTCTGCAATGAAGTCTTTGAAGATGCTGCTGATTTAGAAATAGTGCTTTCTTCACAAGACGCTCAGGAGACCTTTCTTTCTTGTGTTGTAAATAGAGGTGCACCTTCTAAATAATTAGATGTTTTTAATATTTGGAGGAACTAAATTGCTTAACTAATCAGATTTCCTTCTATACATTGACCAGTAGAACATTTCCAGTCTAATCTGAATATGTATAGGTATGCCTATCGAATACCTAGGATTAAAAAATGTGAATTTCTGGGGCCCCTGGGTGTCTCAGTCGGTTAAGCATCCGACTTCAGCTCAGGTCATGATCTTATGGTTCGTGGGTTTCAGCCCTCACGTAAGGCTCTGTGCTGACAGCTCAGAGCCTGGAGCCTGCTTCAGATTCTATCTCTCCCTCTCTCTCTACCCCTCCCCTACTAGTGCTCGCGCTCTCTCTCTCTCTCTCTCTCTCAAAATTGAATAAACATTTAAAAAACAGCTTTAATGTGCATTTCTGAGTTAATTTCAGTCCTAACTCTTTTTATGATCTTCCTCTTTTTCCCCCTTGCCTTTTTCACCTACTTCCAGGTTTGTTATCTTTTTATCTTTTATATATCCTTACAAACCACTTTAAAGTACTTCTGGAACAAAGTATGTTCTAGACAGATAGATGGGTAGACAGAAAGATAAATCCTTATGAACCTCATTTTCCTCAGTTATAAAATGACAGATTCAGACCAGGCAATCATTGATGTATTTCCTAGGTCTAAAGCCCAGAATTCTTATATAAATTTTGGTACAACAATTAAATCTTATTTTAAATAGACCATATTTTTAACGTGCTGCTGCAACATTTTGCTGAGTTTAATCAGAAAAGTGAAGAAATACCAATTTCAGAAAGGATTTTACATCTACAAAATGTAATTGCTTTTTGCTCCATCTGATTTTAGGATAGTGCTTTATGGCTTTATGAAACCAACAGAAAAACAGAAAAACACCAGTGTCAGCTAAAAAATTCATTTTAATCGACTTTGCTTATTCCTCCATCTTCCACCCATTTTTTTTAGTCTTGCTTTTCCATCTTTTCCTTCGATCAGTAGATAGAGACATGATATTTTGATTTGGAGGCAACAAAGTTTGATTTTCAAAATGTGACATCAAACATTGTGAATGTATTCACACTGAATCATATACTTACAAATCATTAAAATGATACATATTATATATATTTCACCAGAATTATTAAAAAAAAAACAATATTTATCACAAGAAGTTGCTACCTTCAAGCCTTATCTTTAAACTGTTACCCTTACAAAATAGTTTTTCCACTATTCTTTTCTAATTTAAATGTTTGAATATTGCATATATTCAGAAAACTATAAAATGGCAGAGTTAATTTGTAAATTCCAATCTCCTTTCAAAAAGATTGCTATTTAAAGATACATAAACAGCAGTTCACAGAATGCAGCTGCCACCAAATTACCAGGGAGATACTGTTTTCTGCTAAATAATTTATACACTTTTTAAATTTATTATCAATGACTGGTTTGGATAGTGCTCTAGAACATTTCCGAGGATATGCTTTCACCCCAAAATACACCTGTGATACGTCCATAAATCCCCATCCCCGCCTAAATAACATACTAGGTCTACCTTCAGCCCTTCTGCCCAAACATTCCCTAAACAAAAGTCTCCTTTGTTTTACCTCAGAAACAAAAACAGGGCAAGGTCATATACTTAGAAATGTAAAGGCAGCCACAGATAGAGGTGTAGAGGTAACTTACTGCCATGTGCCCAGGATACACGGAAAAGAAGACTCAAAAAGAAGAGAGACAATAGGAGAGAATTTAACCTGATCTTTATCGAGACCTTTTGTGTTTTGCAAAGTGTTTTAAACCGAAGTTCTCCTGTCTTGTCTTTCAGCCTCAAAACAATAACAACAACAACAACAACAACAACAACAACTAGTATTTGAGACAGACTTTCACATCTCTTTCTCCTGCCCTCCTCCTCCCTACTTTAATATTGTTGTCCTAGTTCTAAACTCTTGGTTCTGTGGCCTTACTTCAGGCCCCACATTTGACCTCTCCAGATACAGCATTTGGACCTTTCTAGTAACACAGAGAGAAACCAGCACAATGCAGCCTCATTAGCTGCTTCCTGCTGACTCTAAAAAGGCTGAATGCACTTCCAGGCTGAATGCACTTCCAGGTCCACCCACTACGCCTGTCTCTGAGGCAGGCTTATTTTTTCATGTGTGTATGCTGATAGAAAGTACCACACTGACCAAACAATAATCTATCCTAAAGGCAAAAGGAGAACCAGCCCTTTCCTGTGCTTGCAACAAATCCTAGCCTGATAGAATATGCTGGAAAACCACAGAACTAGAAGTAGCAGCCACTGGTCTCCCAATCCATGTCACAGTAAATTCAAGAATATTGTGGAGTCTTATGGACTTGACCTTGGTGCAGCCCAAAATGGTCCTGTGTAAGTGCACAAAGTGGACAGAAGCTCCTTCTTAGGGGTCGGCCACACGGGAAACCCTTTACACACATTACCAAATTCTTCCCTTGGCCTTCTGCCTCTCGTGGTTAGACCCCCATGGCACTACTATTGATCAAACAGTCCTGCCCTTTGTTTTATACTTGAGTTCTCTCACTAGCCCAGATCTGAGATGTAAAGAATGGACCTTTTTAGTACTCCCAACCTATACTTTGAATAAATTTAACTGGCTGTCAAACCTTACTTTATCAAGTTAGAGCCTTCATTTCATTTAACTCATGGTTATTTATAAGACTTTATATTAAAAGTTTTGGCAAACACCCAAAACAGGAAAAAGAAAGCAATAAACAGATTTTAAATATATAGACTAAAATCTACAAGAATAGACTCTTTTAAAGTCCTTTTGAAGTCTTATATTGAAATAATCCTCTATCAATACATTTTAATTCACTAGCATAGACAATTAAAAGTTGTTACAAATAAGAAAAATGAGCAAGTCACACTGTTAAAAATATTTTTGCTGCCCTTTTAAAGATTTGTGAAATACAAGGTTGAACACAGTAATTTAATGCCTTTTAAACTGTCACCTAAATATCATGTTCCTTTTAAAATTACAACCTCTCTTAGTCTTAATGAGTCATAAATCCATTACTGTTAAACTCATGACTGATTCTAGGCTAAAGAGCACCCCACAGTTGGCTTATGTGTTATTATACCCCCATTAAATTGCTTTTGCTATGTTCTTTCAAATTTTTTAAAGTGTGTCTTTCATTTAATAAGCAGTGATTTCATATAGTTAGAAAACGGAAGCCAGTTTTAAAACAAAAACCTTAAGTTTTATTTCAGAATGTGCAGGCTTCATCTTACTCATCTTATAAGAATGGAGCTTCAAATAGAGCCTGGCATATTACTGGCATCTAATAAATGCTGATTGAGTTAAGAAAAAAATGTTTTTACACAATTTTGTACACAATTAATACCTGCTATATCTAAGCTAAAATCGTGCTATGAGCATAACACTATTCTCTTAGGCCTGCCCATGTAAGACTCAAAACTTCTGGTTTTTTTTTTTTTTAATGTTTATTTATTTTTGAGAGTGAAAGAGAGAGCGTGTGAGAGAGAGAGGGACAGAGAGAGAGGGAGACACAGAATCCGAGCTCCGAGTTGTCAGTACAGAGCCCAATACAGAGCTCGAACTCACGAACTATGAGATCAGGACCTGAGCTGAAGTCGGACGCTTACACGACTGAGCCACCCAGGCACCCCATGACTCAAAACTTCTAAGTGGACTGGTTAGTTTTGCTTTTTTGCCTTCTTCTGGCCTGGTTGCCTCTTTGTGTGTTTAAGATGACATATTTCTTTAATTCTAAGGTGATATGGATTATAAAGGAAACAGCAATTTAATAATAGCGTTTCAGGTGTGAAAAGAAAAAAAAGGAATCACCCAAGTGAATGTATACATCGATTTTATGATGTATCTCAATCTTACAAATGTGAAAACGTAAAAAACCTAATGTCCTGGAACCAAGTAGATCGAGTATAATGGTGGTGACTTGCCATGTTATTATGACCTGTCCTTGTCCTATTTTCCAGTCCATCAAATGAACTTACATGGGATGTATACCCATGATGCTGTTGGGCGGAAGTCTATGGGCAGTATTAGATCAAGGGCTGTATCTTCCTATAGAGTCTTTTGTTCAGTGTCTATTGTACCATGGATTCCTAACAAATATGAAATAGCAAGCATCTCATGTAAAAAGGGAAATGGTAATACTTTCCACCAAGCATAGTACCAAGAGTACCTTCAAAGAAAGAGAACTTTGAACTTGTAAATGGAAATATGTAAAGAAGATTTTTCATCTAAGTAATTATGAGAGGAATTAAAGTTGAAGTTGTTCAGGTTTCTCCTTTCTAGTCTAAATTACTCAATTTTGAAAACTTGAAGTTCAAACAATTATCAGGTTTACAAAGGCAGGTAAAAATAGCCTGGGAGAATAGTAAGAAGGAGTGGAGAGAAGGAGAAAAGAGAGGTAAAATACAGATTTAAAAAGTTCTTAGGAGGGCTCTTGGTGGCTCAGTCAGTGAAACATCCTCCTCGTGATTTGGGCTCAGGTCGTGACCTCATGGTATGAGATGAGCTCCGTGTCATATCAGACTCTGTGTTGGGCACTGGGCCTGCGTAAGATTCTCTCTCCTTCCCACCGACTCCTGCTCATGTATGCGCTCTCTCTCACTGTCTCCCAAAAAGTAAAAATTAAATTAAAAATTTATTTTTAATTTAAAAAAAAATTTTTTTTAACGTTTATTTATTTTTGATAGAGAGAGACAGAGCATGAGCAGGGGAAGGGCAGAGAGAGAGGGAGACACAGAAACCAAAGTAGGCTCCAGGCTCTGAGCCTTCAGCACAGAGCTCGACGTGGGGCTCGAACCCACAGACTGTGAGATCATGACCTGAGCCGAAGTCGGCCGCTCAACCGACTGAGCCACCCAGGCGCCCCTTAAATTAAAAATACTTTTAAGATAAAGGCAAACTTAAAGAAAAAATTCTTGAGAGCTCTAGGACATTCTAATCCAAATCACCAATCGTTAACTCGTCCAACACAAAATGCCCGCCCTGCATTTATTACTGGAATTGTAAATGGCCTGAAATTAACATGCTAACAAGGCACATGAAATAAAGCATAAAAGTTCTGTCACTGAGTCTCTGAAACAAGATGCTTGATTGTGCCCAGATGATTTTTAATTCAACTTTTAATTCTTCCCTGACTTTGAGCATGCTTCTGAGTTGTTTCTCCCTAGTAAGAGTTCTCGTATATCCTGCAAATGCAAACTAATTTTAATTCTCATTTAAGCAAATCAAAGAGGAAGATAAGCATGATTTTGAAAAAAAAAAAAAAATTTAATGCTCCCAAATTCTCATCTAAATGATAGAGGGCTGTCACTATTATTTGTGAATGTGAATAAGAAAAGGTTGATTACACAACAGTTGGAAAGAATAGATTTTTTAAATTCATCTATTTATTTAATACCGTTCTTTATATTACAAAGTAATCAGTTAGATGATTTTGTTTGTAGAAATTGTTTGCAGCAAAAACAATTCTCAAATGCCTACCTTCTCTAACTAGAGAGCAACTATGTTTGACTAAGGATCATAGTCCCATTGGGACAATTACTAATTTTTTATTCCACTTAATGATTATTGGAAAGCAAAGGTAACATTTTGTTTTGTTTTGTTTTTTTATATGCAGAGCTCCTGTTTAGTAATAAAAATAAACACTCAGCATATCAATGTAGAAATTACATTCATGTTAGTATAAACCATCTGAAGATCATTTAATTCATTCCCCAGGTTTCTATGTAAATAATGCAAAATAAATTAGAGTCGATACTGTTCTTAAACATATCTAGTGGAGATTGTACTTTCTTGAGCAATAATTCTGACAAACTTCTGAGACTTCTTAAAGTAATCTACCAATGGTTAATCTAAATCCTTTCTGAAATGTTAATCTTGTTTTTTCTCTAGTGTTAAGAAGGCCCAACCGGTAAAACTCTTTAAAAATACATTTATCTTCTTTAATACCCACCAAACAAGATTGTGATATGAGTCAGAAAAGTAGTTTTGTTTGTTTGTTTGTTTGTTTTTGTTTTGTTTGTTTTTTGTCTTAGCTTCTAAGTCATCTAAAGATAAGGTATGTAATTACATCCTCTCCATATCCCTAGGTGAGCCCATGGGCATATTGGTGTGCATATTTGTATACAATGCTTACAGGGTTGATTTTTTTTTTCAAGGATTCTTCACTTGAAAAATCCTTGTCTGAATGCCTTGAGGGTAGTTTCTGGGTAAATAGGAAAAGAGCTACAAAACACTACTCTCAGTTACTGTCCCTCAAATAAGTCAAACAACGGTTGGGAGGCTTTATAGTATATCACTCTTGGGATGACTGGATGGCTGGCAGTGCAGAACCTGCTTAGGATTCTCTCTCTCTCTCTCTCTCTCTCTCACTCTCTGTCTCTCTCTGTCCCTCCCCTACTTATGCTGTCTCTGCCTCTCTCAAAATAAATAAAACTTAAAATTTTCCTTAAAAAAATTAAGAAATCAAAAAAACATAAAGTGTATCACTCTCAGAGTTTCTACTCCACTACAATTATTCTCAGAGATTAAAAAAATTATATCCCCATAACTGGAAAAAGTTTGAATATGAGGGGTTTTTTTTATCCCTAGGAACTGAATATATTACAACTTCCTTGAAATCGGTAAGGAGGATTATTACCTAAGGTTAAACAAATAAACATCTAGAAGGAATGTTTGAAGGAATAACTGTAACAACAGCTACCTGGGACTTGAGGCCAATTTAGGATTGGTAGAAGACAGAGGAGAAAATAAAGCTTTTAATGTGTAGAGTAAAAAAAGGAGGAGAGAAAGAATGTTAAATGTTACATGAGAAAGAACACCTATATATATCAGAAATTTTGTTTTGACTCAAAAGGTTCCTGCTCCACAATACTTTAAAGTTTTGGAATTTAATACTTAAATTTTAACAATTTTAAGAAAGTTGGTATATTTTTTCAGTAATCTCTACACCCAAAGTGGGGCTCCAACTCTTGACTCAGAGATCAAGAGTCGTATGTTCTACTGACTAAGCCAGCTGGGCATCCACGTATATTTTTAATTGTAAGTAGTTTGTGGCTAATTTTTCTTCACATTCTCTCCAGTAAGAATGAGCAATTGAACTACCCTGCCACTATCATCACACTATGGACTACGGTAATAGCCCCAGTGAAGAGAAATTTCACCACTAAAATATAGAAACTGCAAGATAACTCATAACTGAGAAAGGCACTTCAGAATTGTAATAAACTTTAGGATTTGTTTTCTATTTCTGTAAAAAATGTCATTGGGATTTTGATATGAATCTGTGGATTGTGTTTGCCAATCCATGAATACAATATGTCATTCCATTTCTTGGTGTCTTTTTAGATTTCCTTCATTTATATTTCGTAAGTTTCAGTATACAAGTCTTTCATCTTCTTTGGTAAGCTTATTCCTAAGTATTTTATTCTTTTTGGTACTATTATAAATGGGATTGTCTCTTAATTTCCTTTTCAAATGGTTCGTTGTCAATGTATGGAAACACAACTGATTTTTGCGTTGGTTTTGTATCCTGCAACTTTAATGAATTCACTTATTAGTTCTACTAAATAAGTTCTAAATTTTTTGTGCAGTTTTAGGGTTTTCAACATATATAATCTAAAATTCATATGGCAACCACAAAGAACCCCAAAGAGCCAAAATAATGTTGAGTAACAAAACTGAAGCTGGAAGTATTACACTTCCCGATTTTAAAGTAAACTAAAAAGCTACAGTAATTAGAACAGTATAGTGCTACCATTAAGATAGACACATAGACCATTTGCACAGAACAGAGAAATAACCAAACATACGCTATAAATTGATCTTCAACAGGGTGCCACGATACAGAAAGAACAGTCTCTCAAACAATATATCCACATGCAAAAGAATGAAATTGGACCCCTGTCTTATACCTGTAGGGAAGGAAAACTTTCTCCTTCTTCCCTTCTAGGTTTTTTGGCTGGCCTAATAATTAAATTGATATAAGACAAAGTAAGAGTGAAAAACAAATTTAATTTCATATGTACAGGAGGTCATAAATATACGCGACTCAAAGAAATGACCAACAGTTTTCAAATCTTTTAGACAAAGAAACAATGAATTTGTGAAAAATTGACAAAACAAAGAATTTTGGGGTAAGGGCAGTAAATTAGTGAAGAAGTAAGAAGGTTTGGCTACACAGCTCTCAGCCTTGAATTCCCTATCTTTGGTAATGAAGATACCTTTCTTTTCGCTGGTACAAGGAGGGTACCTACCAGATAGGAAATTTATTTCCTTCTTTCAGAAGGACAAAGGAGGGTTCGTGTGACCTTCTTGCACCAGCGGTTTCTTAAGTAACTTTAACTCAAAATAGTCAACATGCCAAAGTGCAGTATTTTGGAGTAGCTCACCCTGAACCCCATAGCACCACATAAAAAATCAACTCAAAATGGATTAAAGGCTCAAACATAAGACCCGAAACTGTAAAATGCCCAGAATAAAACATAGGGGAAAGTTTCAGGACATTGGTCTTGACAATGACTTCTTGAATATGACACTAAAAATATAGGCAATGAGATAAAAAAAAAGGCAAGCGGGGCTACATCAAACTACAGAGTTCTGTACAGCAAATGAAATAATCAACAGAGTAAAATGGGCACCTACCAAATGGAAGAAAATATTTACAAACCATATATCTGATAAGGGGTGAATATCCAAAAATATAAGGAACTCATATAACTCAGTAGCAAACAAAAAACCAAATAACTAGATGGAAAAAATGGGCAAAGGACTTGTATGGACATTTCTCCAAAGACGATATACATATGACTACCAGTTATGTGAAAAAAATGTTCAATATCACTAATTATCAGAGAAATACAAATCAAAACCATAATCAGATATCACCTCACACCTGTTAGAATGGCTATTATTAAAACATAATTTAATAAAAAGGATAGCAAGTGTTGGCAAGGATGTGAAGAAACTGGGACACTTGTACACTATTGGTGGAAATGTAAAAGGGTTTAGCTACTATGGAAGTGCCTCAAAAGTTTTTAAATACCATATAACATAGCACTAATATCTTAAAGGAGTTGCGATCATGATCCTGAAAAGACATCTGCACTCCATTCAATGCAACATCATTCACAATAGCCAAGATGTAGAAACAAGCTAAATGTCCATTGGCAGATGACTGTATAAAGAAAATGTGATGTATTCATAGAATGGAATATTAATTAGCCTTTAAGAAAAAGGAAATCTTACCATATGTGATTACATAAATGAACCTTGAGGACATTATGTTACGTAAAATAAGGCAGTCACAAAAGGACAAATACTGCATGATTCCACTTCTATGAGATATCTATATCTCATAGTCAAACTCATAGTAGCAGAGAGTAGAATGATGGTTTCCAGGGGCTGGAGGAGAGGGAAGTGGAGAGTTGCTGTTCACCAAGTTTAGTGTCAGTTATGCAAGATGAACCAGTTCTAGAGATCTGTACAACACTGTGTCTGTAGTTAACAATACTGTATGGTGCACTTTAAATTTTTTTTAACAGGGCAGATTTCATGCCAAGTTCTTACCACACACCCATGCACACACACACAAACACACACACACACAACTGTAATAAAACCCATTTACAGCAAACCTAATTATTATAAGAATATAGTGTGCATATATATATATATATGCATATATATGTATATGTGTGTATATGGTATATAGATATATATCTTTCCATATATGTGTGGATACATATACATGTGTTATATATAGAGCCAGAGTTCTCATTGTCTGTTTATGTTTCTTAGAAACAAAAACTGAGTAGTAATTTTTGAAAATTACAATAGACTCAAGCACTGACTTTAGACATACGATTGGTAGCTCTTCATAAACATTTCTAAGAGAACTTATGAAAGAAATAGACATTCAGAACTATATTTCTATTCATAACACAAGAGTATACACATAAGCATATATGGAAAGCTATATAGGCATATAAACATACATGTATGTATAAGTACGTATACATGCATATGCTTGTACATATATAAATATACATACCACAAATTAAATCAAGCTAAATGAAATAAATATTACATCATAATATGGCATTATAAATGAAATAAATATCCCCATGCTCTATCCTACTAATAGGGACATTTTTTTTCAAGTTTTTATTTTAATTCCAGTTAGTTAACTTACAGTGTTATATTAGTTTCAGGTGTACAATGTAGTGATTCAACAGTTCCATACATCACCCTGCAGTCATCGGGACAAGTGCACTCCTTAATCCCCATCACCTAATTAACCTATCCCCCTTACCCACCTCACCCAAGGTAACCATCAGTTTGTTCTCTATAATTAAGAGACTGGTTTTTCATTTGTCTCTCTCTCTCATTCTCTCTTATTTTTTTCCCTTTCCTTGTTGGTTTTGTTTTCTAAATTCTACATATGAGTGAAATCTTACAGTATTTGTGTTTCTCTGACTCACTTATTTCATTTGGCATTATACTTGCTAGCTCCACCCATGTCCTTGCAAACAGCAAGATTTCATTCCTTTTTATGGCCAAATAATATTCGTGTGTGTGTGTGTGTGTGTGTGTGCCATATATTCTTTATCCATTCATCAGTCAGTCAAAGGGGGTTGGCTCAGTCAGTTAAGCATCCAACTCTAGATTTTTGGCTCAGGTCATGATCTCACAGTTATAAGATTAAGCTCTGTTCGGGTCTCTGCAACAAGCTAGCTTGGGATTCTCTCTCCTTCTCTCTCTGCCCCTCCCCTGCTTGTTCTCTCTCTCTCTCTCTCTCTCTCACACACACACACACACACACTACACACACACACACACACACACACACAATAAATAAATAAACTTTGGTAGAAATTTTTAAAATATCAATTGATGGACACTTGAACTGCTTTCTTATCTTGGCTACTGTAAATAGTGCTGCTATAAACATTGGGGTGCATATATCCCTTTGAAGTAGTGTTTTCATATTCTTTGGATAAATACCCAGTAGTACAATTGCTGGATCAGAGGGTAGTTCTATTTTTAATTTTCTGAAGAACCTCCAAACTCTTTTTCACAGTGACTACACCCATTTGCATTTCTATCAACAGTACATAAGGGTTCCTTTTTCACCACATCCTCACCAACACCTGTTGTTTCTTGTGTTGTTAATATTAGCCATTCTGACAGGTGTGAGGTGATCTCTCATTGTAGTTTTGATTTGCATGTCCCTGATGATAAGTGACAATGAGCATATTTTCATGTGTGTGTTGGCCATCTGTATGTCTTCTTCGGAGAAATGTCTGTTCATGTCTTCTGCCATTTTTCAATTGGATTATTTGCTTTTGGGGTATTGAGCTGTATACATTCTTTATATATTTTGTATACTAACCCTTTATTAGCTATGTCATTTTCAAGTATCTTGCTGGATAGAGTATTTTCGGCTACAGATTTTTCCCATTCAACACTTTGAATATATCATGCCACTCCCTTTCAGCTTCCAAAGTTTCTGTTGAAAACTTCCTGCTAGCCCTATAGGTTTTGTCTTATAAGTTACTGACTTCTTTTGTCTTGCTGCTTTTAATTTATTTTATCAATATGTTTTAGCAATTTACTTACAATATGCCTTGGTTGGCCTGCCTTTGTTGTTTTTGATGGGAGTTCTCTGTGCCTCATTTGATGGAGTCGTTTCTTTCTCACATGAGCTCCCTGGCGTGAGAGAGCTCTGCCCTCTCCCTATGCCCTGCTCTCTCCCTCCTATGCACAACCTCCCTACCCTTCCTGACCTTCCTAATCTTTCAAATGCAGCTTCATCTTTAGATTTAGTTGTGAAGTTTGTTCTCTAAGTCTTCAGATCGCTGTTCAGTTTATTGACTTGGAGGTGTATGATATCTAGTTGTAAATGTGGGATGGGATGAGCTCAGAGTCTTCCTATTCCACTATCTTCCCAAGCTCCCTGCTAATAGGGCATTTTTTAAAAAACATTCACAAAAGCGTAACAAAAAATTGTCTGAAAACCTTTATTATACAATTAAAATGATGTTCTTTTTAGTCATATATTTTGGCTAATGTTGAATTTTATGATTATCTAAGCATCTAAGGTCCCAATTCTTATGTTTTTTTATT
Organism: Paguma larvata; assembly: GCA_030068075.1. Lineage (NCBI taxonomy): Eukaryota > Metazoa > Chordata > Mammalia > Carnivora > Viverridae > Paguma > Paguma larvata. The sequence continues at coordinate 32,850,177 of CM057836.1, forward strand.
ATTATCTATTTCTGTATTTAATCCTGCTATAAAACCATGTTTTCTCCTGGTATGGGAACTTACTTTTTTTAAGGTTTGTAGTTTTTTTAAAGTTTGTAGTCATTTTTAATGTTGTAGTTATTCTTTCAGATAACAAATCGGTGTATTCATTTCATTTCCTTTTGAATATGTTCTGCCTAATTTCATCAAATATCACAAGAACATCTTGGAGGAAAAGTAGACAATTTAAACAAAAATGAGAACACATGAGGTCATAAAATAGTCTAGCAGAAGCCATAAAGATGTTGCTGATCAATTTTTAAATCTTTCATTTATCCACACAACTTATTTAAGGAACTTCGCAGTATCTTTACACATGATATAGATGCAAATTCCCAGGATAAAAATTTATGAAATTTGTTAAGAATGATGTTCGAGCTTTCCTCTCATTAGACTAGCCACCTCGAAACTTTGATAGGTTTCAGTGTGTAAAATGCTTGAAATTTCTCATGTGTTCTGAATGCAGGACACTGAGCTACAGACAAATTGTTAAATGGCTCATTTGTCATGTACCTGAATACCATAATAAAGACTTATCTGGGAAATCCTATTTACCATGTGCCACCTTTGAAATATTGTTATTAACTCTTATCTTAACCATCTCCTAAAAAAGAACTATTAAAAGAAGCGAAATGGTATGGCAACTGGTTAAGTATTACTACAAGTATATTCCCCAGTAGGCATGCCCTCCCTGGGGTCCTGGGCTAAAGTAGACAGCAATGCTTGGTCCGGTGGTATGATGAAGTCTAAGAAGTGCTGGCTGTGTGCAGGTCAAGTACTTGTCATGTTTCACAATCCCAATCCCCAGTCCACTAAACCTAAGAGATGAAGGTTGGGGAGGGAGCTGCGCTAAAGACCGCAATCACAATCTTTGCTCCAGTTCAGAAATGTATCTCCTCTGGGACCTCTTCTAATGATCTTAATTTCTTCTTGTGAGACTTAAGAAATCCTGTGATAGGCTACATGCTCCAGTTAGCCTGAAAAACTTCCCAGTGGCTTTTGGAAACCCCAAGATTTTGGCGCACAAAGATTATTGCTTAGATTCAAATATTTCTCCCCAACATCCAGCCAACACCAAGACTGTGTATTTTGAAACACTCAGTGATCTATATAAATCTAATTCAATCATAAAAGGAGACTATACACTGCTTTGGCATAAAAGAGAATGAAAGATTATATAAAGCATCACAATCCATCACGGTCTCCCACAAGGGAAAAGCAAAGGAAAATTGTGCTTTCAAATCTGTCTAGTATAATCATCACATTTCATTTCCCAAACACACTGGACCTCCAACATTTTAGTCCATTAGCATAGCAAGAAGAGTTCCATTCTTCACCCAGGCACTCATCAGTCCATCCATATCTCCATACTCACAAATCCTCATTCATACATACACTTACCACACTCATATACTCCTACATCTACTCCAGCAACTCATTCTCTTCTCTCTGCCCCAGTTATACCATATCAACTTTCAAAGTCATACAGAAGACCATAAAGAAATCAAAATGCTCCAGTAAATGATAACAAACTTGATAGAGAATATGATTATCCTGTTAGAAGCCTGACTTAAAATAATCCTTTTCTTGATTCTCCTTCTAATTTAGACAATGCATTTAACATGTTTCCTTTTTTAAAATGTGCTTTCAAATAGAGATGTGTGTGAGAGTCAGCTAGCTCTCTGCCTGCTTCACCATTGTCCTACTTCACCCAGGGCAGTGACGCACCAGCTAAATGACAGTGTTCCCAGATTCCCAAACACTCAATATCATGAAGCGACTTCGAGGAGAAGAGGATTGCTGTTTGTAATTCCATGGAGGTTTCTTAAGGGGCTCTGACTGAACTGGTAATTGCCCCCCCTTTGTCCTTCTCTACCCTTCTGTGTTGCTTAGAACACAAACATGATGACTGGCATACATACCTGCAGCCATCTTAAAACATGAAGTGAAAGTGGAAGCTATATTCCAAGGTGGTAGAGCCAAAACACAGAAGTTGTTGGCTCCCTGATGATGGAAGAGTGGTCATCGTATCTCCAAATATCTTTCATTGGAGAAAGTAAGACATTTCTATTTTATTTAAACTCCTGCTGCTTTGATTTTCTGTTAGATATGACTGAATTTGATTCTATCTGAAACGTTTACGTTTCTTCTGATTGAAATTATATTAAGCCCTAAGTGGTGACTTATTGACATAACTATTGTCCAGAAAAATCATATTCACTATAGAAATATAAAATTACTGAATAAAAGATTGAATAGTACTTTCTGCAAAATCATAATAGAAAGCACTGACCTTAGAGATACGATTGATAGCTCTTTATAAACATTTCTAAGAGACATTATAAAAGATTCAGAACTCTAGCTCTACACATAACATTGTATAAATGAGGCTCAAAGCAGAAGACCTCTGATAAAATATAAGGTTAATTCATTTGTTAAAAAATTGTCAGCATCTTTCTCATTATTTTAGTACATTTTCTATACATTTTAATGGTTAACTTTTTAAATTTCCATCTCAATATTCTTTATCTACCGTTTCTTTCTAAACCCCATTTCTGCTAAAATTCTGAAGTTATATATAAGTCAAAGCTAACTCTGTTAATTCAACTATGCCAAAAGGCAGGAACACATTGCTTACATACCAATTAGTTTTCCTGGGCTGAGGCCCTAAGTCTTGCTCAGTAACGCTCTTCTCTCTGGAAGATGCACATTGAGACGTCCCTCTGTAAAAGAAATGTGATCAAAGACTGGGACCTGGGCAGAAGGCAGGAGGCTACAGAAAGGAAATGTTTTGTTGAGAAATGCTTTGACAATTACGACAAAATATTATTACTGTTTCACAGATGCACTTCTTGTATTCTAAACGAGATCTCCAGGATAAGTGCAGTGAAACTCACCAACCTCTGTCTGATCTCTCAAATGTGCAATTCCTTGACATTTTGTCCTTGACATCTAGAACTGGAAAATGAGTTTGATTTCACTTAAGGAAATGAGTTTGATTTCACTTCAGTTGTTGTAACCACTTCCTCCAAATTAGAAACATTTCACTTATTGTATAAAAGCATCTGGACTAAGATTTGGCATCTAAACACGTTCATATTTCCCACCCCAGTACTCAGCTCTAGCATCTTCAAGATGGCAATGCTATACACAGAACAAAACCCTTCAGATACCTCTTTCTCTTCTTTGTCAGGGTTCGACCAGTGAAATAGACCATCAGGAGATATATAATGAGACAGTTATTGCAAGACATTGGCTCACACAATTGTGGGTGCTGTCTGGGCAAAGTGGGAAACCCAGAGAACAGGCCATCAGGAAAGAAAGGCTGGAACTCTCAGGAAAGACTGAACTTGCTGTCCACAGGAAAATTTTGTCTTATTAGGAAAGAATCAGCTCTGTTCTTAAGGCCTTTCAATGGATTGAATCAGACCCACACAAATTATCTACGATAATTTCCCTCACTTAAAGCCAAGTGATTATGGACTTTAATCACATCTATAAAATACCCTCGCAGCAATACCTAGATTAGTGTTTGAATAATTGATAAAGACCATCATACCCTCCTTTACAAACTCTTAGTAAGCTAGAGAGGTTATACTTTGCCCTGGATTTTGAGACCTATTAACAAATTCTGACTTAATACAAACAGGCTATAATAATTAGAAGTCTGATCTTCACCTTCCCATAGTGTGTTATGTAAGAGGTTTTCAAGAACCTGTCACTGCACGTGCCACTTTTCACTGTTTTATCCTCTCATACGCCTCAGTCACCCTAAAATGGTCGTCTAGTAAGTACCCAGTTTAATACTATCTCAACTGAGACCTACGACAAGGGAAAGAAAACAAACACTCCAGGTCCTATGAGATAATTTTCTCAACTGTTATCTCAAAAAGAAAACAGGAGTGGGAAGCAAAGATGCGACCTGGTTTCAACCCAGCGAACTGATTTGACTTTCCTAGAGGCAAAGGCCACCCAGTCATGCGGATCCTCTTACCACCTCTTTTCCCCTCCTCTTTTGTCATTTATCACAGCAAAAACACCCATTTTATCCTGTATCAGCTATCCCTGGGCTTTTAGTCTGCTATCTCCACAGTATCCCAGCATTTTTAGACAAAACGGTTGCATGGGGGGCAAAAGACAAAACCCTAAACATGATGGTTTTAATCTAAATAAAAATCTACCATAACGAGGGTTCAGGGGTTGTTAGATTTTCAGGGTTGAGGAAGAAGACAGAAGGGGATTTTAAAAAATATTAACAAGGGAGTTAAAGTAGTAAAATTAATCTTCAAAGACATGGGCTTGGGTATAATTTGTTTCATTTATTAATTACATAATCTTTGAAAAGTCTCAACTTTCTTGTATTTCACCTGTCTTTCCTATACATAAAGGGAAGAGATTGAATTCTCTTTCAGGTCTATTTTTCTTTGATCCTATGGACATAAAGCAACATAACAGGGAGAAGAACTGACCAGGAAAAGGATAGAAGAGTAACTTAAAGAATAATGTAAAATGAAATGGGAAGGAAGGGAGGGAGGGAGGGAGGGAGGGAGGCAGGGAGGGAAAGAATAAGGAATGAGAGAAGAAAAAGTTGGGGTACAAAGGTAAAGTATAAGAACATACAGGTACAGGGGCACCTGGGTGACTCAGTGAAGCGTCTGACTCTTGATTTCTGCTCATGTCATGACATCACAGTCGTGGGATCAAGACTCACATTAGGCTTCATGCACACAGTGTGGAGTTTGCTTGGGATTCCATCTCTCTCTCTCTCTCCCCCCCCTTCACTCTCTCTCTGTCAAAATAAATAAACTTAAAAGAAAAAAAAAGAACACACAGGTACAAACAGGAGAGAAAGGTAGGAACTGGGGCAAACTAGAGAGTTCCTGGTCCCTCTGCAGAAAGTAGCTACTATTTATTCATCTCTCTCTGACTGCTGGTGTAGGAAATACAGATCTACTGGTGCCAGGTTTTAGAATTTTTCCAAAAAAGCCATAAATCTAGATTCTTAGCTGATAACTCTTAATTTTTAAATGTGGACAGGCTAATTCAAATTTATAGAACACTATGCAAAATAAACACGATCTATCTGCAGGTAGAGCATCACTTCAGGGCCAAGATGAGGGTGAGGCAAGAGAGGCACTTGCCTCACCAAAACTTCAATAATCAAGATAAATAATATTTAATGCAATGATTTTTAAGTAATAAATGCATCAAAAAATGCATCAACAAGAAAATACCAAAATTTCTTTTTTATACATTTTAAACAGCTTTATGGAGGTATAATTTACATGCCATAAAATTCACCTCCTTTATTTATTTAATTTTTTAAAATTTTAATTCCATCTAGTCAACATACGGTGTTATATTAGTTTCAGGTGTACAATATGGTGATTCAGCAATTCTGTACATTATTCTGTGCTCTTCCTGATAAGTGTAGTCTTAATCCCCTTCACCTATTTCCCCCATCTCCCCACCCACCTCTTCTCTGGTAACCATCCATTTGTTCTCAACAGTTAAGAGTCTATTTTTTGGTTTGTCTCTTTTTTTCTTGGTCTGTTGGTTTTATTTCTTAAGTTCTATATACAAGTGAAATCATATGGTATTTGTCTTTGACTGACTGACTTATTTCCCTTAGCATCCTACCCTCTACATCATACAGATTCTTGCAAATGTCAAGATTTCATTCTTTTTTATGGCTGAGTAACATTCCATGGTGTCTATCCACCACTCTTCTTTATCCTTTCATCTATGGATGGACACCTGGACTGCTTCCATAATTTGGCTATTGTAAATAATGCTCTGATAAACAGGGGTACCTATTATCTTTTTGAATTCATCTGGGTTTTTTTTATTCATAGGTAAATATCTAGTAGTAGAATTACTGGATCATATGATAATTCTATTTTTAATTTTTTGAGGAACTTCCATACTGATTTCCACAGTGGATGTGCCAGAAAATATCAAAAAATTTCAATAAAGACCAGCTCCAACCTTCCTCTTCCACAATTCACATCCCTGGCCTCACCCCAATTCTGGGTCTGTATCCTTTATAGCCTCTGGGTGAAAGGCTTACAACAGGGAGCATGGGAGTACTATAAATGCACATAGGAAATAGAAAGAAAAGCAGACATGGGAGTGGAGATAATGAATTCAACAGCAGGCATTTTATCTGTGGGGCTGTGCGGGCATCCAGCTGAAGGAGACTCGCAGCATTTGAGAATAAGAAAGTGGTATCAGTAAGTGGAAGAAAAAATTAATAGTTGCTTTGTGTCTGTTATACACTGGAAAGTCTACATATATTACCTCCTCTACCAACAACTGTCAATGTGACTCTTTAATTATGAGATCTAATCTCCATTTAAGATACATTTCAATGGATATTAAGGTTAACGCCTCAAGATCATCCAAGTAGCCAATAATGTAACTGAGCCTGTCTGAATTCCAGGTCTGTCTGACTTCGAAATCCGTTCTTTCCAATAAACTGTGCTACCATGTTATGTGCAGGTTATCAACAAACCCTGAGACTGGAGGAGATTCCTAGAGAGCATATATGACCCTTGCAATTCATCAAGCCTGTGTCATTATCCTGGTGATGCTATCAGGGCTGGGGGCCCTTCCTTCTTGCTACTCTCAGGACTGGAGCCATTCTTTGACATGGAGACTTTCCATCCACAAAGAAGTTTTCCTTGCAGCCTTCTGGTCTTTAAGTAGCATAGCCTCTGAATTCTAAGTTCTACTCACACTGAAATATCCCTGGCTTCCTTCCAAAGTTACTCACACCACCACAGCCCTGTTAAGACAACAATCAGTTTCCACACTCTTTGGAACTTTGTGACCTGACCCCCAGTTTCTCTTAGGACTTGTGTGTGAGTTCCTACGCACTGGCAACCTTTAGTTCCAAGTCCTAACTCTTCTTAAGTGCCCTGTCAATCACGGCAAACTGAGCCATGTCTCAAGATATAAAACCTCCAAACTTCTTGTTCAGTCTTATTTCTCTAGCACTTCTTAGATAGATGATTGACTAAAGAAATGAATTATTGATTTCTCAAATAAATGTTTTATCTTCCTCCTCCACTCATTCTTACAGTCATGTCTTTCCCTTAGACTATCATTCTCCTCCATTAACTCAGTATGAATCCTATCCATACTTCTAGTGTAGCTTACATTTTACACCCTCATAAAATGTTCTTTCACCAGCCCAGTCTGAATCAATCACTCTACCTATGAACTAAGGCAGTGTTGATTCATTGAACACCCACATGCCATTTTTAATCAACAACACATCAATCTTATCTGCCTAACTGGAAGGACAGGGGCCAATGACTGACGCTTTGTTAATATTCTCAAAACGTCACACACAATGCAGGAGTGCTGATAAATAGCACGGAATGACGTGTTTCTAAAGCAGGGAAATCTTAAATTTCAGGCTTGTATAGTCCTGACTGTCCTTAATTTCTCTTATCTTTTTATTTCTAAAATAAAGATAGAATTATATGAAATTTTAAGTAAAATTTATTCCCAAAAAATGCATCAACAAGAAAATATGAAAAATTTCTTTTTTATACATTTTAAACAGCTTTATGGAGGTAAATTTACATACCATAAAATTCACCTCCTTTGTTCATTTTAATTTTTTTTATTTTAATTCCAGTAGAGTCAACATAACACAGTAGCTAAGGATTCTAGCTGCTGAGCTCACTAATAAGATTATTGCAGGAAGAAGACAAGGGATTCTGTAGTAGAATATTTATAGGAGAGACTATCTAAGAATATGAGCAAATTAGAGTCTCAGCCAGAATCAAGGAAACTATTGCCAGCAAGACCTGAAGACAAGAAAGGGGCTACCATTGTATCTTGAACATGCCAAAAACAAAATGAAAAACAAAACAAAACAATCACACAAGACATGAGCAGATGAAAGACAGAAATGACAAGAGACTTTGTTGCCAGACACCATTAAGATAAAACCCTCAATGGAAGAAAAATAAATGTGCATGGGGCTTTCATTCAACACTATGTGGGAATGGGTTCTTCTCCATTTCCCAAGATGAGAACAGAAAAGACTTGAAGTATTCATCAATTTCCTCTTTAAAAAATTAGTTTCAGGGCACTTGGATGGCTCAGTCAATTAAGCATCTGACTCTTGATTTCAGCTCAGGTCATGATCTCATCATGGGACTCTCATCATTGGGCTCTGTGCTTACAGCACAGATTGACTACTATAATATACTTGGAATTCATTCTCTCTCTCTCTCTTTCTCTCTCAAAATAAATAAATATACATTTTAAAAAATAAAATAAAATACATTAAAAAATTAATTTTGACTGGGATATAATGGAATTACTTTAATTGACACATTAAGTTTTCCTTTCCCTTTGTGAGATGAAGGGCTTAAGGACAAAGGAGATCAGTTATAAAATAAGGATAGATGGTTTTCTTCACACATTTGAGTTAGGGTGTGCCAATCTTGACACATATCTCCCCTCACAATGAATTTATAATGAATATTTTGTATTAACTTAAGAAAGCAACTTATGCTACAAAACTAAGGACACTGCATCATGAGATGTGCTTTAATCATTTATTTTTCTGACTGCTTTAAAGTAGGTTAAGAAAAAAAATCTTCCCCAAGAGAAGAAGAGAAATCATTATGACATGAGACTTTACTGAAATTCTGCCCTATTAGGTTTTGCTAAGGAGAGAAAAGTGCCAGACGAGGGGATTTCAGGGATGAGTTATTGTATTTGCAAATTGGTATAATGAAAATTACCTAGGCAGTACCATGAATTTAAATGAACTGTGTAATTTTTTTCTTAAGTTTTAATATAAAATAATTGTTCATTTCTTCCAAGAAATAGTTAAGGTTGCTGATTCTTTTGCATAAATCAATCTGCTCTGAACAATAAAGCTAACAGCCCCATAAAGTCTATAAAATGTAGCTATGTAGCTGTCTGTTTCCAGGGCTTTATTCCAGGGGCTAAACAGCAGTTTCTATTTCTAGTTGACTGCTGTCTTTATCAAATTACTTCCTTGACTTGGTGACAGCTTTTTAAGACATCTTCTAAACGAAAGCTTTAATTTCTCATCTTTGTTCTTTAAAATTGTAGCTTTTAAAGAAATAGGATTGACTACTGTTATATCTTGTTATGATAGGCTTGACTACTATATATTATATATATTATATATAAATATGCATATACATGTATGTTTAAAATTACTTGTACAAAACATATTGACTTTGTTATTCACCATAGAAACATACATGGTCTAATTTCACTAAGATTATGTTATATTTCATAGTTAGCTATAGTGTTAAATTCTAATATAAGCAAACAAAAGTATTTTAGTCCAATAACAAATAACTTGTTCTTAAACCATGTGTTTGTTCTTAGTTACGTAGCCTTTCCAAAGAGAGATTCAAAGAAAAAAATGTAAGAAAGCACAATCAAAGAAAATTCTTCCACTGGAATGGAGGATAACAGTCTCACAATTTTAGATTATTACGTTATACATATCTTATTAGTTATAAGATGGTAATGCTAATGGATGTTCACCCTCGGCTTTCTCTGTGTAGCAAAATTACAAAATGAGTTTTTAACGAACAGAGCACACTGGTTATGTTTATCTGACATCTACTTGAAATTAAAATGGCTTAAAATATTATGTAGAAAGTTTTAACTAATAATCCAAAAAGCTTTATCTGAAAAATATTTTATATCTAATTAAAACACATTGTTGTTTATTTTTATTGTAACTTTTTAAATAGAACAAATTGGGGTTTCTGGATGGCTCAATCAGTTAAGTATCCGACTTCAACTCAGTTCACAATCACAATTTGCGAGTTTGAGCTCCGCACTGGGTTCTCTGTTGTCAGTGCAGAGCCCACTTTGGACCTTCTGTCTCCCTCTCGCTCGCTCTTGCACGCTCTCTCTTTCTCTCTCTCAAAAAGAAACTTAAAAAAATAGTTAGAACAACTGTTCATGATGAATTCAGATGCCATAATAATTTAATGTTGTATAGAACTTAAACCAGATTTGTTTTCTGCTCTGTATATAAGGAAATGAATTAGATTATTTCTATGATTTCCAGATTATCTACTGTTTTACCTAATTTTTCATGCTAGAATTCAGTCATAAGGCATATCATTTATCTCAAAAATTTATTAAAATACAGAGTGGTTAAGACAGACATACAGATTGTATGAGCTCAGAGTAACCTGAGACTTGAACTGTCCCTCCTGTATTTTCCAATTCTAAATATGGAGTGTCTGATAAACCCTTCAGTTTCTAGATTGAGATTAATCTGAGCAAGGCCTACTTTAATTCCTACCTTCAGGTATAGCCTCAGAGCAGTCTCTCAGGGAGAAAGCATAAGTCCTAAGACAGACCCAGGACATCTGATCCATCTCCAAATCTGTCTAGGGATCTCAACACACTTACAGGGAAGCTGCCGAACCCCAGCTCCAGCACGGTATGACTAATATTTTTTAACATTTTAAAAAGGTGAATGTGTGTGTGTGTACACATACATATACACACATACATACAACTTAGGATAAGTTGTCCACTCTGTCTGAATATTCAATATTTTATCTGTAGCATGAAAGGAACACCCTAATGATCTCTAAAGACTTGCCAGTTCAAACATTCTATGATTCCTCAAGTGGGATCCCTTTCTCCCCACCTCCCTTCAAAACGGTGATGGATGAGACCAAAATTTTCAGTAAGAAGAGAGTACTGAAAGTTCGAGCAAGAAGCCAAAAGTCTAAAAGTCGTGTTACAAAGAAAATAAAGTTTTTATTAGGCAGAGAGTTTAAAGAATTTAATAACATTAGTTGGTTAAAAAAAATCAATGTGAATCCAAGGACTTAAAGACAATTTTTTTGTGTGTGCATTTCTGCCGTTAGAAGTAACTCAACTCAAAATGTTTGCTTATCAACATTCATGCACACTTCCTTACAGCAAAAGGACAAGAAAACTTGGAAGGTAACCAATGCCAAGTAAATTCTCATGAACGAAATGCAACACCTTGTTATGGTTACAAAGTAAGAGTACTTTTAAAACATACATGATCTTGGAAGACTAAAGAGACAGCTCACAGGAACTCCCATTGGCAAACTGCAACCATTCAAGTATCCCAAAGTGAAGAATATTTAGTCAACTGACACATATTGAAGGATTAAACGTCCATTATGCTTTTTTCTAAAAAAAGAAAATTAATGTAAAACTACAGAAACAAAGTGATCCTAGCAGAACAGAATCACTTTGTGTTTGTAATCTGGAGCGATATGTTAACAAATGCAAGTATCCCGCTGATTAAATACATATCATATGCAGACATACTACCCTCATCCTATGTAAATAGGAGAGATTCAAAAAACTGGAGTAAGCCAAACTCTACAATTAATGGCAAAAACTACTTCAAGAGCAGGAAAGATTCACCACTAGTGGAGATTTCCAATGACCAAGTAGAAAGATGACCCAAAGTTACTCAACATCACTGGTCATATACAGCATAACTGTTCCAAGATGATGAGTTAGCCAAGTATCCTAAAAAGGAGATGCTTTTATGCAGGCTTCATCCCTTGTCTCCTGGGAGATGAAAGCTTGATGGCCTTTCTAATTAAAATAAGGTGTCAACATGTATTAAGCATAATTTTCCAGTAATACTTGCAAAAGAGGTCAAAACATAACACTTTCAGGACAATATATATAGAACATTGTCTAAAGGGAACATAAAGGACATACCATTCGGATAAGAATATCAAGTTTCAAACAACTAAAGCCTACAAAAAAAGGCATATAACAAGTTTTTAAAGCCCCACTGATATAACAGCTTTATTCCTATTAAAAAACGGCCCAGCCCAAACAAAACATGTCATCTCAGATTGGGAAACTGCAATTGGACTCGAATAGCTAATAATTCAGTATCAGCTGCTCGGTAACTCAAAAACCTATAACCTTGGAAAGTTCGAAGTAGGATCTAACCCCAGGAAGGAAGACCTGACAACAATAATATGTTCTTAGTTAATAAAGCAGTAAACTGAACTTCATAAAATCAATGCCTCTGTAATTCATTTAATAATGTCTTATAAGAATTTTGGCAGTGTTTGTGTCTTTTTCCTGATTTTAAGGTATTCAAATGTTTCAAAAATATGACACAGAAGCTTTTAATTTTAGTTACTAGGAGAACTTGATTAAATAGTTTTTAATCAATGTTTTTGTCTCTGCAAACTTTTAACCTAATAAATGTATAAATCTTTTTAAGTTTATTTATTTTGAGAGAAAGAGAGAGCAGGAGAGGGGCAGAGAGAGTGGGAGAGAGAGAATCTTAAGTAGGCTCCACACTGCCAGCATGGAGCCCAAAGTGGGGCTCAAACTCATGAACCATTAGATCATGACCTGAACTGAAATCAAGAGTCAGATGCTTAACTGACTGAGCCACGCAGGTGCCCCTTAATATGTATATAATGCCTAAAAGTTTAGAGCTGTGTTGTCCATTATGGTACCCATTAACTACACATGCTATTTAAACGTAAACAAATTAAAATGAAATACAATTAAAAATTCAGTTGTTCAATCACACTAGCTACATTTAAAGGGCTGGGTAGCTATAGGGCTGATGGCTAGCACAGATATGGAAGTTGTATTAGTTTATTTTAGATGCATTCGTTAGGATGGAGACTAACCACTTATATTTACAAAAGTTTCAAAAATATAATGGCTCACTCAGTTCAGTCAAGAAAGAAGTTCCTTTCTTTCTTAAGTCTAGATTTGTGGGTGATCTCAGCACAGGACTGGTAGGTAGAAGGCAAGTTCAGCCCATGAGATCTCCATGAACCTAGGTCCTTCTTTGCTGTTTTATTGTCCTTTAGGGTGCTACCCCATTCAGCGTGACTGGAACTGTCTCTGCAGCATCTTATTTGCATGTTCCAGAGTGTCAGAAGAAGAAGAGAATATGAACGGCAAGAAATTTTCTTTACAGAGAATATGACAGAATGTTCCGTACATTACTTCCATTTACACTTCTGTGGTTAAAGAGGACTGTACCCCACGTCTGGTTGTTACAGAGGCTGGGAAAGATGGTCAAGTTGTGTGGCTATCTGCCCATCTACAACTTGGGCCAGGGAGGTGTTATTTCTAAAAACAATGGGAGAGTGGTCACTGGAAAACCACTCTGCCACAAGGGAATAATGTTTAATGGATTTATAGGGGGGGAGAAAAAGTAGAGATTAAACAATATTTAAACAGTAGATGTTCTCCTCACTCAATAGTCTATGGAAAGTAAAATGCCAATCAACACTCCTTCCATCAGTTATATAAATTCTACTACTGATACATTTTGTTCTGGATGAAGTAATATAGTATTAGAAAACTTACAGTTTTATTTAAAAATTCACGAAAAAGAAAGTTTTACTGTCTTGGCTATTATAAAATAAATATTAGCATTCACTTTTAAGCCACCTGCTTAATAGGGAAAAACATTCTTCAAAAAACAGTGCTACCCATAAAATCTATAAAATAATGTAGTCAAGTCAACACTGCATAATTATTTGGTCATAGAAAAAACAATCCATCCAAAAACAGTTACAGCACATATATAAATAAGTTTAACAATACTACAGGCATGTTTTATAGATTAAACTTAAGTTAAAAAGTAAACGTTTTAATATTTGATTTTCTGCATGAGGAACCGAAAAGGATACTATTAAAATACACAAAAATAAAATGCATTCTTCTTTAATAAAAGATTATTTGCTATCAAGTTTCAATCCTAATCATTTTAACCTGCCAATGAAAGTGGAATTACATAATTGTGGTTTATATACTAACCTTCCGCTTGTGAAAAATTGTTTTAAAATCACATATATTGCATGTTAGATATTTAAATTATATATTTTAGACAAAAGAAATTTGTAAAAGGACAATTAAAATTACAATGTCTTAACCATCTTTCAGCAATTGCATCTAGAAATGCAAAAATGTGCTTCATAATTGTTGACAATAATCACTTCTGATATGCTTTTGCACAAATTAAAAAATGTATGTAGAATTTTACTTATAAGCATTTTTTAAAAATAAAAATAAATTTCAACTGCTGGCTGAAAACATTTCAAATATCAAAACTGATAATTTTACATCAATAATAAAAATTTCTGAGACCAGTGATTCCCATGTGGTGTTAAATTATATTGTTCGGTGACCCCTAGTACTGGCAATTCAATGTTTATGTTAGTTAACAGTGTCTGTAAGACAATTTTGTACATTTTACTATTTGTTAAATTCACCTTAAATAATATGTTAAATGCACTATTTCTAAAGAAAATGAAAATATCTTAATTTTTTCATTATCAGATTTAATCAGGCAGTTTGAGAAATCAGTTTCAATAGCAATCAAAATATTTTCCCTTCTTAGTTCCTCTTGTCAACATTTAAGAGGAAACAGTGCAATTTGAGGGCATCCTCTCAAGCAGCTTTCCTCATTGTCTATTATTAGTTTTCAAATATTTTCCCTTCTCACCCATATGGCCCATTCACATGCACACTTCTAATCTGTTAGGATTAACACCAACAGCTTCCAACCCACTTGAGACAGAACATAAAACAAGGGGGAGGGGACTGTTATAATGGTATCTGTTCTATGGCTTATTTGAACATTTCTTTTTTTTTTATTTTTTTTAATGTTTATTTTTTAGAGAGAGAGAGAGAGACAGAGCACGAGTGGGGGAGGGTCAGAGAGACAGGGAGACACAGAATCGAAGCAGGCTCCAGGCTCTGAGCCATCAGCACAGAGCCCGACGCGGGGCTCGAACTCACAGACCGCGACATCATGACCTGAGCCGAAGTCGGCCGCTTAACCGACTGAACCACTCAGGCGCCCCCTACGGCTTATTTGAGAAAAAGAAGATACTTCACTTCTTATTCCACCATATAAGTCATCAGATATCATGCAAAATCCTTATAGAAAAGAATGCTTTAAAAAGCTGGATTCAGTAGGGAAGGAAAAAGGCAGAAAAAGAACTGACAAAATATTGAGAGCAATCCTGAGAGGCCAGAAATGACAAGCAGAATCCAGAGAGAGAACAAAACGCTGTTGTCAGTATCTGTCATGGGCACATCTGGTGATCCCGAGAGGCCTACAGCTTCATGCTTACCGGGCTGTGTGACTAAAGAACAGGGAAAAAGACAGGGACTAAACCAAATGGGAAGTTGGATGAGACTCTCAGAAAACAAATTAAATCCCTGAGAGCTGACATCTTGGTGGAAGAATGAACTGAAAGTTTTAAGATTCCATACTGTACAAGGAGAAGATAAAGATACTTGCCTATTCTATTTCCGTTAGCTCTGGGATGAGGAGCAATGATCGTCTCTTCTGAAAATTTTGAACCAGAAGCCTCATCTCAATTGAAATGGAACTGAAATCATACTACTTGCTTCTGCGATTCCCCATAAGCCTTAGGCAATAATTTAAAGTAGTCTTGAATTATGCCCTGACACAAATAGAGGCAAATTTGAGTACTCTCGAAGAGAACACCTGAAAACCAAAACTCGAAAGAATTTCATAGATAAACTCCCAAGGAGCATGAATTCACAATCAAAAAAATTGAAAACACACAAGGAATCAACCCACCATAAGCAAAAGTCAGTAGAAATAACAAGATAAGATCCACTTAGAAGGCAGATATTAGAACTATCGAGTAAAGATTTACATATATATGTTTACTCTGTTTAAAGATTTAAGAGAAGTGACATAGAAATACATCTAGAAAGGATTTTAAATTGTTTTAAAACTGCTAGAAATCAATATAAAAGACAACCTAGTTAAAAAAAAATAAGAGGTGGGAGACCTAGCAGAAAACCAGGGGGGAGGGGAAGAGGGGAAGGGAAAAAAAAAAGCCACAGAGAGGAAGGAAGACATGACAGGAGAGACTCTCAAAGAATAAGAACAAACTGAGGGGAGAGGGGGGTGTGGGAGGGGGGAGAGTGGGTGACGGGCACAGAGGAGGGCACTTGTTGGGTTGAGCACTGGGTGTTGTATGAAAACCAATTTGATAATAAATTATTTTAAAAAAAGGAAAAAAAATAAGAGGAAGAAAAAAAAAGAAACAGAAATACCCAATTAACACATCAAAAGGTGTTCACTCAGTAAAGTAAAAAATAAAGTCAGAGAAAAACTAAATTACACATCAAAATACACTGGCAAATTTTCAAAAGTCTGACAATGTCAAGTTTGGCAAGTATGTAGAGCAAGGGGAATCTCAATCTTATATAAAACTGGTAAGAGAATAAACTGATACATAACTTTGGAAAAGTTTGGCATTATCTATTAGAATGGAAAATATCCCTACCCTATGTAATTCCATTAATGTATGAATACTTAAGAAAGAGTATTCTTTGTATTCATGTATACTTGTATGCTATACAGCAATGGTTATAGCAGCATTATTCAAAATACAAAAAAAAAAAATCTGGAGATTAAATGTCCAGCTGACAAATGGAAAGAACAAACTACAACTATATGTAAGAACACAGATGAATCTCATGACATGAATCTCATGTGTACACGCACACACACACATTGTATATATGAAGTCCCAAACAAGCAAAACCAACTAAATTATCTAAGGATGTATTTATAAGTGGAAAGCCATATAGAATAATAAAGAAATGGTTATTATATAAATCGGGATAGTGGTTATCTTTGGGGGTAGAAATATTGTGATGAAGAGAAGCAAATGATATGCTCTGGAGTGCTGATAAGGTTTTTAATCAAGGTGATGGTTACGGAAGAATTTCTTATAATCATTTGTCAAACTGTACATATAGCTTTATTTTGCTAATATGTTTACATGGCAAAAGCACTAAGTTAATGCAGAAATAGAAACTAGAATTCAGAACTCAGAATTTTGCAGAGATCATCATTTTTCACTGATTATTCCATGTTTTTATTTATATTTTCCAGTCTCCTTTGACATTCAGATGTAGCTAATGTGACTATTTCTGGTTAATGGGCTATCAGCAGAAGTCATATGTGTCCCTTCTGGTGTGAAGCACTTAAAATAGGCATAAGTTCTCCATACTCTCTCTTTCTCTGCCACAGCAAGCTTTGAATCCCCATTTTGAAATGGTAAAGCCACAAAACGTAAGCAAACTGGATTCCTGGATCCTAGTGTGGAAGAGAACTGTTCTTTAGAAACATTGGACCCTCAGAGCAATTTGTATGAATGTGAAATCAACTTTATATCTAAAGCCATTAAGAGTTTAGGATTTAAGTGTTTCTGCAGCATAACCTAGCCTACGTGACCAACACAAATAAATTCAGAGGAAGTAAGATAACAATAGAACTAAACGTAGTAGCAGTATTGTCCTCAAGAAAATTTTTCATGGAAAATGTGAAATAGAGGTAAGTGATATGATAATAAGATGAGAATTAGAGCTCCAGCATATTTTCCACAATGAAGAGGGGAAGGTGTAAAATTCATAGAGATATTCACTCTGGATCTTTCTGAATTATTTAAAGAGAGCATCCCTCAAGTTCTAGAAACACTATTATGTCAAGATGAAGAAAAAGAAATCCATACCTAGACATGATATGTGGAACTGCATAACATCAAGGACAAAAAAGTAGGTATAGAATGTAGCCAAAGAGCCAGAATCAAAACACAAGAAATGACAAGTGTTGGTAAGGATGTGGAGAAAAAGGAACCCTCGTGCACTATTGGTGGGAATAAAACTGGTGCAGACATTGTGGAAAATAGTATGGATGTTCCTCAAAAAACCAAAACTAAAAACATCATGATACAGTAATACCACTACTGGGTATTTACCTAAGAAAAATGAAAACACTAATTCCAAAAGATATATGCACCCCTACGCTTACTGCAGCATTAAATATAATAGCCAAGATATGGAAGCAACCCATGCCCATTTATAGATCAATGGATAAAGAAGACACACACACACGTACACACACAAACACACACAACGTAATGTTACTCAGCCATAAAAAAGAATACGATCTTGCCATTTGCAACATGGATGGACCTAGAGAGTATTATCCTAAATAAAACAAGTCAGATAAAGACAAATACCATATGATTTCACTTACATGTGGAATCAAAAAAAACAAAACAAATGAATAAACAAACAAAAAGCAGAAACAGACCCATAAACAGAGGACAAACTGATGGTTGCCAAACGGGAAGGGCGTGGGGACTTGCCAAAACGAGTGAAGGGGAGTGGAAGCTATAGGCTTCCAGTTATGGGATGAGTAACTCACAGGAATAAAAGACACATACTAGGGGGGCACTTGGGTGGCTCAGTGAGTTAAGTATCCGACTCTTGATTTCAGCTCAGGTCATGATCCCACAGTTTGTGGGATCAAGCCCCATGTTGGGCTACATGCTAAAAGCATAGAACCTGCTTAGGATTCTCTCTCTCTCCCTCACCACTGCTTGTACTCCCTCTGAAAATAAATAAATAAACTTAAAACCAAAAGACACACATTAAGGAATATAGTCAAGGATATTGTAACAGCATTGTACCATGACAGATAGTATGCACACTTGCTGTGAGCATAGCATAACGTGCTTTGTGTAGTCACTACGTTGAACATCTGAAACTGATGTAACATTGTGTGTCAACTATACTTCAATTAAAAAAAAACAAAAAAGGTAGCCAAGAAGTCACACCATCTATAAATGAACAACAATTTAGTCTGTCAGCTGACTTCTACAAGCTACAATGACATCCAGAACACAGTTGGATAATGTCTTTACAGTACTAAGAGAAACTAATTGGAAAAGTATAATTCTATACCCAGTGAAACTATCTTTAAGAGAAAAGGTAAAATAAATAAATTTTCAGACTTTCAAAAATAGAAAATTTACTGCCAAAAGGTTTTTAGCAGGCCTTTGATCTGTTACAGATGGGACGACTAAAGGGAACAACCTGGCAATGCCTTCAAAATATCAATCACCTTACTCTTGACCAACAACCCCATTTCTAGGAAATATATATCTTAGCGGATGGTTAAAACCAAACTCTGGACTCATCTTTGACCCCTTTTTTCATCTCACACCCCATATTTACTCATCTGGAAACCTTTTTGTCTCCACCAGACAAAAAAGTTTTTTCCACCATCTGGTGGTTTTTACCACCATCTTCACTGACCCTACTCTCAAGTGAGCCACTCTATACATCATCTGAACTACAGAAGTGGCCTCTAAACAGATCTCCCTGATCTATGTAGGGCTCCCTAGAGACCATTGCCACCATGGCAGCCCCACGACTCGCTGTAAAACTTACGGCCAATCAGGTCACTCCTCCTCACAAAACCCTCCTGTGGCTTCCCATTTCACTCAGAGTAAAAACCAAAATGCACATAATGGCCTAATGTGAACTGGTTCCACTTCCCTTTAAACCTCTTTTACTACTAACTTCCATGCTGCTTGCTTATCCAGCCACACTGTGGTGCCTGCTGTTCCTCAAACATACCAAGCACATTCTCCCCCTTAGTCCACAGGCAGACTGGCACCTCCAGCTGGAATGCTCCTCCCCCAACAACCACATGGCTGAATTTGTCACTTCTTTAGTCTTTGTTCAAATGCCACTTCTCAATGAAGCCCACTCAGACTGCCCTGCCCAATATGAAACTGCAAATTCACACCTGTTGCTCTAAATACTCTTTACTTTCCTCTTTTTTTTCTCCATAGCACTTACCATCTTGAAATTACTGCATTATTTACCTTTTTATTTTGTCTAGTGTTTATTACCTTGCCCACCAGAATGTAACCGTAATTTGTTTCAAGCAGACCCTGAAATAAAGATGTGACTGTAAGTTCATTTGAAAGGCAATGCCAGAAAGCACAGTGATAACTGATAATGAAAGAGGAAAAAGAAGGAAGCCAACACAGTGTGCGATACTGAGCAGGCTACCCCTGGAGGAAGAAGTGCCATCCTACTGGGGACCCTCAGACTGGGTAGGTGTGCTTCAGAATCATTCCATCCTTCACTGGTGGAAGATCACTCCTGGGCTCTAACTCTACGGCACTTCTGGATTACCCATATGACCAACCTTGCTTCTGTGGCTAGAGAAAATGGTCTGGCAGCTAGGTGCAGGAAGACACTAGCATATATGGGCACTGATTCTGAGACCCCAAAGATAAGCCAAAGGGATATGGGTACCAACAGCTTCGCTACTATAGAGATCTTTGTCTGTCTGTGTATTTGTTTTAATTGATATATCCCAGAGGTCTAGAAAAGACCCTGGCACATAGTGGGTACACAAAACAAATCTGTGTTGAATGTTGCTAAATAAAGGGTCAAAAAGAAATTACACAAAATTAGAAAATACTTTAAACAAAAGAGAAAATCCCACATATCATATAACCTATGGGATACAGCTAAAAGGTTACTCTGAGATAAATAGACAGGAAATACTTGTATTACTGAATAAGAAAGGCTAAAAATTAATAGACTAAGCATTCTATGTAAGTCATTAGAAAAAGAACAATATGATAAGCTCAAAGGAATCCAAATAAAGAAATTAAGGACAAGAACAAATTTTAAGGAGAAAAACAAGTATAATAAAGAAAACTAAATAAGCCAAAAGTTGGTTTTTAAAAAATAATACTAGGCTGGTCACACTAGCAATATTCACTAAGGAGAAAAGAGAGAAAGAGAAAATACAAACTAAAACGTGATTAAAACAAGAACGCAACTTCAAACACAATAGAGAATGAAAAATAAAAGAATGTTATGGGTAAAATTATACCGACCTGGAAATTCCCTTAACAAAATGAATTTGATCTATAATTAAGCATCATCATACAAAAAAAAATGCCAGACCTGGATGGCTTTACAGGAAAATCTCTACCTAGTGCTTAAAGAATAAACCGTCCCGGGGCACCTGGGCGGCTCAGTCGGTTAAGCGTCCGACTTCGGCTCAGGTCATGATCTCGCAGTTCACGAGTTCAAGCCCCGCATCAGGCTCTGTGCTCACAACTCAGAGCCTGGAGCCTGCTTCTGACGCTGTGTCTCCCTCTCTCTCTCTGTCCCTCCCCTGCTTGTGCTCTGCATCTCTCTGTCTCAAAAATAAATTAAAATGTTAAAAAAAAAAAAAAAATTAAGAATAAACCGTCCCAATTTTGTGCAAACTTTTCCAAAGACGTCAAAAAAAGAGGTGGAAGGGGATTGTTTAAAGAGACTACTTAATTAGCCATTGCTGCAATTATGTTCAGTATTTTACAACCACAAGTGATTGTGTGATATTGGTACAGAAAGAGACACATAGATTAATAGAACGGAGCAGAGTCTATGAATAGAAGTATGCATTCATATAAACATCCTATGTAATGTAGACACAGGATCAGGAAGGACCAGACAGTAAACTGTGCTGCAGCAAATGGCTTTTCCTATGGGGAAAAAAAAGTGAAACTGAAGGATATAAATAAAAAGAGAGAAAATGAAAATATTTTAGGAAAAATATATAAGTGAATTTCTTTATGAACTTTTGATAAGGAAGAATTTTTTTTAATAAGACAAAGAAGCACAGACCCTAAAGGAAAAGACTGGTAAATTCAACTACTTTAAAAATTCAAGAAATGGGATATGCCATCTGCAAGACATGTAATCCACAAAAGAGAGGGGTTTTTTTATTTTTTTAATGTTTCTTTTTATTTTTGAGAGAGAAATAGAGTGCGAGTGGGGGAGGAGCAGAGAGAGAGGGAGACACAGAATTTGAGGCAGGCTCGAAGGTCTGAGCTGTTAGCACAGAGCCTGATGTGGGGCTTGAACCTGTGAACTGCAAGATCATGACCTGAGCCCAAGTCAGCCGTTTAATCGTCTGAGTCACTCAGGTGCCTCACAAATGTGTTTTAAAAGAAAACCTACAAATAATAAGAAAAAGGAAAGCCTATTAGAAAAATGAGCAAAAAAGATAGACACTTCACAGAGGCAGAAACATAAATCTAAGATATGAAAAGTTACTCTATTCTCATTAGGATTCAGAAAAATGTAAATTAGACCATGAGATTTCATTTTAAATGTACCAAACTGACAAAAACTAAAGAACAAACCAATAAGGAGTTCTGGCACAAAGGGACTTTTTATACACTACTGCTGAGAGTATAAATTAATACAATTACTTTGGAAAACAATTTGTCCTTATTTAGCAAAGTGTAAATCCACACATCCTACGACCCATCAATTTCTACTCCAAAGAGGATACTCTACAGAAAATTTTGCATCTATTTACCAGGATATATATAAACACATTTGGAACATCATTGTTTTCCCAGCAAAGGAAAACTAGAAACAACTCAATTTTTTACCGAGAGAAGTGAATGTACTACATAGTGTTCAAAGAACAAATGAATGAACTATCGCTACCTGCAGCAATATGGATAAGTGTAATACACAAAGTGAACAAGGCGAATCTCAGAATATATACATGTCTCCTTTCACACAAATGTCAAAAAACATGTGAATCTCAGCAATATTTTACTTGAAAGATAAAAGGTAAGGCTATAAAGAAATGTAAAGAAATGCTGATCACAAAATTCAGGATTGCAGTTACTCCTGGGAATGGAGGAAGATGAAGCATATCATTGGAAAGAGGCACACTGGACACTTCCTAGGCACTGTGACATCTATGTATACATATATTACTATTTTAATTATTATTAATTTTTAAAATTCCTACCTCATAAGTAATTTCAACATAACAATACACAAAACAGAAGTTATTACCTTGGCATTTGTCTAACATCACATGCAATTGCCAAATTGCAACAAATGAAGGAAAGAAGGGGAAAAGAAAGCCCTGTGTTCATATAGTTCTCGATACATAGTGTGGGCTCAGCCTTCTCAACTCATCACTGGTAGAGATCCATTAAGTTCTGGGTGTCATCATATATGGAAACCTCTATTGGCAGGATGCTTCCTGACTATAATGGTCAAAATAATGGGACCTAGAATAATAGAAAAATAATAGGACAACATCCTTCAGATTTGTCTTAACCAGAAGTATGCTCTGTAGGGATGCAATATATTACACAGACACATCAAAAGATATTTACAGTTTTTTTTTTTTTACCCTGGATTTGATTTAAAATTTAAGTCTATTTGGAATAATACATCAACTAGATTAAATCTATTTTTTTTAACTCCTATCAGAAGCTACTAATTAAGAAAAATTGCTACATCCAAGTCTGGCTGTTCGATGCAGCAACACAGTTCTCGTATTATAGAATAAAAAGGCATTAGAGGGGCTCCTGGGTGGCTCAGTGGGTTAAGCATCCAACTTCAGCTCAGTTCATGATCTCATGATTCGTGAGTTTGAGCCCTGTATCTGTCTCTCAGCTGTCAGCACAGAGTCCGCTTCAGATCCTCTGTCTCCCTCTTTCTCTGCCCCTCACCCCCTCTCAAAAATAAATAAAACATTTTTTTAAAAGGCATTAGGTTTGTCAGGTTATTTCAAAGTTAAATTTAGCAGTTGCTTATAGAGCTAAGTATTCACCTACCTTACAATCGCAGTTCCGCATCTATGTGTTTACCTAAGAGAAATGAAAAACTATGTCCACAAAAAAGATATGCATATGTCCACAAAAAGACTTGTTCAAACAGTTTGGTACATGATAACCAAAAACTGAAACAATCCAAATGTCCATCAACAGGAAACTAGATAAAAAAAAATGGCTGTATATTTATATGATGAAATACTAATCAAATTCTTTAAGTTAGCACCTGACTCACACAAAAATGTGAGTGAATCTTAAAACTTTATATTCAGCAAGAGAACCTAGATACAGAGTATGCAGTATAAAATTCCATTTACGTGCAAAAGAATTCAAATTTAATTTATAGAGATTGAAATCAGAGCAGTGATTGCCTATGGGTATAGGAATTAACTGGAAATGAGAACAAGGGAATTTTCTGGAGTGACAAATTTTTTTTTAATTTTTTTAATGTTTATTTATTTTTGACAGACAGAGAGACAGTACATGAGCAGGGGAAGGGCAGAGAGAGAGGGAGACACTGAATCCGAAGCAGGCTCCAGGCTCTGAGCCATCAGCATAGAGCTCGACGTGGGGCTCGAACCCGCAGACCGTGAGATCATGACCTGACCCGAAGTCGGCTGCCCAACCGACGGAGTCACCCAGGCACCCCTGGAGTGAGAAATATTTAGCACCTTGATTTTCACTGTAGTCACACTGGAGTACACATTTATCAGAATGAATCGCACGCTGAAGTTCTGTTCATTTCTCCTTATTTAAATTTCACCTCCAAAAAATTAAGCTTTGAGTGTTACATATTAAATGTAAAAGAAATGAAATCTTTTATGTTGGTAAATGAACATCATTCAATCTCAAATCTCAAATGAACAAATGTTTTCTGCTGTATTTGGCTCATTACAAAGGTATTTTTCAGGCAGCCTTTTAAGAGAGACGGCACCTGGGGAAATTATATATTGAGCACTATGGCCTATTTGAAAAAGCAGACAACAGCGTTATAGATACATTAAAATTTATAGTAAATAATAGGTTCGAAAGTGTTTTGCTGTTGGCATAAATCATCGGAAATGATCCGCTGTCATCAAAGTTCTCAACTAGTCATAAAACTGAAATGCAAAGGCAAACTATACTCTACATGTGTTTAATCAACAGTGAAAGCTAAAAAGAACACAGAATAAAATCAGCATAAGAGAGGAGAGACTAAGGACTAAAACCTTGAGGTTTATAGTGTAGTTGAGAAAACTATTCTCCACGTGGAAAATAATTAGTAAAATATAATAAAGACAATATAGTAGGTAGACTCCATTGTAAGCATTCTCTTCAAGAGTTAATAAGCGGTACCATTAAGATAAAAACACAATCTAAAAGCAAATTACAAGATACTGGGGAGGTCAACATGTGACCCGGTGTTATATGAAGGAAGCCACTCTAAAATTGGAATTTGGCCTATTCCCACACCTTCCCCCACCTTCAACTGTACACATAAATGCACACACACACATACACACACACACAAACACACACATACACAGATTATTAGGTCTTTCCGGATCTAGGCAGGATTTAGTGATTTCTTACTGAAAAACGAAAATAAGTATAAAAGGCTCCAACTTTTTAGCAAGAGAAAAAAATTAAGCCCCACAGTGTACTTTCAAACTGACATTTTGCTGCAGTCAGAAAGCACTTTGAAAATTGTTAGTGATGATTTGTGTCTGTTGCTAAGCACTAGGTTGATGCTGTTTTTTTCCAGATTCATCCCTCTGTGCCACTCTGAACATTGACAATGGATAGGGAAAAGAGAAAGGCCCCACAGGAGAAAATAAGGGCCAGTGGACAGAAGTTAAGGGCCACCAACATCAGTGTAGATGAAGAAGATAATTCTCACACTCAAGGAGAGAATGGGCTGTCCTGGACTGCCATGAAGTCACGAGTCAAACCTAACCCATATGACAACTTGCAGGACTGTTGTAGAGGCAAGAAGTACAGTGTTTAGGAGCACGTTCTTTGGAATGACAGGGTCCTCTGATTAAAGACTTAATTCCATCATCTACTAGCTGTTTCAATTTGGCTAAGAAATTCATTTACAACTCCAAATGTTGTTGTCCATCCCTGCATGATTCTGGAATGGATTAAATGGGACGGTATGTGTCGAAGGTCTTACCTCATTGCATGACACTCCGTAAGCAACCAGTAGTGTCATCATCAGAGGGAATGAATTTCTTACCTAAAGAAGGACCAGCAGGTGAGGAGATAAGGCTACACATCTGATAAAATTCAGTCCAGTTCCAAGAAAAACGAGCCTATGAAACAATGCCTGGTAGATGAAGTACGTATTTTGAAGAGTGATGACTAAGTAGGCTTTTTATAGCTTATTAATAACATTTTATACATCAAAAAACAAAGAGATACAGTCTTTTTATTTAGAAAGAGAATTATGTTATCACAGTCGTTGTTTTAACTTAAGAATTAATCTTCTCGTCTTCAACTTACTGAAAACAGAAGTTTGCCCAAGGTCATGTTGGACAGAGGTTAAATAGCTAAAGGATTCTAAATGTGCAATTCTCATATAGTCAAACCTCTGCCTGCAGTGGCAGAGGCCAGTACGGCTAGAGGGCTAAGTGGTTTAAGAAAAGGACTACAAAGAGGCCAAGGGAAGCAGAAGAGATTCATGAGGGGCCAACTTGGCCTCGAGGAAACTTCTGCAGAGCTTGACTTCAGCTTCCGGATGCTCTCAGCATAGCCTCTCCTGGAGCACCAGGGCCAGTGATTTGCCTGTTCTAGGCTTTGCATTCTCCATGAGAAAATTGACTTGACAAAGGCCACTTTAGTTGCCTACGGATGTATTTCATGGAACACAAGCTAATGTTGCTAGATTTTTATCTTCTTCTCCATTATAAGATTTTTTCTTTTTTTTTTTTTTTTTGGAAGCAAACATGTTAGTATGTCTTAGCAAAACTAGTATTGTCTTTTTTGCAAAAGGGCAGTCTCTGGTTCTACTGGGGAGACAGAATTGGCAAGACCAGATTGCTTGTACGTTCTTGACTGTAATTTTCCTTGAAAGCAACAGAAATGCTAATGGGGATCCTCTGTAGATTAACATGCAGACCCTAAGCGAACTCTGTCTTCAAGTTCATGCCTGGACAATCCTTTCTACTTCTTTTCCCTTAAAAAAAGGCTATGCATGTTTATGTTCTCAGTCAAGATCCTTCACTCTTCTGTGTCAACTCGCCCAGAACTACTGTCATTTTAAATATTTTATGGAATACATTATGGACTAAAGGGCTTTATTTTTGGCAAAGGAATATGAAGCACTTGGCAAAAATTCTAGTCTATGTGTTGGGGTAACTGTGTCATAGGTGGGAAAAGGGGGATTTATATTCCTCAGCTATCCTTAAAAAAAAAAAAATCACAGTATCCCTAGGCTGACCCTGAAAGATATTGCCTTGGTCACCGGCAAGAAGTTACAGGGCCCAAACCAAAAGGAAAACAATGTTTAGTTCTTTTTCTCCATGTCCCACTCCCTCCCTCATGGGACCACATTCCTTTTTCCTACGAATAATTATAAGCTTCTGTTGGTTTCTTCTGTCAGGTTTTTTAAAATGTTTTAGAAGCAAGATATTTTTGCAAAAGGGCTTTCTCTGGTCCCTGTTTCTCCCCTGCTTAATCGATGCCATTGCTTATTTCCCCTAAGACCTCAGATGCTGGGAACATACTGCCAGTTCTCTGTCCCTTATTCCAATTTCTCTCAGGCTGAATCTCCCCCTGCACTCTCCAGTCCTACTGCCACATGATAATGAAGTGTTGATCCTGGAGCAAATGGCCCAAAGCTTCACAGCCCAAATTTTGTCTGATTGAATTCTTTCAAGGCACCAGAAAACCAGAAACAACAGGAGAGCTGCTAAGAGAAAAGGGAGGGGCCCAAAGATACTTCATCCTAAAATAAGAATCAGCCCCAGCTCTGTCCACAGTGACTCATGACTTTTGAAAGAAAGCATTCATTCTAATCATGTCTTTTTCTTTTTGTGAATATTAAGAGTTTTATTCTGCCATCAACTACCAAAGTCAATAGTATTTCTTCCCTAGAGACTGGATTAATTTTTGAACCATCTACACCAATC
The DNA here is from genome assembly GCA_030068075.1 of Paguma larvata. NCBI lineage: Eukaryota > Metazoa > Chordata > Mammalia > Carnivora > Viverridae > Paguma > Paguma larvata. The sequence goes on from CM057836.1 coordinate 32,877,847, forward strand.
AAGCCTGTGAAAATTATGCTCACCATCACTCATCATCAGGGAAATACAAATCAAAACTACACTGAGATACCACCTCATATCAGTCAAAGTGGCTAAAATTAACAACTCAGGAAACTACAGATGCTGGCAAGGATGTGGAGAAAAGGGAACCCTCCTGCACTGTTGGTAGGAATGCAAACTGGTGCAGCCACTCTGGAAAACAGTATGGAGGTTCCTCAAAAAATTAAAATAGAACTACCCTACGAACCAGCAATAGCACTACTAGGAATTTACCCAAGGGATACAGAGTGCTGATTCATAGGGACACATGTACCCCAATGTTCATAGCAGCGCTTTCAACAATAGCCAAATTATGGGAAGAGCCTAAATGTCCATCAACTGCTTAGTGGATAAAGAAGACGTGGCTTATATATACAATGGAATACTACTTGGCAATGAGAAAGAATGAAATCATGCCATTTGCGGCAACATAGGAAGGTATTATGCGAAGTGAAATAAGTCAGTCAGATAAGAACAGATATCATATGTTTCCACTCATATGTGGATCTTGAGAAACTTAATAGGAGACCAAGGAGGAAGGGAAGGGGAACACAATAGTTACAAACAGAGAGGGAAGGAGTCAAACCATAAGAGATTTTTAACTACAGAGAACAAACTGAGGGTAGATGGGGAGGTGGGGGAGAGGGGAAAATGGGTGATGGGTATTGAGGAGGGCACTTGTTGGGATGAGCCCTGGGTGTTGTATATAAGCAATGAACCACAGGAATCTACCCCAAAAACCAAGAGCACACTTTACACATTGTATGTTAGCCAATTTGACAATAAATTATATTTAAAATTAATTAATTAATTAATTAAAATATTAATAAATGATTAACAGAAGATCACCTCACAGATGGATATTAGCATGTCAATCGGGTTAAATAATAGATTTGTGTTTATTGCATTGAAGAAAAATCACAGAATAAGTAAATCATAATAATTAAGAAGAAGAAAACTCATAAGAACTTATAAATGCTTTCTAAGAAAATAGTGCCTTCTTACAAATACTAAGTCGTTACTAATATGTCTGTTATAGTTCAATTTTAGAAAAAGAAAAGAAAAGAAAACCTGCAGGTGAATTACACTGGAAATAGAATTCTCCTCACGCCAAGTGATCATAGACCAGACATTTAGGAAGGAGATTACCTATTTAAAACATTTCAAAATATTTAATTTGAAGAAATGCAAAGAAAAAATGTTGCCATCTTACCAGTGAGGTGTTTCTATTTAAACAGTACAGGATGTGAGGCGCCTGGGTGGTTCAGCCAGTTAAATGTCCAACTTCTGCTCAGGTTATGATATCACAGTTCGTGAGTTCAAGCCCCGCGTCTGTCAGTATAGAACCCCCTTCAGATCCTCTGTACCCCTCTCTCTCTGCCCCTCCTCAGCTCGTTCTCTCTCTCTCTCTCTCTCTCTCTCTCTCTCTCTCTCCTCTTCTCTCTCTCTCAAAATAAGTAAATAAACTTACTAAAAAACAATAAAGAATAATAGGGAATTCAACCCAGTCTAATTTTTAAATTCTCCAGTCAATATTCAGGCCCACAAAGGTCAGGCATGTCCTATATTGAAAGACATGCTCGGATGGCATCAAGAGCTACAGAGTCTGCTGTGCCACCTCTCGCCAGGTTCATGCACCTCTACTGCCCTCCGTTCCACCGCAGGCCAAACGCCCAGAGATATTCTGCCATGACTGTGTTTAAGTTTTGATGCTACATCCTGCTAAGTAATAGAGGACTTTGCTTTTCTTCATACAATTACATGGCTTTGATTGTCCTTTTGAAAAATGTTTTCAATTAAAATTCTCCTGGATGTTATGAGTACTTTATGTATCCAATGAGCTATCTCATACAGACTTAAGAAATCTCTCCCCACTCCCCGTACTACTGTTTCAATATTTTTAAGGAGAACTAGTAAAGTACCTAACACCTTTAGAGGAAAAAAAAACACGCATTAGAATTTGTGTTCTAAGATTAACATATAAACACTATTGATTTGCTCACCAAATAACAAACTAGTACTTTTTTATAATGGCAGAGCAAACCATAATTAAAGATTATTAAGCCTTGGGGCACCTGGATGGCTCAGTCAGTTAAGTGTCCAACTCTTGGTTCGACTCAGGTCATGATCTCACGGTCCTCGAACCGACCCCCCCATCGGGATCCGCACACTGAGCACACTGCGTGGGATCCTCTCTCCCCCTCTCTCTCTGCCCCTCCCCATGCACACGAGCTTTGTCTCTCCCTCTCTCTCTCTTTCTCTGAAAATAATAAACTAAAAAAAAGGATTATTAAGCCTTGAATACAGAATCTACAAAAATAATAAACTAAAGCAATTTTTTATTAAGTTGACATTATCTTATTCCTTGTTGCAATCTATTTAAACCGCGTTACTTGGTTGCTGCTCCATAGAAGAAAATCTCATATGAGAAAAAATTCCAAGTTGCCACATTTGTCATATATATTTGCGTGTTATTCAACACTTGTCATCGGATTGATAAGAGATAAAACTGGAAGCAATATTTTTAAAATAAGCTTCACAGACTTTTTTTAAAGAGTGCATTACTTATATTTCCATAGTAATATCCAATGTGTTTAGGAGTCAGATTTCTGACAAATGCAAACCATCCCGAATATATCAAACATCAAATTCAAGAGAGGAGGCTGTTTAAAGACCAAGCTCTTTGCTCCACAAGTGAGGGGTGTCCCCCAAGCAACTTTCTATGTGGAAGAAACAAGGAATTATTAGAAGCCAGTGTATACTGAAGAGGCAAAAACAATCAAAGAGAAAGGACAATAAAATAAACTTTAAAAGCCTAGTAGTGTAGAATCACATGGCAAAAGCACCAACAACTAAAATTTCCTATGGACCTCACAATACAATAATTAATGTTCATAATAATACACACTAACCATCAGGAAGTGGTTAAATTGTATCCATTAGGCAGTGTTCACCAAGAGATGGAGGAATGCTTGGAAACATTTAAAAACTGGGAGCTTTAATGTATCAGTGCTACAAGCTCATGTAGGTCATTTTCCCAAAAGCCATCACACAAAGATGGAGCTTTTTAAGATATCAGGGGTAATTGGTGAAGATGCTAATTAAGAAGCAGATACCTTGGGTTCTAGTTTCTGGCACTCACTTTGGGCAGACCTAGTAACCTCTCAGAGACCTTTGTCATCTACAAGAGTTCAAGATATATGTGTAAGAATTTTTTAAAAAATGTTAACATTAGAACACCAGCAAAATTATAGTTTCCTGAGTACGAGACATTATTACTACTGAATAAACGGCATTAATAATTTATCCTTGATATTATTCATTAGATCAACCCAATGACGTCCTTCATAATAAAAATGATACTTCGTTTCTATTTTAAAACCATATGGCCAGTAGTGTACTTGAGAAACACTGATCTACTCAATAGAGACATAACACAAAGAAGCTTGCAACCACATAGTACTGCCCACACGTTTCCAGAATTTATTAAAAGTTATTTGCTTGACTCCATATTTCAGGCTGGACAAATTAAACCATTGTCCTTTGTCGTGATAAGCCCAGAGTGAATTAATCACCAATTTTCCATCATTTAAAACTAGCAGCTATGAGATGATTCACCTTCTTTAGCATTTTTAAATGCAAATTAAAAAGTGAAAGGACCTTCTCCCCCCACCTCCATTCTCTTCCTCAAATTTCCGCAATTTAATTCTACATCCCTTTTGACAACAAAAGATCTCAGATTGAACGGGCCTGAATTCCTAGCCACTCGTACAGGAATCATCCGAGGAGGTACTGGACATCCAGAATGGGAACCAGACACACAGCAGCCGGCAGGAAGGGGCGGAGGCTCCCCCATGGAAGGACAATAAGGACAGCTGAGGGCACTTAAGCCCGCATGTCATGTCAACACTCTGAAGAGGTCTGGGAGGAGGGAGAGATGAAGACAGGCTTAAGAGATTACAAACTTGTCTCAGTTTTCTATTGCTGCCATGACAAATTACCACAAAGGTAGTGGCTTAAGAAAGACACATTCCGGGGCACCGGGGTGGCTCAGTCAGTTGAGCATCCAACTCTTGATTTCAGCTCAGGTCGTGATCTCAGGGTCGTGAAATCAAGCCCCGGTGTTGGTCTCCCTGCTGAGCATGGAGCCTACTTGGGATTCTCTCTCTCCCCCTCTGTTACTCTCCCCAACTCACACACACACTCTCTCTCCCTCTCTCTCTCAAATAAAACTTTTAATTAAAAAAAAAAAGAAAGAACTTCAAAAACTATAAATAAAAGTTTGTTTAAAAAAAAAGACACATTTATAACCTTACAGTTCTGAAGGCCACGAGTCAGACACAGATCTCACCAGGCTAAAATCAAGGTGTCGCGTTTCTTTCCGTAAGCTGTAGGATTCACTTCCTTGCCTTTTCCAGCTTTTAGAGGGTGCCCATACACACTGACTTCGTCCATCTGCAAAGCCAGCAATGGCAGGTCAAATGCTTCCCACACGCCATCACTTTGACCCCCTCTCCCATCTCCCTCTTCCACATGTAAGGACTCCTGTGACTAGAATGTGTCCACCCAGATAATCCATGACCCTCTCCCCATCTCCACCTCACGTCTACCCAAACTTTTGTTTATTTATTTATCTGCAACCACATCTACAAAGTTCCTTCTGCCACGGTACCTAGCGTGTTCACAGATTCCAGGAATTGGGACTTGGACATCTTTGTGGGTAAGGGAAACATTATTCTGGGGACCACAGTGCTGTAGGGAACAGGTAAATTGGCAAGATGTTCACTGCTTCCTTTCACTCTTGCTCCCCTCAGTCAGCTTCCCACACAGTCAAAGCACTTGAAACACTGGTCACATTGTGTCTCTCTTTTATTCTGTTTCTTCTGTGGCTTCTTCTTGACATTCTGAATAAAACCCACCCTCCTTATCACAACCTACAAGGGTCTGCATAATTTAGCCCAGTGTATTTGAAACTTTTTACACTGGTACCCATAGTAACAGATCCATTTTTAAATCATAACCCAGCATGTGTGTATGCATACAGTTCCACAAACCAGTACTCATCCTTACTATATACTCTGATACTTGAAATTCTGATCCATCCTTCATCTATTTTTTTAAACCGTTTTTAATGTTTATTATTATTGAGAGAGAGTATGTAAGCGGGGGAAGAGCAGAGAGAGAGGAAGACACAGAATCTGAAGCAGGTTCCGCTCTGAGCTGCCAGCACAGAGCCCAATGCTGGGCTCAAACCCACATACCGTGTGATCATGACCTGAGCTGAAGTCGATGCTCAACCGACTGAGCCACTAATTTATTTTTAGTGTTGGTTAGAACCCACTAGTGAACTCTGACTCTTGGTCTGGAAAAACACATATCTGACCCTGCCTTTCTCTCATACATTGTATCATATTCGCTCAGACCTAGACACACTGACCTCCTATCTCAGGAGAACCACTGATTAAATGTTTTCCCTGGAACTTCTCAGGGCCTACTCCCTCACATCAGCTGGGTTTCTGCTCGCCTGTCCCTTCTCTAAGAGGCCTCCCCAGACCTCTTAGAGAGCGGAGTCAGTCTCCAATAACCCTGTCTCCAATAACCCTTCCTCTACTGTCCACGTCATTGTCCTTTAACTTGCTTTAGTTTCCTTTTTTTTTTTTTAATGTTTATTTTTGAGAGAGAGAGAGAGCAAGAGCAAGGGAGGGAGGAGACACAGAATCCAAAGCAGGCTCCAGGCTCCAAGCTCTCAGCCACAGAGCCCAACACAGGGCTCGAACTCATGATCCATGAGATCATGACCTGAGCCGAAGTCGGATGTTTAACCGACTGAGCCATCCAGGCTCCCCAACTTGCTTTAGTTTTCTTACTGCTCTGTGTATTATTTCTCCGTTTCTTCTCTCCCACTAGAAGGAAAGGTCCACTGGGACTGTCTTATTTACAATACTAGTGTTTGAATAGTGCTGCCTAATACACAGGAAAGACTCAAACATTAGTTACAGAATGAATGAATAAAACATGAGTGAATGAATAAATGGATTGGTAGACCTAAGACTATATTGGTTATTGTATGAAATTATAAGTATTATTACATTATAGTTTATACAATTAACTACAAACATTGGTAATTATCATTTAATTATCTATGCCACACCACATACTATGTAGGCCTCTTAAATAAGTTATTTCTAGTTGTCATAACAGCCCTGTGAGGTAGTTATTTTTACAGATGGGGAAACTAAAGTTCAGAGAAGATAGGTTTCTGGTCCAGGGGTAATATGGTCTATAATAACAGCCAATTTTATAATACTTGACATTTGTTGTCAGGCATTGTTCTAAGTATTTCACGTGGGGGACTGTTATTATTTCCATCTTACAGACTGGGAAATTCAGGCATTGGACTTGCTCGAAGTCAAACAGCTAGTAAGTGGTGGCACCGGAAATCCAACTCAGGCAGGCTGAGAGTGGAATCAGTTCCTGGCCTACACTCTCTTGCTGCTCAAAGTAAGGGCCAAACAGCAGCAGCAGCACTGTTTAGTATGGGGCATACTAGAAACAGAACATCATGCCACATCCCAGGCCTGCATTCCACTAAGATCCCAGGTGATTCATAGACACAATAAAGACGAAAGTCCTTGCTCTAGGAGTGCCTGGGTGGCTCAGTTGCTTAAGCATCCAACTCTTGATTTCAGCTCAGGTCGTGATCTCACAGTTCGTGAGATGGAGCCCCACATCGGGCTTTGCGCTGAGTGTGGTGCCTACTTAGGATTCTCTCTCTCCCTCTCTCTCTGCCCCTCCCTTGCCCATTCTCTCTCTCAAAGTTAAATAAATATTCCTTTAAAAAGAAAGGCTTTGCTCTAAACCATACCGTTTCATACATAGACAGGCAGAAATGAACAGAAATAATTTTATGACAGTAGGACAACCATACAAATAATATTTAATTGAATGTATTAAATGTCATTTTACATGAATTTAGTATAAGTAAAATAATCTGAAATAAAACTAAAGGAAATGCAGAACTCCAGATAAATGACTATTCACCCCCAAAATGTTATATTCCTTAGGTAAGAAAAAAAGATTATGAAGTGCATTAAAAGATTGGAACCATTATATTTTCCTTATTCTTTTTTTTTTAATTTTTTTAACGTTTATTTAATTTTTGACAGACAGAGCATGAGTGGGGGAGGAGCAGAGAGAGGGAGACAGAATCCAAAGCAGGTTCCAGCCTTTGAGCTGTCAGCACAGAGCCTGACGCGGGGATCGAAGCCACGAACTGTGAGACCATGACCTGAGCCGAAGTCAGATGCTTAACCGACTGAGCCATCCCAGTGCCCCCTTATTCTTTTTTTTTAATGTTTATTTATTTTTGAGAGAGAGAAACAGAGTGTGAGTGGGGGCGGGGGGGGGATGGAGACAGAACCCAAAGCAGGCTCCAGGCTATGAGCTGTCAGCATGGAGCCCGATGTGGGGTTCAAACCCATAAACTCTGAGATCATGACCTGAGCCAAAGTCAGACACTTAACCGACTGAGCCACCCAGGCACCCATATGTTTTCCTTGTTCTTAATTAACCTCATGGTTCAGCTTTAGATCATATCAACTGACTTTCTGCTATGAACAATAAGCAGTCAAAATTTCTCCCTTTTCCCTTCTACCTCTTTCCCCTACCTCCACATTTATCTGGGTCTTTTACTATTTTTGTTCACTAAGATGTGTAACATTTCCATTCTATTGCACCACCATAATCCCCTAGTTATTTAGTTTTAATTCAGTACTTCTTTGGAGTCAATGATCGTACATGCACCTTCACCACATATTCCTCATCTCTGAGTACAATGTTGACTCATCCTTTGTTGGCTAGGTCGTTTTGTTTTGCTTTGTTTTTTTGTCAAGTAGTGCTTTTTAAAAGGAATCATGGGCAACATATTCCATATATTCTTTCGTCTTTAAAATTTTTACCTACTGCCTTTATGATGAATGAAAACTTGGCCAACTATATTACTTGGGGATCACACATTCCTTCAGAACTTTGTAGATGCTGCTTCTAGGCACTAAATGCTGAGAAGAAGTATGAAGAGAGAAGAGAGAGAGTAGTAATGCACGTACAAGAGGTCAGAGAGTTCTTTTTCATCTTTGACATAATTCATAAGTTAAGCAGAATACAGCTTGATCTAAATAGCTATACACATTTTCCCCTGGTATGCAATATCTTTTCAACATGCTCATTTAGTTCTTTTTTGTTTGTTTGTTTGTTTTTGTTAAAAAGAGAGAGAGGGCAAGTAGGGGAAAGGGACAGAGGGAGAAAGAGAAAGAGAAAGAGAGAGAATCCCAAACAGGGTCCATGCTCAGTGCAGAGCCTGATGTGGGGCTCCATCCCATGACCTTGGGATCACAACTTGAGCCAAAATCAAGAGTCGGATGCTCAACTGACTTGAGCCACCCAGGTGCCTCAGGTCTTTTTTTATTTCAGGAGAATCTTCTTGAATTATTGTTCAGAACACTTTTTCTCTTCCATTTGATGGTTTCTTTATTTTAGGGGCATAATCTAATGTCCACTATACAGAGCACTTTCTCTCTAGTTGTTTGTTTTCTGTTTTTTTTTTAATCTTCACTGCCATTGAAACTCAAGCTTCTCCTTCATGCTAGTGATTTGATTTTAAGCTTTGTCTATTCTGTCACTTCCTATTTGGGGTTTATTCATTATCTGTAATGGAATTGTGTCAGCAATACAATCCCTCCTTCCTTCTAATTCTATTGCTTCACCATAATACCTTGGGGCTTCTGTTTTATCAAATTCATATCCTTATTAGATCTTTTCAGAGCATGAAGCACACTTATATAGCATATTCTTTTCCTTATATTATGCTTAATTTCAAACTCTCTTCAGCTCTCTTTCACATGTTATGTTCTGGTTTTTTTCCTTTGGACTATTGAATAAGGGCATCATTGTCCTGCCATTTCTTTTCTTCTGCCTAAACCTCTAATGATTCAGTATAGAAATGTCTTCGCACCCATCCCATCACATCTAGAACCTGCTTCCCTCTACCCCATCTCTGGTCTTTCTAAGCTACCACTTGAAGATTAGAAGTTTATTGTATTTATTTTTCTGCGGGACAAGCAGGGTTGAGGAGCAGGAGAATAAACTCAAGCTAAGTGTGGTTTTTAATGGGCGACTAGCACTGAACTCTTAAGAGTGCCTTTACAGGAGTGGGTAAAGGATGAGCCCATGAAACTTTAATTATTATCCGTGTACACATCCACCTTCTAATGAATGTAGCCTCAATTCCCCACCTGATCACTGTTTTGATGGTTTCTATGCCATTCTTTGTTATGAAATAGCCAGCTTCCCTAGCTGTACTTGATTGTATTGGATTGGATACCAGGGAAGCCCATTTATCTTTGAGGTCTTTTCAGTGTCATCTCTCTGAGGAATACCAGAGGTTCCTTGAAGTCAGATTGTTTTTCTCAGTAATGTCTATCAATTTGTCCCCTCTCCGACACCCATGACATATCCTAGTGTTAACTGTGGATGCTATGGCATGTTTCCGCGTATGCCTATACTTAATCTCCATTAAGAACAAGGACTTTAGAGTCATAATTTACTGGGTTCCAATCTCATCTCAACTGCTTACTCTCTGTGTCACTCCAAGTAAGGTAAAGCCCTCCTAAGTCTCAGTTCGCTTATCTACAATCTGGAGTTTATGATATCTATATGGAGCTATGGAAATTATATGAAAGAGCATATAAAAAGTACTTGGCATATGCCTGGCATATTGTAAGCACTCAATATATTTATATAGCTATTATTACTACACATGTTGAAAGTATCATGGTGGTACTTATGTACACCATCTTATACTGATTCTGTTGGGGGCACCCTATAATTAGGGAGGATTTCTGGAAAAGGTAGCATTGAGCTACATATTACTGGCTAGAGAAGAGTGAGCCCAGAAGGAGAAAGTAATGTCAGACAGAGGGGACAGACTCCACTCATTCATTTATTCACTCGGTTTAGGTATTTATTAAATATCCTCTCTATTCCAGGCCCTATTCTAAGGGGGTTGGGGGGATACGGCAGTGAGCAAGGCCGATAAAACATACATTCTACTGGTGGAAATAAACAATAAATAAATAAATGCACACTCTAATGGCAGATGCTGAGAAGCATCAAGAACATATAAGGTAAAGGAAGAGGAAGAAGGAAAGAAAAGGATATTTTAGATAGTGTGGTTAGGGAAGAGTTCTCTCAGGAAGCAGCATTTAAGTAGAGGGCAAAATGAGGAATTAGTAAAGCTTTCAGGTAAGATACAACATGAGGGGGGGAAAAAATCTCAGTATTTCAGGACACCAAATCATTCAGTGTTGCTGGACTGTGAGAGGAAGCTAGGGCAGGTGCAGGTATCAGCTATGCTAAGCTACCTGATCTTTACCCTGGGCTGACCAGGAGCCAATGAAAGGTTGTAAGCAAAGGAATGGCACAATTCTACCAGTGCTTTAAAAAGATTACTCCAGAAATGGTTTGCAGGATAGATCTGAGATAGTCAAACTGGTGGGGGCGGGGGGAGCCTCTTTGGAGGCTGGAGAAGAAATAAAATTTAAGTTATTTAGAGGTAAAAACAAGGGTGAGTGTAAGTAGATGGATTTGCTCAGTGTATCAGGTTCTTAGCTCTAAGAACCAGTATTTAGGCTGAGATCTGGCAATTCTCAAGGTAGAGAACCAGGGGAACATATAGATCCCAGGAGCTCATTCTAGGTCTGACTGACAGGAGGAAAACAACACAGGGGCCAAACAGTAATAAGTAGACCATGAGACTGCAAGTCAAGAAAAATTTAATTCCAAATCCTGCCAGAAAACAATTCAAAACTATTAATATAAAATCTACTCTCTAGTTCTATCTGGGACTGGAGCAAATCTGAGTTTGTTTCCAAGGACTATTATTTGACTTTGTTTACAGAAAATGAGGAATGGAACAGGTGGAGGAAACCAGAAAAAAAAAAAAAAACACAGAAAATGACAAAAAACTTCCCTAGGACCTTTAAAAATGCATCCCTTAATTGACATCTGGTTTTTACACGCACCATGACATCATCTTGTCATTTACCTTGGTGATCCAATGATAGATTTTATATTCTTCTCCAAGATGTTCACCAACTTCTTCCCTGACAACACACTATTGGAAAGAACATAGGCTCTGGGGTTCAGAAGACCTGCCTTCTAGTCCTGGCTATGCCATAGATTAGCCATGTGACGTAGAAGCCAAGTCACTTCTCCTGTCTACATCCCTGTTTCTTTGCTAGGAAAATACAAATTCAGAGTGGTTTCTGAGGATTAATTAAGGTAATGAACATGAGGGTACCTGGTACAGAGCCTGGTACATAGTGGGTACTCTATGAATGCTTGTTCAATTTAGCTCAAGCTTGGATGCATGAGGAATAGGGGAGGGGTGGGAGATGAGGAAGGATCACAAAAAAAGTATATGTCAAAGTAAGGCACTAATGGGGAGTAATCTAAGAACTTTAAGAATGAAAAAAACAGATTTTCTTGCAGAGGGCAAGCTACAACAAGGAAATCAATTAGGAAATACGATAATCCAAGTAAGAAATAATGAGCTCAGGCAGTGCGACAGAAAGACTGAACGTAAAGGACAATTTCTTTAGATATTTAGAAGATGATTAATTAACAGTAGAAGTGAAGGAGAAAGAAGAGACTAGGAGACCCCCGATTTCTGGCCTGAAAGACTAAATCCATGGTCCTATCCAAAATATAAGGAATGCAGGAGGGAGAAGCAAGTATAAAAAAGAACATAAGGAAAACACTCACTGGGCATTCACTCATTGAATGATTCCAATCATTCCACAAATATTTGTGGAATGCCTACAATATAAGAGCATGGAGCATACTGCAACGAACATACAAAGATGGTCCTTCCCTTCATGGAGCTTATGTGTCAGTCAAGAGTGAACTAAATAAAAAGGATTCAAGGAAAATGGTCCAGGGAGAAAGAGCAGCCTATGTGAAAGTTTGGAGACTGAAAAAAATGTCACCTTCATGATGTAAAGGAGTCTTAGGCTCAAGGGAGGATAGTGAAGCACAAGATGAGGAGAGACGCGATTTCTAAATCATATATAGGACCTGACAGGCCATTTTAAGGAGGTAAGCTTTATTCTTACATTTTGTGAAAACACTGATCAATTTTGAACAGTAAACTGAAATATGGTCAGATTCACTTCTGGAAATTTCACTCTTACTGCAGTGCAGAGAATGCTTTAGGGATATCCACTTATCATACTAGAAGTTCTGAAAAGCCCATTTGCCACAGTACATCCACATATGGGAAAAAAATAATGCAAACATATATTTAATGCATTACTGGGCTAACGGGAAAGAAAGAGAAATCCCCAAATCCCATAAAAAATGACAATGTACTGAAACCAATGGTAGGCAAACTGTGAAGCCAGAGCTGTCCTGAGAATAAATGTTAATAACACAAAAACTAGAGCTTTGAGACTAATGGCTGTGTGGGGGAACAGGAGCTTAAACCTTGGGTCCACTGAAAGTCCTTTGGAACTTGGGTCCAAACTTTGAGGTTATCTTTTCTACCAGACAGAAATCATTTGCATCTCCATCAAGCAATTCTTTTTTTATACAGCCAATTTTCTACAAATAAACATGAAAGGGGAGCATTAAGTTTAAAAGAACTATACCCAGTGAAAAAGTGAGCTAGAAGAAAATCCATCTGCTTCCAAAGGAAAAGAGAAAAATATCTATTTATCTCAGCTGCAGCTCCAGGTGGGGTAAAAATATAAATTTCAAAACTGGTAAAAATCCAAGACTCTCTACAAATAAAGATTTCGCATGCATCAAAGAAACTTCACATGCATCAATAAACTTAATTTATTAATAAGAACGTCAGCAGGATGGACCCAGGTAGAATATGAGTGCTATGTGAGATGCTGGTTAATATCTGCAAGGCAATAAAACTGTAACTCTGGGGTTATCTTTTCTACCAGACAGAAATCATTAGCATCTCTACCACATTACTCTTTTTTATTTAGCCAATTTTCTACAAATAAACATGTACTTCACGGAGTCTGAGCCCTCATCAGTAGTAAATAGTAAGTCAAACAAAGGTACGTTCCCATTGAGCTACACTGTGCAATGTAGGAGCTACTACACACATGTGGCTATATAAATTTAAGTTTAAATTAACTGAAATTAAATAAAATTTAAAAGTAAAATTAAAATTCATTCCCTCAGTTTCACTTGTCACATTTCAAGTGTTCGATAGCCATAGGTAGCTAACGGCTACTATATGGCACACCGTGGTAGACATTCCTATCATCACAGAAAGTTCTGGGCTGTGCTGCCCTAGAGAACTAAATCATCTTTGGGCAGGCTTCTTAGACAATGTTCCAGTATGACACTGAAAGGACATGTAGCCATCCTTTTCTCTTATTTCCAAATTTTGGATAATTTTTCTTAACAGTGGAAATATTAATAACGACAATTATAGAGACCCTGAGAATTTGTAATCTTCTATTTGTTTCTGCTTTCTTTCACGCCTCATTTTCACACCACCCTCAGTACAAATGATACCCTAAACTGAGAAATTAAAATTGATCCCGGGTTGGTAGTACACAGCGGGGTCTGGCAGAAACCACAAAATTCTTTTTGGAATTTTATTTTTTTAAGCCACTTAATTGAGGTTTTATTAACATACAAAAAGCTGTACCTATTTAATGTAAATAATTTGGTGAGTTTGGGGGAAAGCACATACCAGTGAAAACATCACAATCCATCCCCTCCAAAAGTTTCCCTCCAGCCTCTTTATTTATTGCTGTTATTTTTGGATCCATGACTAAAACACTGAACATAAGATCTTAGCAAATTTTTAAGTGAACAATTTTTACAGTGTACAAATTTTACAGTGTACAGTGTTCTCTCACTGTAAAGTTTCATGTGCACCACCTTATTCTATTCTCTAGTCCAGGGACATCCTGAAAATCTCCTAATAAAGTTCTCGTGTCACTCTTTTGGCACACATTACTTTACCTGAAAATTTATTGATCAAATAATATTAATTTTTTCCATAAAGTTTCCAGGAAGCACAATGACTTCTGGGCAACATATAAAATTAATGATAATACCTAACATTTGTTACATGATTTATAGTTTATTAAATGCTCTTAGGAACAAGAGATAGAGCTATTCTCTCTTCTGGGAAAGCTTGATTTTCTAACATCAACTCTTTAGAGAGGTTGAACTGCCCAAGGGATGACTAAATTGATAACACCTCTTTCCTTGGATTTCTGGTATAGATCGGCCATTCTATCTCTTCTCTTTAGAGGTCATTTCCTTTTCAATGTGTGTATATCGATTCCAGTATGAAAGGATATGGATGTAAATTCTCTTTCCACAGTTTGTAAGTTGTATGACTCTGTGCAAGTTCTGGACCCTCAGTTTCTTCACCTGGAAAACTGGGAATAGAAATATCTACCTTAGAATTGCCCTGAGGGCCAAATAACATAAAGATTTGTTTACTCTTACATGGATTTCATTATGTTTTTTGCCCCCCTTACCATCCTCGACCTTATCCATTAGTCAAAAACAGAAAAGTCCTTCCATGGGATCACCATTTTAGGAGTAGGTATATTATTTTTCACTTTACATATAAATAGAACTGTTGCTTTTGAGGATTTTTAAATTATAATTTTGATATTTTTTTGTTATTGGTACCTAATATTATTATTATTATATTAAATTTGTAGAATATGATCGGTATGATAGGCATTCTTTGGAATGCTGGCTTCACTTTAGACTAGGTATGTAGTTAGTATTTATGAATATTTCACCTGTGCTTAGAGAGATTATCATAAAAGCTTTTCTACTTATAGGTTTCAGAAAAAGTCTATTAAATCACCAACTATGACTGTGAACTTTATCAATTCACAGTTGTATTTCTGCCAGTTGTCTGTTTAAATATTTATATATTTTGGAACTGTGTTAGGAAGCGCACTGTACCTAATAATCCAGTGTATTTGCTCTGCCACTATATTGGGATAACTTCCTGGTAAACACTCTCTCTTATCCATAATTATTGCTTTCATTCCTAAGATTGTTCTAGGAGTTGGGATCTATTTAGTTTGGTATTAATTATGTTAATAATGTTATACCAGGTTTCTCTCAGTTCCTATTTGTCTGCCATGTGCTCTTTTAGTCTCTTTACTTTCTGTCAGGTGTGAGCTGT
Source organism: Paguma larvata (assembly GCA_030068075.1). NCBI lineage: Eukaryota > Metazoa > Chordata > Mammalia > Carnivora > Viverridae > Paguma > Paguma larvata. The sequence continues at coordinate 32,893,133 of CM057836.1, forward strand.
GTCTCTTAAAAAAAGGGAAAAAAAGGTTTTCCCTTCAATCTGAGATTTTGTCTCTTAGCAGATTGAGTCTATTTGCATTTATTATGATTATTGATATTCTTGAATTTACTTATTTCATCTGATTTTGCCTACACCACAATCTGAATTGGATCTCAAGTGCAAAGAATTGAGTTAACCACATTTTTCATTTCATAGGAAATTATCACGAGTAGTACACACTTCATTCTTGTTTTTTTAATTCTTTTTTTTTAATGTTTATTTATTTTTGAGACAGAGAGAGACAGAGCATGAGTGGGGGAGGGGCAGAGAGAGAGGGAGACAAGAATCTGAAGCAGGCTCCAGGCTCTGAGCTGTCAGCACAGAGCCCGACGTGGGGCTCAAACTCAGGGACCGCGAGTCATGACCCGAGCCAAAGTCAGATGCTCAACCGACTGAGCCACCCAGGCGCCCCTGTTTTATTCTTATTTCCCTCCTTCATATATCATCGACCTCATGTGTTTGGAATACATCATTAATATGCCTAATGTGATTATATAAAATGTGTACCTATGTTTTGAATAGTTATTTTTTCAATTTACATAAATACAGTAACACTTATTCTGTTTCTTGCACATTTGACTTAACATTGTTTTTAAGATTATCTATAAGGTTATATGTACATCTAGTTTGTTTATTATAAATACTTTATTATTTCATAATATGCAACCATTACATTTTACGCGTTCAAGATTGGGGACCCTAGGGGTCCTCCACTTTCCACTTCCACAAATAACACACAAAGGACTTTTCATTTTCATCTGTGTCCTCTTGTAAACCAGAGTAAAAATTTCTCTGAGGACTGGAATTACTGGGTAATTCAAAAATCTGTGTGTGTAATTTCACTAAGAACTGACTATGAATTATTTTCCAGAATGGCTGGAAATGTTGAACTTGCAGGAGAGCTTCTGTCTCTCCATATGCTTGTTAACACTGTATGTTAGCCACCTGTTCACCAATGTTTACAATTTGATGGGTATAAAATACTATCTTATTATTGTCTTCTCATAATTCTCTAACAACTAGTGATTTTGAGCATTCTCTCTTTGTATATTTCTAGTGATTCAGAGTTCTTCTGTGAGTTGCCTATTCATGTATGTTGCCTATTTTTCTCACTGATTTGGATTTTTTATACACTCCAGATATTAACATCTTGTCAACGTTAGACATCACAAATAAATTTTTTCCTGTCTTTCATCTATATGTGTAACTTTGTCTATACTGTCCTTGGTAGAACAATCTATCAATCTATTTTATACTTTTTGCTGTTTTACAGTTTTTACAGTTTTTCAGGAACTTTTCTAAAAGGTCTTTTTAACCCTAGACTAGAAGAAATGTTCCCTTATATTTTCATCTATTAGTTTTATAGCTCTACCTTTTCCACTGAGTTCTTTAAGCCATCAGTGTGCAAGGATTCAGCTTCATTTTTTTCATGTGGTGTACTGGAATAATTTCCCCACATCTACAAAACAAATGAAAACCACTGGAATCCTGACTAGGACTGTGGTGCATGTGTAGAATACTTTTAGGAAATTTGACATCTTTGCTACATTAGGTTGAACTCTCCTTGAATATGCTATCTCTCTTCATTTATTAAAGTCTCCTTTTATGTCCCTTAATATAACCTGAATGTTTTCTCTATAAACATCTTGTGCATATTTTTATAAGCTGTTAGATACTTTATCAACGTAGGTGCTACTGTAAGTAGTGTATTTTCTCTCATATTTTATTTTATACTTAACTGCTGCTATAAGAATACACTAATATTTGTAAGTTGGCATTATATATGACAATCTTGCTAACTCCCACTTTTGTTATAATAGATTTATGTTGGTTGTGTTGGTTTTCTAGGCATATAGTTAAGTCAACTACAGATAAAGACAGTTGTATCTTTTTCCTTATACTTTTATGTCTTTTATGCCTTCTGGGCAAATAATTTTGGTCAGAATATCCCCCATGAAAATAAACACTGGTGATGATAAAGAGCATAGTTTTCTTGTCACTAACTTAATGAAACTGTGTATAAAATTTCTCCATCACTATAATGTTCCCTGTGGTGTTAGATATATAGATTTTATCAAGTTAAAGAAGTTTCTTTCTAGGGGTGCCTGGGTGGCTCAGTCAGTTAAGCATCAAACTCTTGGTTTCTGCTCAGCTCATGATCTCATGGTTCATGAGTTCAAGCCATGGTTCATTAGTTTGAGCCCCACAACCGGTTCCACGCTTCCAGTGTGGAGCCCACTTGGGATTCTCTCTCTCTCCCTCTCTCTCTCTCTCTCTCTCAAAATAAATAAATAAACTTAAAAAAAGAAGTTTCTTACTATTCCAGGTTACCTGAAAGTTTTAATTATAAATAGAAGTTGAACTTTTTCAAAAAAGGCTATCCATCCATTGAGATAATCATATAATTTTCTATGAGTACATAAGAGGATACAGTTGCATTAATTGATTTTCTGAGCTTGGACCATCTTATACTTCTCAGATAAATTCTACTAATCACAAATTAATTCTAATTCATTGTTAGATTCAGGTAAAAAGTATTTTATTAGGATCTGTGCACTACTGATCATAAGTAAAATGGACATTACTTTCTTTATTGCATAGTTATTTCCCAATCTTAAAATAAATGTTTTGCTAGATCCAAGAAATGTGGTAAGCAGCTTTTCTTCATTTCCTAAAGATATATTTTAATTTGAATAAGTTAGGATTATCAACTCTTCAAAAGTCTGGAAAAATTCATCCATATACCATACGATCCCTTTGTTTTGATTTCTTCTTCTTTCTTTCCTATCATTGTCTGATAGAATTTCTTAATTCCCTTTTCTCCTGCTACTGCTTTGATGACTTGATTTCTTTCTACTTTTCTTAGTTATTACCTTTATATTTTGAACATGTATATACGACTTAATGAAGCCTGAAATTAGTAGTTATGTCATCCTCCTAAATAATAGACTCCAGTTTTCCTTGGTACCAAACCCTCATTGTCCACAGTATTGCTGCAGAATGTTTTGCTTCCATGTTAACGGTCACTCAAATCGATTTTATTTTTACAGTCAAGGCTTATTCAGATTTACAATTATGCTCAGCAGTGTCTTACCTCTCCACTGCTTTTTATTCTAACTTCTTCTTCCACAGCTCTATTTCCTCCCTCATGAAGTACATTATTTTGTGGATCTTAGAGCAAAACTCTTTAAATGTTTTGTTTTTGTTCAAGTGAAAATGTCTATTTTGCCTTCACTCTTGACTTATAGTTTAACTTGGTATAGAATTCTAAGTTAACAGATTTTCTAAAAATTTTTTAGTGTTTATTTTTGAGAGAGAGAGAGCACACGAGCTGAGAAGGGGCAGAGAGAGAAGGAGACAGAGGATCTGAAGTGGGCTCTGTGCTAACAGCTCTTCGCTAACAGATTTTCTTTCAAAACTTTCAAATTATTATTCCATTTTCATGTCCAGTGTATTGCTGATGAGATATCCATCAGCAAGCAATTAGCCTTTGCTCTCTGGTTGCTTTTACAGTTTTGTCTGTGCCTTAAATGCTTCTGCAGTGTTCACCACAGGATGTCTATATGTAAATGTATTTCATATTTTTTAGAACCTGAGTATTAAATGGAGGGATTGATATATTTTTCAGTTCTGTAAAAAAAAGAAAAGAAAAAGAAAAAGTCAGGTATTATACCTTCAGTTATTAAAAAGTCCTATATTTTTTACTATTATTTATTTTTTTTGTAGGCTTCATGCCCAGTGCAGAGCCCAACACAGGGCTTAAACTCCCAACTCTGAGATCAAAACATGAGCTGAGATCAAGAGTCGGATGCTTAACTCACTGAGCTATCCAGGTGCCCCCAAAAAGCCCTATCTTTTTATTTGCACTATTAGGTTTATGTTGGTCCTTCTCATTCTCTTATGTTTCTTAGCCATTCTTCTATACTTTCCATCTTTCTATCTTATCTTTTGAGTCAGCACATTAGGTGACTTCCTCAGATCCATCTTCTACTTCATTAATTATCTCTTTGTTGTACTTAACATGCTATTTAAGGCATGTATTAAGTTTATAATTTTAATAAATACTTTTTATTTTTAGAAGTCCCACTTGACTTTTCAAATATACATGTTCTATTTCTATACCATCAGTTCATTTATTAGGTTTCTATTCCTTCATTAAGCTTTGTGAGCTCTTTAAATACACTTCCTGTATAAAATCTTTCAGATCATTCCACTTCCTCAACTTAATGGAGTACTAATTCTCCTATATCTTGCATCAGTTAATTTTCTCTCACAATGCATAATTTTCTCACATAATTTATCATTTTCATTATGAGCTCATTTTCAGTGAGGACAGTATTTTCTAAGATGTCTCAAGGCTCTGATTTATGGAATTAACCATATTGAGTGGTTTAACATTTGCTTCTCTGAGGATTTCAAAAGTATCAGAACCAGTTTCATTAATAATTTAATAATATATTAACAATTTAATAAAACCATAATCCCAATACTAAATAAAATGAGTTAAATTCAGGGATTTGATTTAACTGAATGTGTTACCTCACTTACAGTCCCCAGCACACAGAAAACTTCCTTGCTTCTTCCTTAGTTTTTCCCAGTCTCCCTCCATGGATGAGACAGCTATCCAGTCTTCCATGCTTTATGCAAGAGACCCCTCAAATTCTCTGCAGTCTAACTCCATATTTCCTGCTCTTTAATGGCTCTGGCCTTGAGCTTCCTCTTTATTTTACACTTAAGTTATTTCATTTTTTTAAGCTCAGCATTTATTATTACGTTGTTGTTGCTGCTGCTGTTATCTAGCATGTATCTGTGTTGGTAGTATTAGGGATACCAATCTATACCAGTTTGATCCACTTTGCTTCTAGAAGTTTCCATTTGGGTGTCTTGTTATATGCAGGAGTTCAGATTCTTTCCTGATTCTCTTGTCCTGACTCTTAGTTCTCAAATTCAGTCTTGATTTGAAATCTCTCACTCACTCATTCCCAGTATTCACTCACCCAATTTAAAGGCAGGCCTGGGCAGCAGCAAACCCAAGTAGTTCAGGTGTTCTTCGAATTCTTTCGGTCTGAATTTCTATGTACTCTTTGGACTCTAAGTTTCTCCATTCTTTTAAGAAAATAATGTCATACAAAGGAAATGACTGCTCTTTTTTATGCAGAAATATATCTTCCTTGGCTCACATGCACAAGTATTGAATATTTCCATTTCTCTTTCATGAGGTTGCCTGCCTAATTAAGAGCACTTCAAGACCTAGAACACAGGTTATGTGCTTTACAGAGGAGCCAATTAAATGACTATTTTTGTTATTTCATTATGAACACCATCAGAAATAAAAATGAGGATCTAATCTTACATGCAAAGGAAGTTCTGTTGTTTTCAATATTCCTTTAAAGTATGATGCCCTTTGGTCAAAAGCAGGTAATGTTCCATGCAAAATCATCTACAGTAGTCCCCACTTAACTGCAGGGAGTATGTTCCAAGACTCCTAGCGGATGCCTGAAGCCACAGATAGTACTGAACGCTATATATATTTTTCGTACACATACATATGATAAACTTTAATTTTAAAAGTAGGCCCAGTAAGAGACTAACAACATAACTCATAATAAAATATAACAATTATAACCATATACTGGAATAATGGGCCTTCTAACGTTACATCAGAAGGAGGATCATCTGCTTCCAAACCATGTCTAATTACAGAAAGTGAAACCATGGATAAAGGGAACTACTGGATTTAAAGTATCTGCCACTCAATATAGGCTCCTTTTGGGGAGTTGGGGAAGGCCTTTGTTAATATCCAATAAGTGAGAAATATTTTTATGTTATACATATTATATATTTCATATGCATACATATATATAATACCTCATTTTGAAAGTTGTATTCCATCCAAGTACAAAAGTAACTTGGGTTATGAGCAAATAAGATTGGTAAGAAACAGCATGAAATAAACAGATTACTCCATAAAACCAAGCGTATTTTTCTTTGGGATGATGGTGGAAGACTGCATTTCAGGAAAACATCCAATGTTTTCATCTGTTATGTAATTATTCCTTCATCTTTAGCCTTCCCACTATTTTAGCAAGGTCATTTTTTAGCAAATAATATGAATAAAGCAGATCTATCTTCTCTAAATAAGTAATCACTACGTATTAGGGTATGACCAAATATATTCATGAATAAGCTCTTTTCTTTACAAAAAAAATTCAGATGTCTTTTTTGTACTCTTTAAGCATTCTTTACCTCCTACTTTTACTAATCAATATAGAACGTGCAGGCTGCCTAGGAATTCTCCAGTTTTCTTACTTTGTAAGTGATTAGTGCATCACATAAGGACTTCCCCCACTTACACATCCTTCTTCTACCTGCCTACCTTTTAATAAGAATGGCAAGTGCCCAAATTTACCACCACCAACAAAGACATCTAACATCAGCCCATGGCCTGTGCTTTGTCCCAGCCAAAGGAGAAAAGGGATTACATTCAAAGGCATAGCCAGATTCATTCTGTGGGGTGGGATGGAAAAGGAAGAAAACTGGATATGTCTCTATTCCTTCACTCGGCACAGCTGCCTCTCTCCATTCCATCCCCAATATGCCTTCTCTTCTCTTCTGCAACTGCAGGTCTATTAATAGTGACTGGAAGGATTAAAGATGGATTGACTTCTGGCTCCCTCCATGTACCTCATTTACAAACTTTCAATGTTTACAAAGAAAAAGCAGATTCTTTAACTAAACACAGCAGAAATTATACTGCTCCAATAAAACGCTGTCATTCAATTATTCAAACTTTATGATCTTTCCAGAAGAGTAGCTCCTCATATATATTTTCTAGTGGCAAAGAAATTCTCACTGTTGATTTGGCAGGCAAAAAGGATGACAGCTATTATAAATAACAGAGAAATCTTATATCCTGGATCAACATACAAGATAATAGAAACTCTTCGTTTGAGCAACATGCCAAAATTCAACACTCAAATGATTTTTTATCTCCTTCAAAGCAGTCAGCTCAGAATGTATCTTCACTACTCTCACAAGCAATGCTGTCCTTGCTCAGAACATTCTGGAGCCTCTCTTTCAGAACTGTCTTCAGGGTTTGGTACATGTTGCTTCAAAAAGCCTCTGTGGTAGCAAATCAGCATCATGCAAGAGTTGTTCTTATTTCATTTAGTTTTCAGGATGTAAACATTACTTGGAGCCAACTGAAATAGGTGTTAAGTTGGATAACATAGTTGCATTTGCTCAAATACCAGGGTAGTGAGACTGTGAGGTTATGAGGTATTTTCCCAGTGTACTTTATAAACTGAGACTGAAGCTATGATGAATTTCAAAATTCGTTGAGAAAACAACAGCCTCATAGCAACAAAACCAAATTCTTTCATAACAACCGCTTTGAAGGGCAACACTCCTCCCATTTAACAGGTTAAGTACTATTGTGTTTCTTGTGTGGAATTGCTTTTTGTTTATGACTGATATATTCATTCTCTTTAAAAATATTTGAAGAGATTTGCTGAAGATATTTTTATGTTCAAGTTGTATCTTTTTGTTTTAATATTTGTTTCATATTTTAAAACAAAGCATGTTTTCAAAATATGCTTGGACACTATTCAAAGAAGGTAAACATTTTCTGGGGGAAACGTCTAAGATAAAATCATTGGAGTTTTGTTCACTTCACACTAGGATTCCTCGGTCACACAAAGCATGCAAACACTTGTGCCATGTTCCCTTTCTTGCAGCACACAGATGGAGTGAAATAACAGGAGATGCCAGGGACTTGGAATTAAGGGGTGTCACTTCTAGTCTTGGCTGATCTTTTGCGTAAGTGACTCAAATATCAGTCTATTTTCCCCACAGTGATACTTATCAGCCTCTGAGGATTGGGGAATTCAGAGAAGTGACTTTTGAAGGCCCTATGGAATCAAACTGTAGCAGGAGACGAATCCCTAGAGCTCTGAACAGGGAAATCCAAAAATACTGTTGTGACCCAGTCATCAGAGTTTAGCTGCCTTTTAGCCTCTGACCCTGTTGGGAGCCGTTTTGGGCTCGCAGGTTGAGACCCCCTCTCGGTGTGGAAAAGTTGAAGCAAAGCTCCCGCCAGCCAAACTGGCGCCTAATCTTACCTCCTTCTAAATAATCTTTCAGGCCTGGATTTCTTGGAGCTGCTTTCGTTGGCCTAAAGGATATAATGCTCTTTGGGTTTATGGCATATGAAAAAGGGGACTTGGAGTGCGATGTCTTGATGGATAAAATCTGAATGAGAATAACCTGGTCAGAAGTAACCTCAGGGTTGTCTCTTGGGGACAGGTTACACAAATTGATCATATAGAATAGCAGTTATGAGTTGGCTAGAAATTAGCAGACGTTAGGCCCCAAGACTCCTTGAGCCAAACTAGATTTTCCCTGCAGGTATAGCATTGTGTTAATCATCCCCTCAGCCCCACCATAAAACCTCAAGGCACATCTCTGAAGCTTCTCTCAGTATTTGGTTAACAGTCTGATAGGAGAGATTGTAAAGAGACTTGGGACCTTCTCCGGAGGTTGGCTTTGCCCAGAAGTTGGGAGCACTGTTTACAGATAAGGTACAAACAATAGCCAAGTAAAAGTAGCTACACATATCTTCACTGATCAACAACAAACATTGAGTACCTTCCTGAGGTTAACGTTTCACAAATCCTTTTGCTATTCCCATCCCACACTCCTTTATAATATAAAGGCAATAACAAAATACTTTTACAGAAACTGCTGTTTGTATAAAGAACAGATAATCATGAGCCCTTACGATATAGGCTCACTCACTCATAAAGGAAAAGAACTTAGAGATCATGTCTCTACTTCCTCCATCATGGTTAAAGATTATGGATAGAATGTCTCCTAAACTATCTATAGATGATTAACATAGGTCTTGAGGCAACAATGTATGTGCTCTCTGTTTGCCAAGGGCTACAACAATCCTGCTCTCTTCCTAAAATCTTTATCTTGTTATTTCCTCTGCTCTGCCTAAAAAACAATGTGTAACTTTGGAAAAAAGTCATAAAAACAGTTACTGCCTAATCTAAGTTGGAGGGATTCGCAAATATGTCAACCTAAGAAAAATTGTAAATGATGCCTTGTCACAGATGTATTGTCACTCGCTACCTTTAAAAATAAAGACACTGAGACTAGCAGGGCAGAGATGCCAGAATTTCCAGGGCTGCCTGCTTGGTCATCAGATTCCATCTCACTCGTGGCTCTCTCACCTCATTTCGCCTAACCATTCGTCCTTCATGGACCCCTAGATTCGCCAGGGACAAGGAAAAGGACCCCGGCATGACCCATTCATTGCACTCTGCTTTGTGGAAAACACTGAAACGCTAGATGAGCACAAGGGTGGCTGGAGCACCGGACTCAAAGGATCACATTGGAAAGCCAGAAGCACAAAGATTTTTTGGAATTGTGATTATGATCAGTGACCGTAGTAAACATGGCCACAAGAGACACCAGCTACCAAGTAAGGAAAATATACATATGACATAGTACATTGCTTAATTTATCTACATGTGCATTTTTTTAAATCTGGAAAGATATATATATATACCATATATATATACATATATATATGTGTGTGTATACATATACACATCATGAGGAAAAGAGGCCATCTGTGAGGTATAATTTTTTTCCTCTTTTTTGCTTATCTGTATTTTCTAATTTTTCTAAAATGCACACATAGGAATACGAGTAACTTCAATTCTCATAAAAATAAAGCAGTCAGTGGAAGTAGGACCACTGTGAGGAAGTGACACAAGAGCATAGGTGTGTTACCACTATCTACACCATCTACACAAAACTGTTGGGGACATGCAGTCCCAGGCAACAAACTATGGATTATCTTGCTTAGCAAAATTTTCAAATCAGTCAGTGGTTCATATAAAAACTGATTAAAAGTCTCATCCATTATACTGAATTCAAGGTCATTTCTCTCAGTGCAACTGGAAAAACAACGCAATAAAACATACAGTCTGCATTGCTTTCATCGTTTATGTCTGTCAAAGCTAATTAAAAGTAGGTTTTTTCTGTTATTTTATACTCAGAAAAATTAAGGTTCTTGCTTGTTCTCTTTGTACTACCAAGAAGTGGCATTATTATGACAGTTGCCAACCTTAAAATATGGTGCATTTAAATCTTAGAAACGGGAACTACATTTAGTTTCTCATTTTTCCATCTTTATTGTCATTCTTCAATGCCAAAGTGTTTTTTGGAGAGTACATAGAATGAAAGACCACATTCATTTTCAATAACTTACAGGAGAGGGTGACTCTCCAAGAGCTTTTGCAAAGGGCACAGTAGAAGAGAAACACTTTTGAGTGAATTACTATGAAAAAAATTGCCGTATGAGAGAACTTCTGTTTGACAGTTTTTGACTAAAAAATTATAAGGTATCCATGTTATTTCTCAAGGTATTCATTTTCTTCAAATTAGACATTGGTTCAAAGACTCATTAAATGGCATTGCTTGTAAGTATGCTTTTTCTGAGGTGGGGAGAAAAACCACCACTGAAGTATAATCCGGCATTATCATTGGCTTCATCGTGTCCATTAGCTTTACACTCCAGAATCTAATGGAAAGGATTTTAGAAAACTTTCAAGTCAGCATGGTGAGTGAGGAGGTGGCAGGATGGGTGGAGGATGTGGTTGATAAATGATGCATGCTGCTTCTGGATACTATTTTAGCATATTTTCCAAAAGAAGTTATTATAGCTTATTCTTAGCTTTCAAGTCATCATTTGGAAAATATATGCTGCCTTTGAATGGAACACAGAATTTCAGAGTAATATGTAATTCTTTCTATAAAAAAATCTTGGTTTCTGCAAATATCACATATCTATAAAATGGTGTTTTTAGGCCACTAAGTCCAAGAGATCTTGCCCAAGGTCACTGTGGTAGGTAGATCTTTGGCCCCGTGATCTTTGCTCCCTGGTCTCACCCCTGCGAATATACTATCTGTGTTGTTACATAATCACATGACAGATGTACTTAAGGTTACTAATCAGTTGACCTTGAACTAGGAAGATTATCCTGGTGTCTCCAAAGAGCCTAAGCTAATCAAATGAGCCTTTAAAAAGCAGAATCCTTCCCTGGCTAGTAGCAGAAGTAGTCAATGATTCAAAGAATGAGAAAGATCTGATAGGCCCTTTTTTATTTGAAAATGAAAGGAGCCATATGTTTACTAAATAAGAACCTTAGTCTTACAATGGCAACTGAATTAAACTGAATTCAGCCAACATCCTAAATGAGCTCGGAAGTGGAATCTTCCCCAGAGCCTACAGATAAGAATGCAGCCAACATCTGGATTTAAGTCTTGTGAGTCCGTGAGTAGAGGATGTTTCTAAGCCACACTTTACAGAAACTTTCTACCCACAGAACTGTGAGATAATAAATCAGCATTATTCTAAACTGCTATTTATAAGAATCTGCTACAGCATCAACAGAGAAAGAACACAATCACACAGTGAACAAGGAGTCAAGTCAGTCATATGGGTCAGCCCTAGGCTGTCTGACCCTCAATTCCACACTCTTAGACACCATCCTACACCATTAACCACCCTCCCTGCCAGGTGGGTCAGCACACACCACCAGCTCCATCACTGCCCACAGTGCCTCTCTCAGCCAAGGCTTCTGCCCTCTCTTATGCGGCCAAAGGCATAGTTGCAGCTGATTTCCCAGGGAGCCCCACGGTGTCCCACACCTGAGGGACAGCCACATGCTTATAAGCCTCCACACACTACTGCCTTCGACCACGATGGCAGCTTTTGTGTGCTGGATGTTGAGCTGCACTAACAGTGCCTTCTGTAGGGGGTGGCTTCCATTGCAGGGGAGTATTCTGGGCCCTCCCTGAATCCCCATGTTGGGCATTATAACTTCTCCAGGATTGGGCAACATTTCAGTCTGTGTAACATAGCAGAAAGAATATAAGATCTCTCATCATGCTGCCAGGGTTCAAACCTGGACTCCATCCTTTATAGCTACGTGACTTCGGCAAGTGCTTAACATCTCTGAACCTGTATTCCTATCTGCAAAAGAGAAGTAAAAATGGTTCTGTCTTAAAGACTGTGGGAGCTTTAAATGAAACATTCATATGATGCTTAATGCAGTTACTGGCATGAAATAAATGCACAATTATGTTACTTATTGTTATTTTCTTTCTTTCTAACACTCATCAGGAATATTATGCCCCTCTATCTTTTCCAAGATAGACAATTAGTTAACCTAGTGAAAATGCACACCCCCTTTTTACCTTAAAATGTTTTACCTGTCCCTTGATTCAATGATACGCAAACTTAATTGACTTTAAGAAACACCTAAAGTACTTATTAAAAGTACAAATTCACAGGTCCTGTCTCCAAATCTTCTGTTTTAGGAAGCCTTGGATAGGAAGCCAGAAAAGCTCCAGAAATCTACATTTTTATCAAGGGCCTCAGATAATTATAAACTTTCTAGTTAGGATATAGAACCTATGTAATCCTGGGTGGTTGTAGTCACTGATACTGATGGTTGGGGAGGGGGGGGGAATCCCTTGTATCAGGATATCCAAGAAAGCCAGGAACCTTCTGGGGCTACGATGGTCACTGTCACAGGATACCAAGATCTCATAAGGGAAAAATCATCCCCAGCTAATGGCAAAGGTTGAAACAGCAAATGCATAGCCCCTTAAGAAAGTGTTTTCCCCACTCCACTCTCTGTCATTCAAAGTGGCTGGCTAAAAACAATCTTGAAAAATCTTGAACAAAATGGGAGGTATTACTAGATTTCAAGGCATACTACAAAGCTGTAGTAATCAAAACAGTATGGTACCAGCATAAAAATAGATACTGGCATAAAAATAGACACATAAATCAGTAGAACAGAATAGAGAGTCCAGAAATAAACCCACAATTAATCTACAACAAAGGAAGCAATGATATTCATTGGGAGAAAAGACAGTCTCTTCAATAAATGGTATTAGAAAAACTAGACAGCTACTTGCAAAAGAAAGAAACTGGACCACTTTCTTACAACATACACAAAAATAAACTCAAAATGATTAAAGACATAAATGTGACACCTGAAACCATAAAATTCCTAAAAGAAAGATAGGCAGGAATCTCTTTGACATCTACTGTAGAAATATTTTTCTAGGTACATCTCCTCAGGCAAAGAAAATAAAAGCAAAATTAAACTATTGGGACCGTACCAAAATAAAAACCTTTCACATAGCAAAGGAAACCATCAACAAAACAAAAAGGCAACCTTCCAAATGGAAGAGAATATTTGCATATGACACAGCCAATAAGAGGTTAGTATCCAAAATATATAAAGAACTCATATAACTCAACACACATACACCAAAAAAAATAATCCAATTAAAAATGGGCACTTGTGAGGAAAGATAACAAAGTAAGCCAAGAACTCAACCATTTATTATTTGAAGTCTCTTAAAAATATTACCTAGAGGGCTCCTGGCTGGCTCAGCTGGTGAGTGTGCAACTCTTGATCTTGGGGTTATGAGTTGAGCCCCGCGTTGGGTGCGGAGGTTACTTGAAAATAAAATTTTTGTTAAAAAAATAGAGGATCCAAATAGACATTTTTCCAAAGAAGACGCACAGATGGCCAACAGAGTATGAAAGGATGCTCACCATCACTCACCATCAGGGAAATGCAAATCAAAAACTACAATGAGATATCACCTCACACTTGTCAGAACAGCTAAAATCAGGAATACGTGAAACAACAGGTATTAGTGAGGATGTTGAGAAAAAGGAACATGCACTGTTGGTGGGAATACAAGCTGGTACACCACTATGGAAAACAGTATGGCACAGACTGCAAACAATTAAAAACAGAATTGCCATATGACCCAGTAATTCCACTACTGGATATTTACCCAAAGAAAATGAAAATACTAATTCAAGAAGGCATATGCTCCCCTCTGTTTATTGCAGCATTATTTACAATAGCCAAGATATGGAAGCAACCCAAGCATCCATCAATAGATGAATAAATAAAGAAGATGTGGAGTGTATATATCCATATATACACACATATATGGAATATTACTTGGCCATAAAAAAGAATGAGATCTTGCCATTTGCAAAAACATGGATGAGTCTAGAAGGTGTAATGTTAAGCATAATAAGTCAGAGGAAGACAAATACCATATGATTTCACTCATATGTGGAATTTAAGAAACAAAACAAAGCAAAAAAGACAAACAAAAAACAGACTCTTAAATATAGAGAACAAACTGGTAGTTGCCAGAGGGGAAGTGGGCGGGGATTGGGGAAATAGATGAAGGGGATTAAGAGTACACTTTTCATGATAAGCACTGAGTAATGTATAAAATTGTTGAATCGGTATGTTGTATGCCTGAAACTAATATAACACTATGTTAATTACACTTGATTTTTAAAAATTAATTAATTTTAATAAAAATAAAGTGACTGGCTCAGGTTAGCATTGTTCTGGAAAGGGGCAGAATGAAAGATTATGCCAGGCTGTGCTAGATCATAAAGCAACAAAGCACCAGCAGTGCTAACAGTGCCTGGCATGCAGTAAACACTCAATCAACGCCTGCTGACTTATGTAAATCTCCACCCAATGCGTATAACTTAGTGAGTGGCAGGCTAGAGATGCTGCTTTACCCTCCTGCCATGGCATTTGCCGGCTGCACGTGGTTCATCTCACTAAGTGTGGAGACCCCATGGGTTGATGATGAAGGTAGATTTGTGTGAAGCTAACTTACCTTAAGCCTAGCAAGCTATTCAGATGCCATATATCTTTATAAAAGTTGCAAAAATAAAACACTTTCATGCTCATTTCTTTGGGGAGGGTCCCAAAATTCTTTAAGCTTCAGGCTCCATAAAACCTGGATTTGCCACATAGCTCCTCAAAGCAGGGCTCAGAAAGGCTGAGAGCACAGGGAAATAGAATGCTTGAAATAGCCATGTCTTCCAGGCAGCCTGGATCCCTAGACCCCTATGGGTTGTGGTCTGAGTGAGTTAAAAAAAAAAAAAAAAAAAAAAAAGCAAGAAAGCAAGCAAGAATGCAAGGAAGGAAGGAAGGAAGGAAGGAAGGAAGGAAGGAAGGAGGGAAGGAAGGAAGGAAGGAAGGAAGGAAGGAAGGAAGGAAGGAAAGAAGGGGGAAAGAAAAGAAAAGAAAAGAAAAGAAAAGAAAAGAAAGAAAGAAAGAAAGAAGGAAGGAAAGAGAGAAAGAAGGAAAGGGAGAAAGAAAAGTAAAGAAAAGAAAGAAAGTCCCCTGCAGTCCCAGCCTCAGGCATGGCTGACACCGCTTCTCTCCACACCTGGCCAAGAGTACAAAGCTCCCCTCCTTTGCTGATATCAGAAGCTGCGAGGAGTCCAGGAAAACCCTCTGCAGCCCTGAAAATCACTCAGGCTCCTTTTCATTATCCCAGGGCTTTCTCACTCCCAGCCCCTCCCACATGTGCCAATCCCATTTTGGCCCCAGCCAACGGGTCCCCCACTCTATCCCCAACTCAGTGACCATGCTACCTAACAATAAACAGCAAGGGAGCAATAAAAAAATGTCGACTCCTTATGCACAAGAAGCGTTTTACAAACACTCCATGATTTAATTTGAAATATTTGCTTTTATGTAATTTGTAGATTTTAGATATTGGACTAAGATCATTCACAGAAATAGATTATAATTTACTGCTGTTTCTCTGTTTTTTTATTACTGCATAATTAAAACCGACTGTTAGCTAGCACTGTGGGGAAATGCTGGTGTTATGCAGTATGCATTTTAATTGTCTGCATAACCACCATCCCTTCTTCCAGCAACCCTGCTTCTCTGCAACTTGTGTGCATAATTCTTAGATCCCATTAGGTGCCTGTGATCCATAGCCTTTCAGTAAACCTGCGCTCTGGTTCTCCAATGCTCAGCCCTGCAAAGGACTTCAGAGTGAAGGAGCCAAACATGGGCTCGGGGAAGTTGGGCATAAGTGTAAGCAGGATGCCTGGAGGGGGCTCAGCATGGAACATGGGTTTTATTCCTTCAGTTGTATTCTCTGAGGCCATCGGGGTTGATGTCTCGATTACAAAGATGGGAAGAGCTGGAGCACTCGACTGGGCAACAGAATGAAAGACTTCAATTTTTTTTTTCGGTATGGCTGACACACAAGGCCACATTAGTTTCAGGTGTACAACATAGTGATTCAGCTTCTCTATACTTTCTGCTGTACGTACCACAACTGCAGCTACCCTCTGTCACCATACAACACTACCACTGACTACATTCCCTATGCTGTGCCTTTTGAATAAAAGTCCTCCAGTGAAGAGGACTTCAGATTCTTAATAAATAATAAACCTCCATTCACTCTCTGGGGTCTTTTAGTCAACAAACATAGATCTACTCTGTGACAGCCACTGTGCTTTGCACTGGGGGTGTATCAATAAATAACACACAGTCCTTGTCCTTGGTAAACTCACATTCTAATAGGACAAGGAAAATATTCATATAAATAATTGCATTGCATCGCTAGGTTTTACTAGAGATATGAGGAACTATTTGAGGTAATGGGAAGAACATGTTTTTTGGAGTCAGAGAAACTAGGGTTCAAATCCCACTTTTGCGATGTGTTCAGCTCTATCGCCTTTGGAAAATCTACTTCATTAAAGAACTGTGATGTTCTGGTAGTGAAGGAACACTACCCTGCAGAGCGCTGACAGGCCTCAGGGCTCCAAGGATGGTGTGGCTGGAAAAAGCTTCCTGCCTCTCTGTGCTCTTCCCAGCTCCAATTCTGCTTGGGGGCAGGACAGTGTCCTGTAACAAAGATTAGAAATGACAGATGGCAGGGGCGCCTGGGTGGCTCAGTCAGTTAGGTATCCAACTTCGGCTCAGGTCATGATCTCGCTGCCCATGGGTTCACCGGGCTCTGTGCTGACAGTTCAGAGCCTGGAGCCTGCTTCAGATTCTGTCTCCCTGTATCTCTGCCCCTCCCCTGCTCCTGCTCTGTCTCTCTCTCTCTTGAAAATAAACAAACATTAAAAAAAGAGAGAGAGAGAGAGAGAGAGATGGCAGATGGCAGGTACTGGGTGCAGCAGTTGCCCTCACAGGCATCTGATTAATGGCAGGGATCATTGTTGGCAACTCTTTGGGCAACGCCATTTCTTCATGCCCCTGGACTATTTTGGTGAGCACAAGACTCCACCTTCTGTACTGCCTGAGCCTCCCGATGGTGTCCCAAGAGGGCTCCTTCTGCCACGCAAACCTGATCTGTTAGAACCTGCTCTGAATGCTTAATAGCTCCACCCATCAGGGAGAAATTCTATCTTTTGGGCTTAGACTGTGGGCACAACAACGCTCCTTCCCTTCCTTTCCAGCTCACCACTCAGCTCTCCTCTGCTGTCCCTCCCTCTGCCTCTTACAGAGCCAGTTCCCCTGCCATGGCCTGCTTCTCCTGCCTCCTGATTTCAGACATTCTGTTCCCATCGTTGTCCTTCTGGTCCAGCCATGTCTGCCCTTTGAGAAACCACACTCCAGTCACCACCAATGTCTCACACAATTACTAATGGAATCTCCCTCACTGCTCACTCCATTTCCTATTTGCCTCTCTCCAATCCACTCTCCAAAATTCCTACACATAAATCCCATCCTGGCACTCGCTTTCTGTTGTATGGTGACAGATGGTGACCATGTAACAAGGGAGCACTGAGTAATGTACAGAATTGTCGAATCACTATGTTGTACACCTGAAACTACTGTAACATTGTATGTCAGCAATGCTTTAATAATAATTAAAAAAAAAAAACTTCGGTTGCTCTCCTCCCATTACACTTGAGTGAAATCCTTCTCCTGACCATGACCCGCAAGGCCCTGCCTGATCTGACCCCCGTGCCCTCCCGCTTGTTCACTGTGTCCAGCCACACTGGCCAGTCTGCAGTTCCTTGAACCCCAAGCCCTTCCCACCTTCACGTGCACATAAGCCTCTGCTTCGAGAATGCTGACACCCCGTCCATGCTGGCAGACCCTACCTCCCCCTCAGCCCCATGGCCACTCCCTCTGAGAGCCCTTTCCTACCTCCACAAACTGCATCATGACCCTGTTATTCTCTTTCACCATACCCTGCTCTTCTTCATAGGAATTATCTCTTTGTGTATTGAGGCATTTATATATTTTTTACTTAATGCCCTTCTTTCCCTCTAGATTGTAAATTCCACGAGGACAGGGTCTTAGCTCCAAGCAGGAGGCTCGGAACCCACACGAATGTCTGTCAAGCAGATGTCTCTCTGAAGGTTTCCTGCAGCCCCTCCCCGCCTCCTCCTCCACCACATTTCAGGTCTGCACCCACCTCCACCATGCATTGCTTTACAGTATTTTGCTTACATGTCAATCTCTTTCTACAAGAATGTAGAATGCCTAGCAAAGCATATGCCCTCCACTCCATATCTAGCATAAAGACTAACTCACAAAAGGTTTAGGATTCCAACACCTGCATATAAAAATAGGAAAGCCCTGACTTCAGATACCACTGTGACAAAATACAAAAAAAGAAAAAATTAATTTCCTGGACTATACTGAAAATGTCTGCAATCATGATGTGGTCAAATTGAGTATTTCAGTAAAGTAATATTGGTACTAAATAGCAATCTCCCACCTTACTTTGGAGAGGGATTAGCCGGGGTTTCAATTGATACTGAAGCCTCTGATACCCTGAAGAATAGAGGACCTTGTTTGAGAACTTAGAAGGGAAGAACAAAAAATGTTATGAGAAGCATAAGGGAAGGCAGGTTGAAAGGACAAGCGGCCACACAGAGGCACGCAAAGACCTTGAGCTCTGAAGTCAGTGTACATTCGCACCCACTGGGTACTCCCCCTCCTCAGCCCTGGCTTCAGGCAGGTCCCCTGGCCTCTATAGACCTTCATTTCCTCAGGTAAAAAATGAAGATAAAATTGCCTGGGTTGTCATGAGACTCAGATTATGTAAAACGCGTCTAGCATAAATATGAAAGCACTTAGCAGTCAAAGTTCATAGCCTCTGTTCATCTGTATTTGCTCATCCTGTATCTGTTAAACTTCTACTGTGTACCAAAAACTATATTAAGCTGTTTCGATTACAAGAAAGAGCAAAACAATCATGTTTTCATGCTCACGGAGCTTAGTCTCTTCAGGGATATGAACATTCAAATAAACACAAACATGTACTTGTAGTTGGTGCCATAGAGGAGATTATACTGTGAGCACATGTAATCATGGGGGAAGGCAGTGAACCGGCTATAGCCAGCTGGCCCAGGTTTGCTTTCTAACTACCATTTACCAGGCAGGACCTTGGGCAAATCAAAGTACTTCCTCCTTATGTTTCTGTTTACTTACCTGTAAGAGATGGGTAACGGTAGTGTCTACCACACAGGGTTGTTAGGAAGATTAAATGAGTTAGTTAATACAAAGAGGCCTGGTACTTGATAACTGCTATATAAGGATCTGCTTTTTCATTATTATTACTTTGCCTAATAGGGCAGTCAAAGGATTCCTAGGAAGTAGCATTTGAGCTGAGACAGTCAAAGATTAGTGGTGCTATTTAGATGAAATGAGAGAGGGGCGCCTGGGTGGGTCAGTCGGTTAAGCGGCCAACTTCGGCTCAGGTCATGATCTCACGGTCTGTGAGTTCGAGCCCCGCATCGGGATCTGTGCTGACAGCTCAGAGCCTGGAGCCTGCTTCGGATTCTGTGTCTCCCTCTCTCTCTCTGCCCTTCCTCTGTTCGTGCTCTGTCTCTATGTCTCTCGAAAATAAATAAATGTTAAAAAAAATTTTAGATGAAATGAGAGAGAGAAGAGCAGAGGCAGGTGTCTAGAGGTGGGAAGGACGGTAGCAAATCCAAGGAATGAAAAGCAGGCCACTAACATCGCAGTTGAGAAATGAAGTCAGACCAGGCAGGACTATGTAAGTAAAGTCAGGAGTGTCATCTTCAACCTACAGGCAGTCAGAGCCTGAAGGGAGACCACCACTCTACCTTCAGAGTAGAGCAGAGACCTGTGAAGGGACGGTGAATGCACGTATGCCAGCCAGAAGTTTACTGAAGAAATCCAGAAGAAATTAGGATAAATGTACAAGAGGGCCGGTGATACAGATGACGAGACATGGCACAGATTTGAGAGATGCTTTAAAGATAAAACTGACAAGACTTGGTGATGGGGCAAGAGACACAAAGAGACATCACGAATGGCTCCTGGATATCCAGCTGACAAAACTGATGAATAGTGGAGCTGTGCACTGAGATGGAGAAGCATAACATAGGTCTGTGTAGCAGCAGCATGGAATGCAACAGAAGGTAGGGAGCCGTCTACGTAACAATGTACATGAGTTACCAGAGGGCAAGGAATCTGGGTGCTCTTCCCTTGAAGAAGTCACATGACCTGTGTATCTCATATTCTTTTAATAGTTCTACCAACAGGGAAAACAACTCGTCATCCAAAGGTCATTCATATTTAGCTGTGGGATGCAGTGATGTGAGGATAGTGTATACTTAACCTTTCAAGCCCAGGCAATCCTCCACGTCAGGCCCCTCCCAGTAGCCTGAGACCAGGAGGGCAGAAAGGAAAATATTCTAATTAGATGGCCCACTAAAGCAAAGAGTTAACTGAAGCAAAGGGCATGAGGACAAAACCATGTTTTCTTTGGCTTACAATTAATACAGATAAATTGTCGTAGGAACAGTCCATGGATGTTTAACGTCATTATTATTTCTAGCTACCCTTGACAGAGCACTTATGGTGTGCCATGCATTTCATCTACATTGGCTAACATCTTCACACAGCACCTACAGATACAGGAAGAAACATTCAGAGAGAGTTAACTTACCTGAATCACACAGCCACTGAGTAAAAGAGCAGGAATTTGGACCCAAGTCTGCATGACTCAGACCAATCTTTTTTTTTTTAAGCCAAGTGAATTTCTTTGACTGAGCAAACACTTCAACAATGACTCCCATATGGACAACAGGCACTTCCAGGTGGTTAAACACATTTAAGGTTAAGTTCTTGGCCACACAATAGAACAAAGCTAATTGGCCTCTGCAGAGATCAAAACCATGACCTTGTCCTCATTTGATCATTATACCAATGGGGTGCTTAAGGCAGAAAAACACTTGCCATCAAATGGCTATCAAGCATTTTATTTCCCTTTATATTGTATAGGTCGCTCATTTATTAATAGAACTCAGGCTTTCAAAATAAGCAACTGGATAGAAGAGAGACAAGTGATGCTTCTATAAATTATCAAATGGAAAGACTTTTAACTGAATTTGCCAATGACTTAAAAGGTAGGAGGTCAGGGATTGGAACCATACCTTAGGAGAGATACAGAACCAGCTCCCAGCATTGCCTTGCCACGTGCTCACACTGCCACCTGCTGGACATGGCACACATCTCCCCTTTCCCTAATGGTCCACCTGGAGGCTGGCACAGCCCAGCAAGTGGATTACTCACACTGTATCACCTCCTTTTCGCATTTTAAGGTGTCATACTCAAGAGGAATTTTTCTTTTCAGACTAAAAATTCTTTTCAGACTGATAGCAAAGAAATGTAAGTGGGAATCCAAGCATATGTTGGTGGTGGAGAGGAGCCAAGAGCACAAGCGAACATTCCAGGGACAGGGGAGGGCAGTGGGGGGAGAGGGGAGGAAGGAGAGGCTGTGAGGGCTTGTGACAGCAGCCATGAGAACCTGCCTCATCTGTGAATCCAGTTGTCTATTTGCAGAGCCCTCAAGGCTTTTTTGCCACTCTCGAACAACAAAATCTCTCCAAATCCCTTTTAAATATAATAAGGTCCATTCTTCCCTGCATATTTGCTTTTCCTACAAGCACAGCTTGTATATCTAAGGGCAGTGTGGGCTTCCAGCTTCAGAACATAGTGCTATTATTTTACGAGACCACAGGCAGCAGTCTTTCTTTTTAAAAGAATTTCAGTCTTCCCCTTTCAGTCACTCACAGCATGAAAATAAATCACTGTGCTCAAGGGTTTTAAAAATTAAAGGCTTAAATGGCACATGCTGATCAAAAGCTGATCTTCAAATACCTATTTCCTTGGCTATTGCTTTTTCTTAAGGTTTTATTTTTTTATTTTTCTTTTATTTACTTCATGCGGCATTAGAGAGATGCAACAGACTGAAATGGGTCTTTCTCATTGCAAACTAGATAGACTGCTAGCTAGACCCCATTCCTCTGGATAAACGTGGAACAGGTTGGAAAGGATTGGAGGTAAAAAATCAGGCACCTGTCTCGTGACTTTTCTGCCTTATATTTAAGGTTCGACAACTCAATAAAAAAATAAATTAGAAGCATTCCCTGAATCCACTTTCCAAAGGAAGCTATTCAAAGATTCTTGTTTGTCCAGATTTCTAGAACTTCCCAGTAACAGAAGAGGACCTGGAATTTCTCAGCCAGTTTTCAGGTCTTCTGTATTGTTCAGCGAACTCCACTACTATCTTCTGAATTCTCGTGCAGAACTGAAACCATACAGCCAGTCTCTCCCCAAGGGTCTCACTTATTCCCATGGCCTCAAGCACACTTGAGTGTCAATGACTCCCAAGTCTGTGTCTTCAGTTTCAAACACTCACCTCAAGTCTAGACCCATCCCTCTAAGTGCTCACTAAATATTTCACCCTAGATGTCCTACAGGCACCTTAAAACCATTGTGTCTAATCTCAAGGCTTGGTCACCCTGGCCCCATCTCTCAAACCTACTCTTCCCTCAGGTAATCATCCCAGTTAATGACAAAAGCATCCACTCAATTGTGTAATCTCAAACCCCAAACATCCCCTGATACTCCCACCCTCTATGTAGGATTGATCACAAAGCCCTATTACATCTACTAACAATAGAGCTATTATTCTTTTCTCTCTGTTCTACTGACTCTGCCTTTTCATCTGGGCTATTGAATCGGCCTTGCAACATCTACCTTCCCCATGTTTCATGCTCTCCTTTTCCTCCTCTGAATTGAAAATACAAAACTGATCACATCATTGACATCACGATCATAATACCCAAAAGGAAAAATTGATAAATTGGACTACATTTAAAAAGATCCTATTAAGAGGGTAAAAAGATAAACTATAGACTGGAAGAAAGTATTCACAATCACATAGCCAACAAAGGACTTGTGTCTAGAATATATAAACAATTCTCAAAATTTAACATTAAGAAAAACAAATGGTCAAAAGGCATGCATAGATACTGAAAAAAAGAATATATACAGATAGCAAATGAAAAAGTGTCCAACATCATTAGCCATTAGATAAATGTAAATTAAGCCTACAAGAAGATACAACTACACCTAACAGAATGTCTAAAATAAAAAACAGTGATAACACCTAATTCAGGGAAGGGTGTGGAGATATTGCATCACTAGCCAGAATGGAAAATGGTAGAGTCACCCGGGAACATAGCTTAACATTTCCTTTTATTTCTTTTAATAAACAATTTCTTTCTTTCTTTGGGGGGCGGGGGGGGGGGCACATGTGTGCTCAAGTGGGGAAGGAGAAGAGAGAGAAGCAAAGAGAGATCCCAAGCAGACTCCTCACTGTCAGCACTGAGCCCAAGTGGGGCTTGATCGCACAAACCATGAGATCATGCCCTAAGCCAAAATAAAGAGTCAGATGCTTAACGAACTGAAGCACCCAGGTGCCCCCAACATTTCCTTTTAAAACTAAAAATGGACTTACACCATACAAATCAGCAAATGCACTGCTGGGCATTTATCCCACAGAAAAGAAAATTATTTTCACACAGAAATTCATACACAAACATCAGCAATTTCACTTGCAATAGCCAAAAACCCACCCAAATGCCCTTCAATGGGTGAATGGTTGAACAAACTAGAGTATAGATATCCCATGGAATATTACTCAGCAATAAAAAGGAATGAACTATTGATATAAGCAACATCTTAGATGAACCCCAAGGAATTTATGTTGATTGAAAAAAGTCAATGTTGAAAGGATATATTTTGCATGATTACACTTATGTGAAATTTATGAAATGACATAATTATAGAAGTGAAGGACAAATCAGTGTTTACCAGGGGTTAGGAATGTGTGGAGGAGGAGATGAGGGAGGCTATAAAAAGCTAACATGTGAGAGTCTTACAGTAATGGTACAGTTAAGAATCTTGATTATAATAATGGATATGCATGCTATGCATATAACAAAATCGCATAGCCGTACACACATGCACACACAAATGAGATAAATGAGTGCTGATATTAACTGATAAATCTGAATAAGCACATTATACCAGCGTCAATTTCCCAGTTTTCATATTAGACTATAGTTATACCAAATGTTCACATTAAGAGGCTGGGGAAAGGGTGCATGGGGCCTACCT
The DNA here is from genome assembly GCA_030068075.1 of Paguma larvata. Taxonomy (NCBI): domain Eukaryota; kingdom Metazoa; phylum Chordata; class Mammalia; order Carnivora; family Viverridae; genus Paguma; species Paguma larvata. Next base: position 32,917,525 of record CM057836.1, read on the forward strand.
ATACATTTCTTCCCATTTTCTCATGAATCTACAATTATTTCAAAATAAAAGTTTAAATAATTGGTTATGTCTCTCTCTTCTGAAGTTATTTGTAGCTCTCATTATTCATAGAATAAAATGCATTAATCTCAGCTTAACATATAAAATCCTCCATTCCGACATTCATTAAGTGTTACGATTAATTGCAACTCTGCTCTTTGGTCTCCTTATTAGGTGTGCTATAATGTCTACCATGTTTTTAGACATTTGCCTTTACTTCTAAGACTATAGAAATTGTACTCAGGCAACCTGAAAATTCCCAAATTTGCTAGAGTTGGACATTCTAAACACATTCCAAGGCCATTTAGTAAATCTCTGAATGCCTTAACCAAATTAATCTGTCATATAACCATCCATTCTGGATACTGCAGGTTTTATGCAATTTCTCTAAAGAGAAAGATGAGATACTGGGATAAAAGCAATAGATGAGTGAGAATTACTACAGCACATGAAGCATGAGAAATGGTGAAAGGAGTCTACAAAGCTAGAAAATATTTCTTCTTGGAGATCTCGCTCATTTCACAAATACAGTATATTAGTCTCTTTAGGGCTACAGTAAAAAAGTACCACAAACTAGATGGCTTAACCAACAGAAGGTTACTGACTCACAGTTCTAGAGGCTAAACGTCTGAAATCAAGGTATTGTCAGGGTTAGTTACTTTTCTGGGATGTGAGGAAGAATCTATTCTGTGCCCCTCCCTAGCTTCTGGAGATTTTCTGGCAATCCCTGGCGTTCCTTAGCTTGTAGAAGCACCACCTTTGCCTTGTCTTCGCCTCAACATGATATTCTTTGCCTTCATCTCAACATGCTATTCTCCCCACGTGCATAACTGTGTCCAGATTTCCCCTTTTCATAAGGAAATCCTTTTCATTTCTCTGCCCAGATGAAAAGGCAGAGTCAGTAGAGCAGGAGAGGTGGGATTAGGGGCCCACCTTCCTCTAAGACAACAACCTCATCTTAGTTACATACATCACCGATAACCCTATTTCCAAATAAAGTCGCATTCTGAAGCACGAGGGGTTAGGATGTCAATATGTAAATATATTGGAAAACAATTATACCCAGGTAGCATTAGTATCCAAAAAAAAAAAAACAAAACAAAAAACAAAACAAAAAAAAAACATGTTCCTTCTGTATGATGAATTGATAGTCTACATGTCAATAATGTGCCTGGTACCAGAGGATACACAGAATTTGATGTGGACACTGACGGAGGCTTATTGTGAGAGCCTATGCTCATCCCATAAGAAGACACTTAACAACCACATGAGAGTGTTTGAGACTCTATTAGCGGATATTTGATGGCTTGCCAAGTACGCAGGTTGGATCATTCTACAATCAAGCTGCTAATCACATGATCATCATATTCCAGTATATATAGTTGACTTTCTTTATGAACTGGTTTAGAGCCATCAATTATCTATAAAATTTTGTGGAAAAAATTTATTTGCTGGAAACAAACCGTAGTTGGTGGATAATTCATTTAATTTTTATAAGACTCAAACTGCTTAATCAAGGTATCGTAACCAATTTTGACAAGGCACTGTGAGAAGAAAGCGGATGTGGCCATCCTGATCATTGCCTAAGAATTGTTTTGTGGCTTTTGTGGGATGAAACACACTCTGTCCAAGGAAACCCTCTGCACCATCATCCTTCATCTCCAACAAGCCAATCCTTTCATATATGTTTGGTGCATGCAGTTAAGTGAATCTAACCAGCTCCTGTCACCAAATCTGAAGCTGTTGTCTGATAACTTCTGGTATCACCTATCATTTGGATCTTAGCACCTTAATCTAAATTTCTAATATAACAGCCTATATGTATGTCTATTTTCTTCTGCATGTGATGTAAAATTATATGTGCTCTTTAAAAACATCCATCACCTACTCAGGAGATTAAATTTATATCAAGATGTCACATGAGACATCCATTCAGGGAAAACTAGAATATAGTGAAGTTTTGTGGGAAGGTGTCATGTGAGATAGAACTCAGCTGATATACAGGAAACAGACTTGCAGAGATGATAGGAAATGGCATGCCAAAGAAAGCAAACAGTGAAGTCATTGTTTCATAAATGGTACAGCTCAGACATGGAGCCCACAGCCCACTGAGAGCTCCCTGAGAAAAGTAGAAAACAAGAAGGCCCAAGTGGGATAGAGAGTGAAAAATCAATCAGAAAAGAAGGGGCTGGGGCCCAAATCCTAAATCTGCAGAGAAGAAATCCAGGCTGGCACCAATATCCAAGAGATCCAATCTGAGGGAAGTAACTTACACTCTTGGCACAAGGTAGATATCCAAGTCACAGAGCAGAATGCCCTAAGTCTGTGAAAAAGATGCTGAGTGGGAACAGTTTTGTGTCTTAGTGCTGGACACTCTATACATTCCAGATTACAAGGGACAGGAAGTTTCCCTCCTCTGAGCTGGAGTAGGATGGATGGACCCAAGTTGCTCAAGCTGGCTGAGATGCAACCAAGAGGAAACTTGAGAAAGAAACAAGACAACACAAGTATGTCCAAGTATTCGTCCAAGTACATGTGAAAAGCCAACCACTGTCGTCATCGTCACTATCACCATCATTGTTGCCATTGTCACTAATGCTTATAGAGCATTTACCACTTGTCAAGCACTGTTTTAAGCACTTTATACAATTCATTTAAACCACATGATAACTCTATTAACATCTTTTTTAAACATGAGGAAAGTGAGGCAAAGAGATGTTAAGTAACTTGCCCAAATCGCCACCTGAAACGTAGCAGAGCCAGGGTTCAAACCTGGGCAGTCTCACTCCACAGTGTATGAGAAACCACCCATCCTGCCCCGCTTCCCTCACAGACCTTTCCCTTGACTCCAGTGTGACATCCTCCCTCTCATTCCTCTGCCTCCACCCCCTGAATTCCCGCCTCCTCCTGTTACTACCTATGCTAACCAGCCCTGCACTTGGTAATAAAGCCAGAGAATTTGTACTCTGCAGCCAAAAGGATAAGAAGAGGGGCACCTGGGGGACTCAGTCAGTTGAGTATCTAACATAAGCTGAGGTCATGGTCTCGCAGTTCATGAGTTCAAGCTCCACATCAGGCTCACTGCCGTGAGCGCAAAGCCTGCTTCGAATCCTCTGTCTCCCTCTCTCTGCCCCTCCCCCACTTGCACTCTCTCAGAAACAAACAAACAAACAAACAAACAAAGATAAGAAGAGGACTAGGGCAGGACTGTGAAAAGGACTGTGGACGAGAATGACGACCCAACTGGGTGACCAGCACAAGCCCATTTCTCCTTCCTCTTTGTTATAAAAGCAATAAAATCATAATGATAGAGGAAAAATGGTCTAAGCAAATGAATGAATGCTTCCCCTTTGTACTAAGCACAACACAGCACACCCTCTCCGAGACTGTTCAACAACTCTCCTCCTGGCTGGATGTGTTAGTCTGCTTGGGCTGCCATAAAAGACTACCAAGGATCAGATGGCTTGAAGGACAGAGTGCATTTCTCACAGTTCTGGAGGCTGGAAGTCCAAGATCAAGTTGTCAGCAGGTCTAGGTTTCTCAACGAACACACATCCCTGGTATCTCTTCCTTTTCTCATAAGGCACCAGTCCTAACAGGTTAGAGCCCCACCTTTAGGACCTCATTAAACCTTAATCCCTTTTTTAAAGACCCTATTGCCAAATATTGACACATTAGGAGTTAGGGCTTCAACATTTGGATCTGGGCGGTGAGGGTGGAAGGCACAGTTCAGGCCATGACATTGGAGTTAAGTCATGTGACTACAGAGCTTATAAACCCAAGGCTGCCTTCCAGCCTGGCTGAAGGCCCCTCTAGAGGGAGAGATTATGAACTACCATAAACTTTATGCAGGTGGGAACCACAATTCTTTACTGTATGTTTCCTCTACATTCATGTACCACATGATGAAATCAATCATCAATCAGCATGTATTAAATTAAAAGAATTAAAAGTCCTATATAATTAAAAGTCCTTTCTCCATGTGACTGTAGTTTATTGGGAACATAGACATAGCCCCTTCTCTAGCACATCTCCTTTGCAACCAGCAGCAGAAAAAAAAAGTTACAACATCTGGTTCTCAATACTAAGCAATACAAAAAAATCATATGGTTTGCAAATACAAAGTACATTTGTTATTTCACATGATAAAAGTGAACTTTCCTCCTTAATAGTCTTCCATTTTTACAAGCCTAGAGAGAGAGCAGCAAATTTTAAACATCACTTAATTGATTTAAATGGCATACTACCTGGGTTTCACAGCTTTCCTACTTTGCTGATTCCCACAGAGTGCCTTAAAAGCGAGTTGTGAGGCACAGTGACTGCACACCCGAAGGATAGCAGGGAGTGCACACGAGGTATGTTACAAAGCCAAGTTTGCAGTACAAACAAGCTTCTTATCTGGGAGGAATATGGAGCTCGCTCTCAATTTTCATTCATCCTCAGATCAAACACTAAGCCCACAAAGGGTACTGAAGATAAGTGGTATCACGGCTGTGGCCACGTTTCCCTTTGAATACCAAATTGAAACAAGCAAAATGTCTCTTAGATTCAAGAGTAGATCTGAAGCACAAAAAGTCCCTTAGGGCTAATAGCAAATAGCTTAACCATGGGGAAAAAATTGGTAATAAATTATACATGCAGTCAAATGTGAAAACTAAAGGGTAATGTAAATTTAAGGTTAAAAAGTAAACTCAGAATTGTCAGGGAACTCCCAACTTTATGTAGCATATGAGTTTAGCAACTTGACTGACTGACCTGCAGAAACTGTTTAGCAATATAGGTAACTTTATAAATGTAAATAATTCTAACTAATTTAATTTTGCTGGATGAAGTCCTTTTAACGGACCTGCCTAATGCTTGCCTCTGCCCACTCCAAACCATGTGACACATGCTGATGACAGGGTAGTTTCCTAAAAGTCTGTCCAATCAAATTACTTCAGAACTACCACTAATATCTTTGAACAAACTAGAAATATGGCACTCCCTTAAATTAAAGGGAGAAAAAGAGTGTGTGTCTGTGTAAATTAGTGTATGAATGCACAACCTGAACAACTTGCCATAGCCCCATAGCCATACAGTCACCTGCTCACGTGTCCCCATAATGCCAAGAAGTAAAGGTTACTGGCAGTAGACACCCATGATCATGTCCACATACACAAACACACACACTCCAACCCAGAGTGAGATGCCATGGCAGGTTTGGAGTTTGGCAGGGTTTGAAATCCGCCCACCATGATCAGCAGATGAAAGGAACACCACGTGCTGTCAGACTGGATACGGGGCATGCCAGTGGGTGCTTAAAGGCTTCTGCTGGAAGTCCGTCTTGCAGCCTGTTGCACTCAAGCAAGACTGAATCTCCACCCCTGTCCACCTGCTCTCAAGTCAGCTACTACAGTGGTTCTCAGAGTGTGGTGCGGGGCCTCGAAGATCCCGTGTGTGCTGTCAAGGGTCCATGAGGTCAACGTACTCATGATAATACTAAGACTTGTTTTTCACTCTTTCATGAGTGGAGATGTCCAGAGGCTATACTGCATGTGATAACCTCATCACTCTGAGGGCTAATGGAATATGTGCTCCTGGATTATCAAATTTTCAGTTAAGTTCTAATACAGTAAATACTGAAAGATAATCCACACAAACAAAAGCTCGTTGGAATTCTCAGTCATTTTAAGAATGTCAGCTGGCCTCGAGACCAAAACTGTTGTGAACCACAGTGCAACGGGTGCTCCCTACGAAGTAGCAGCCACATGTGGTGGCCATGACCACTCCCCTGCTCAAAATCTGCAGTGGTTCAGGAGCAGTGAAGCAGCGTGGAATGCATCCCTGTTTTGGAGACAGATCTATGTTCAAACCCTAGTCTGATCACTTATTAGATCATGTGACCTAGGCGAGTTAATTAATCTTTTTGAATATGAAGACCTGAGGGGTTTTAGAGTGGCGTTTTAAATCCTCCCCATTCTCCATCTATCACTCTGGGATTCTCGACCAAAAGAAACATGCCCACAAGAACCAACAGCTAAATGAGAAACAAATACCAATTTAATCAGTAGTTGGGCAAGTGCCCCAAACCCCAACTCTACTAACAGGTGGATGGAAGAACACGGTAAGGAGTTCTCCCTGTTCTCTGAACTTTAGAACAATGGTCTATCTGAGCAGATTCCTAGTCTATTTACCAAGCTGCCTAGACAGCATGCCTGGCCCACCTTACCCACACAGGTGCAGGAGAGAAGCCCATGGGCTCAGAGTGCAGGAAGAGAATGGCCGAATGTGAGCAGAAAGCACCTCAAAGTCCTGTAATTCAGTTTCCCAGGGAAGTGTGACCCAAGGAATATTTCAGACACTGACCAGTGAGATTAGCTATTTTCCCTTCAGTGCGGAGTAGTGAGTAATAAATCAGAAGTAAAAATATTAAGATACAAATGGGCAGATCTCCTATTCTCATTAGAAATTAGAACACCTCATGACCTGGCACATGTCAGTCACTCAATAAGTGATAATAGTAATATAAGCTGGAGTTAATAGGAAAAGAGTCTGAAAATAGGAGCCTTAAAACTTTTATAGTCTCTGTTTTTCACCTTGCAAATGAAAGCATAAGGGACACTGGAAGCTATAAAGTTCTACCTTCCACCAAAGCCCAGTGTCCCTTTCCAGACTTCCTCCAGCCTCAAATTATGCATTTGAAGTCCTAGGTGCTCCACATGCTTTGAAGCCTCCAATTCAGTTTAAAGTTCTACTACAGGAGAGGTGGGGGGGGTGCTAAATGGGTGGGACGCATTAAGAAACACTTGTAATGAGCACTGGGTGTTATATGTAAGTGATGAATCACTGGGTTCTACTCCTGAAACCAATACTATATGTATGTTAACCAACTTGAAAGGAAGGAAGGAAGGAAGGAAGGAGGAAGAAGAAGAAGAAGAAGAAAGGAAAGGAAAGGAAAGGAAAGGAAAGGAAAGGAAGGGATGAAGGAAGGAAGGAAGAAAGGGAGGGAGGAACTTCGTTCGTTCATTCATTCGTTTGTTCTACTGCAAGGTTCAACACAGTGGCCACGTTCATGACATAAGAAGAAAATCATGACTTTCCAATTATTTTCCAAAAACAAAACAAAGCAAACAAGTGACCACTATCCCCTCTTAATAGCATGGCCTTAGTGTGGTAACTGAAAAGCTAGGAAAAGATGTGAAACCCAGAGAATCCATTTAAATACCTATGCGTCCTGGCCTTGCCTGTTAGAGGGGGTTGAAGAAAAGGTAAGGATAGACTCAAACTTCATATTGGTTAATTGACTCCCATCTAATGATAAAGTTATCTGGATAGGAGTTCTAGAATTTCATCTACCCAAATAAAACAATACAGTTGACATATGTCACATAATAATTAAGGTCTTAACTTGGACGCCAGGGACTTAGGCTGCAAAACAAATAGCATTTTATAGATCAGGGTCTTGAGCAAGTCCGAACACAAGGAAAACTGCCCCAGTTTTGCCCCACCCCCAAATCTCTGGTTAATTAGCCTTCGCAGCCCACTGAGAAGTCCTCACTCTGCTCAGGATGATGACCCTATCTGCAGTGGGTAAGGAGATTTTAATGGCCAGAAGACTGAGAGATAAATAGAGATGATAAAGTAAACAAATCCAAGATATCAATATTTTTAAATTGCTTAATCTGGGGCCCCTGGGTAGCTCAGTTGGTTAAGCTTCTGACTTCAGCTCAGATCATGATCTCATGGTTCGAGATTCGAGCCCCACATCAGGCTCTGTGCTGACAGCTTAGACCCTAGAGCCTGCTTTGGATTCTGTGTCTCTCTCTCTCTCTGCCCTTCCTCCGTTCATTCTCTGTCTCTCTCTCACTCTCAAAAATAAATGTTTTTTAATTTTTAATTGCTTAATCTGGCATATCAAAGCATCTAACAAATTAAAATAGGTAATTGAATAATTGATTTTTAGACTTACAGTTTAATTTAAAAGACATAAATGGATTGCCTATATTTATATAGTATTAGAATATGTAAAAGAATTTGATACTTACAATACTTACAAATTTTATTTATTAAATTAACTAGAGCATTCTAAGTACTTAAAAGTGATTTACTTGTTACAGGTGTTTACTTCTTAAGGAAAGCAAATCCATTAAAGTTTAAATATTTAAAAGACTACAATTAATCAGGTAATTAATGTGGTTTTTTATTATTCATTTTTGAGAGAGAGAGAGAGAGAGAGAGACAGACAGAGTGCAAGCAGGGAAGGGGCACAGAGAGAGAGAGAGAGAGAGAGAGAGAGAGATACAGAATCTGAAGCAGGCTCCAGGCTCCGAGCTGTCAGCACAGAGCCCAATGCAGGGCTCAAACTCACAAATTGTGAGATCATAAGCTCAGCCAAAGTCAGATGCTTAACAGACTGAGCCCCCCAGAAACCCCTAATCAGGTAAATAATAAACTTTTTAAAAGTGGTCGGTAACATTTATTAGATTTATAAATAGAATAATAATAAACATGGGGTGCCTGGGTGGCTCAGTCGGTTAAGCATCTGACTTCAGCTCAGGTCATGATTGCACAGTCTGTGGGTTCGAGCCCTGTATCAGGCTCTGTGCTGACAGCTCAGAGCCTTGGAGCCTGCTTCAGATTCTGTGTCTGCCTCTCTCTCTGCCGTTCCTCTGCTTGCACTCTGTCTCTCTCTCAAAAATAAACATAAAAAATTTTTTAAAGAATAATAATAATCAAGACTTGAATCTAACAGTTCAATTAAAAATATTGTTTAGTTTATAATTTAATACATCAAATTCAAATTTTAAAAACAAAAGTTACAGCAAATGCTCTTTTCTGTGCATGATATCAGCCCCCAATACCACTAAAATACAACATGACACTTCTGATTCTATGTTTCTTTGATTCCAGGCTCTCAGCATTTTGTCTTTTGCAGAACATAACCCTGATCCATAAAGAATCAACTTTTCAGAGGAGGAAAACTCATTTACATATCAAATGTGAACCTATCTCCTTACTATATTTAATCTTCAGGAATGGCCTCATAAAATAATAAAAGTCCCAGTTCAAATTAGTATCTGCTACTTCATTCCATTATCAAAAACCATTACTACATAATTTATAGGCTGGCAGAAAGGAAACTCCTTTTCTCTTTGGTCTCCAGTTTTAGGTAGATCAAATTCTGGTTGTCTGTATGCCCATCAATATTAACCAAAATTACACAGAGACTCACTTCCTGTCTATATAATTTTGTAGCAAGATTACAACACATGAGTGCAGTTGTAAATATTTACACCCTGGGCTTTAAAGAAGTGTGGCTGCCGAAAGAAAGAGCGGAAAACGAGGGAGGAAATGTACAGAGTGTGGAAGAAATGGTAACATCATAAAGTGAGGAGTCAAGAGAAATAACTGAGATATTACTGAAGCTGAAGAACCAGATATAGACCATTAGGTATATTATTTCATTAAACTTATAAAAATTACCACTAAAAGAACTTAAATTATAACTATAAATTATAAATATATGTGTATATATATATATATATATATATATACAGAGATACACACATGTATGTTTTTGTGTATGCATAGATCTCAAATCATGAGGAAGAGGAGAGAGTAGGGTATAACCAATCTTATATTTCATATCAAAGAGAAATTATATGTTATATATTATATTCGATAAATGTATATTAAATATTATAAATTTTAAAATATGATCTGACACACATTACCTGGAGCACCACTGTCCAATGTAGTAGCCCCAGCCACATGGGGCTATTGAGCACTTAAAATATGTCTGATCCACATTGAAAAGTGCTATAAGTATAAAATCCACAACAGATTTTTGAAAACAATGTAAAAATGTAAAATATCTCATTAATAAGCTCAATTTGATTATATGTTGAAATGTTTAGATATATTGTTAATTAAAATGTATTGTTAAAATAAGTTGTATATGTGTACTTTTACTTTTTCACGTAGCTACTAGATAATTTAAAATTATAGGGTGCCTGGGTGGCTCGGTCCCTTGAGCACCTGACTTTGGCTCAGGTCATGATCTCACAGTTCATGAGTCTGAGCCTCGCATCAGGCTTGCTAAATGTCACACAAAGCCTCCCTCTTTCACTGCCCCTCCCCGTCTCGTGCTCTCTCTCAAACATAAATAAAATACTTTTAAAAAATTTAATAAAAAAGTTTTTAATTATATACTGTGGCTCACATTACATTTCTATTAGGACTAATCTAAAGTTTTGGCATTGAACATCAGGACTAAAAATACAAATAAAGGAACTGGCCTCAGGGAAACAGAACTGAGGGAGATACGAGGGGCAGGAGCCACTTGCTTTTTCTTCAGAAACTCTCCTATACTCCTTGAATTATCTTAGGCATACATTTCTTTGCAGAAAAACTGAAATGTTTAAACAAATTTAAAATGGAAGAATAAAGTCATATAAAGGAGACACTAAATGAGACCATAGACAAAGGTGAAAAAAATAAAGATGGAAGGACACCAGAGGGAGCAGGAGAGAATGCAGCTGAACAATGTCCACGTGCAGGACACAACCACAAGGACACTCCGTGGGTCAGGATGACTCATCAGGGATTGTAGCTGGCAGGTCTCTGTCCGCAGCTTTCACGAACAAAACACATTCACCTCGTCTCATTTCAGTTTATCTCCATCTCCAGTCCTCACTCTTCTAATGTCTAGTAAGACTACCTTTCTCTGCCCTACAGACTGGTAGTCACAGTGTCTTCAGCACAGTCATGCTCCTGCCACCCACATGCTCCTGCCACCCAAAGTGTTCATGAGCTCCCAAGTCAACCTCTTCCTCCCATCACCTCACCCTTTTTACCAACAGAAAATTCAGTATTTCTAAAAGTTGTCTTCCTTCAGCAAGCTCTCCATTGTAGATAGCTAAGTGTGGCTACCTCTGAACACCTAACATTTGAACCTTTCGACATTTTCTCACATGGGAAACACAGTATCCCTGTGCCTAAGACAACCAGAAGGGTGATCCACACAGTAAACACGTCCGTGCAACCAGGATTTTGGAGTGCCTGCTTGTACTGAGTGCTGTTCTAGGTTCGAGGGAGAGCGATAAGCCAAACAACATCCTCTGCTCTCTTAGAACTTCCATTTTAGTGGGAGAGACAAACAAGAAACAAGTAAACAAATATATATATATATAATTTCAAGTAAATAAAGGTACTGTTCTATATTTTTATAATTATATGAGAAAAATGTGCAGATTACCAAGATAGAGGGTGATAGGATGGAGGAGCAGGGGCGACTGAGAGATTTCTTACTGAAGAAGTGATATTAGAGGGAACATCTGGGTGACAGAAAGAGCCCAGTTATGGGGGAAAATCTGGGAGAAAGAGGAAAGATGTTCCCTGAAGGAAAGGGCTTCAGGTAGAGATGAACTCAGAGTGTTTCAAAAACAGCAAGAGGGGCCATGGTGGCTCAGTCAGTTGAGAGTCTGACTCTTGATTTTGGCTCAGGTCATGGTCCCACGATTGTACGATCAAGCCCTACATCTGGCTCTGCGCTGAGCATGCAGCCTGCTTGGGATTCTCTCTCTCCCCCCCCTCTCTCTCTCTCTCTCTCTCCCCCCTCCGCCCCTCTTCCCCACTCATGTACAAGCTTTCTCTCTATATAAAGTAATACACACATACATATATACATACATACAGCAAGAAGGTGTGAGGGCTGGAGAAAAGTGTGGAGGAGGAGAGGAAGGATGAAGTACAGTGGCAAACTGCCTCCTACCTTGTAGGGCCCTTCGGCCCCAGTAAGGACTTTAATTTTATTCCAAATATGATGCACTCCATCAGAAGATTTGGAGCAGACAATGACTGACAGGAGTTTTAGCCTTACTGATGGATTTTCATGGAATTATAAGTAAATGGTAAAAGATCCTTGCCTTTTCTTTCTCCACTCTCAAGGTTAATGAAGTAAGAATTAAATCGGAATTCTTTTTTTTCAGCATGAATTTGTTTGTGTTTCCGTTTTTTACCTGGTAATACGAGACTTGATTTTGTCTTTTTTTTTTTTTTTAAGTAAACTTTACTCCCAACATGGGGCTTGAACTCACGATTCTGAGATAAACAGTCACATGCTTTACCAACAGATCCAGCCAGGCGCCCCTATTTAGCATTAATTTGGAATCAACAAACAGGTAACTATTTACAGGACAGTGTCACTCTCCACTGCTTTATGCCACTTGCAAGAGAATTTAGGTTTCATACCTAATTTCTCCAGAGTTAGCAAATATTTATTGAGCCCTTTTTATAGATCAGCACTGCGCTGGGTACATGTCTGCATGATCTCATGTCATAATAACCCTGTGATAGTGGTAAGATTATCCCATTCCATACTTGAAGAAGCAGGCCTAGAGACAAAATGACCTAAGATTTTAAGCCAATAAATGACAGAGCCTGGATTTGCACCCTGCTTTCCTGATGCAAAGCTCCACACCCCTTGGTCTTTTTCATAGCTGTCTTATCAGCCATAACGTTTTTTTTCCTGGCATTTTAAAAGACAAGTATCAAAAGGAATAATCTACTTGGAGGTAAATAGTGGTAATTGCTGTCAGTTCCTGACAGTAAAACAGAAATTCAGCAAAGCAGAATAATTTGCTTGCAATTATGCAACTTGGTAGTGGCCAAGCTGGGATAATTATTAGATTTTCCCAAATGCTCCCACTGTTATCCAACCCCATCTTTGAAAATTCAAAAGCAGAAAGACATAAATTAAGACTAAGAATGAATATGGGTTTCAAAGTAATAAAGGTTAATTAAGCTCTATACATGCTCGTCAAAAAAAAAGTGCATAGCATCCACCAGAATGAGAATATTCAAAGAATGCTTCCAAAGTAGAGATGGGGGAGAGTGCATGAACGAGAAGCAGCAACTGGGTGGGTGGATGGACGTGGATGAGCAGGAAATCTGGTACCATCCAGGCTAGTGCATCAATTCTATTGAACAATTACGTTTCCTACAGATTAGTCATTACAAACTGTTTACCAGGACAACCTTTACTTTAAATTGAAAGTGTGTTTATCTTGGGTTTTGCCTTTCAGTAAGCTTTGTGTCATCTTGATTGGGGTATATCATCTTGAAAAAGCTAGTAGGGGCGCCTGGATGGGTCGGTCAGTTAAGTGTCCAACTCTTGGTTTCAGCTCAGGTCATGATATCATGGTTTGTGAGTTTGAGCCCCACATCGGGCTCTGTGCGGACAACTGTAAAGCCCACTCGGGATTCTCTCTCTCTCTCTCTGCCTCTCCTCCCACACTCTCTGTCTCTCTCTCAAAATTAAACTTTAAAAAAAATTTTAAGCTGGTAAAAAATGCATATTTTTATTAAGATTTTTTAAAAATAATATGTTGTAGATGGCTGCTCACAGCACGCCACTTCAGCAATGTCACTGTATATATAGTAAACGGAGGGGAAAATTCTATCACAGTAGCACATGCTTTACTGCACTGATATTTTCCTTTTGATTTTAAGCGGTATTGTAAAACAAACTGGACCTGTCGGGAATCATTTGTCTCACCATTTGAAGAAAGCATTGATTTTAACGCTGGAGCATATAATCAAGTTTTAGAAACATTCACATCGAAATGATCTTTGAAAGGCAATTTGTCAGTGTTCCATTTGTCCTACTTCTGAATATTAAGCTTTTGAAGTCTTTTTCCCTGTTCCTCTATCTCATGTATAAAGTAATTCCCTTTAGAATTGTGTCATTATTTTTAAGTTGCCAACTTATCATGTTTTTTTACTTATCTCACTTATAAAACTAAAGTAGCCATATAGAATAAGGTAAAGAAATAGGGAAGGTTTTTTTTTTCCTTTTACTTGCATAATTGAAATGATAATGGCTTTGAAGTCAAAAATAATTATGGAATAATTAAGAACTTGATTAGGGGCACCTGGGTGGATCAGTCAGTTGGACCTAAGCGTCCAACTTCCGCTCAGGTCATGATCTCATGGTTCATGAGTTTGAGCTCCATGTCAGGCTCTGTGCTGACAGCTCGGAGTTTGGAGCCTGTGTCTCCTCTCTCTCTCTCTCTCCCTCCCTCCCTCTCTCTCTCTCTCAAAACTAAATAAATGTTAAAAAATTGAATAAAAATTAAAAAATAAGAACTTAATTAAATGACTCAAGGATTAAACCTCCTTATCTTTTGATATTGTCATCCCCAACACATAGATTTTCCCAAAAGGGGAAAGAGAATGTGGAAAATTGCAAGTGGGTTTTATGACCAGCCTACAAGTAGCATACATTAATTTCAAGGGATACCAGGAAATGTAGTCTTCCTAGGTGCCCAGGAAAAGAAAATGTAATTTATTAATATGGAGCAAGTAACACAAAGAAAAAAAAATAAACTAAACAATGATAAGATACTCAGATTTCCTTCTATAACTTCTAAAAGTAGTTCAAAGCTTCATCCCAGAATTCATTTATAAATATACATTTATATGTAGATATCTTTTTTATCCTTATGAAGAAAACTCATGAGCAGGGTAAAGAAAGGCCTTTACCATTGACATTCTTAGAGGAAAATAAACCTTTGAATATGATTCAACTCAAATTAAGAAGCAGTTTTTTTAAAAAGCTGATGAAGATAAAATTCTGGATACATCAAACTTGTCTACTGCCAAGTCAAGCCCAACCACAGACAGACATCCCCACCCCACTGTCCACTCCCATTCTATGGTTAAAATGAAAGAATAACATCCTCAATGTCCATCTTTGCTGCTGTGGCCAAGTTCAGGGCCAAGAGGAACACTGAAGAAAAAACTAAAATATATGCTGATCCTATGAAGTCCCTCAAATCACTTCACAGAGAGGGAAAAAAAGTATCAGATGAAGGCAGTGCAACCTGGTACCATCAAGACTGTGGATGGTGAATATTAAAACAGCATTTAATTTCTACCCTTGGACCTACTTTCAGATTCTGAATTATTTCGATGCCTGTGCCCAAACTAGTAAGATTGCTTTGTGGAGCACGGAATTGGAAGCTAATTACAACTTCTATAACAAAATGTGTGGTGCCATAATGGATACACTGCCTCTTCTCCTCCCTCACCAGCAGTTCCAACAATGAGAGCAAGACCATCTGATGGGATGCTGGAAAGGGCTTCATTATTGAGTGTGAAGCCTGAGTGACAGCCAATACCACCCAATGCTCAGATTTCAAGATTCTGGGGCGCCTGGGTGGCTCAGTCGGTTAAGCGTCCGACTTCAGCTCAGGTCATGATCTCCCAGTTCGTGAGTTCGAGCCCCGCGTGGAGCTCTGTGCTGACATCTCGGAGCCTGGAGCCTGCTTCAGATTCTGTGTCTCCCTCTCTCTCTCTGACCCTCCCCCACACATGCTCTGTCTCTCTCTCTCTCTCTCTCTCTAAAAAATAAATAAACATTAAAAAAAAAAAGATTCTATGCACTTAAATCTATCAGTTATTAAAAAAAAAAAAAAGTGACCATTTACCAAGTCACAACTCCAGCTCTGGCTATCGGTGTCCTTGATTCAACAATTATTTAAGAAAGGCAAAAAACAACCAAAACCAAAAAATCTTATCTCAAATGACAACCTAAATGAGTGGGGTTTTTTTCTCTTTTCTCAAATAGATTGTTTTACAACTACTACTTATAAACAAATCCAGAACATTCCACTCAAGTTGTTTTCAACTTAAAATAACATCTAGTTTTTTCTATCTGAGGGTATATCAAAGGTAATTTATATACAGAAATGAATACAGGAAATGAAAATACAAGTGTGATTAGCCAAACTTCTGGAGGCATGGCTTTCAAAAATTCTCTTAAAGATCCACAATTACTGATTTTTTTAAAGTCTGTATATGTAATTATACCCAGAGTACCATGGATTGAATCATCAGGGCTTTAATGGTTTAACCAAGTTAAACTTAGAAATGATAGAAAAGCTTGATCTAAAATAATAGACCAGCAATCTCAGAAGGCAAGGGATTAGTTCTTGTTAGCATCACTGGAGTTAATAATTCCAAGGGAAAAATGGAGTCATGACCGTAAATTAAACTTGGTGTTTCTTGCTGACTAAACTCTGCATGTTGCTGTTAAAAATGCTTGTTTCTTATCTAGCAAAACATCTGCTTTTTGATGCTAAAAGCAGGATCCTAAGGGAAGTAGTGATCTTTCCCAAGGCAACTTGATTAATAGTAGGCTTCCAAATTTTAGCTAAACGACATTTTGATGAAACCAGCAGTACCGAATAATTGTTTCTACAAATAATCTTGATGTATATTTCCTTTCTCTCCACAATTTTAGACAGTGGGACTCTGAGATGTACTGGTTTTCCTCCACACAACTCTTGCTCTTATAGTTATTCCAGAAGTCAGGGGTGTGCGCTGACCACCCACGCACCGGGGCAGTACACTGTAAAATGTCCTAGCTTGCTGATTCTAGAAGTCTGTGAAGAGAAATGATCTGAATGTGGAGAAACAATAAACAAATAATAAACAAAATGGACATAAGGCTTAAAACAAGGACTGAAATATTTATTCCCAGGAGTTCATTTCATTGCAATGAAATGGAAATCAAGAAAATAACTGTATTCTCAAATGCAAAGAGGTGACAATTTTCATATCTGGATAAGATATAAACATTATAGCAGAGGGTGAATAATCTGTATGCAAAGTAAGTAGAAGATACTTCAAGGGCAAAGCAAGGTTTTTAAAAGGCAGGTAGAACCAATAATGGCTTGAAAACACAAAATAAGTCCTTAGAACACACTACAGGAGAAGAGGAAGATGGAAAGAAGAGGGAAAGGAAATGGGCCAGAAAAAGGAAAAAGAAAAAACAAAAAGTCTGCTGAATTAGGAATTACAAGATTTGCATTCATGTCCCTGATCCACCCTGGCCATGTAATCTTGAACCACTGTCATCACCATCAACAGCTATAACTTATAGATAACTTACAATGAACGGGGCCCTTCACACAGGTTGCCTCCTTCAATCCTCACAGCGACTTTACAAGCATGTCCTGTTAACCCCACTTCATGAATGGAGAACAGATTCAGAAAACTTAAATATCATCCCAAGGTTTTACAACTAGTATAATTTGAAAACACCCACCCATTCCACAATGCTGAGATAACCTCAGTCTCTTTATCTAGAAAGGGATTATTATAACTCCTTCTACTGTCCTATGAGGATGTGTATCCATTGTTTTTTCCCACAGTAACTTAATTTGTTATTTTTCTTGAATCCATGAGAAAGCTAGGTCTGCTAGATCCTGGCTAGGTTTGATGGGATAGTTTTAATGGCCTGCCCAGGATCTGGAAGTCAGCTCGCATGGCCTCACTGGGATGATGAGCTCTGCTCCATGTGACTTCTCCTATCCAAGAGGCAAGCCCGGGCTTGTTCCCATTATAGCGGCAGAGAAAGCCCGTAAGTCCTCTTGAGTCCTAGGGTCAGAACTGGCATAACATTACTTACATCACATTGTTAGCTAAGTAAATAACAAGACTAGCCTAGATTCAAAGGCTGAAAATAGATCCCAAAATCACATTTCAAAGGGCCTGTATGTATGGGAGAGTGGAGAATTAGGGCCATTTTGCAACCACTCTATGATATAATATGTGTGAATATGCGTTATAAAATGTAAAATGCCATACTACCAGGTCCCTATCTAAAACCCACTTGTCTTGGGCACCTGGGTGGCTCAGTGGTTAAGTATCCGACTTCAGCGCAGGTCATGATCTCACAGTTTGTGAGTTCGAGCCCCACGTCAGGCTCTGTGCTGACAGCTCAGAGCCTGGAGCCTGCTTCAGATTCTCTGTCTCCCTCTCTCTGCTCCCCACCCCCCCCCATGCTTGCTCTCTCTCTCTCTCAAAAATAAGTAAACATTAAAAAAAATTTTTTTTAAATCTTAAATCCGCTTGTTTCAAAAAGCACCAGCTACTGCCACCAATCCAAGGACAGCTTGTGTTCATAGCTGTCATCTCTCCCAGCTGAGCTTGTAGACAAGAGCTAGACAAAACCATGTAATGAGAATCAGTATAGTAGGCTTTCCTTATGTTCCCTGGATTCAGATGACATTTTTCCCTACGCCTTTACCCTGAGACTCCATCCATGGTTACATTCTATTAAGTTAGAAATTTCTTCCAGAATCAAAAATCAAGGAGAATAATTTCCAGGCTTCCTATCATTTATTCTTGGCCTTTCTGAAATTGTACATTCCATCATTTTTTGTTATTCAAGTATCACACCTTCTTCCTAAAGCAAAATCCCAAATGTTAAATCTCAAAATCATAGTTATTATGCTTTAAAATCACGTTCCATAAGTCCCTAAGAGACATAGTCTGAGAGGGTATCAAACCAGCTCTGGGGTTCACGTTAAGCCGTGAAATTGACTGCGGTTTGGACAAAAAGCTGCTATAACCAGAAACTTCAGAGATTATCTCTTTTTTTTGTCTCAGAAATATTTATCTATATTTTTAAGTCTCCCATGAAACACACCCAGATGAGCTACAAGAGGATGTCAACCCTTATCATGTCATATAATAATCTCCCCAAGCCAGTGGTTCTCAGCCCTGGCTGGCTGCACATTAGAGTCACCTGAGGAGCTTTTAAAAAAATCCCCACACCCAAGTCACACTCCAGGACAATCAAATCAGAATCACTGTGATGAGACACAAGCTTAGGCATTTTTTCAAACTCCCCGAATGATTCCAGTGTGTCCTCAAAGTTGAGAAGCACTGCAAGAGCCCTTACCTTCCCTGCCTGTGAATGGAAGGCTTTGCACTAAATCCCAATATGTACTACAGTGCAACTCTATTTCTCTTTTTGAATTGCTGGCAAAATAGCTTGCCTATTTCTCATTAAACTATTTTGAAGCAGTGTAGAGGAGAACGAGGCTTTGGAATCCAGCCTGCAGTTAAATCCCTGGTCAGTTACTTATTAAGTACATGACTTGGAGCAGCTTATTTAACCTCCTTAGCCTCTCTGAGCCCTGATTTCATCCTAAAGCAAATGGTATAATAATCCCTACCACATAAGGTATTATAAAGATTAAGTGAGATAAAGTATATTAAATGCCCCCAAAGAAGGCAATCAGTACATATCCTTTTCTTTCCCCCTTTGCCTAAGGATTCTTAACAGACTGCTCAGCACCCTCAGGTGGCCTGCTGTTGACTGCTGGAGCCAAAGGAGAGAATAACACTCAGTGTGTAACACCTGGGTCTGTACACAGTGAAGGGGTCCAGTTGTCTGCCTTCCACATTCATCAGAAAATCCTGTTATTCACTTGGAGTGAAATATCTCCTTATATCTGTTTGGTGGGGCCTACTCCATGGCGGGCAGGCAGGGGTGGGGGGGTGTCTATATGTCACTTGCTCTTTGTCCAGACGCATCATTGACAGAGTCTTTATTTTTCTTTCTCTGTCAGCCCCACAGGCCTGATACAGACTAGGTTTGAGGAGAAAGCCACACACGGAACGATGGCTAAGGACCTGGCCGGCCTTCCTCTGAATCATACTACCTCACCACAAAAACAAAGAACTAAAAATGACTGCAGAGTAAGGCAAAATCACCATCACAGCTATAGAGCAGCAAAATAATCTCTGGATAGTAGACTTGGGTGTTTTTCTTTTTCCTAATCATAAGTCTCCTAGACAGGTCTGCAAATGTACTTCTGCAAAAAGAAGTATCATTAAATTGCTGTTGTTTTTAAAGAATCCTGGCACCACAAAGCAAATGAAATTTTTGTTTTTTGCCTCTGCATTGGTAACAAAGAAGAAATGCATTTAGATTCCCACCCTCCAAGTTTCATTTAGGTAAACTGGTATATAATATAAGTGTCAGGTGTACAACATTACAATTTAACATCTGTATGCACTACAAAGTGATCATCAAAAGTCTAGTTATCACCTATTACCATACAATTTATACCCTTCATCCATTTCACTCACCTAGCCCCATTCCCCTCTGATAACCATCAGTCTGAGTTTGTATGAGTTTATACAAACGACAAGTTTATATTTGTATTGTTTTGTGTGTGCATTTGTTTTGATGTTTTAGATTCTACATATGAGTGAAATCAATACGGTATTTGTCTTTCTCCATCTCACTTAGCATATAACCCTCTAGGTCCAACCATGTTGTTGCAAATGGCAAGATTTCATTCTTTTTTTATGACTTAGTAGTATTCTGGATGGTGTGTGTGTGTGCGCGTTTGTGTCTGTGTCTGTGTGTGTGTCTGTGTGTCTGTGTGTGCCCCTCATCGTCTTTCTCCATTCATCTGTCAGTGAAAATGAAGGCTGTTTCTATATCTTGGCTATTGTACGTAGGGCTGCAATGTACAAAGAACTGCATATATCTTTTCAAATTAGTGTTTTTGTGTTCTTCAGATAGATACCTAGAAGTGGAATAGCTAGATCATATGGTACATCTATTCTTAATATTTTGAGGAACCTCCATACGATTTTCAGTAGTGGCTGCACCAACTGCCATTCCTAACAACAGTGTACAAGAGTTCCTTTTTCTCCACATAATCTTCAACCTTTGTTATTTTTAATATTTTTGGTAACAGTCATTCTAAAAGGTGTGAGATGATCTCTCATTGTGGTTTTGATCTACATTTCCCTGGTGTTGAGCATCTTTTCATGTGCCTATTAGCCCTCTGTGTCTTCTTTGGGAAAATATCTATCAGATCCTCTACCCGTTTTTTAATAGGGCTGTTTGTTTTTCATTGTTGAATTGTATGAGTTCTTTATATATTTTGAATATTAACTCCTTAACAAATACATGATTTGCAAATACCTTTTCCCATTTTGTAAGTTACCTTTTCATTTTGATGATGGTTTCCTTTGCTGTGCAGCTTTTTTATTCAATGTAGTCCCACTTGTTTAGTTTTGCTTCTGTTTCCCTAGGTTTTAGAGTCAGATCCACAAACACATCACTAAAACTGATGTCCAGGAGCTTACTATCTTTTCTTCTAGTAACTTTATGGTTTCAGGACTTATATTCAAGTCTTTAATCCATTTTGAGTTAGTTTTTATGTATGGGGTAAGACAGTGGTCTAGTTTCATTCTTTTACATATGATTATCCAGTTTTCCCAGCACCATTTATTGAAGAAACTATAGTTTCTCCATTGTACATTCTTGGCTCCTTTATCATAAATTAATTGCTTGTATATGTGTGGGTTTATTTCCGGGCTCTCACTTCTGTTCCATTGATCTACGTATCTCTTTTTATTCCCATAGCATACTGCTTTGATTACTATAGCTTTGATATCTTGAAATCAAGGAGCATGATACCTCCAGCTTTGTTCTTCTTTCTCAACATTGTTTTGGCTATTTGGAATCTTTTGTGGTTTCATATGAATTTTAGAATTATTTGTTCTAGTTCTATGAAAAATGAAAAATGTTATTTGAATTTTGATAGAGATTATACTGAATCTGTACATTTCTTTGGGTGATATGGACACTTTAACAATACAGTTCTCCCAATCCATGAGCATGGAATATCTTTCCATTAATTTATATCTTCTTCAATTACTTTTATCAATGACATACAGTTTTCAGTGTATAGGTCTTTCACCTCCACAGTTAAATTTATTTCTAGATATTTAATTCTTTTTGATGCAATTGTAAATGGGATTGCTTTCTTAATTTCTCTTTCTGATAGTTCATGATTAGTGTCTACAACACCAGAGGTTTCTATATGTTGCTTTTGTATCCTGCAACTTTACTAAAAAATTCAGTTATTTATTCTAACAGTCTTTTGGTGAACATTTTAGGGTTTTCTATATATAATATCATTTCATCTGCAAATAGTAACAGTCTTCCTTTTTAATTCGGATACCTTTTACTTTTTTTTCTTGCTTTATTGGTATGGCTAGGACTTCCAATATGATGTTGAATAAAAAGCAGCAAGTGTGATTTATAAGATGCTGGTGGGGATGTGGAGAAGCAGGCACCCTCCTACACTGTTGGTGGGAATGCAAACTAGTGCAGCCACTCTGGAAAACGGTGTGGAGGTTCCTCAAAAAAATGAAAAAAGAGCTACCCTATGACCCAGCAATAGCACTGCTAGGAATCTACCCAAGAGACACAGGAATGCTGATGCACAGGGGCACGTGTACCCCAATGTTCATAACAGCACTTTTGACAATAGCCAAATCATGGAAAGAGACCAAGTGCCCATCAACTGACGAATGGATAAAGAAGATGTGGTACATATATACAATGCAATACTACGTGGCAATGAGAAAAAATGAAATCTGGCCATGTGTAGCAACATGGATGGAACTGGAGGGTATTATGTTAAGTGAAATAAGTCAGCCAGAAAAAGACAGATACCATATGTTTCCACGCATAGGTGGATTTTGAGAGACTTAGCAAAACCCAGGGGGAGGGGAAGAGGGGAAAGGAAAAAATGACACAGAGAGGGAGGGAGACAAAACATAAGAGACTCTCAAAGACTAAGAACAAACTGAGGGGGAGGAGGGGGAAGGAGGGGGGAGAGGGGGCTGATGGGCACTGAAGAGGGCACGTGTTGGGATGAACACTGGGTGTTAAATGTAAACCAATTTGAAAATAAACTATTAAAAAAATACCACCCCCCCAAAAAAAGCGGCAAGTGTGGGCATCCTTATCTTGTTCTTGATCTCAGAAGAAGAGTTTTCAGTTTTTTACCATTGAGTATGATGTACCTGTAGATTTGTCATTTGTGGCCTTTATTATATAGAGGTACATTCTTTCCATACCCACTTTGTTGACAGTTTTTATCATAAGTGGTTGTTGAGCTTTGTCAAATGCTTTTTCTGTACCTACTGAGATAATCATATGCTTTTTACCCTTCATTTTGTTGATGTGGTATATCACTTCGATTGACTTGCAAATGTTGAACCATCCTTGAATCCCTGGGATAAACCCTGCTTTATCATGGTGTGTGATCCTTTAAATGCATTGTTGAATTCAGTGTGCTAACATTTTCTTGAGGATTTTTGCATGCATGTCCATCAAGGATATAGATATTGGCCAGTAATTTTCCTTTTTTTTTGTGGTGTATTTGTCAGTTTGGATATGAAGGTAATGCTGGCCTTATAAAATGAGTTTGGAAGCATTCTCTACACTTCAATTTTTGGAAGAGTTTGAGAAGATAGGTATTAATTTTTCTTTGAATATTTTATAGAATTCAGCAGTGAGAACATCCGGCCCTTGGCTTTTGTTAGGAGTCTTTAGATTATTGACTCAGAATTGGCTTATTCAGATTTTTTTATTTCTTCATGATTTAGTCTTGGAAGATTGTGTTTATAGGAATTCACCCATTTATAATAAGGTGTCCAATTTGTTGGTGTATAATTGTTTGTAGTAGTTTCTTATGTTCCTTGTACTTCTGTGGTGCCAGCTGTAACTTCTCTTTCCATTCTGATTTTATTTGAGCACTCTCCTTTTTTCATGGTTACTATAGCTATAAGTTTGTCAATTTTGTTTATCTTTTTAAAGAACCATCTCCTAGTCTCGTTGATCTTTCTTACTGTCTTTTTAGTCTCTACTGCATTTTTCACACTCTGATCCTTATTATTTCCTTCCACTAACTTTAGCCTTCATTTGTTCTTCTTTTTCTAGTTCTTTACGTATAAAGTTAGATTCTTTGAGATTTTTCTTGTTTCTTGAGGTAGGCCTATATTGCTAAGAACTTGCCTCTAGAACTATTTTTGCTGTGTCTTAAAGATGTTGGTGTGTCATGTTTCTGTTTCCATTTGTCTCTAGATATTTTTTTATTTCTCCTATAATTTCGTCAATGATTCACTGATTGTTCAGTAGCATGTTGCCTTATCTCCACATTTTTGTGGTTTTTCCACCTTTCTTCTTGTAATTGATTTCTAGTTCCATGCCATTATGGTTAGAAAAGATATTTGATATGATTTCAATCATATTTACTGAGAGTTTGATCCTAACATGTGATCTATCCTGAAAAATGTTCCATGCGTAGTTGAGAAGTATGTGCATTCTGCTGCTTTTGGGTGGAATGTTCTGTATATATCCGTTAAGTCCATCAGGTCCAATGTGTTGTTTCAGGCTGATGTTTCCTTAATTTTCTGTTTGGGAGGGCATTAAAGTGGAGAGGGCATTAAAATCCCCTACCATTATTATCCTGCTGTCATTTTCTCCCTTTAGGTCCATTAATATTTGCATCTTACATATTTTTGTGCTCCTATGTTGGATGCATACATAGTTAGAAGTGTTATACCTTCTTGCTGGCTTGACCCCTTATTCATTATGTAATGCCCCTTTTTTGGTCTCTTGGTAGAGCCTTTGTTTTGAAGTCTATTTTATCTGATAAAAGTATTCCTTCCCCAGCTTTCTTTCCATTTCCATTTGCATGAATTATTGTTTTCCATCCCTTCACTTTCAGATTGTCTGTGTGTCTTTACGTGTAAAGTGAGTCTCTTATAAGTACCATACAGATGAGTCTTTTTTTTAACTCATTCACTTACCTTATGTCTTTTTATTTAGTCCATTTACATTTAAACTAATCATTGATAGGTATATATTTATTGCCATTTTATTAATTATTTTCTAGCTCTTTTTGTAGTTCATCTCTGTTCCTTTCTTTCTCTCTTTCTCTCTTCCCTTGTGGTTTGATGGGGTTTTTTAGTGTTACGTTTAGATTCCTTTTTCAATTCTTTGTGTATTTACTATATAAGTTTTTTCTTTGTGGTTACCATGATATTCATATATAACATCCTACGTATATAATGGTCATTTTAAAGTTGATAGCAACTTAAATTTGAATAAATTCCAAAAGTTCACATTTCTATGCCCCCTTCCAATGTTTTATATATTTGATGTCATATTTTTCACCTTTTTATTTTATATATCACTTAACTAATTCCTGTAATTTTATTTTCAGTACTATTTTCTTTTAACCTTTATAAGTGATCAATCCACTATCTTTACTATATATTTACCCTTTCCAGTGAGATTTTTACTCATATGTGTTCTTGCTATTAATTAATGTCATTTGTTTTCAGCCTAAATAAGTTCCTTTAACATTCTTAGAATGACCAGGTTAGTAGTGATCAACTCCTTCAGTTTTTGCTTATCCTGAAAACTCAATCTCCTCTTCAATTCTCAATGATAGCCTTGCTAGGTAGAGAATTCTTGGCTGGAAGTTTTTTCCTTTCAGCACTTTGAATATATCATGCTACTGTCTTCTGGCCTGCACAGTCATGGTTTCTGTGGAGAAATTTGATGATAATCTTATGGAATTTCCTTTGCATGTAACATGTTGTTTTATCTTCCTGTTTTTAATATTCTCTCTTTATCTTTTTTTTAATATAATTTATTGTCAAGTTGGCTAACATACAGTGTATACAGCATGCTCTTGGTTTGGGGGGTAGATTCCCGTGATTCATCACTTATATACAATAGCAAGTGCTCATCCAAACAAGTGCCCTCCTCAATGCCCATCACCCATTTACCCCTCTCCCCCATCCGCCCCCATCAACCTCAGTTTTTTCTCTGTATTTAAGAGTATCTTATGGTTTGCCTCCCTCCATCTTTGTAACTATTTTTTTCCCCTTCCCTTCCCCCATGGTCTTCTGTTAAGTTTCTCAAGTTCCACATATGAGTGAAAACATATGATATCTGTCTTTCTCTGACTGACTTATTTCACTTAGCATAATACCCTCCAGTTCCATTCACATTACCGCTAATGGCAGGATCTCATTCTTTACTGGTGCCAAGTATTATATACCACTGTATATATAAACCACATCTTTATCCATTCATCAATTGATGGACATTTAGGCTCTTTCCATAATTTGGCTATTGTTGAAAACATTGCTATAAACAGTGGTATACATGTGCCCCTTTGAATCATCATTCCTGTATCCTTTGGATAAATTCCTAGTAGTGCTATTGCTGGGTCATAGGGTAATTCTATTTTTAATTTTTTGTCTCTCTTTATCATTAAATTTACCATTTTAATTGTAATGTATCTTGGTGTAGATCTCCTTTGGTTCATCTTATTTGGAATTCTCTGGGTTTTCTTGACCTGGATCTCTGTTTCCTTCTCCAGATTAGGTATGTTTTAAGTCACTAATTCTTCAAATAAGTTTTCTGGCCATTTCACTCTTCTCCCTCTCAGACCCCTATAATGGGAATATTATTCTGCTTAACGTGGTCCCAGAAATCTTTTATGTTACGTCCTCTTTTTAAAAATCTTTCTCTTTTTGCTGCTTTGTCTAGGTGAGTTACATGCTCTTGTCTTCTAGCTCACTGATCTGTCCTGCTGTTGAGCCTCCCTAGAGTTTTGTTGTTTTTTTTTTCAGTTCAGTTATTGTATTCTTCACCTCTGTAATTTCTTTTGATACTTCCTTATATTTTCTCTTAGTTGAAGTTCTGTCTTCATCCTTTCTTCTCTCAAGTTCAGTGAGTATCTTCATGACAATTACATTGAACTCTTTATTGCTTATGTCTGCTTCATTAAGGTCTTTTTCTGAAATTTTGTCTTGTTGTTGTTTGTTTGTTTGTTTGGAACATACTTTTCTGTCTCTTCATTTTGCCTGAGTCTCTTGTTTTTATGTATTAGGCAAATTAGCTACTTCTCTCAACCTTAAAGGAGTGGCCTTGTGTAAGAGATGTCCCATGGAGCTCATAAGCACTATTCCCCCTAGCCACCTGCACCAGGCACTCAAAGGGCATCCCCTGTGTGAGCTGCACATGCCCATGCTGTGGTGGGGCCACGGCTGCAGCATGGGGGTGAGCAGAGCTCTCACCCAGCCCAGCTGTGACACATGGCTGCAACATGGGGATGGGTGGGGGCTTCAGTGGGGCACCCATCAGCACTAGCACCATTAAGTTAGAATGATGTCACAAAAAATGGCACCTGTTGGTGTCTCCATCCACAGAGAGAATGTCAGTAAATTCCTGACTGTCCAGTAAATGCTTCAAGATTAGTAAGTGTGCACCCTTCACATATGGTCAAGGCACTCTTCCAACTGGTGTTGCACAGGGTTCCAGGGCAAGTGAGTCTATGCACATGCCCTTTAAGAGCATGTTCTTTATTCTCTGGACATAATCCACTTTGGTTTTCAAAGTCAAGCATTTTGGGGCTCATCTCTCCTATGCAGTATCCAGGGGTTGGGGTGACTGATGTGAAACACGAACCCCTCACTTCTCAGGGAAACATTATGTATTTTTAAGATCCCTCCTGATTGTGGACCTCACACCTAGGATGGGTTTGTTTGGTTGTTTCTTTGTTTGGCAAGATCATGTCTCTGCCTCTCTTACCTGTTGGTTTTTTTTTCCTTAAATACCAGTTAACATACAGTGTGAAATTAGTTTCAAGTGTATAATAGAGTGATTCCACAATTTCATACAACACCAGGTGCTCATCACAACAAGTGCACTAATGAATCTCCATCACTTATTTAACCTATCCCTCCACCCACCTCTCCTCTGGTAATCATCAGTTTGTTCTCTCTCGCTTTCTTTTTTTCCTTTGCTTGTTTGTTTTGATTCTTAAATTCCATGTATGAGTGAAGTCATACAGTACTAGTCTTTCTCTCACTGACTTATGTCACTTAGCATAATACTTTCTGGTTCCATCCATGTCATTCCAAATGGCAAGATTTCATCATTTTTTATGGCTGAGTAATATTCCATTGTGTATATATGCCACATCTATCTTTATTCATCAGTTAATAGACACTTGGACTGTTTCCATAATTTGGCTCTTGTAGATACTGCTGCTGTAAACATCAGGGTGCATGTATCGCTTTGAATTAGTGTTTCTGTATTCTTTGGGTAAATACCTGGTAGTGCAATTGCTGGATTGTAGGTCTCCTACCTGTGCTGATGCTACCCTTTTATCTTTTGTTGTAGAGGCTCTGTTCATCCAGTTTTGAGGTCTTTTTCAGAGGAAAGTATTCTATACACCGTGGGAAAGTTTGTTGTGTCTATGGGAGGAGGTAAATTCAGGATCTTCCTATGTTACCATCTTGAATTCCTACCTCAAAATATATTTTTAAATACTTTTTTTCTTATTTTGGAAAGAGAGGGCATGAGCAGGGGTGGGGCAAAAGAAGAGAGAGAGAGAGAGAGAGAGAGAGAAAATCTCAAGTAGGCTCCACGCTCAGTGTGGAGCCCGATGCAGGGCTCAATCCCATGACTCTGGGATCATGACCCGAGCCAAAGTCAAGATCTAGATGTTCAACCAACTGAACCACCCAGGTACCCACCCAAAACATTTTTTTTCATGATGAAACTTGTTTTATTGGTTCTTAACTCATTTTCAAATTACATAAAATCTTTTACTACTAAGCCTGATTGAACAGAAGCAAAGCAGAAATTAGAGTATTATTGATTAATTACATGTAACCAAATCTCATAATAGTAATTGCAAAATAACCAATCTCTGTGGAAATCTATTAGCCTTTAGCAGCTCCTCACCCTGCAATTTAGGATAAGTCATGGCTGCTCCCATCCTCAACCTGATGCAGATAAACTGCTCTAAACTGCCCTAAATTCTATCATGGCAAAACCATGCCACAGGGAATATCTAGCCAATATTGAAGCCTATGCAAAATGAGAGATCATTTGGAACAGAAACACTGAGTGATTAGTGAATGTGGTATCTCTTGTTAATCTTATATCTCTGTGAAAACTACACTTACCACTTACATATATACCTATACATTTATATATTCTCTAAATGTCTCTACATTCTAGGCCAGGAATCTACAAACTAGAGCCCATGAGCCAAATCAGGCCACACCCACTTGCTTACATATTGTCTGTGGCTGCTTTCCCATTATAAAGGCGAAGTTGAATAGTTGTGACACTCTTCCAAAAATATTTACTATTTGGCCCTTTATAGAAAAAAATTGCCAACCCCTGTTCTAGACTCTAGGCTTCCTAAACAGGGACTTTGTTATCAACTCAGTGACCTGCACATAGTAAGTATTCAAATAAACATTCCCTGCATAAATAAATTATGTAAATACGTTTATCAACTCAGCCACAAAGCTACTTTTCAGGTGCAGGTCTTCAGAAAAAGGAAAAGCAGACATTTGTGCCTCATTTGCAGATTTAAAAAGCTGAAGAGATCCTGAAGACGAACAAACTCTTAACTTCTCAGAGAAAACTGAGGCTCAAAAAGCTGAAGTGATTCTCCCAAACTCAGCCCAAAGAAGTCCTCCTCAAAGTGAGAGGAAAGAACTACTCCCACAGCACATTTGTTTTTCCTTTAATTAATAAGACACTGTGAAGTCAGCCTATTCCTGGGAGGGCCAAAGGCCTGAACACAACATGCATGCAATAATAATTACACTTGTTTGGAGCTTTCAATTCTGATTTATTCCCTGAAGTTCACCATCCCAATGCATTTTCATAAATTTGGTTAGGAAATGATATGCATGCATTAAAGAACACCAAGTACAGCTCTGTGACAAACTTTGTTAATTAAACCAACGCCCAGAGAAAGTTTCAATGCACACCGAATGGTTACTCCATCCACCTATCTGTTTTGACAAAAGTGTCTCTAGATCTGATATCCCAAACAAGGTACAGGATTAAATGTTAAGGCATCCACCCACTCCTTTGAGTGCAAGAGAGAATAATTTAATTCTGCCAAGTCACACTAAAAAGATGACAAGGATCACCCGGCACAGCTCAGTTTCCCTGTCTCATGCCAGCCTTGGCGAAGGAAGAAATGCTGTCTTCAATGCACTAAGGCAGTTTTTCTTATATCATTATTTATTTTTTTTCCCAAAAGTTCTTTGTAATTCAGTTTCATAAAGGAAGAGTCAGAGACAGAAATAAATCAGGGAACAGAGACACATTAGCACCGCAAGGCCTGGAACCCACAGGTGTAGCTCCTTTCACTCATTTAGCAGCCATCAATTAAGCACTTAGTCTGTGCCAGGCACTGTGACGGGCACTGAGGGAAACAAAGAGGCATTCGACACAGTTCCTGGGCCCCAGAACGAGCTGCATTTCATATAGAAGACAATCGAGGAGAGGGTTACAGACAGCACCATGAAGTGTGTCCAAACCCAGAGTGCAGTGGAGGACACTGAGGGACACCCCAGACCAGACTGTCCTAACAGTCAAGTTAAGACTTAACCAAATGAAAAGGGGAGAAAAGCAAACTCCATGAACCTGAAGTTATATGTTCAAAGATAAGGAAGTAAGGAAGAACAGGACATGTTTACAAGAATGAAAATAGTCCAGGATGTCCAGAGCCTCAAGTGAAAGGTAAGCCTGGAATAAAAGGCTTGGGCCTTTAAGCTTTGACAATATATACCCTACAACAAGCATTTGCTCTAAGCCCTATCTGTCCTGGATGCTGGGATAGAGGTGCCAAGACATGCCTTTAAGGTGAAAAAAAAAAATGTTTCCTTGAGGTTAATCTTCTGTGTAGTGGGGATTTCAAGGGCTCTCTTCTTCCATCCAATCCAGAAATCTTATTCCAACATCCTAAACAGAAGATTATCTACTCTTAGTTTGAACACTTCCAATGACAGGGAACTTAATGCCATAGAAAGAATCCTATTAACAAGTTCTTTATGTTGAGTTGGAAAATGCCTTCCTCTACCATCTTCCTAACTTTAGTATGACATTGGCGAAAAAATTTTCCAAAGAAAGGCTCAAACAAAGTAATCAGAGTCAAAGATCAGGTTTAGAAACGTATATAGTCTTAACCTGATTAACACAGTGTTCAATATCCCACCAACCACATTCCAAGATGCAGTTTATTTTTATCTCCCCAACAAACCCAAACCATGCCAGGACTAAAGAAAGAGTTTCTGAATTAAGATACATCTCCCTAGAGAAATTAGGCATCTGAACCCTGAATTTCTAGACCCAAGAAACAAAGTAGGGCAGGAAGGAAGGGAAAAAAAAAAAAACAGACCATGAACCAAGCAAAATATAGAAATAAAAGCACATAGTTCCATGGGTAAGAGCTAAACAGAGAAAACTGGAATCAGACAGATGAGTTCTAGAAGGAGCACAGTCAGGTTGCAGTGGTTCAGCTGCATGGCTCAGATTCACAGGGTATACGGGAAGCCTCGTACAACACAACAGAGACAACCATAAAGTACATTTAGTTACGTACAAAAAGGGAATGAGTACAATCCCCCAGTCAGAAAATATCATGTTACTCAGTTGCAGAGAGAAGGCAGAATTACTAAATCCTATTTTGCTTTCCTCTTTGCTACTAAGAAAAATGATTGCTGACTCTGCAGAGTAGAACATGTATCGTCAATAAAGAATGGAAGCCAGGGATGGATGAGAGGACAGTAAGATCCCATAATGGCTGCTTTACATTTTTTCAAGGCCCTGACACAGATTAATCAATTCCAAGACACTGAAAGAACCTACAGATGTTATCAGAGCCCCAGGGCCACAAATCTGTGAAATCACAAATAATGAGAGCAAAGTCAGAGACTAAAGCAGCTAATATGATCTCAGTTACCAAAAAGATAAGTAGCTGGATTCTGTGAAAATGTGAAACAGACTGAGAAGCTGTACTACTAATTAGTAAACAAGAGAAGCTTAGAACCAAGTAGTGAGAGAGAAACAGGCAAGGAGCCATGGCTCACGCATATCAATAAGCAATTAACCGTGAGAGAGGCAAATGCAATACTGATGATAGCAAACTGTGCTCACCACGCCAGGAACTTCTCAGCAATCAATCCTTAGACGAACTCTAAAAAGAGATGCTATTATTACCCTATTTATAGATGAGAAAACCAAGGCAGAAACTTTACAAAACATCCCCAAGATTGCACAGCTAGTAACTAGCAGAACTAAGATCTGCACAACCATAGAGTGCTGCGTCCCTGAGGAATAGAGAGTTTGGTATGGAGGTGACCTTTGAGGAGGAAGTCGAAAATAAACAAAGTTGAAGGATGAATAAAAATTGGAGGATGAGACTGAAATGGGAAATGGCGAGGCCAGTGGAGGCCATGAAAAAGAGGATCCTTGCAGGAGCTCAGGGGGCCTGATGGGGACTGAGAAGAATATGGTGGGAAACATGAGGACAGATTCAGAGCACCTTGAATGGGGTTAAAAGGAGGTTGGCTTTCCTTTCCACTCTTAGATGCTTTACCATTTATGGTAAGTCTTTCAAATTTGCTCCCTGCTCCCAAGATCTCTCTTCTTTTCTTATTAAAGATACTTTCGACTGCAAGTATTATAAATCTCTTCAAATAAGCACACGCAAAAATGCCTGGAGAAAGGAACTTTATCAGGGAAATTCAAGGTCAGGAAGAGCAGTTGAGCTTCATAAGGGTCTTGAATTCAAGATTCTGTGTCAACAGACTAAGTCCCAGTGAACTTCCATTTGGCATTGCTGATGTAACCAGTTACCTATAAAAGGTTGAAACCTAGGAAAGCTCCCATTACATGAATGTATATCTTGTCTCTCCATCTAGACAAACATTTTCTAACTTCTTTGACCATAACCCTCAGTAAGAAATACATTCTGTATCACAACCTGGTCTACACACATATACAATCACAAGCAGCATATTATCCCCCAGGAAAATACATATAGCCCAGGATTCTCATTCAAAAGTACTTGTTAGTTGACTGGTTGATATGTTGATTGGTGGCTATATTGTTTTCTTAACATCCTAGAATAAAATAACCATAAGTATTAAGAGACAATAAACCATACAGATTATCTTGTCCAGTGACTTTCAACATTTTAGTAAGTGATACTTTTTTCCAAGTGAAACCTTAGTTGAAGGCCAATATATAAGATACAGGGTCATAAAATTACATACATTATACTCAGTGCAAAGAAGACATCTTTTTAAAAAAAGATTTATTTTATTTTGAGAGAGAGTGTGTGGGGGAAGGGCAGAGAGAAAGAGAGAATCTCAAACAGGCTCCATTCCATGCTCAGTGCAGAGCCCAACACAGGGCTCAATCCCATGACCTGAACCAAAATCAAGAGTCAGAAGCTCAATCAACTGAGCTGCCCAGGCACCCCAAAGACATTCTTTTTTAATTTTCCATAATGGATTAGATTTTTAATAGCCCCCAAACCACCAAACTCACTCATCAAAACCCAAGGTAGATGAGTCAGAGAAATGGAGAAATATATTTCAATTTAGTAAACGGTTTCATTTTGACTGACTCAGCCTTTCTGGTTTTCTCCTTGTCCCCAGGTCCTCCCCAAGATGATATCCAGGTGTAAAGAGAGCATATGTGGCCTTATGGCTTTGGGGGTTGGGATGAGGAGAGAAGGCCCCATCCTCCACCACCACCTTGGGCTAGTTCTTGGGTCCTGGGTCCACATGAGTGCCCTATGTTTGATCAACGCCACAACCCCACCCCAAGGCATTCCACTGGTTCCCACTGCTGGCACTTATGGAATTCACAGACTATTCTTTGTTGACCTGATTAGGTCCAGGGTACCCCATTCCCTCTGGGCCATGCCTCAGCTCTCTCCCACCTTGCAGTGGCCCTAAAGTTTGTCAGTGGTTCCTCTACAGTCCTAACCCCAGTGTTGTACTCTGCAGCCCTGGCAGCATGACCACCCACACTGCCGCACCCACTCCCACTGCTGGCAAACTTTCTAGCCAGGTTCTCTAAAGAAAGGCTCCTTTTGCTCTATTTGGGAACTGAGGTCAGGCCCCTACTCTCCAGAACCAAATAGCCACTCCACCTCGCTGTGGGTACACCTCAAGGTAGTCTCCCAGGGCTCTGAATAGGAAGCAGCAAAAACACCCAGCTTCCCTCAATCTGCAAACTTAGTCCCCCTTCGCAGCTTCAGCTGAGCAGAAACAGAACACATGTGTCTTCCTTCTTATTCCTGGATCTCTCCTCTTCTTCACACAGCTCCTCGAGCTGGGAGGGACAGGTTTTCTTCTTTCCTCTTTCTCTTTGGTTAGAACATTCTTCTATTCTTCACCTATCCCCCCACTTCCTCATCTTCCTTATAATGGTGAACAGAGAAAGGAGATTGAGGGGGTGGTCTAGTTTTAGGTTCATAAATCCAAAGGTATTCAAAATTACAATGCCTATTTTATTTAAAATAAACAAAAATGAAGCCAGGGTGGGGGACTCAGAGCCCCACTTGCTTGTTGAGCTCCTTCACTCTTCTTAGAGCCCTTAAGGAATTTCTAAGGAATCCTGGAAATCCACTGAAACACATTTGGAGAACCACTAATAGGTCTAGCCCAGGGCTCTCCAATAGAACTTTCTGCAACGATGGAAATGTGTTACATCTACACTGTCCATCATGGCACCATTAGCCACACGTGGCTACCAAGCACTTGAAACGTGGCTAGCGCAATAAAGGAACTGAATTTTTTATTTTATTTCATTTTAATTGATTTAAATAGCTACAATACTGGACAGTACAGCCTAGCCCATCCATTTTACAAATAGATAGGACCTTGAGGCATAATATCACCAATCAAATTTATGACCAGAGTTAGCATGAAGACCCAAGCCCCACATTCTCTGACCCTCACTTCCACCACTTCTCACCTGTCATGCCCAAGTCATTGTCTCACTTGAGACTTCCTAGCTGCTTCCAACTTTAATGAGGCATGCTGGGGCTTTGTTGCAACATGTACTATTGTACCATGAAATTTGGTATGGATCCAAACATTGCTTTTTTGAAGAAAGGTGTGTGACCCCTCCAGAACTGTAACCGTTGGGGAAAAGACCTGAAGAATGCTGACATAAAAGTTTCAAAATAGTGTGATCTCAACTATAATGGCATCTGAAGGAATGGCTCCCACAGATGTAGTATTTTGAGACTGCATAAGTGCAAGTGAAACTTTCCATTACAAAATGTGACTTCCCTGAGATACCTTGATGACCACAGAAATGCAGCCCAACCTTGTAAAAGGACATTAGGTGAGGAGACAAGGGAGCAGGGAAAAGGCTTTTTACTGACCAGCTGCACATTCTTGAGCAAGGCCTTCACCTGCCCTGGGCCCCGATTTTGTTTTCTATAAAACATACACTACAATACATCCTCCTCCTTCCTCTCAAGGATGCTATGAAGATAGATCAGTAATATATACAAAATGCTTCTTGTTGCATTCTATAAATCTTTACACTTTCCATTATTAAACGCCAAAGTCAAGTTACCCTGAATATAAGACAGTTAAAATCAAGAATCCTGTATCACTTTATGCCAAAAATTATTACACCATTAACCAGGGGGGCTACAGTGGTGTCCATTTTAACTAGAAGCTTCATGTTAGAGTCATAATTTTACTGTTACTTAAAAAGAGAATGAGGATTCCAAATGACAGAAGCCAAATTTCTTTGCTATCTCCTGTTGCAAGGAATAAGGTAAAGCATTGGATTTTAAAAGGACACATTTATCATGTCTGCACAGACTGCTCTGCCAGCTAATACATTGAAAAGCTTAAAGGAATAAGTTAGTGTAGGATTTCAGGAAAACTCAATGTAAAATCAAATCATTCTTGTTATCTTTATTTTTTGCCTTGAACAATAATAATACTAATGTCATTGTGTCCTGTTACATTCAAAAATGCAACCACAGAAAGGCAGCTTTGAAGCACCTTGTTCGTTCCCCAAATAATACCCCTTTGGACTATAGACATATCTGCATGAGCCGGTGGGCTGGGGAGCAGGGTGCCATTGGCCTATGGAGCAGAATAGTTAGTAGTAGATCAACTGCTTCCTCCTCTGCCCTCCCACATCATTCTGCTTATGCTTCTGTTACAGAACTTGCCATATTGTGTTCAGTAATTAATTACTATTCCATGCCCCTCATAAGCCAGTACGCTTCTAAAGGGTAGAGTTATGTCTTATTTGTATTTGGATCCCAGGCACAAGATGAAAAATTGGGAAATTATGGTGTTATGGTTGCATTAGGTGATCACCAGTCCACTGGGAACCAATAGTCCCAACTTAAAGTGTCCAAAGACCATCAGTGCTATCCCAACTCTGTGCACAGTTCATCTTATCTTGGCAACCTTTACTCCAATTTATAAATAGACTTGATTCCAGAGTTACAACCAAGGCTCAGCCCCTCTAATGGGGAAATACTACATGTTAGCAAAAACAGAAAATCCTAACCCTAGTCTCATTTCCTCCCTGGAATGAAATAAAGGATACTTGCATTGGGTGTTTGGTTTATAACATCAACAAGAATGGCACCTGCTCACTCTATCACCCCAATATTGATCAGCATTTTTATGAACATTTTTATCCACTTTGGACACTGAATTTTTTACATGACCCTGCAGGACAAAGTGGATCCCCATTTCTCAGGAAAAAAAAGAAAAAACCTTAAGTAAAGACACACAGGGTAAATTCCAATAATAAGCTCCCTCTTAAGCATAAAGTTGTTCCTGTCAATATTGACAGGGACTTTCAGGATTATATGACCCACTCATCATCCCCTTAACAAGTGACTTGGCCAATGTCACATGCCAATGCAGTGGTAAAGCAAGGACTAGAACTCAGGCCTCTATACTCCCTGTCCAGTTAGGATGACCAACTGCTCTAGTTTAGCCAAGGTTTCCAGGACATGAAATGTCCTGTTTTTAAAGCAGGAGAAGCCCAGGCAAACTGTCTCTTCCTGAGACTGAGAGGTTTCCCAGGATAAAAGACTTTCAGTGCAAAAACAGAAAAAGTCCCAGACACACTGGTACCAGTTTAGTCACTCTAAGTCCAGTGCTCTGATCCCTACATAAATCTTCCCCTTTTACCAGTTTGATGAAATGTTACCGGTTCTGCCTAAAATATGTAAGCCCAGCAAGAGCCCACAGATAAGAGGTAGAGTTTGACAGTTGCTGCACAACTGTATCCCCTCTAAGAGGGGGAAAATTATCTCCACTAATTATAACACATAAATGATCAAAACTGGAGCCTCAAGATTCTCCATTAATTTTTTAAAAGATTGTTCAGGTCTTTAAATAATTAAAAGTTAAAAAACTCAAGGGGAAGAAAATGAGTATCATGAAAATGAGCATTATGAAGCCAGTCCTGTTTTAAGTACCAAACTATTATTATATGTCCAAACTAATCAAGTTGTCACTGCTGAGAAAAGAAGGCCATGGAAGGCTTGCAAAGTTACGCTGATTAATTATCCCAAGAGCCAATTCAGAATGCAACCATTACTCATGAGGCACCACTCTGACACTGTAATTAGCCTACAATTCCTTGATTCCAAGGAAGACTTTGGAGCCTGTGTTTAAGAATCTTACAGCACTTTCCACAAAAGGGCACAGGAATTGATATTTCAAGCTCTCTGAGGGGGCTTGGGATTCTGGGTGCAAGATATCTCTATTCATAACAGAATTAATTGCCTTCTCTCCAACTTCAATCTTCAGTGTCACAAAACCAGGTTCTGAGGCGGAGGGCAGATTCAGCAGAAAAGTGTTGCTGGATTGAGCCAATCCTAAACTCATGAAGTCACACCAACCAGTCAGACAATATGCTGAAATCTTCATGGAGGCACACTCTCAACCTCACAAACATTCTTCAAAGCCGATGCCATTATTCCAAGTATATAAGCGAGAAGGTGAAGAAGCCCCAAGCAATCACTGGCCTCAAGACCACGAAACTAGTAAGCGGCAGTGCCAGTATGAGTCTGGAGCTCTCCAGCATCTAACTCCAAGCCCTTCCCTAAGTTGTTCTCCTCCCTGACCTACTCTCACTACCAGAGAAGCTACTCTGCTCCATGTTCTGAGAAGGTCGGGTTCATAAAGGACAAGGTGTATCACATCAGACATATAGAGAGACAAGTGTCATCAGGAAAGGGAAATAGCTAATAGCCTTACTAAATGGAAAGATATTTCCACTTTACAATTAAAGAAGAAAAAAGCAAACGTATTTGCCAAACCCCCATATGTTAGTTAACAAACAAACCAATTAAGGCATTTTTCAGTACAGCCACAGTGAACAAGCTATGAAACACAACAGTCTCAAATTTGATCAACCATATGGAAATCTTTTCTGTGATAACAGGATGGCTAATATCCCTAAACAAATCCCTGTAGTCCATATTCCATACAGAAACAAAATCTCTTCTTCCACTGAAAGTGGGTCTCTGAACCTTACACTTTAAGGGGAAATATAAGAGAAAATAAGTTATAATTCACCAGCTGACAAAAATGGAAACCTGGAATATACACTTTCCAAAAAAAAAAAAAAAAAACAAACAAAAAACTTACCTTTGGCTTTCCTCCTTTTCTATTCTTTCTCGGAAGGAGGAAGGAAGGAAGGAAGGAAGGAAGGAAGGAAGGAAGGAAGGAAGGAAGGAAGGAAGGAAGGAAGGAAGGAAGGAAGGAAGGAAGGAAGAAAGAGAGAAAGAAAAAAGAAAGAAAGAAGGAAAAGAAGCAAAAAGAAATGAAGAAACTCCCAGTAATTTCAGCTCAAAAATTAACATTCCAGATTGCTCTCTTCCCGAGAATGATGATAATCTGATTTACTGCCTCCTTGCCTTGTTTAAATCAGTAAAGAACATTAAGTACGAGTTCTAGGTATTTTAAAAGACAAATTTACTATTGAAAAGGGCAATGCTGCATGCAGCCAAAGGTTTCAGTGCCCTAACTATTAATAAATCCCTTGAGTCTCTGAAACTTTTACAGCTAGATCATCCAAATAGCAAGTTCCCAGCCCCTTGGGATTGATCACTCTGAGTTTCTAACTCAAGGTTCTTGTCCTATTAACTTTTTTGTGTGCACTTGGCAGGTATTTCTGTTTCCTTTGCTCCTGCAGAGCTCTGGGGATGGCCCTCTCTAT
The DNA here is from genome assembly GCA_030068075.1 of Paguma larvata. Lineage (NCBI taxonomy): Eukaryota > Metazoa > Chordata > Mammalia > Carnivora > Viverridae > Paguma > Paguma larvata. The sequence goes on from CM057836.1 coordinate 32,956,292, forward strand.
CATCATGTAGGGCTTCACTCCCTGCACTGGGTCCCCTGGTGAAGAAAGACCTTTTGGGAAAGCCAAGAAGCACATCGAGAATTCCTGCAAATTCTATTATTTTGTAGAGAAATTACATTACTATTTTTAAAAACAAGTCTTGAGCATACAAATTTGGAGTTCTCCGAATTACCTAAAGGACTAACTTAGAAGCAGGGGGGAGCAGAGGGAGCTTTCACACACTCTGAATAATTGGAAATGCAGAGTTTTACAAAAAAACTGAGTGTGGTTTTACTCTGAGAAGTAGAGTGATTTCTCTACTTCTAAAAGGGTTCAAATAAAAGCTCTTAAAAGGCAATTCTCCCCAGTCCATTCCAAACACAGTTTCTGTTACGATGCAGTTAAAGCAGGACACTTCAGGAATATGAGTCTTACAGTGGAATATTGTGTTTCTACAGTCCTCAAAATGTTTACACTAAGCGTAAAAGGCCTTTGTGTACAGAAACACATGTGACCCAAGTAACCAGGAAGAAGTGAACCTGTGTACCTTTGGGGACAAACAGGAGGTGTATGAGCTGCTCCCAGCCCTCTGTGTGGCACCAGCTGCTCCACCAGCTCAAACCCCAGGGCCCAGGCCACTAGCTCCTCTCTCCTGGTTTGCCGACTCATTTGTAAGCTTATTCCCCTGGTTTATTTGCAGCTCCCCTCAAGGTAGGCAGAGGAAATGGAACACGATAAAATCAAAGCAATCATTGCTGCTGCTTCTGAACAGTTCTGATGAAAGACCTACTCCATGAGAGAGGCTGTGGTTACTACTATCCACAATGAGAATTTAGGAATATAGGTGAATTTCGGTTACCCATACTGAACCTATCTCTCTCTAGCCTGACTGCTGTCGAGTCTCCGAAAAAAGATAACCTACTCCTTCAGAGTCATGATCTCTAACATTCTCAGCCCTTCTCCTTCAGCTGACTTGAGAAAATTGCTGAATCACTGGCTTGCTTTCCCAGCAAACAATCTAACTACAAGTTTCTTGAGTGCTATCAGCTCATCCCTTCTTTCTCAGCTCAACCTAATGATGGTTCTTACCTCTTCTTTGTCATAAAGAAGGGGCACTTTTCCTTCCAAGCACCTTATTAATTTTCCCATCACTCTGTCTCTAATACACCCCTGGTGCTAACTCTTCTCCAAAAAATAGTCTGAGCCAAGAAAAGCTGGGGCTGTCTGGAGCCATGTCTGGAGCCATGCAGAGCCAGCATTCTTCTGCTAAGAGGCTGGCCCGAGTGACCATCAATTACTCACATAATCGCCCCCCTACAAAGATAATCAATCCTTTATTCAGATCCAGCAGCATACAATGACCTGCACCCAAGTTGTTGGCTCGGTCCATGTCTGCCAACATGAAAAGTAAGATGTGGAGATGGAGCCCAGAGTAATGCCAAGAGCACTAGGCTAGGAGTCAGGCACTGAAAGTGACATTGGTTAAGCAGTGAGGCAAAATTTTGAATTGAAGTCTGTTTGTTTCTAAACTCCATGAACTTAATCACAATTACCCTAATTCTTATATTAATAATATGCTAAGGGTTATTGCACACAAACTATGCTGGGTGCTTCACTGGGCATTGCTATACCCAATTTTTAAAGGTAAGGAAAGCAACCTCAATAAAATAAGTGTAGTACCAAAATTTGAGCACAATTCTGTCTGACTCCAAAGCCAATTGTGACATCACCCAAATGCCCAATGTACAGAGGCAGGTTGGAATGAGAAAAGGGAGCAAGACTGCAAAGAGCACCCACGACTATGGAGGCTTGGTGGTGGCTGAGCCAGGGCAGGACTGGCTATGTTAGGAAGAGGGAGGAGACAATGGCAGCATCAGCTGGGGGCGGCATTGGCTGGGAATGCATGAACAGCGATTCTATGCACTGTGAAGAGCCCTAGGAACACAAAAAAGCAAAGGGACATTCTATACCCTCAAGGACAGCAGCAGGAAGGAACTAGAACAGATCCAATTAGAGTCAGTATCAGGGGACTATCATTGGGCAGCCGCCTAAGGCCAGGAGGAAGGTCAGAGCAAAGCCAGGACGAAGGTCTGAAGCGCGCAGGGCAGGAAGCTGATGAGGAGATTGGTAAGACACCAGACAGCTCCCAGGCAGTGGCCCATAAACTCTATGGTATTCAAAGGTCTCCAACAAAACATAAACCAGTGAATCAGGTTAAAAGCAGAGATTAGAGGAAAAGAAAAATGTCAAGACCCAGGATATCTGAGTAGGAGCTCAATCTAAGAAGGCTCTGGATAACATAATCCCGAATTCCTCAACCAAAAAAAACGCTCTCTGGCCTCAGATCAGCCCAACGTAATTTCCAACCAGACAAGACTGTCCGTGAGTTGGATCTTAGAATCAGATGTGTTACCAGGAAGCTCCCAAAGAGGGCATGCCTTTACTCAGCCATTAATTCCCATAAAGGTCATTATCTTGGCTATAGGAGAATTTAAATACCAAATTATATAAAAAAAAAAGGCTGCCTAGGCTGCAAATGAGAATAGTGTGGAAGGTTCATCTCGGTCCTTTTGCCAAAACTCACATTATTAATGGTGATGTGTATAAAGTACTCTGATGTATGATCTAGAGCCCAGGAGACCCACACAATTTGGGAATAAGTCATGGAGAAAACCTATGCTTTCTTCTTCTTAATTCAGCCCTCATATGGCTTCAGTCTGAGATTCAACCCATCCTCCATTCTACTGCCTACTCTCCTCCAATCCCCAACCCTCATTCTCTCCTACTTGTGATTAACCATCATCATTTGAGTACAGAGGTATGTAAAGCAAATACTATAGGAGCCCATAGGTTAGAAAACCGGAAAAAAGAGAGAATGTAATGACCTGGAAGGCAATGAAAAAGATGTTGGTAAAAAAGCCATCACCCTCAAAGCAAGAAAGCATGTACACTGGCCCAGTCATAGGCTGATAGTCACACTTCTTCACTAGATAAAATGGGATTTTTGAATCATAAATCGGCATTTATTGTGGCCCTCTGGGTATCTGGGAGATTATTTGGACAGAGAGAAAAGATACCATCACTGCCCTTGAGAAACTGCAGTCTTATAAGTCTTATAAGCATTTATAACCTCAAAGACTTGTCTCAGAACCAGGATCCAATGTCAGGGCAAGAGAGAAGAGGACTGGTCATTCTTGGGAGTGAAAGAGAGCTTGAAAAAACTCTCTATCCCCCCTTGCCTCACACAAATGGTACAAGAAAATTTAGGGAGGCTAAGAAGAAGGCCTTAACTAGAGCTCATAAATGTAATCAGGACACTACCTAGCACGACAGAGGTTACAGACTCCATCCACATCATGGTCCCTTAAAACCACTGAAGGCCAGGGGCGCCTGGGTGGCTCAGTCGGTTAAGTGACTGACTTCAGCTCAGGTCATGATCTTACGGTCTGTGAGTTCGAGCCCCGCATCAGGCTCTGTGCTGATGGCTCAAAGCCTGGAGCCTGTTTCAGATTCTTTGTCTGCATCTCTCTCTCTGCCCTTCCCTTGCTCATGCTCTGTCTCTATGTCTCTCAAAAATAAATAAATGTTAAAAAAAATTTTTTTTCAAAAAAAAAAATACTGAAGGCCAAGCAGAAAGAAGAGCAATAATACTATATTATCACCAAATCTAAGATATCACCAATTGTAAAATGCCTTGTGGTTTCAGAGTTAAAATTTGAAAGAATGGCTTTGGTGATTATAAAATTATATTGATTGTTCAATGCATCTTAATTTCACAGATACTAAAATGGTACCAAAAAAAATGCATCATAGAATCAGTGAAATACAGCAATACCATCTATGATTGGTATTCTTAAAGTTCAGGAAGTTTGGTGAAATGATCACTTCCTCCCCTCTAAAGTCAGAGAAGACCATCTACTGGTTTGGGCCAATGAAACGTAAGCAGAAATGGATGTCACTTCCAAGCCAATGTATATAATTGTCAATGCTTGAGTCTCCATTGTTCTCCTCTCCTGATGCAATAATTATGGTAGCACGTGGTGGCTGCATACAGAGAGGGTTGCATAATGAAAAAATAGAATTTTTGTCAGCTTGGGTCTCTGAGTAACTTCAGTAGAAGAATCTCCCCACCAACCCATCCAACCCATTTTGGACGTGTACCGTGAGGAAAAAAACACAAATTTCTATTGCTTTAAGCAACTGAAATTCTGGAATTGTCTGTTACTAAAACATAACTTAACCTCTCCTGACTGAAACACAATCTCATATTGGAATAGGGCATTACTTCATTTGGACTTTACAACTATACCACAGGGCAGATAAGGCATGCACTATTCCCATTTTAAAGATGAAAGAAAGTGAGACTCTAAAAGATTAACAGAGAGACTTCTAGGGAAGATGGCAGAGTAGGAGAACCCTAATTTCACTTCATCCGACAGATACAACTAGATAACACTCATACCAGTATAAATAACTCAGAAAACAACCCAAAGACTGGCAGAACAGACTTCACAGCTAAATGGAGAGAAGAGGCCACATCGAAAAGAGTAGGAAGGGCAGAAACACAGTCAGTCAGGAGCTAAGTGCCCTGGAAACCATCCAAGGATGGATGGATGCCTTGGGCGCAGAGAAGGGAGAGAAACAGACCCTCATGCTAGAAGCCCCAGACGCAGGGAAGATGAATCCCCATAACATTTGGCTTTGAAATCCGGAGCAGCCTAATTTTACAAGTCCTTACAATCAGTGAGGCTTACCACCTGGAACTTAAAAATCAGCAGGCTCAGCTCTGAGAGAGCCTATAGGACACAGGAAACTGAGGCCCTGCCCTTAAAGACACAGCACAACAAACAGCCCTGTTGAGACAGAGCATAGAAGCAGCGGTCTGAGAAACACCTGAGGTATCAGGAAGGAAATCTGTTTACTAATCTCAGAGCATTCGCTGAAGGGGTTAAGATCTTTGGGAGACTTCAAGAACAAAGGAGTCAGTGGCCACCATTTCCCTCTGCTGCCTCCTCAGCCTAGATCTACCTTCATCTGCAGGACAGCAGAGCTCCAACACTCTCCACCTAAAGGTGCATCCCACCCTCTTGCACTTCCGTGGATCCACCCTTCCCAAGGCAGATCAGCAGTTTTCCTGATTGGCTGCAGGTCCCCTCCCCCTGCACTTCCAGGCCCCTACCTTCCCCACAGTAGACCTCTGCAGACTTTACTGGCACTGCACACCCCACTCCCAACCTCTCCTGCTGACTCACCCCCTCAGCCTTGCAGCAGTTTTCTAAAGCAGCTCCAAATTCCTCCCACAGCAGACCCATGCAAACTTTGCTAACACCAGATACCCTGCCCCCGCGTTCTCCTACAGACCTGCCCCTCCAATATGATCATGGCCAGAGCCCATTCAAAGTGGTGTCACAAGCCTGGCCGTGTGCAAGCAGCCCCAAGAGGGGCCAGCATTACTACTGTAAGGGCTAATCGGGACTAACTCCATTTTGTTTAAGGGCAAACTGAGACTGACTCCATTTTGAGTCCCCAGTGCCTGTGCAGAAGCTTAAAACCTGGAACTTTAAGGTTCCAAAAGAACCACGCCAAGTGACCTATGTAACAGGACTCTGACCCTTCCTCAGCCAATCAGCTAGGGTCACGACCATCACCCCTCCCACTACCCTAGACCCCTTTAAAACTCTTGGGCTTTTGGAACTCTCTCTCTCTCTCTCTCTCTCTCTCTCTCTCTCTCTACCCACTGCTGCGTCGGTACAGGTATGAGATTGAGCTCAAGCTAGCTCGAATAAAGGCTCTTTGTTCTTGCATCGGGCTCAGCTCCCTGGTGGTTCTTGGGGTTCCTGAATTCTGGGCATAACACTACAAAATGATTCTTGCTCCAGGAAGAGGGGAAGATAATCACACATATCAGTCCCACTGCAGCTCCAGCAGTGTGCTCAGGGCAGATATCTGGTCTGACTGCAAGCCCCACCCACCAATGAAAGCTTCTCAGGGCACCAGACAAGGAAAGCACCCTGCAGTCTGGTTCTACTGCATCTCTGGCAAATGCCTGGTCTGACTCAACTCAAGCCCAAGGCAGCCCCAGACAGGCCCACTAACAACACGGGGACCACAACAGGCAAAGAGAGCCATTGCAGAAAACTAGACTGAAAGCAAAAGGGGCTCAGCCACAACAATAGAGTACACACAACACACAGAGAAGACACCCCCAAAGTGCCAGATTCTGGTAAACAGGGGACACTGCACTGCAGGGCATGACAGGATCTCCTCTAAAGCCACTACTTCCACAATCAAGAGACATAGATGACTTCCCTAACACAGAGAAACAGACAGAAAGAGGTAGACAAAATGAGGACACAGAGGAATATGTCCCAAATGAAGAGTATGACAAAATCACAGCAAGAGAGCTAAAAGAACCAGAGATCAGTAATATGCCTGACACAGAATTTAAAGTAATAGTCATAAAGGTACTCAGGGAGACCCTCAACAAATAGTTAGAAAAAAAAAAAAAGGAACAAATCAGAGATGACGAACTAAATAACCAAAATAAAAAGTACACTCGATGGTATAAATAGTAGACAAGAGAAAGCAGAAGACTACCTAGAGGACAGAGTCATGAAAAGCAGTCAAGCTGAACTGGAGAGAGAAAAAATAATAAAAATGAAAATAGACTTAGGGAACTCAGCAACACCATTAAACACAACATTCATATTATAGGGATCCTAGAAGGAAAAGAGATAGAAAAGGGAGCAGAAAATTTAACTCCCCCCACCCTTGATTATGGGAGAAAAATCAGAAATTCAGATACAAGAGGCACAGAAAGGCTACAACAAAATCAACCTAAGAAAGTCCACACCAAGATACATAGTAATTAAAATGGCAAAGTGGTGATAAAAAGAGAATTTTAAAAGCATCAAGAGAAAACAGTTACACACAAATGAAACTGCCATAACGCTGTCAGCTATTTTTCAGCAGAAACTTTACAGGTCAGAAGGGAGTGGCAATATATATTCAAGGTGCTGAAAGAAAAAAACCTGCAACCAAGAATACTCTATCCAATGAGGCTATCATTTACAATAAAAGAGAGATAAAGAGTTTCCCAGACAGACAAAAGTTAAAAGAATTCATGACAATTCAACCAACCCTAAAAGAAATGTCAAAGGGGACTCCTTGAGTGGCAAGGAAAGACAGTAAGTAGGAGTAAGAAAAGTAAGAAGCACAAAAGCAGTAAAACTTAGTATATTTATAAAAATTTAGCCAAGGGATTCCCAAAATAAAAGACCATAAAGTATGACAACATATACCTAAAACAGGGTGTGAGGAGAAGAAAGAATGCGCTGAAACTTAAGCAACTTCAAAAATAGACTGCTATATACATAACGCATTCTATATAAGCCTAATGGTAAACACGAATCAATAACTGGTAATACACATGCAAAAAAAATAAATAAAGAGAAAAGAATCCAAGCATATCACTAAAGAAAACGAGCAAACTATGAAAGAAGAGACCGAGAGAAGAAAGGAACACAGAAGAACTACAAAAACAAACATAAAACAAGTAACAAAATGGCAATAAGTATATACCTATCAATAATTACTTTGAATATAAATGGACTAAACACTCCAATCAAAAGATATAGGTGACAGAATGGATAAAAAAGCAAGACTCATCCATATGCTGCCTACAAGAGACTCATTTCAGGGGCACCTGGCTGGCTCAGTAGGTTGAACATCCGAATCTTGATTTCAGCTCAGATCATGATTCCAGGGTCACGGAATCAAGCTCCATAGCAGGTTCTACGCTGAGCATTGATCCTGCTTAGGATGCTTTCTCTTTCTCCCTCAGTCCCTCTCCACCACTCACACTATCTCTATCTCTCTAAAATTAAAAGAGAGAGAGAGAGAGTGAGAGAGAGAGAGAGAGACTCATTTCAGACCTATAGTATTCTGTGAAGAAGCTGTTTGTGTGACTTGTCATGCATTTCTCCCAGAGCCACACACACACACACACACACACACACACAACACACACACACACGATCATGGGGGCTTAGCTTAGTTGGCTTGTACTCCTTACCTGGCCTCAGGGAGCAGAACTGGCACTCCTGTTCCTGATGCTAAGAGGGATTAACGTGCCTCACTTCCTTGAGCCAGACCAGGCTGGCCCCCTCGAATGGATCAGGGAGGGAAGAGGAATATGCAGATACCCAGGCTTCTAAGATTGTGAGATATGATAAGAGACACAGAGAAAAACCAGCTCGCTCGGTACTGCACTTAGGCAAACTTAATGACTAACCATAAATCACTAGTAGTACATGTATGTCTAGTGGGAATAGTTGGAAGCCTCACGTGAGGGGAGGACACTGGGCCCAGGATCCTTGGTCAGGACTCCAACTGGGCTGTTCACCACAGGGCTTCCCGAGCCAGAAAGCTGGATGTTGTAAGTACCCAACTTGATGAATTAAGCTTTCTTTGTATACTCCGCTCCCTCTTTATGTTTACTATAATCGTTTAATTCCTTATATCCCCTTTCCCTTATAATTAATAAAGTTCTCCACAAAACTGAAAGTACAGCTATCATGAATTATTCTTATTATTCAGAACATAAAGACACGTGCAAATTGAAAATGAAAGAATGGTTGGGGCACTTGGGTGGCTCAGCAAGTTGAGCATCTGACTTCAGCTCAGGTCATGATCTTGCAGTTCACAAGTTCAAGCCCCGCATCATGCTCTATGTTGACAGCTCAGAGCCTGGAGCCTGCTTCAGATTCTGTGTCTCCCTCTCTCTCTGCAACACTTGTGAACGCTCTCACTCTCTCTCTCTCAAAAATACATAAACATTTTAAAAAATTTAAAAAAAAGAAACTGAAGGAATGCAAAAGAATTTATCATGCAAATGGGAGTGAAAAAAGCTAGAGTAGCAATACTTATATCAGACAAAATAGACTTTAAAACAAAGTCTGTAATAAGAGACAAATAAGGACACTCTATAAACATAGAGGGAACGATCCAACAAGAAGAAAAAGCAATTATAATATTTGTGCACCAAACATAAAAGCATTCAAATACATAAAGCAGCTAATACTTTTATTAGTAATCTATAGTAATACAACAATAGTAGGGGACATTAACAACCCGTTTACATCAATGGATAGATCGTCCAAACAGAAAACCTACAAGGAAACAGTGGCTTTGAATGACACATTTGACCGGATGGACCTAACAGATATATTCAAAACATTCCATCCCAAAACAGTAGAATACACGTTCTACTCAAGTGCACATGAAACACTGTCCAGAATAGATCACATGTTAAGCCACAAAACAAGTCTCAATGAATTCAATAATATCAAAGTCATACCATGCATCTTTTCTGACCACAATAGTATGAAACTAAAAATCAACCACAAGAAAAAATCTGGAAAGAACACAAATAACAGAGGTTAAAAAATATGCTACTAAACAATGAATGGGTCAACCAAGAAATCAAAGGAATAAAAAAAACACATGGAGTCAAATGAAAATGAAAACACAATGGTCCAAAATCTTTGGGATGCAGCGAAAGCAGTTCTAAGAGAGAAGTTTAGAAAAGAAGGAAAATAATAAAGATTAAAGCAGAAATAAATGAAATAGAAACTAAAAATAAACAATAGAACATATCAGTGAAGCCAGACTTGGTGTTTTGAAAAGATCAACAAAATTGACATTTAGACAGAATCATCAAAAGAAAAAAAAAAGGGAAAGAAGAGAAGTGGGGTGGGGCGACTCAAATAAACAAAATCAGAAATGAAAAAGGAGAAATAACAACTGACACCACAGAAACACAAAGGATTCAGAGAATTTTTAAAAAATTATATGCCAACAAACTGGACAACCAAGAAGAAATGGACAACTTCCTAGAAACATACAACTTCCCAAAACTGAATCGAGGAGAAATAGAAAACTTGAACAGACTGATTACCAGCAATGAATTAATTGGCAATCAAAAATCTCTGAACAAACAAAAGTTCAGGACCAGACGGTTTCACAGGAGAATTTTACCATTTAAAGTAACGTTAAAATCTATTCTTCTCAAACTATTCCAAAAAATAGAAGAGGAGGGAAGGCTTCCAAATTCATTCCATGAGGCCAGCATTACCCAAATACCAAAGCCAGGTAAAGATACTACCCAAAAAAAAAAAAAAGAGAGAGAGAGAACTACAGGCCAGTATCTCTGATGAACATAGATGCAAAAATCTTCAACAGAAAATTAGCAAACCAAATCCAACAATACATTAAAAATACATTCATCACAAGCAAATGGGATTTATTCTTGGGATGTTAGTTTAGGGTGGTTCAATATTTGCAAATCGATCAACACGAGACATCATATCAACAAGAGAAAGGACAAAAATCATATAATCACTTCAAGAGATGCAGAAAAAACATCAAAGTACAACATCCATCCATGATAAAAACCCTCAACAAGGTAGGTTTAGAGGGAACATACCTCAACATAATAAAGGCCATATATGAAAAACCCAAAGCAAACATCATACTCAATGGTAAAAAAAAGCTGAAGGCTAGTCTTCTGGGATCAGGAAGAAGACAAGGATGCCCACACTTGCCACTCTTTTATTCAACATAGTACTAGAAGTTCTAGCCACAGTAATAAGTCAAGAATAAATAAAAGACACCCAAATTAAAAAAGAAGTAAGACTGGAACTATTTGCAGATGACATAATACCATATGTAGAAAACTCTAAAGACTCCACCAATAAACTACTAGAACTAATAAATGAATTCAGAAGGTCACAGGATACAAAATCAATGTGCAGAAATCCACTGCATTTCTATATACTAAAAAATGAAGTAGCAGAAAGAGAAATCAAGAAAAAAATCCCATTTACAATTACATCAAAAATAATAAAATACCTATGAATAAACTTAACAAAGGAGGTAAAAGATCTATACTCTGAAAACTATAAAACACTGATAAAAGAAATTAAAGATGACACAAATGGAAATATATTCCATGCTCATGTATTAGAAGAATAAATTTTGTTAAAATGTCCCAAAGCAATCTACTATCAATTTACTAGATTTATGCAATCCCTATCAAAATTTCAATAGCATTTTTCACAAACGTAGTACAAATAATCCTAAAATTTGTAAGAAACCACAAAAGATTGCAAATAGCCAAAGCAAACTTGAAAAAGAAGAACAAAACTAGAGCTATCACAATCCTAGATATCAAGATATACTACAAAGCTAAAGTAATCAAAAAGTATGATACTAGCACAAAAACAGATACACAGATCAATACACAGATCAAGTTCTTACACAATACCCAAAAATAAACTAAAAATGGATTAAGGACCTAAGTGTGAGACCTTAAACCATAAAAATCCTAGAAGAGAGCACAGGTAGTAATTTCCCTGACATTGGCCATAGTAACCTTTTTCTAGATATGTCTCCTAAGGCAAGAGAAACAAAAGCAAAATAAACTATTGAGACCATGTCAAAATAAAAAGCTTCTGCACAGCAAAAAAAAAACAATCAAAACCAAAAGACAACCTACTATGTGGGAGAAGATATTTGCAAATGACACATCTAATCAAGGGTTAGGAACCAAAGTATGTAAAGAACTTCACAACTCAACACCAAAAACCAAACAATCCAATTAAAAATGGACAGAAGACATGAACAGATATTTCTTCAAAGAAGACATACAAATGGCCAACAGACACATCAAATATGCTCAAAATCATTCACCATCAAGGAAATGAAAATCAAAACCACAATGAGGCATCACTTCACACCTGTCAGAATGGCTAAAATCAACAACACAAGAAATAACAGGGGCACCTAGGTGGCTCAGTCAGTTAAGCATCTGACTTAGGCTCAGGTCATGATCTCATAGTTTGTGAGTTCAAGCCCCACATCGGGCTCTGTGCTAACAGCTCAGAGCCTGGAGCCTGCTTCGGATTCTGTGTCTCCCTGTCTCTCTCTCTGCCCCTCCCCTGTTCGTGCTCTGTCTCTCTCTCTCAAGAATAAACACTAAAAAAATTTTTTTTAAAAAGAAATAATAAGTGCTGGCAAGGATGTGGAGAAAAAGGAACTCTTATGCACTACTGATGGGAATGCAAACTGGTGCAATCACTGTGGAAAACAGTGTAGAGGTTCCTCAAAACTTGAAATAGAATTATCATATGATCCAGTAATTCCGCTACTGGGTATTAATCCAAAAGATACAAAAGCATTAATTTTAAAAGATATATGTAGCCCTAAGTTTATAGCAGCATTATTTACAATAGCCAAGTTATAGAAGCAGCCCAAGTGTTCATCCATAGAGGAATAGATAAAGAAAATGTGGTAGTCATACACAATGGAACATTACTCAGCCATAAAAAAGAATGGAATCTTGGGGTGCCTGGGTGGCTCAGTTGGTTAAGCATCCAACTCTTGATCTTAGCTCAGATCTTAATCTCAGGGTTGTGAATTCAAGCCCCATGTTGGGATCCATGCTAGGTGTGAAGCCTAATTTAAGAAAAAAAAAAAAAAAAAAAGAATGGAATCTTGCCATTTGCAGCATGGATGGACCTAGAGAGCATCATGCTAAGTTAAATCAGTCAGAAAAAGACAAATACCATATAATTTCACTCATATGTGGAATTTCAGAATTAAAACAAATGAACAAAGAAAAAGATAGACAAACCAAAAAACACTCCTAACTACAGAGAAAACCTAACGGTTACCAGAGGGGAGGTGGATGGGGGTGGGGGGATGGGTAAAATAGGTGAAGGGGAAGATAAGTCTGGCCAGTAAAAAAATTTTTTTAAAGATTATCTGGATTGCCCATATTTCATGTGGCTAGCATGAGGGTGTACAGAGAACTAGAATTCATATCCTCTAAGTAAAGAATGAGCCCCAAATATAGTGTCCTTCTCTATCTCTATCCTGTCTCCAAATTCTTGTTCTATTGCTCATAGAAATATTCATACATAGTACATACATACATATGTACATACATACATACAATATACACATACCTTCAGTAGGCAAGTGGAATTTGAATCCACTTCTTTCCTTTAAACAGCAGCAAAACATTCAACAACCTGGCCAACAGAACTTAGGACTTAGAATACAGTAAGAGCTCAGACCTGGCTGCAATGCCACAGTAATGTATTTGCAGCTAAAAACATGAGTTGACAAGCTCTAGAAAGGCAAAGAGATGAATGCTGAGATAAACAGTAATTTCACAATCAGTGGGTAAAGAGTGAAGAGAGAGAAAATATAAAGAAGATATATTCTTCATGTTTTGCATTTCATTTCAGTTTCTTATACATACTTTACATCCTGAGTGGAAAATTAGACTCAGTCACTGCTCGCTCTAAAGTTGCCAGCAATCATGGGATAACTTCTAAAAAATTCTGATCTCTTACAAAAATATGTAACTAAGAGACTTCCTCACCGAGAACAGAAAGCCTCTTGGGGCTCCTGACCCTAGCACTGCCTCTCAGATAAGTTCTGTGCTCAGAAGTACCCCAAATTGTACAAACCAGAATTATTTCCTTGAATCAACACTGTGCTGAGAATTCAGTGACCTCATTCTTAACCTAGGAAAGTTGACCCAGAGTCAACTCCTAAAGCCAAAATAGAAAACAACTGGCAACTGGCTTGAGGGTTTGCCCTTGGTGCCCCAAGGAGGTCTTAATGTTTCATTTCAACAAAATGAAATAAAGTTTATCATTTCCCCCATTTTAGGGCAATTTGCAGGGCTATTCCTCTTTCCATTACACTCCCTCCCTCAGTAGACACCTAGTCCTGACCACAATGCCCTCCCGGGGTGATGGCTTCATTCATGGTCCATGCTTGGTTAAGCACTGGTTCTGAAAATGTCAGTGTTTAACCGTCCCTAAGACAGGTATATTCAGAGTCAGAGTTGTAAGTATGACCTTGTCAACCCCTCTGGAATTCTAATGCTTACAAAATAACTGTCTAAGACCCTATTTCCCTTATCTGATGCCAGAGCAACTGTGGCTGCTTTCAGTAACTCAGTAAACCAACTCTTCCACTGTATAGATCTCAGTGTACAAGATAAAAGCTTTCTGAGTTTCATTCAGCTTGCCTGGAATGGAACCACGGGATTTTGTTAAGGCTAAGCATTTTCTTCTTAGAATGTCAAGTTTTTCTTTATTATTTTTTGGCAAAATATAAATCTGATCACCATGAACCCAGATGAATTTTCTGGGATTATAGGATTGGATATTCACAGTGTTTTGTATAGTAAAGTAAATATCCATAAGGCAGAAATCCTGCCTAGGACTCTGCGTCCCTTTCCTCTTATACAAAAGCACTATTTTCCCACAGCAGGGCTTTGGATATTAGTTCCTTAGGTCGTGTCCAAGACAATCTGCAGCTACAGAACACTTAAACAATGGTTCTTAATCACTTGGGGGTGTCAATCTTCTTCAAAAACTGGTTGAAGACTGTGTGCTTAAAAGAGAGAAAGCACACAGGCATACATAAAGGCTGTTTGTAATTTCAATGTTCACATCCCCCTAAAGTCCATCCATTTTGTCCATACTTTGACCCCAGTCCTGTCCTTCTTTTCCATGAAAGGGGAGGCTCATGAAGGAAATGCCTGCTTGCCCCATCTGTTGATGTTACTCCTTCTCCCATAGAAGCTTGTCACTTAACCCAAAGAGGGTACTCTTTTTAATTCCTCTGAATCTCAGTTTCTCCTCAAAATAAGAACTATAATATGTGCCAAAGTACCTCATAGTATGATATTGTGAAAATAAAATAAGAGAAGAAACATAAATATATCCTGAATTATGGATCAAACATTGCACATTTGTGCAATATTGTTGGTGAAGAGTGCATGTGTCCATTCTGCTTCCAATCTCTTCCAATCTCCTCTCTGTGTTTGCTGACCACATCAGATCATTGATTTGATTTGATTTTTCACGGAGGGCTTCTGGGGTCCACAGTGCTTACGCATGCCTTTGCAAATGAGTGTGTGTGTGTGTGAGAGGAACTGCAAGCCTGCTGATTCTTTAATGACAGTGTATTGGCACCTGGGGAACAGCCAAATGTGGCTGCAATTCCAATAATTCAGAGGCCTCCATAAATCACCCAGATGAGAACGAAATGCTAAAGCAGGGATATTGCTTTCTGCCGCCAAGAAGAGAGAATGAATGGTTTAAGGGTTCCTTCAGGGGTGACCTAGTTGTCCAATAACCCATTCCTCAAGCTGTCAAGGACCTCAAAGACAGGATGCAGGGAAAAAATAAAGATGATAATGAAAATATTATCCTGTGTCTGCCTAGACTTTTTGCATGTTAACTGCTTTAATACATTTAGAGTACTTATTTAGACAAGTTTATTTGTTAGGATAGCCTAAGTGCTATAGCAAATACATCCAAAGATGCATAACAGACTTGTGCAATTGGAGTCTATCTCTCCCTCACATAAATAGTCTAGGGCATTTCTTGTTTGGTTCTGCAAAACTATACACAACCCCAGACTGACAGAGGTTCTGTCAGCCTCAATACATGGCATGCGATGTTGTCCTGTCATAGACATGTTAAAAACAAGAAGGTAAAGAGTAGAGAGAATTACATTTGGTGCGTTTGATGGAACATACCTGTGAGACAGACATAATGCTTCAGCTCATGTTGCATTAGCTACACTGAACTGCAGGCAAACTCTGGGAAATAACTATCATTTAGCTGTGTACCTCGGGAAAAAAAAGGAAATGGATTTTCATGAGTGTCTAGCTCTCTCTCCCCAGAAATCATTATAAAAATAATGATTTTGAAATGAATTTTTGGCCAGTATTTGGAGGGAACAAACTTAGCTGGTTAATTTATTCATGTACTCCTTCACTTCACATGCATTTAATCAAGCATCTAGTCTGTGCTAATCACTCTTGAGGCACGGGGAAAACAGCAGTTTTAAAAAATGATAAGGTCTTTGTGAACATAGAGCTTACATTTTTGTGTGGTCAGACAGACACCAAACAAGAAAAGTAAGTAACCTATATGAGATATTAGCATTGAGTAGTAAGAAGAAGAAAGTAGGAAAGGAAACAGGGAATGTTGACGACAGATGGTTTGCAACTTCAGACACGGAAGTCAGGTAAGTTGTCAATATTAATACCATCTGAGTTTGATTTAAAAAAAAAAAAAGGTTTAGATTTTCCTCCTTTTTAAAAAACTCATTATAAAATAATTCAGACGCAAAAAAGTATATTATGTTTTAAACTGCGAAATATAATCTTCCCAAAACTCTCCAGAAATATCATCTCTGCTTTGTTTATCAATCCATAATATTGGAGTCAGCCCTCGAAATCATATTTTTAAAGACATAAACCAAAGAGAATATGTTCCAAAGGAAGCAACCAGGATAGCAAAGGAAGTCGAAACCACATTCATATTCAAGTCTCCATTTATACATTCAACAACAAATGTATTCTGAGCCCTGACTCTGTGCCAGGATCTCTTCTCTTCAGAGCAATGAAGGAACTGACAATAAATAGGTAACAATTAAATAAGAGGGCCAAGCAGTGCAGGGCCCTAAAACAAGATGGAATTTGGCAAGTCTGAGTAACAGAAGGGAAGTACAATTCAAGCAGCCTGGACAAGGAAGAGTGGTAGGGCTCTGGTCCAAGGGTTACCAAAATGGGGCACAGACTTGCCCCACAGGAAGGAGCTTGGATTTTCTTTCCTTTGAGTATCTGAAAGCCATTTGGAAGGTCTGAGTAGACAGTGACATGGTGAGCATATTACTTTCCTGTGATGCTGTAACAAATTACCACAAATTTAGTTGCTTAACCCACTACAAAGGTAGTTCCTTATCATTTTACGGACCAGAAGTCTGAAATCATTCTAACTAGGCTAAAGGAAACAATGTTGGCATGACTGGTTTCTTCTGGAAGCTCTAGGAGAGAATGTTTCCTTGTCTTTCCCAGGTCCTAGAATCCTGCTGCATTCCTTCCTCCTTCTTTCATTCACTCCAACCTTTTGTCCATTGTGACATCCCCTACTTGTATCTATAGTTGAATCTCCCTTTGCCTCCTTCTTATAAAGACACCTGGGATTACATTTAGGGCTGTCAAGTACTCCAAGGCGATCTCCCCATCTCAAGATCCCTATCTTAATCATATCTGCAAAGTCCCTCTTGCCATATAGATAACATTTATGGATTTCAGGGATTAGAACCTGGATATTTTCAGGAGCCATTATTCAGTCAGCCACAAACACCTAAAGCAATTCCAGCCAAGAGTCATATTCCCCAAAATACGTTCTTCAAATCTTGAAAATGTTACTAATTGTTACATGAGTTGAAACGTTTTTCTGAACAAATTAGTTTGGGGAAAATGGATTAAGTGAAAGTAAGCAACTGTTGTTATTTCTCAGAGCCTCAAATGTAACTTTCTAAGAAAAAACATAGTTGTAGTTTATGTGAGCGCTAAACTGCCTATTTCCACGGGACATTTTATAAAACTGATATCCCCTAAAGTTCTAGGAGATACTGGCCTGGAAAATCCTCAAGGAGGAGAAGCTGCTTTGAGATATTTGAAGAACTGTCATTTGAAAATTAAGTGGACTTGTAGTAAGGCCCTAGATGTGAAACTAGGTACAAATGGGAAATGACAGAAGGTCGAATTTGGGCTCAGTATCAGCTTTCTAAGAATCTGCTAAGATGAAATGGGCTTCTCCAAAAGGCAGTTGAGTTTCACCTCACCAAGAGTGTTCATGATGGTCTATACTGGTGCTTCTCAGATTTTATTGTGACATATGCATCATCCGAGGGTCTTGAAAAACTGCAGATTTTGACTAGTAAATCTGGAGCTGAGCCTGCGATCCTCCTGTTGTCCCAAGAGGTAATACTGATGGTGCTAGATGATGAAGAGAGATTCAGTAACTGGGTAAGTGGTTAGACCGAACAGTCTTGATATATGCTGAGATCTATGCACTATTGGCATTACCAGAAACTTCCTGTTGTTGAGGGTTTATCCTCAACACTGAACATGAAATAATAAAACAGTGAAAACTATGGAATGACTGATATTACAACACAGGAAATATAAACAAGTCAGTAAGTTTTGTGTAGTAGAGAGATTTCTTTCCAAGTTTGTATTAAATTTAGGAAGTTCAATATCTTTTAGACAGATGTCGATATAAATACACGATTTCTATATGAATCTTACTTTTGATCACTTATGAACTTGGAAACAGGGTAAATAAGCTTATTAGAATTGTATACAGAATAAGAATAAATTCACTCTGAATTGCAGCATAAAACTGGCCTGATTTTATTGGGTTAGTTCAATGACAAGCTAAATTTGATTCATTCAACAAATAATTTAGTATCTATTATGTACCAGATATTTCACAAGGTATCAGGGAGCCAGCAGTGGGCAAAACAGACATTATCTCAGCTTTCATGGAGCTTAGCAGACCCTAAATAAATAATTACCCAATTAAACAATAAAAACTGTGATAAATGCTACGATTACACTTATCAGGGAGCCCTAAGAGAGTACTGGAAGTATGAGAATAAAAACCAAAGCTGAGTCATATTAAACAGGTAGCTTGTCTGAGAACAAGCTTGGAACACCTCAATTCTGTCTGCCTTCCACAAGTTTCTCCAGAGAAAAAAAAAAAGTGGCAAAAAATAAACTCCTCCTCAGTGAGCAGATGTCAACAGACTACAAAAAAAGTCTCAGAAAATAAAAGGCAATGCCTCTGCCTAATAAGTTGTTCCTTTCCATAACCTTAAGAGAGGGAGAACCTCCATTTTTACTTTCGAAATCTTTTGAACACAAAGAAACATAAAAAAGTTATGATGATGATGATGATGATGATGAACCATTTCTGCTTTTGAGCATCTCCTACTTCCTGTGGAAAGCACCCAACCATAGGGATGAAATTGGCAGTGAACAGAAGGTTCTGCTCTTTTTCCTTCTTGTTGTCCCAAGGTTACTTTTTGTGGTACTACTGTTTATGGGTATATAAAATATTTCCCAGCAAATTACTGACTCACTAATATTCAGTAGAGACTTGGAAATCTGTGATTGGTCCCATTGATTTTAGGTTAGAAACATGAAAAAGTGATTTGTTTATTAGTGCATAGTGTTATCACAATTTATTTATTCATTTTACAACTGACAGATATTTGGCTTCTTTCTGGTTTGATGCTGTTAAGGATGATTAAGAATGAAATTGCTCTGAACATTCTCCAACATTTAGTATACATCTAAATACATTTCAGTTGGGCATATATACTTTGAAGTAGAACTGCTAGGTCAGACGGTATATATGTACGTCGAGCTTTTACAGACACTATCAATTTCCAGAGTAGTTATAACAATTTATACCTCGCACCAACAGCATACAAAAGTCCCAGTTGTGGGGCGCCTGGGTGCTCAGTCGGTTAAACATTTGACGCTTGACTTCAGCTTACATCATGATCTTACAGTTGGTGAGATTGAGCCCCTCATCGGGTTCTGTACTAATAGTGCAGAGGCTGCTTGGGAATCTCTTTCTGCCCCTCCCCTGTTCATTCTCTCTCTCTCTCTCTCAAAACTAAATTAAATTAAAACTTTTTTTAAAAGTCCCAGTTGTTACACTTTCTTGCTAAGAGTTAGTATGTTCAGTCTTTTTCATTTTAGTCATTCTGGCAGATGTGTAGAAATAACCACATTATGTAGTATCTCAATAAAGCTGAGAGAAAAATGAATCACTCTCATGGGTAATTTTATTTAAAACTCTGTGTTACTTATTAAATGCTCATCTAGAGCCCATAGGAAATTTAAATGACTTTAAAAAGTAAAGAAATATCCCATTATGGTTTTTGTTTCCATTTCCCAGTTTACTGAGGCTGAGCAACTTTCTTTCTTTTTCATTTTTTTTATCATTTATTCATTTTTCAGAGATAGAGAGAGACAGAGCATTAGTAGGAGAGGTGCAGAAAGAGAGGAAAACACAGAATTTGAAGCAGGGTCCAGGCTCTGAGCTGGCAGCACAGACTGGACTGTGAAATCATGACCAGAGCTGAAGTCAGATGCTTAACCAATTGAGCCCTGGAGGCGTCCCCAACTTTCTTTCAATATTGGACACTGGAAAGGGTCTATGCGAGTCTTGTGCCCACTTTCTGTTGGGTAGTCTGTCTTTTTCCTTCATTGATTCACAGGAGTATTTTATTTTATGTCAATGAGTTTTTTGTCAGTAATACATATATATAATACAAATATATTTTGCGAATGAAGGGCTTTCCTTTTCATATTCTCACTGGTTTCTTTATTTTTTTTTAAGTTTTTATTTTATTTTTGAGAGACACAGAGACAGAGCGTGAGCAAGGGAAGGGGCAGAGAGAGAGGGAGACACAGAATCTGAAGCAGGCTCCAAGCTCTGAGCTGTCAGCACAGAGCCTGACGCGGGGCTCGAACTCACAGACTGTGAGATCATGACCTGAGCTGAAGTCGGCCGCTTAACCAACTGAGCCACGCAGGCACCCCCTTACTAGTTTCTTTAAATGAATAAAGAATCCTAACTTTTGTATGATTGGTGCTCTCTTTCTTCCCAAAGTCATATTCACATTCCCCTTTGATATCTTCCAGGAGCTTTATTGATTTACCTTTCACATTTAAAACTTCAACCTACTTCTTTGTGTCTTCTTCAGTTTCCTTCATAAGTTTTCTATAGTTTTCTGCATACAGATCATTGCATCTTTGGTTAGGTTTATTCCTAGGTATTTTATGGTTCTTGGTAAAACTGTAAATGGGATCAATTTCTTGATTTCTCTTTCTTTTGCTTCATTATTGGTGTATAGAAATGCAACCCATTTCTGTACATTGATTTTGTATCCTGCAACTTTGCCGAATTCACATATCAGTTCTAGGAGCTATTTGGTGGAGTCTTTCAAGTTTTCCATGTAGAGTATCATGCCATCTGCAAAAAGTGAAAGTTTGACTTCTTTGCCAATTTGAATGTCTTTTATTTCATTTTGTTGTCTGATTGCTGAGGTTAGGACTTCCAACACTATGTTAAACAACAGTTGTGAGAATGGACATCCCTGTCGTGTTCCTGATCTCCGGTAGAAAGATCTCAGTTTTTCCCCATTGAGGATGATATTAGCTATGGGGTTTTCATATATGACTTTATGATGTTAAGGTATATTCCTTCTATCCCAACTTTCTTGAGGACTTTTATTAAGAAAGGATGCTATATTTTGTCAAACGTTTTTTCCACATCTATTAACAGGATCATTTAGTTCCTATCCTTTCTTTTATTAATGTGATGTATCACAATGATTGAATTGTTCATGGGTTGGAAGAACAAATACTGTTAAAATGTCAGTACTACCCAAAGCAATCTACACATTCAATGCAATCTCAATCAAAATTGCACAGGCATTCTTCTCAAAAGTAGAACAAACAATCCTAAAATTTGTATGGAACCACAAAAGACTCTGAATAGCCACAGTCATGTTGAAAAAGAAAACCAAAGCGGGAGGCATCACAATCCCAGACTTTAGCCTCTACTACAAAGCGGTAATCATCAAGACAGTATGGTATTGATACAAAAACAGACACAACAGACCAGTGGAATAGAAAAAAGAACCCAGAATTGGATCCACAAGCATATGGCCAACTAATCTTTGACAAAGCAGGAAAGAGTATCCAATGGAAAAAAGACAGCCTCTTTAACAAATGGTGCTGGGAGAACTGGACAGCAACATGCAGAAGAATTAAACTAGACCACTTCCTTACACCACTCACAAAAATAAACTCTAAATGGATGAAAGGCCTAAACATGAGACAGGAAACCATCAAAACCCTAGAGGAGAAAATAGGCAACAACCTCTTTAACCTCAGCCACAGCAATTTCTTGCTCAACACATCTCCAAAGGCAAGGGAAATAAAAGCAAAAATGAACTATTGGGACCACATCAAGATAAAAAGTTTCTGCATTGCAAAAGGAAAAATCAACAAAACTAAAATGCAACCGAAAGAATGGGAAAAGATATTTACAAATGACATATCGGATAAAGGGTAAGTATCCAAAATCTACAAAGAATTTACCATACTCAACACCTGAAAAACAAATAATCCAGTGAAGAAATAGGCAGAAGACATGAATAGTCACTTTTCCAAAGAAGACATCCAGATGGCCAACAGACACATGAAAGGATGCTCAACATCACTCATCATCAGAGAAATAGGAATCAAAACCACACTGAGGTACCTCACACCAGTCAGAGTGGCTAAAATTAACAACTCCGAAAACAACAGATGCTGGTGAGGATGTAACAGAAATCTCTTGTACTGTTGGTGGGAATGCAAACTGGTGCAGTCACTCTGGAAAACAGTATGGAGGTTCCTCAAAAAATTAAAAATAGAACTACCCTACGACCCAGCAATAGCACTACTAGGAATTTATCCAAAAGATACAGGAATGCTGATTCATAAGGGCACATGTACCCCAATGTTTATAGCAGTGCTTTCAACAAAACCCGAATTATAGAAAGACCCTAAATGTCCATCAACTGCTGAATGGATAAAGAAGATGTAGTTTATATACACAATGGAATAGTACTTGGTAATGAGAAAAAATTAAATCCTGCCATTTGCAGCAAGGTGGATGGAACTGGAGGATATTATGCTAAGTGAAATAAGTCAGTCAGAAAAAGACAGATATCATGTTCTCACTCATATGTGGAACTTGAGAAACTTAACAGAAGACCATGGCGGGAGAGAAGGGGAAAAATTAGTTATAAACAGAGAGAGGGAGGCAAACCATAAGAGACTCTTAACCACAGAGAACAAACTGAGGGCTGATGAGGGGACGGATGGGGGAAAGGGGAAAATGGGAGATGGGCATTGAGGAGGGCACTTATTGGGAAGAGCACTGGGTGTTGTATATATGCGATGAATCACTGGAATCTACCCCACAAACCAAGAGCACACAGTATATACTGTACATTAGCCAACCATGCCTCCAATAAAATCGTTGGATTTTCCAAAGTCATAATCCCAAACAGTGACTTCTGGGGTCTTCTTCGCCAGGTCCCTAGGCTTAATCTCGTAACAGAATTCCTCATTGAACTCGGGGTTCAGGGTCTTCTTCTTTACTGCTGTCTCGTGTTTGGATTTCTTGTCCACATCTGACTTCAGGTATGTCTTCATGTAGGGGTCCGAGTAGCTGTTGGCATCCATGGTCAATAAATTGTATTAAATAAGAATAATAAAAATAAATAAAACTTCAATCTACCTGGAACTGATTTTCATGTAAATGACTGTGGAAAATTTGAAACTTACACAAAATTAAAAGAAATATAATAAATCCAACGGTATCTTTTACCCAGTTTCAATAATTGTCAACTGAAACCCAGCCTTGTTCTATTTCTAACCACATTAGGAACACATGGATTTTAACATTGTATATGTTTAAAACCAATCTCATCTCATCCCATCTTTGGCCAATGGAGCCTGTTCAAGTTGGTTCCTGAGTGTTTTTAGCACAACCCCAGTAGTTTTCATTAGCTTCCTTACACTATATTACAAGTTGCTCCAAGTTCATATGTTCATCTCCAACCTTGAGTCGATGCTACCGGTGCCCCATCTAGATCCTTTCATAGGGCTACATAGCTATTCCTCAGTTTCTGGGAACACAGGACTTAATGTTTTTGTCCCCCCAAATTCATATATTGAATTCCTACCCTCCAATGTGATGGTACTAAGTGGTGCTTTGGGGAGGTAATTAGAATTAGATAAGATAAAAAGAGTGAGGCCCTAGTGAGTGGGATTAATGCCCTTATAAAAAAGAATGAGAGAGCTTGCTTCCCCTCTCTGCTCTCCACCACATAAGAATATAAGAAAAAGTTGGCAATCTGCAACCAGGAAGAGGATCCTCAACAAACTCAACCATGCTGGCACCTGATCTTGAACATCCAGCCTCCAGAACTGTGAGAATAAATTTCAGGTGTATATAAACTACTCAGTCCATGATAATTTGCTATAGCAGCCTGAGTTTACTAAGACTAATGGCTAACAGTTTGTCCTACTTCTCCAGAGAACTGCTCTTGAATAATAGGAGCCACCTACCTTAGGAAATTATTCCCCCTCCCCACACACATACATAGGGCAACTCATTGCCAGAAACTGACTGATTTAGGGGTATCGGAGGGATTGGCACTGCCTGTGATTTATGCTCCAAGAGTTGTTCCCCCCATACACACACATGGATCAGGCCAGTGCTAGACTTTACATGAAACTTTCCAACTCATTCCCCTTCCCTATCCTGACTCACTCTTTCCCTTACATATTTTCCTAAAGGTTATCCTCTTCATAAATCACAAGCACCAGAATCCCTTTATCAGGGTCTGCTTCTAAAGAACCTTGTATGAAATGCTGACCCTAAAGTTATTCATTTCTTCAAGAGTTTCTTTTAATTGAAACTGGCACTTCAAGAGGCACCTGGGTGGCTCAGTCGGGTAAGTGGCCAACTTCACGTCAGGTCATGATCTCTTGGTTCATGAGTTCCAGCCCCGCATCAGGCTCTGTGCTGACAGATCAGAGCCTGGAGCCGGCTTCGGATTCTGTCTCCCTCTCTCTCTCTCTCTCTGCCCTTCCCCTGCTTGCTTTCTCTCTCTCTCTCTCTCTCTCCCTCTCTCTCTCTCTCTCTCAAAATTAAATAAATGTTTTAAAAAATTATTAAGAAACTAGCACTTCAAGATTATAATCTGGGTTTTAGGAGGTTCCAGGAGGATATGGGCACCTGAGAAGTATAAGAGCACCAAGATGAGAAGGAGATACAGGGGGAAAAAAGCTATCTGCATTAAAGAAAAACCTCAGCTACTTGTTTTCCATTTAAACTTTCTCACTGAATATTTCTGAATTCATAATATTTCCACAGAATGCTCTGAAATTTCCTTAAGGCACAATCTTGATTTCCTGTGGGCTAAAAACCTGTGCCTACATTGAACAGATCTTAATAAGGAATGTGTGTCAGATTATATGAGCAACTCCTTGGTAAATGGGATTTATATTATCTCTTTACAACAAACTATTAACCTGACCTAGCTAAGGTCAGGTCCTGTTAAACCTCCCTGAGGGCATTCCAGGATTGTCCAGGTGTTTTGATACTGAAAGCTGCTTGAAGAGACACTGTTTATTTTCCACTTGAGAAGATATCCAGCCTATCTTATAAAATATAATTTCAAATTTTTTTTCATCTTCTTCCATAAGCCCCACAAAATCATCAACGAATGCCTACTAATTTTTAAGTTTGGAAAGGTAATTCACAAACAAACATTCTCAAAGAAAGGTTACTAAGAATTTTTTTTCTCCCTTAGGGATCTAACAAAAGACCCACTCCTACCACAGTGAGAACTTTTTACAAACGGGATATAAGATGTTCCCAGAGGATTAAGAACATTTTGGATTATACTTCTGGCTCCCACAAGCCCAGAAAATTCTGTTGTTCCTCTGAGCACTCACCCTTAGAACTCTACTAGTCAACTGACAAATGGATAAAGATGTGGTATATATATATATAAGAATGCTACGTGGCAATGAGAAAGAATGAAATCTGGTCAGTTGTAGCAACATGGATGGAACTGGAGGGTATTATGCTAAGTGAAATAAGTCAGTTAGAGAAAGAAAGATACCATATGTTTCACGCATAGGTGGATTTTGAGAGACTTAGCAGAAAATCATGGGAGAGGGGAAGAGGAGAAAGAAAAAAAAAAAGCCACAGAGAAGGAGGGAGACAAAACATAAGAGACTCTTAAATACTAAGAACAAACTGAGGGTTGATGGGGAGTATGAGAGAGGGGAGAGTGGGTGACAGGCACAGAGGAGGGCACTTTTGGGATGAGCGCTGGGTGTTGTATGGAAACCAATTTGACAATAAATTATTAAAAAAAAAAAACTCTACTAGTCAAGATCCTATCCATAATTCTCATAGGACTTTGCTGGGATTAATCTAAAACTCTGGCTCCATGGATGCTGTTTGGAACTTAGAATGATAAAACAGTAAGAAAGCTGTATGAGAATAGGGAATTGCTCTGTTCACAGCTACAACCATGTCTGACACATAGCTCAAAACACAACTATTGAATGAACTGGGGGATTCTATTAACAATATTAATAAAAACGTTCAAGCCTCTTCCATAGCAAATCACACAGCTGAGTTTGCAGCCAAGTCTGTCTTGCTCCAAAGTTACTCCATGGTCCCCAAATGTATGACTGGTACTGTGTAAAATTCCTTCAATGAGTCATGGGCAAAGAACATGAGTCATGTTCTCAGGAAGCTAGGATTTGGGAGTGATGGTGGAAGGTAGTTCCAGTTAAAAATAATTTTGATAGGCTTCTAGTTTTAGCTTCAACATGTAGAGGTTGATAGTCATCACTTCTATCCTTACAATAATGGAGGGAAAAAAACTACAAAAACTGAAAACCAAAGACTTTTCTTGAATCCAAGAGAACTCAGGTCTTAGAGCCAACCACTATCCTGAAATCTGGAAAGACAGATGAATAACTGATATCACAATCATGATCAGTTTACCTGGAGCAGAGATTACTGGAGCTATAAACCCATAGAAACATTTAAATGGTCGTGTTCATAAATCCTTGGAGGCTGGGTTTCCTAGCTTGGGAATGAAACACTCCTGAGGGCTGCAGTCTTAGAGGGGAGCCCACTCAATACATTTCTCACTGTAAAGAGCCAAGAGGGTTCCTTCATGGATCTGTCACGGGAATAGAGAAAGTAACCATAGTAAAACATACCTCTCCATGACAAAGGCCCATCTTCTTCTTTCTGCAGAAGAAAACACTTTACCAGAGCCTTATCTCATCTGAAGGGAAGGACATTTCCTCAACTGCAATCTTCTCTGGGCTTCCTATCTCACCAAGGATAGAAAAAGTAAAAGCTAAGAAACAGTTGTGAAGGTCATAGAACACCTCACCACCAACGCACTTTACTACCATACCAACAAGGCTCCAGTATATTAACAGTGGATTACGTCTGAAAGTGCTGCATGCAGACTTTATCTAATGAGGAGTTCTCAGGAAACCCCAAAGATAAGAAAGGAGACTAGGGACACTAGAGGAATGTAAAGCCTCTGGCACCCAGAAATAAAGGAAACAAACAACTCCTAACTAGGCCAATAAAAAACCTCACACTAAAGTCTATTTATCTTAGTTCCTATTACCAAATACATCTATCAAATACATCATACCTTTCATAGATTTCAAAACAATATTACAAGGAATTACAAAACTACAAAGAATGATAAAAGGCAAGAAAAAGTATAATCTGAAGATAAAAAGCAAGCACCAGAATCAGGCTCAAATACAACACAGATTTTAGAATCATCAGACAGAAAATTTAAATCGACAATGGCTAATGTATCAATGGCACATAACATACAAGAACAGATGGGAAGTCTAAGCAGAAAGAAGGAAATTATATGAATCAAAGGTCAATGCTAGAAATCAAAAACACTGTAACAGATCAAAACAATGGCTTTGATGGACTTAGCAGTAGACAGACAGACCTGAAAAGTCAAAGAGCTTGAAATAAGTCTATAGACTTACTCAAACTAAACATAAAAAAAGAATGAAAAAAACATAATGTCCAAGATCTGAAGGACGATTTTGAAACTTATAACCTATGTGCAATTGAAATACTAGGAAAAGGAAAAAAAAAAAAGAAAACAAAACAGAAGAAAATTTTGAAGTAATAATTACTGAGAATTTTCCAAAATTAATGGCAGACACTAAATCACGGATATAAGAGGTCTAGGAATAACCAAGGAGATAAATATCAAAATATCTACACATAGTTATATCCTAATCAAACTGAAAAAGAAAGAAAAAATCTTGAAAGAAGTCAGAGGAAACAACTTTGCCTGTAGAGGTATAAGGGTAAGAATTACACTGGATTTATCAGAAACCATGCAAGCAAAAACAGAGTAGATAAAATAGCAATAATCACTTTAAATGTGAGTGGTCTAAACACACCAATTTAAAAGGCTAAGATTGTCAGAGAAGTGTTTTTTTTTTAAATAGGGAATATATATATTATATATACAAATATACATATGTACAAACATGTATACATATAATACATAATGTATTATAATACATATATGTACATAAACAATATAATATTGGACTCAATATATATATTGGGAAGAAAGGGAAAAAAATGTCTTTGTTCTCAAATGACTGATTGTCCAAATAGGAAATCCCAAAGAACAGACTAAAAGTTCCTGGAGTAATAAGCAAGCATAGAAAGTCCAGGATATAAAGCTGATATCCAAAATCAATGACCTTTCTATATATCAGAAATGAATAACTGAAATTTGAAGTTAAAAACACAATACCATGTACAGTATCACCCAAAAAATGAAATATTTAGGTATAAGTATAATGGAATTTTATTCCACACAATGGAATATTATTCAGCCTCTAAAAAGAAGAAAACCCTGACATTTGCAACAATATAGAAGAACCCAGAGGATATTACACTAAATGAAATAAGCCAGACACAGAAAGACAAATATCATATGATACTACTTGTATGTTGAATCTAAAAAAAAAAAAAAAAGAAAAAGTCATAGCAACAGAGAGTAGAATGGTAGTTATCAGTGGTTGGGGGTGGAGGACAAGGGAAGATTTGATCAAAGGATACATACTTTCAGTTACAAGATGAATAAGTTCTGGGAACCGAATATGTAGCATAGGGACTACAGTAAATAATAATGTATGATAATGTATTATATAACTGAAATTTTCTGAGACGTCTCAAGTGTTCCCACCACAAAAATAAGATAGCTATGGAAGGTGATAGATATGTTAATTAGTTTGACTGCGATAATCATTTCATAATTTATACATATATAAAAACATCACATTGTATGTCTTAAATACATACAATTTTTACTTGTCAAATAAATATATTTTTAAAATAAAATAAAATGTGTGTTACTACCCTTTGACTCCTCTGCCAAAAAAAAAAAAAAAAAAAAGATTCTATGCTAGGATATTTTTGTGATAACTTATTCTGGGGTTTTCAGCTTCAGAGAGACAGGGGAATTTAAAAAGACACATGCTGGAAAACATGAGTTCCAAACCCAATTTTGACACAATCTAGTTGTGTCATCTTTGAAGTCACTTGGCCTCCTCTCTGAGCCCATTTCAAGTCTGTAAAATAAGAGAGACTAGATTTATAAAGCTCTAACCAAAAATAATGCCGATGATCAACTGAGCTAAAGAGCAAGCCACTCTAAAACCCTGTGTTAACTCTCCCTGTGTTCTTTTTCTGTTAACAGACAGAAGGGCATACATACTAAGCAACATAAAGTTCCTCAAGGGCAACATTATCACACTATAAGAACGTCCTCCTCCCACGCACATAGTGGGCACTCGAGAACTTCTTGTTGAAGGATTAGATAATGATGTTAAGTGGAACCAAAGGAAAGGGCAGAAAATAGTAACTATCAAAAAAAAATTACTTCTTTGGGTTCTATATGCCAACTCCTAGACAATAAGTGTGACTGCCCCCTGATGTTGGTGGCTGGACCAGGGCTGAGACTCTGGGGCTGGCACGAAAGTAGAATTCCCAAAGAAGCATCCTCACCTCAGCTATGGGGGCTAACTCTCTCAGACTGCTGAAGGTTGGGCAAAGCCTCAGTCTTCAGACCATCTGCAGGAGAGGAACAGAAAGACTAAACAGGGTGAGAGCTTGATTCCTTCCTTGGCCGGAAATGAGAAGGTTGGAAATTCAGGCTTCATCTCCCAGAGTGCCTGGATAGAGTGAGTGCTGTGACTCTCTATCCCCAGCCAGAGTTACAGATCCAGGGGCCTACGATGGGGCCTGTGGTGATTTTCTGTTTTCCCTAGCTTCCCCTGCCCTTGCTTACCATTGACAGGGAAGTGATCCTAATTAGTCATTTAGCAACCACAGGTGCCTAGCCTGTCTTCCCTTCCCTTCATAAAGGCTTCCAAGCAACACTGGGACTCACTTAGGCTTGGCTTGTCTCAGCCCGAGCCATCACACCTGACAAGTTCCCAAATTCTGCATATTCTCCTTCAGCAACATCTTTGACATCCATTTCCGCCCCCTGCATCTAGCCTCCCTGGTTAAGGCCCTCATCCTCCCTCTCCTAGCATATTGCAGTCTCTCTGTCCACCACCCCTAAGACATACTAGAGCCAGAATTATCTTTCTAAAGCACAGACCTGATCATTGTCACTCAACTGCTAAAAAAATAAACAAAAAATCCTGGGTCAACAGCTTCTAATTTTTTACAGAATAAAATCCAAACTATTCATCCAGCAGCATTCAATCTCAACCTAATTGAACTCCGGGCTTCTTTTCCTATTCCCTTCCAGACAGCCTGCTCCTGGAAAGCCATCCTGATAAGGTTACCATGATATACCCTGTGCTCTCCAGACTTTGGGCCTTGACTTTTGCTCTCCCCTTCACCTAGAAAGTCTGTCCGCCTCTCCACCAGTAATTCTATCCACCCATCCCGCCTTCTCCAAAGCACTCCAATATCTCCTTAGTCAAAGTCTGTTTACTTTGCTGGTATATCTGGGGGTGGGGGGGGGGTGGGATCATGTGATGATCTTGTCACGCTCCTCTCAGCCCTTTATGGTCCTGAAAGCATATAGAGTCAAACGATTTAACTTCATTCCAATTAGTTTCACATACATGACCTCATTTAACACTTAACAACCCTATAAAATATTATTATCATTAGTTTAATATTGTTAATTTTACAGAAAGGGAAACTGAGGGCCAGAGAAATTCAACATCTAGCCCAAACACACGCAGCTGGTACCATCTAGCTGGTGGTGGTCATGCTTCTCCTATCATATCTCACCATCGAGGATCACAAAGCATATCTCCTACCATATTACAATGCTTTGCATATGACCCAAGCCTCCTAAATAACTGGTAAGTTAAATTTATTTTCAAATACCATATACATGGTAACAATTTTTCAATTGCTAAATACGTAAGGACCAACGTGACTTTAAGGTATTTGATGGTAACTCCAACCCCTATTCATTACATCAGATTTTGTTTTTTGTGATTCACATACCCTGGTCTTCTACTCTAATTTAAAATAGAGAGGCACCTGGGTGCCTCAGTCAGTTGAGCGTCCGACTTCGGCTCAGGTCATGGTCTCGCAGTCTGTGAGTTTGAGCCCCGCGTCGGGCTCTGTGCTGACAGCTCAGAGCCTCCAGCCTGCTTCACATTCCGTGTCTCCCTCTTCTCTCTGCCCCTCCCCCACTCATGCTCTGTCTCTCTCTATCTCAAAAATAAATAAACATTAAAAATTAAAAAAAAATAAAATAGAGAACTAAAGGAACATTAGTCTGAGTTCTCTCTGCAGAGAACTGGCTGTGCCTCACTTCTTTCCAGGACCACTTCCCACTTCCTCCGCGAACCTGTCATCCAGCTCCAACCATACAGACAATGCTAGAGAGACAAAGTTTCAAAGGCAGGATTAAAAGGATCAGATCTCACATAGGAGCCTTGCAGGGTATCTCAAACACAAGAGTTCAAGGCCCATCAACAAAGTTCTAAGGCACAACCTTTCATCTCCTGAGGTCCATCCATTGGCTGAACTCAAACATCCCACCAATGTTTTCTTTATAAAATCTTTTACAAAGTGACTGGATAATGACACATTTTCCTCTTTTGTCACAACTTGCACTGAAATGATTGTGCTCTGGACCTAAGGGTGAGTGGATACTCTCTGAGAATCTAACAAGCTGAGAGCTTCTTTCTTTTGTGTGGGAAGTATTTCAATTAAACAAGGAAACAAGCTCTATCGACTTTAAGCACCAAGAAGAATACACAATGAGTGGCATTTCTTTTCTGCTATAACATTAGTTAATCAAACAGAGATGACAAGGACTAATAGTATCACAAGGCAGGGAAGCAAGGGTCTTTGCTGTTTTCTAAATTGTCAAACCAAGTACCCATCCCTGAAGCCTGCTCAGGGGCAGTACTTACAACCTCTTTGGTGCTAATTCCTTTTCTGATGCTGCCATAGCAACACACATGTTCATTTGTTTTTTCAGGTTCCCAGGTGCAACATTTGAAGGAAAAGCGTCATGTTATTATTGCAGAGAAAGAACAGCCCTTTTAGTCCTTGGAAATAGAATGATAATATCTTCTATTTGTGCAGCCCCTTCAATAATAAGAGGAACTCGATGAGCAAGGGTAGGACTTATCTCCATTTTGCAAATTTTATAAGCAAGAAAACTGAACAATAGAGGAGAACCATGAGAAATACAGTATAAGGAACCATTGGGAAAAATGTAAATGGCCTTGATTTCCAAGCTAAGGTCAGTAACCTTCACAATATTATTTAATAATTACTAGTAATATTCATAAATTAACTGCTCTAATTTTTTTACTACTACATGTATTATCTCAGTTAATCCTTATAACAATCCTATACTATAACAATTATATCCTCTTCCACTTTTCAGATAAAAAGCCTATGGCTTAGAGGAGTTAACTACCACAGACAAGATCACAGAAGTGATAGAAATCAAATTATGCAGGCCATTTTAAGGACATTAAGAGGTGACTTGATCTTTCAAAAGAGTTGAGCTGATTGCTCTGTTGGAGAAAGACTGTACAGAAGCAAGAACAGAAGCAAGGAGACCCCACATGCGATTACAGGAATCCATGCAAGAGATGATGGTGGATCTAGGTGATAGAGGTGATGAAAAGTGGTCAGATTCTGGACCAGTCTTAAAGATAAAGCCAACAGGATTTCCTGACTGTTTAGACATGGGTTGTGAGAGAAAGAAAAAAGTCAAGGGTAACTGCAAGTTTGGGGGTTTAAATAAAGGAATAATAGATTGCTATCAACTAATATGGGGAAGGCTGCAGCTATTGCATGTTTGGCAAAAATCAGGAAATAGGGGGCGCCTGGGTGGCTCAGTCGGTTGAACGTCCGACTTCGGCTCAGGTCATGATCTCGCGGTCTGTGAGTTCGAGCCCCACATCGGGCTCTGTGCTGACAGCTCAGAGCCTGGAGCCTGCTTCAGATTCTGTGTCTCCCTCTCTCTCTCTCTGTCCCTCCCTCGCTCATGCTCTGTCTCTCCCTGTCTCAAAAATAAATAAACACTAAAAAAAATTTAAAAAAAAAAAAAATCAGGAAATAGGAATTCAGGTTTGGACAGATTAGGTTTAAGAAGTTGATGAGACATTCAAGTGGAGATGCCAAGTAGACAGATGGATATAAGAATGTGCACTATAAAAGTCTGGACTGGACATATCAATTTTGGAGTCATTGACATATACATGGTATTAGTAGCCATGAAACTGGCTGGATGAGATCACCAAGGAAGTGACTAGATCACCAAAATCAAGGACTGAGCCCTAAGACACTCCTACATTAGAAGATTAGGGAGAAGAGAAGGAACCAGCAAAGGAAGCCAAGGAGGAGTGACCGGGAGAGTCTGGCATAATGGAAGCCAAGCAGAGAAAGTATTATCAAAGAACAGGGAATGAACATATGTGCCAAATGTGGCTAACAAGTCAAGTAAGATGAAGACTGATAACTAACCATGGGACATAGCAACATGGAAGTCACAGGTAACCTTGATAAGAGTCATTTCCAAGAAGGATTTGGGAAAAAGCCTGATTAAACATATTGGGAGGAAAGAAATTAGATACAGGGAGCATAGATAGTACTTTCTGGAATTTTTGCTGTATCTGGTGCAGAGAATGGAGGGGGAACTGGTGGAAAATGTGGACTTTTAAGATGGGAGGTATAATAGTTCATTCACAAGAATGATTCAGTAAAGAATAAGTAGTCAGTGCCGCCAAGAATCCTTTACCTGGCCAGCCTGTCATTCAAAATGGATGGAGAGATAAAGGTCTTCCCAAACAAACAAAAACTGAAGGAATACATCACAAATAAGCCAGTATTACAAGACATCCTGAGGGGGACTCTCTGAAGGAAAGGTTGCAAGGAACACAGAGCACCAGAGACATCCTTACAAACATGAAACCTACAGACAACACCTTGACTCTACACCCACATTTTTCATATAAACGCTGAATGTAAACAGACTAAACGCTCCAATTAAAAGACACAGGGTAACAGAATGGATTAGAAAACAAGACCCATCTATCTGCTGTCTTCAAGAGACCCATTTTAAACCTGAGGACACCTTCAGACTGAAAGTGAGGGGATGGAGAACTATCCACCATGCTACTTCTGTAGGAACTGAGAAGAAAGCTGGAGTAGCCACACTTATATCGGACAAACTGGACTTTAAAGTAAAGGATGTAATAAGAGATGAAGAAGGGCATTATATAATAATCACAGGGACTATTCAGCAGGAAGAGCTAACAATTACAAATATCTACGCGCCGAATTCTGGGGCACCCAAATTTGTAAAGCAACTAATTACAAACGTAAGCAATCTTAGATAAAAATGTGCTAGTTGCAGAAGACCTTAATACCCCACTCACAGCACTGGATAGATCCACTAAACAGAGAATCAGCATAGAAACAATGGACCTGAATGACACGTTGGAACAGATGGGCCTGACAGATATCTTCAGGGCCCTTCATCCAGAAGCAAAGGAATTTACATTCTTCTCAAATGCGCATGATACATTTTCCAAGACAGACCACATTTTGGGGCACAAGGAAGTGCTGAATAAGTATAAAAAAACTGAAATCATACCATGCACAATTTCAGACCACAATGCTTTGAAACTTGAAATCAACCACAGGAAGAAGTCTGGGAAAACCTCACAAACATGGAGGCTAAAGAACAAGCTACTAAAAGACAAATGGGTCAACCAAGCAATCAGAGAAGAAATTAAAAAATACATGGAAACAAATGAAAATGAAAATACGACAATCCAAACGCTTTGGGATGCGGCAAAGGCAGTCCTGAGAGGGAAATATATTGCAATCCAGACCCATCTCAAGAAAGAAGAAAAATTTCTAACACAAATTCTAACAGCACACCTAAAGGAACTAGAAGCAGAACAGCTAATACAGCCCAAACCCAGCAGAAAGAGAGAAATAACAAAGATTAGGGCACAAATTAATCATGTGGAAACAGAAAAAGTAGTGGAACAGATCAATGAAACCAAGAGCTGGTTCTTTGAAAAAATAAACAAAATTGATAAACCTCTAGCCAGGCTCCTCAAAAAGAAAAGAGAGAGAACCCAAATCAATAAAATCATGAACGAAAATGGAGTGATTACAACCAATCTCTCAGAAATACAAGCAATCATCAGAGAATATTATGAAAAACTATATGCCATCAAATTGAACATCCTGGAAGAAATAGACAAATTCCTAAACAGCCACATGCTACCAAAACTCAAATGGGAAGAAATAGAAAACTTGAACAGACCCATAACTAGTGAAGAAATTGAATCAGTTATCAAAAATCTCCCAGCAAATAAAAGTCCAGGGCCAGACGGCTTCCCTGCGGAATTTTACCAGACATTTAAAAGAAAGTTAATACCTATCCTCCTCAAGCTGTTCCAAAAAATTGAGACGGGAGGAAAACTCACAGACTCATTCTATGAAGCCAGCATCACTTTGATTCCCAAACCAGATAGAGACCCAGCAAAAAAAGAGAACTACAGGCCGATATCCTTGATGAACATGGATGCAAAAATTCTTAACAAGATATTAGCAAATAGAATCCAACAGCATATAAAAAGAATTATCCACCACGATCAAGTAGGATTCATCCCTGGGTTGCAGGGATGGTTCGACATTCGTAAATCAATCAATGTGATACATCGCATGAACAAAAGAAAAGATAAGAACCATATGATCCTGTCGATTGATGCAGAAAAAGCATTTGACAAAATACAGCATCCCTTCTTAATAAAAACTCTCAAGAAAGTCGGGATAGAAGGAACATACTTAAGCATCATAAAAGCCATTTATGAAAAGCCCATAGCTAATATCATCCTCAATGGAGAAAAACTGACAGCCTTCCCCCTGAGATCCAGAACACGACAGGGATGTCCACTCTCACCACTGCTATTTAACATAGTGTTGGAGGTCCTAGCATCAGCAATCAGACAAGAAAGCAAAATAAAAGGCATCAGGATAGGCAAGGATGAAGTCAAACTTTCACTTTTTGCAGACGACATGATACTCTACATGGAAAACCCAACAGAATCCACCGAAAGCCTACTAGAACTGATCCATGAATTTGGCAAAGTTGCAGGATACAAAATGAATGTACAGAAATTGGTTGCATTCCTTTACACCAACAATGAAGCAATAGAAAGAGAAATAAAGAAGCTAATCCCTTTCACAATTGCACCAAAAAACATCAAATACCTAGGAATAAACCTAACCAAAGATGTAAAAGACCTTTACGCTGGAAACTATAAAAAACTTATGAAGGAAATTGAGGAAGACACAAGGAAATGGAAAAACATCCCATGCTCATGGATTGGAAGAATAAATATTGTTAAAATGGCAATACTACCCAAAGCAATCTACACATTCAATGCAATCCCAATCAAAATTGCACCAGCATTCTTCTCAAAACTAGAGCAAACAATCCTAAAATTTGTATGGAACCACAAAAGACCCCGAATAGCCAAAGTAATATTGAAGAAGAAAACCAAAGCGGGAGGCATCACAATCCCAGATTTCAACCTCTACTACAAAGCGGTAGTCATCAAGACAGCATGGTATTGGCACAAGAACAGACACATAGACCAATGGAATAGAATAGAGAATCCAGAAATGGACCCACAAGCATATGGCCAACTAATCTTTGACAAAGCAGGAAAGAGTACCCAATGGAAAAAAGACAGCCTCTTTAACAAATGGTGGTGGGAGAACTGGACAGCAACATGCAGAAGAATGAAACTAGATCACTTCCTTACACCACTCACAAAAATGAACTCTAAATGGATGAAGGACCTGAATGTGAGACAGGAAACCATCAAAATCCTAGAGGAGAAAGCAGGAAAAAACCTCTTTGACCTGAGCTGCAGCAATTTCCTACAGGACACATCTCCAAAGGGGAGGGAATTTAAAGAAAAAATTAACTATTGGGACCTCATCAAGATAAAAAGTTTCTGCATGGCAAAGAAAACAACCAACAAAACTAATAGACAATCGACGGAATGGGAAAGGATAATTGCAAATGACATATCGGATAAAAGACTAGTATCTAAAATCTATGAAGAACTTACCAAACTTAACACCCGAAAAACAAATAATCCAGTGAAGAAATGGACAGAAGATATGAATAGACATTTCCCCAAAGAGGACATCCAGAGGGCCAACAGACACATGAAACGATGCTCAAAGTCACTCATCATCAGAGAAATACAAATCAAAACCACACTGAGATACCACCTCACACCAGTTAGAGTGGCTAAAATGAACAAATCAGGAAACTATAGATGCTGGTGGGGATGTGGAGAAGCAGGCACCCTCCTACACTGTTGGTGGGAACGCAAACTAGTGCAGCCGCTCTGGAAAACGGTGTGGAGGTTCCTCAAAAAAATGAAAATAGAGATACCCTATGACCCAGCAATAGCACTGCTAGGAATCTATCCAAGAGACACAGGAGTGCTGATGCATAGGGGCACATGTACTTCAATGTTCATAGCAGCACTTTCGACAACAGCCAAATCATAGAAAGAGACTTAAGTGTCCATCAACTGACGAATGGATAAAGAAGAAGTGGTACATATATACAATGAAATACTACGTGACAATGAGATAAAATGAAATCTGGCCATGTGTAGCAACATGGATGGAACTGGAGGGTATTATGTTAAGTGAAGTAAGTCAGTCAGAAAAAGACAGATACTATATGCTTCCATGCATAGGTGGATTTTGAGAGACTTAGCAAAAAACATGGGGGAGGGGAAGAGGGGAAAGGAAAAAAAGACACAGAGAGGGAGGGAGACAAAACATAAGAGACTCTCAAAGACTAAGAATAAACTGAGGGTGAGGGGGTAAGGGAGGGGGGAGAGGGGGTGACGGGCATTAAAGAGGGCACTTGTTGGGATGAACACTGGGTGTTATATGAAAACCAATTTGAAAATAAATTATTTAAATTAAAATAATTAATTAATTAATTAAAAAAATAAAAAGCTGAGAAAAAAAAGAATAAGTAGTCAGTGACGTAAAAGATAAGGGAGAGTGGCTATAGTGATGTCCTGAAACAAGAGAAAGATGGGGTCTAGTGAACAAGTGGAGGCACCTGGTGTGAGTTTGAAAGGTAGACAATGGCAGGGGGAAGCCACGTCCAATCGCTTTGATGCCCTCAATAAAGAAGGATGCATGAACACCAGTCGAAAGTGATGTTGGGAGAGAAGGTGTCGAAAGTTTGAGGAGAGAGGGGGTCTGCAATAATTGTTATTTGGGGTAAGGGAAGGAGGAAAAGTGCTTCATTATCTTTTAGTTAATAAGTACCTGAAATTCAAATGTAATATAATTATTTCTATTCCAAGTGTGGGAAGGAGAGAAACACACACACAATTTTGTCAAAAGGGGTAGCTATGCCATTATAAGATATTGTCTCATGTAGCACCTTTTTCAAACACAGGTTTCTACAGCCAAGAAGAAACTGAAATATTGCCAAGTGAGGAGCTCCTTAACCATTGTCTATGGGTGGTACAATGAAAGGATAGGATACCAGCCTTAAGGAAGAAAAACACTAAAAGCTTTTTCCAGATGCTATAATTTAAGGCCAAATCTTCCCTTTTTCCTCCTGTAAAATGATCATGGGTGGCTAGAGTCAGGATAAAGTTCAGATGAAGAATTGTAAGTGCAACTATCAGTATGGTGAACAATTTTTTTTAAAAAGTGGTGGTAGCTTAAAAGGCTGGTATCAGAAAAATACTTGGTGGGCATCTAGAGTTAATGAAAAGCAGCATGGTTAATTTGCAACAACATGGATGGATTTAGGGGATCACATTATGCTAAGTGAAACAAGTCAGAGAAAGACAAATATCATGTGATTTCACTCATATGTGGAATTTAAAAAACAAAGCAAACAAACAAACAAAAGAGGCCAAACAACAGACTCTTAAATACAGAGAACAAACTGGTGGTCACCAGAAGGGAGGTGGGTAGGGGACTGGGTGACGTTGGTGATGGGGACTAAGAGTACCTTGAGGAGCAGTGAGCAATGTATAGAATTGCTGAATCAGTATATTGTACACCTGAAACTAATGTAACACTGTATGTTAACCATAATCCAATTTTAAAAAAAGGGGGGGGGGGGGGGAACTGACCTAAGTAACTTTAGAAAACAATGACTAGGAATGTAAAACCAAAAATAAATGAAAATTATACCAAAAAAAAAAAAAAGAATAAAAAAACAAGAACATGATGGTTAATAATTCAGAAAAACGAGGGGGGACAGTTTGCTGTGGTGAGGTCAGGAACAGCGGGACACTGTCTGGGAGTGGAAGGGGAGGCCCCACCATCCAGAACAGAGCCCAGTCAAAAAGCAGATTCCTATGGAAAAGAAGGTGCCCAGTTGATAAGGCCTTGGCTCTACCCTAGCCTAAAACTTGACCTTAACACCACTACCTAATCTGTCCATTTCCTCAGTGGGTGTTAAGTGTTACTGAATCACAAACCGAAGAATTTTCACAACATTTCACATCTCGGAACCCAAGTAGAGTAATAGGCACCATCAGAAGACACTGAGACATTAACTTCTCCAGTTTCTTTCGAGAGGTCATCAGTGTCTTGGCAAGGAGGATTATAGACTCAGAAGCCCAACTGCCATATGGCCCAGAGTAACTATAAAGCATTCTTTTCTGTCTTTCTATGAAGAGCCTGTTTTACAACAAAGGCATATAAGTAGTCATGTGGAAATTCACAGAGTTGTATTAGTTATCTATTGCCATGTAATGAATTACCCCCAAACTTAACATCTAAAACACATACTTTTCTTTAAATTTTTTAAAATATTTATTTATTTTTGAGAGAAAGAAACAGAGTGCAAGCAGGGGAGGGACAAGAGAGAGAGGGAGACACAGAATCTGAAGCAGGCTCGAGGCTCTGAGCCATCAGCACAGACCCCAACGCGGGGCTCGAACTCACAAACCATGAGATCATGAGCTGAGCCCAAGTCGGATGCTTAACCAACTGAGCCACCCAGGTGCCCCCACACACATTTATTTTTTAATGTTTATTTATTTTGAGAGAGAGAGAGAGAGAGGAAGAGAGAGACAGAGACAGAGAGAGAGAGAGAGAGAAACACAGCCGAATGAAGGACAGAAAGAGAGAAGAGAAAGAATCCCAAGCTGACTCTGTGAGTCAACACAGAGCCTGATGCAGGGCTCTATCTCACAAAGTGTGAGATCATGACCTAAGCCAAAATCAAGAGCTGGACTCTTAACTGTCAGAGCCACCCAGGTGCCCCAAGGGTCATTTTAGAGGCTGCCTATCATAATAATGAACTTAACAACTAACCAAACATAGCCCCTGGAAGCCTTCCCTTCAGATTGTTTTCCTCTATTCCCAGCTCTGAGTAAAATAAAACTCAGAAATGAAAGGAGGCCAGCTCTTTATCTTCCAAAATGTTGGCTTTCCAGGCCATAGTAGCCCCAGTGGGGCAGTTTTTATTTTTTAAGACACACAAGCCTCTAGCTGCAGGCTTTGGGTCTGCTTTTGGCTCTGGGCTCCTGGTCCCCACACCACTTAAGCTCACAGCTCTCGTTGGCTCATGGCTCATGTGGTCCCTCAGGATCTTTCTTTCCTTTCTTTTTTGTCTTTTCTTTGTTTTCTTTCTCTCTGAGCTTTAGTTCATTCACCATCAACTGTTACTGTATTTCGTTCTCTGAGGGCCTTTGTCCACACTGCCCAGGACACAGGTCCATTGCTTCCTGCCAGGAGATTTTCCTTGGGAGGCAAGTGAATGAATGACACATACTTTTCTCACTCAGACTCTAGCCCGTCCTGCTTCCACCAAGAAGGAAACAGAAAGCAGAATTACACAAGAAAGAGATACTTCAGAATGTTTCCACCCTCAGTTTAAACACAAATTTCCAAGCTTATGAGAAGAAAACTGAAAAGCTCTTAGGAGCATTCTCCTAAGAAATGAGTTATGAGGAATTCACATCACACCCGAAACAATCTCATCCCTCATTATTGTGCATACTTTACAGAAGGACACCTGTCCAAGCCTATTGAGCTTGGGGGCTGGCCCCTGAGGAGCAGAGTAAAGGCTGAAGTTACTGGCCCAGCACCTCTTCAGTGGTGGACTTAACCCCACATTCAGAACTACCCCAGAGCTCAGTGATGACACCAATCGGCCACTTCCTTTCTCATAACTTTCTACAGCTCCCAGGAAGGTGGTGATGTGGGGCAGTGACTGCTTCATGCACTCTGGTGCCATACAAACCTGAGCTTGAATCCTGGCCCATCTTCTTGTTGAAATGCTGGCAACCCTAGGTACACGTCTGAGCCTTCCGTGCTGATTTCACGTCCTTAGGGAAAGGATTAAATGAGGCAGTTCTTAGGGTGCCTGGGTGGCTCGGTGGCTTAAGCATCTGACTTTGGCTCAGGTCATGATCTCATGGCTCATGAGTTCAAGCCCCACATCAGGCACTGCGCTGAGAGCAAGGACCCTGGAGCCTGCTTCATATTGTCTCTCTCTCTCTCTCTCTCTCTCTCTCTCTCTGTCTGCCCCTCTCCAACTTGTGCTCTGTCTCTCCAAAATAAATAAATAATAGATAGATAAATAGATAGATAAATAAACATTCTTAAAAATGATGCAGTTGTTAGCATAGATTAGAAGCCCAGGGTCCCCACTATCCCCGATTTCCAAGACTGTCCTAATCCTTTCAGCAGAGCTCCCATTTTTCTACACTCCTTTCCTTGAGCACTCCTCTTCAAAAGCTACTATATCAGGAGAGTCTCTGACAAGCTCCTGAGTGAAAGAAAGCTGGTAAGCTCATTTGTGCTGAGGCATTTGAGACCTTGAGGCCTCTCTGTTACT
Source organism: Paguma larvata (assembly GCA_030068075.1). Taxonomy (NCBI): domain Eukaryota; kingdom Metazoa; phylum Chordata; class Mammalia; order Carnivora; family Viverridae; genus Paguma; species Paguma larvata. The sequence goes on from CM057836.1 coordinate 32,998,280, forward strand.
CATCAAGGAGTCTCTGTGATTAAACGGGGACACATGGAGACACCTTGAAATCCTCTTCCCAGGTCTACTCCCAACCTATGATGACCCCAATCATGCCAAGCCTCAGCCCTGGGTAAACCCAATCATCCATTTTATCTACTCCTGTTCCCAAGCTACTGAAAATTACAAAAGCCAGCTGATCAGCTCCCATTATTAATCTACGTTATTCCACCTCAGTTGCTCACTAATCCTTTTATTCATCCTTATTAACTGTCTATCCTGCTCCATATGGTGGTAATTCCAATCTATTTTACTCTTTTATAATCTTAAAATACCCCAGACCCTTCTTTTTTTTTTTTGATGTTTATTTATTTTTGAGAGACGGAGACAGAGAGTGCAAGTGAGGGAGGGGCAGAGAGAGGGAGACAGAAAATCCCAAGCAGGCTCCCTGCCGTCAGCCCAGAGCCCAATGTGGGACTTGAACCCACAAATTATGAGATCACCACCTGAGCTGAAACCAAGAGTCAGATGTTTAACCAACTTAGGCACCCAAACATCCTACCCAGACCCTTCTTTCTGAGACTCCTACTTCACCAAAAAATTTAAGGTTCTCTCCTTCACCTCCCCTTTCCTTCACCTCAAAGTAACTTCAGTGCTTCAGTGCTTCACCTGCCCCTCTGGCCTCTTCAGTCTGCAAAGTAAAGATCTCAATCTGTCTCCAGTCCTAATGGCGATCACAGGACTTTGGTCCTGCTAGATTCTGTCATATTAATCGGCCCATCTCCCTCTCTCAAATGTTCACTAGCTCCCATGATGCCTCAGGGTAAGATGCCTCTTCCATGTGTCCTCAGCCCTGTCCCCACATCAGGCAACTCTCCTTCCACCCATCCACATCACACACACACACATCCCATTCACCACCCACGGTTCTCCATCACTCACTCACCTCTCAACTGCCCAGAATCAAGATTCTATGTCAAAAACTTCACCAAAAATGCTTTCTCCAATATCCCTGGTATCTTTGTAATTGGAAATCCTATGGCCTCATCTCAGTCCTCCTCCTACGTGACCCCTCCACAACATTTAATGTAGCTATCCTCTCCTGAAACTCTTTTTCCTTTGTGCTCTCTCCTCCTATGGATCCTCCTCATCTCCACTGCCCATGCGCCTTTCTCCCCCTAGCCCTCAAATGTGAATATTGCAGACATCCTCCACACATCTCTTCTCTCTTCCACACAGGCCACTCTCTGTGCAATCATACCTACTCCCTTGGGTCTAGCTAGTATCACATCAACACAAAAGACTCAAACCTTCTCCACTAGTGCAGACCTCACTTCTTTTTTTTTAATTTTTTTAATCTTTATATTTGAGAGAGAGAGAGAGAGAGTGCAAGTAGTGGAGGAACAGAGAGAGAGGGAGACAGAGAATCCGAAGCAGGCTCCAGGCTCCAAGCTGTCAGCAAAGAGCCCGACACGGGGCTTGAACTCATGAACCGTGAGTTCATGACCTGAGCTGAAGTCGGATGCTTAACCAACTGAGCCACCCAGGAGCCCCTAGACCTCACTTCTGAATCTTAATTCCTTCTGAGATCTCCAGCTTGCTACCAAACATGACTCTCAAATCACCTGCCTTCGTTGACAGCTCACCAATTCTACATCCATTTTAGAACAGAACTCACCACTTTTTCCACTAGACCCCAAGCAATCTCCACCTGTGTTTCCTCTTCCTACCTTCCCTTTAATTATTTTCTCTTCTTGCTCTGTTTCTATAATTAGGTTCTTCCTTAGTTTACCTGCATAGAACTCCAATTCCCCAAATGACTGAAAGTCATCCAGTCACCAAGTCTGTTGATTGTTTTCCATTTCCATTGGCACCATCTTTATAATTCTGTTGCTGATGATGCATCTTAAATCTCTCACCTCCCCAAATGATGTATATGACTCAGCAGTAACAGACCGGAAGCGATGGCCATAAGGACTGAGATCAATCCACTAGAGAACTATAGTGAATACAGGGAGCTTGAGTGGAGCCAAGATCAGGTTCATGATGGCTGCCACACCACAGAGAGAGGACCCCTGTGTGTCTGGTTACAGAGGGAGAGACCAGTGGTAGGGATCGCAAGTCACAAACAAATACACTCTTCAGTTATTGCCCCCAGTTACTGGGGCCTGCAAGAATAGAGGTTACATTTATGGACACTGAGAAATGCCTTGTCCAAAAAAAGAAGGGCCTCTATGCTTTCAGGCAGAACCACCAGGAGAGAGAACATTTCTGCAAAGCATTATGAGGTTTCCCATAAAACACAACTGTCTTGGTTAGCTTGCCAGGGCCATAACTAAGGAAGTAGACACAGTATGCCGAGGGACCCTTCTCTTTGAAAATCAAAGCTGCCTTCCCTCTTCCCCACCCTGTTGGACAAAAGCATCCCTGACTTAGTCTTGCCAAGGTGGAACCAGCTTACCATGGCACTCTGATGCAGGACAGAGTGCAGAAGAGATATTTGCTCCGGTCACCTTCAGCTGCTTCTAAGGTTCCTGTGATTTATCAAAACATCAAGCAAGACTGGGACATGGTTCTAAGCAAAGCATGTTTCCCCTACTGGCAATGAACCTGTGAAGCAGATGGGAAAGGGCAGCGACCATCAAACGGCCGCCAGCCAAGCAAGGCCAGCTTTGCTAACCAACAATTCAGACACATTTGTCATTCCTGCCTTCTGCATCGGGCGCTGCATCTTAAAAACAGGAGTCCTGTTTCAGCAAGCCTATGTAGAAATATGCAGCCCATTTCCACTTCTTTCCATGCCATATGTGTCAGTTTTCTCACAGTTTCCTGGTGATTTATAGTGATTGCAGGCAGTGAAGAGTCAGCAATGATTAACTGAAGGAGACACCTCTAAGTCACAGATCAATTCACTTCCTTCTTCAGCAATCTGAAGAAGGAATCTCATTTCTTTGTGGTTATTTCAGTACCTTTGCATCTTGGTAATAAATGAGGTTTTCAGAGCTCATCTCTCTGTCTGACAGTTTAAATCTTGACAGTTGGTAGGGGAGAAGGACAGAAGAGAAATTTTGTAAAGGGCATCTCCTACCAGGCCACATACCCCAGAGAGCCTCACTCTCCACCTTTTAAAGACCCATCTCATTTTATGGACCATCAAAGACTGTATAGTAGCTCTCAAGTGGTAGACAGAGATATAGGTTCAAGACGACACATTTCATCACTTATAGAATAACTTCTTGAGAAGGAGTTCTCAACCCTGAAGTCAACACCCATCAAAGTATTCTTTGCAGCTGAGGAAGAGAATGATCTGAATTTTAAAAATGCTATCAGTCGACTGAGTCATTTTTCAGTCTCTTCTGCCAGTCCTGTGGAGCAAGTACTAGCAAACCAGACTAATTCAGCTGGATCTTCTTTCACTGCCACAACAGTGCAGTTAGCAATAAAGTGATCAAAAAAGCAGGTCAGCAGATCAAGTGGGAGAGGAAGGAGGAAAGAGGCAAATGAAGACTGTCCTCATTAATTAGTCCATGAATATCGCAGAGCTGAGCGCAGGGCCATGCCCAAACTGCTGAAAAAGAAGGACACTAGAAACCAACAACTTTGACCATTTAACATGTGTCTCTTCATCACTGGACTCACTCCACACCAAAGTGAAACTGTTCTGTTCTCTTTAAATACCTTTAGAACTTTATATCCTAGCCTGAATTGAGATGAGCTTGTGTGTGTGTATGTGTGTGGGGGGTGGCTGTTTGTGCCGAAGAGTACCTCCAGTTAAGATGTAGAAAAAAATACAAGTTGAATGCTGAAAACCTGTAGGAAAATTAAATCACAAGGGTTGTTTTTCTAGTGCCTGTCTTGCTTGGTTTTGTTTTAATGTTAGATTCTACTAAAATGTTTTGTTAAAAAAATTTGTAACTTCAATCTCATTGCTAACAGTTCAGTCTCTGATGAGACATAATAAAATGCTTCCACTCATGTTTTGTTGGCCAAAGCAAGTCACATGGCCATGCCTGACTTCTAGGGAGTCAGAAAGAATCCTGCCATTATTCACATCGAAGAAGTCACCAACCCATGTAGATTCTACTTCCAAGGATCTCTCAAATCATTCCCTTCCTAGCCATTGCTACTGCGAGTTGAGCACTGAGGTCTCTGTGCTTCTCATCTGCACTATACCATTTTCTGCCACTGGTCTGTCCTCTCTTTAATCCATTCTGCAAGCAGAGGCCAGAGGTCACTTTTGAAAGCACAATCTGTGCCCCCAGCAGAGTACTGTAGATTTCAGAAGGTCAGCATTCAAAACCCTTAGAATGACATGAAGACTCTAGATGTGGCTACTCCCCACATTCCTGGCCTCATCTCTATCCCTCCCTCACATTCACTTTGCTGAACCCCTTACAATGCTGTCTCTTTTCAAAGTTTACACTTCTGTTCCTGGCCCATGTGACTCCTTTGGGCTGAGATACCTTTCCACCACTTCTCTTACCAGATAATTAAATCAAGCCTTACAAAAATCAAGTCAAGAAATTTCTACTCCAGGCGACCTTCCCTAACTGCCCTCTACCCCAAGTCTGACTTCCCTGCATTGATGCCCCAGAGCACCATGTGCATCCTTTATCCCAAGCACTCTCCATAGTGTGTGTAGTCTTCATTTTACTTACCTAGTTCTTACACATGACTTTTAGCCTCTTGAAGTCAGGAAACGATATTTAGCATTGTGCCAGATATGTATTAGGCATTCCCTAAATGCCAGCTGAGTGAATGCATCTGTAAAGATAGGCCAGGCTTTGCACTAGGTACTGAAGTCTCAAAGGTGAATCATATATACTATGCACAGGGACATACACACCATCAATGGGACTGTTTCTGGAAGAAAGAGCCAAACTAGCAGAGTCAAACCAGCGGGAGCTAAAAACTGGAGAAAGAGGAAAAGGACAGTTTCCTACCAACTTTCAATTTCCATTCCTTCCCAAGCCCCAGGCACAGTAGCCCTTCCTTTGTAATAAATGATGGTTTTTTTCCTTTTCCTTTTTCTTTTCTCTCTACTAAAATCCCTTGTCCTCTCTCCTGCCCTAAGAATCCTGGGATGCCTCTAGAATAAATGCAAAAATCTAATTTAGGTTATCCCTTCCAGATTACACATTTATGCCTTAAAATACTTTATCACAGTGAGCAACAAGTTACTTCTAGAAGAAATTCAGGTCCACGGCTAGGGATTAGTGTCAGAATTAAGGACCAGAGTGAAGAGGAAAAACAAACAAACAAACAAACAAACAGAGAATTTTGATCTACTTCTTAAGTCACAGATACAAGTAAGTGGTTTCCTTTTCGGGCACATGGACCAGCTCTAGTGAGGAAGTACCATTCAACGGTACTGACCTACAGGTAGCATGTAACTTCTCTGCCATCGGCACTGAAGAGCGCCACATACAATGAGGAATAATGGACCGTGCCTTCTTTTCCCCAAGCTTCCAGTCTCCCCGCATCTTTGGTCTGACTCCACTAACAAACTCCTCAGGAAAGAAAATAACTGGCTTATTCACTAAGAATTTTTGTGTTAAGTATAAAAGAAAAAATGAAAATAGAATCCCATTTTTGTACTGGTTCCAAGAGATAAATATAACAACCACACATGGTACTTCCTAGGCTGCATGCATTATAATATCACAAAATAAACAAGGAGGCAAGACAGGTTACCCAATTTCCTAATTTCTCAATTTATCTGTAAAATGTATATGACAATAGCACCTACTTTACAACAGGGTGTCTCAACTTCGACATTATCAACATTTGGGCCTGGATAATTCTGTTGTGGAGAGCTGTCCTGGGCATTGCAGGATGTTAGCAGCATCCCTGGCATCCAACCACTTGATTCTAGTAGCACTTCCCGCCCCCTCAGTTATGACAATCAAAATGTCTCCCAGATATTATCAAATGTTCCCTGGGGTGCCAAATCATCCTTGGTTAAGCAACAAGGGCAGAAGAAACAAATCAATACACATCAAATGCTTAGACCTATTCCTGGCACATAGCAAATGCTCTACAACTTGACCCAAAGGATAACAGAGTCTGAAGAATAGAGAGACAGTTTGTCCTGTAACAGAGGACTTCACTATTCTTATAGAGCTCCTAATGAAGGTACACATTTCTGAATCACCCTCCATCCATCAAAGGCCTTGGTAGCAGAATCCAGGTGGCACTGGCCACCTGACAGACTTCTAAATACTGCATTATTATCTCTCCCTCTCCCCTCCTGAATGATACAACCCATTTGTTGAAAATAGTGTTTATTATCCCCCTTGATACTTGAATGCCTGCTCAGCCAAAGACATTGTACACTATAGAGAATATTTTTATTGGATTTTACAAACAATAAATATAACCCATCTGGTCTCACTGTTTTTATCTTTGTTTAAAGGCCTTTTTGTTAGATATTAAAAAATTCAGTCTCCCTACTGCAGAAGGCAATGTTACCGCATCCCAGTGACTCTTTGGTGCCCGACGGCTGTCCTGGTGCTCAGAAGTAACCAAAGCAGCCATTCACTGGCAGACAACTCTCGCTGATTGACAGAGTTTATCCTATCCCAGGCCTAAGACCCCTTTCTGTAACTTCTCTGCACATTGTTTAGTCAAGTACAAATTGTGCAGCTGCTGTGTTCAAATGCCATGGCCCTTAAGCCACAGACAAGACCAACTCCCTTTCGTAACAGACAGATGAAAATAATGACAATCCTCAGCTTGGCCCTCTTTTCCCTGACTAAAGATATGCAGCTCAGTTCATGATTCCTCACAGACAATGGTGTCCTGGCCCCTAACCATCATCTCCCTTCTGGAGATGCACTTTAATTTGTCAGTGGGCTCTCAAAATAAGATGTCCAGACTGCACACCACACCCCAGGGACAATATGACCAGCAAAGAACCCAGCAGGACTGTAACATCACTGATCTACACCCAGTCAACCTGCAATACAATCCAAGATGGTCATCTCTGTTCACAGGCAAGGCTTCCCAGACCCTTTCTCTTTAAGGCAAAGTAAGACTTAGGTCTTTTTCATGCAAATTCCCTCCCGGCAAGTCTACCCCCATCCTATATACTCGAGGTCATATTTTGAACCAAAAATTAATATTTTCTATTTATCTCTACTATATTTAATATTGTCTGGTTTTTTTAATGTTTATTCACTTTTGAGAAAGAGAGAGAGACAGAGCATGAGTGGAGGAGGGACTCAGAGGGAGACACAGAATCCGAAGAAGACTTTGGGCTCTGAACTCCCAGCACAGATCCTGATGCAGGGTCCAAACTCACAAACCATGAGATCATGACCTGAGCCGAAGTTGGATACTTAACCAACTGAGCCACCCAGGCACCCCTAATCTTGTTGTCTTGAGAAGGAGACAGAATGCCAAGATAACTTGGAATGTTCATCCTATAAACCATGATTTCGACTACTTCTTCCTCCTCCAACTTTTCTCAGCAGCTGACTGAATAAACTAAACCAGAAGTAGGCAAACTATAGCCCATGGGCCAAATCCAACCCACCACTTGCTTTATAAATAAAGTTTTATTGGAACACAGCCACAATCATTTATTTACATATTGTCTATGGCTGCTTTTCCACTATGACATCAAAGTGAGTAGTTGCAACAGAAACCACATAGTCTAAAAACCAAAACTTTTACCATCTGGCCCTTTACAGAAAATGTCTACTGATCCCCCAAACTAAAGCCTTGAAATGTATATGTATATATATAATATAATCAAGTTAAAGACAGGATGCTATGGGCCTATGGTTTACAATCATTACAAATGATTAATCAGCACATTTAGGAACAGTGGTTCACACAGTTTTGAATACATGTAAAAATACAGTCATTCCTAGGGTCTGTGTAGAATTCAAGATACATTCTGCTCTTGGCATTGCTTGATCCTAATAATCCCATCAAAGTAAGAATGGGATTAATTAATTAACTGTTGATTAACTAAATCAAAACCTGTTCTGCTCTGATATAGACAGATGAAGGAAAAGAATGAGAGCCAGAACAAGTAAATTCTAAAGGAAAGACAGGAGGTTGGGGAGAAAATTTATTGTAAGACGTAGCCAGAGGCACAAGAGGGGCCTCTGCAAAGATAGATTTGTTCTAATTGTGGCTAATGCTTCCCACCAAGCTGGACTGCTTTGTTAGGGTTTGACGTTGCTCCAGAGGCACATAACTTAGAAAATTACCATGGTCCCTGCCTGAGACTTCTATCAGATGGGCTCCCTCACAGTTGTGCCCATAGACAGGTGATTACTTACTAAATCCCAACACTGTATTGGAATCCAACATCTTGCATGATGGCAAATTCTCAAAGCCTTAAATCTAGGCAACTCAAAGCCATCTGTCTTCTTTTATACTCTGTTCCCCTTTCTCTTTCCAACTAATAGTCCCCACTGCAGTTTCCTAGAGCCAGAGCATGGCAGTCTAGACTGTGCAAGGTAGGCCTGACTGCTCAGAGAAAATAAAAACAATATTTGCATTTGAAAACACATATACACTAAAAAAAAAAAAAATACCCAACTGCTAACAAATGTTAAGCCCAATGCACTGAACCTGAAATGATCTCAGAGTGGGTCACCTACCAGGGAGGGAGAGAGTATTATTACCAAGGCTAAGGTCATTAGCTCTGGTATCTGGTAGGCCTGGAATGGAATCTTGACCTGTTGCTTGAGGCTTCCAAGCCTCAAATTCATATGCAAAAGGGAGATAATACCAACGCTTCCTCACAGGGTTAGTGTAAGAGTAAATGACATAATGCAGGCACCTGGGTGGCTCAAATGGTTAATCATCCGACTTCAGCTCAGGTCATGATTTCACAGTTCATGGGCTTGAGTCCCATATCTGAGCTGTCAGCACAGAGCCTGGAGCCTACTTCAGATTCTGTATCTCCTTCTCTCTGCCCTCTCCCACTCATGCTCAAAAATAAATAAACATTTTTTTAAAAAGAATAAATGATATAATGCGTATAAAGGACATCATACCTGGGACAAAGTAAGCATTCAGAAAATATTCATTCTAACTTTATCATTATCTTCATGTTTATATTAACAAGCACACAGGAAATATCTGAATATCCAATGATCTAAAGATAATGCCCAGAGTATCCCTCTTTGAGCGACAGCACTGAAATCACATGCCCCCCTTAAATGAGAACACAAAGGCATACAAGCTTTTAGATTTTCCCAAGGCAACAAAAGAAGCAGTGATGCAAATGTGGAAAGAATGTTTTCAGTCCACTGCCTATTAGAGATACTCTCATAAAAGAAGTGATTATGTTCTTAAACAAGTAATTGCCTTTGTTTTATTATTTTTCCAAATAAAAACTCAACCATGTCAAACCTAATAGCCAGCTACCCAGGAAACCCCAAGTCCTCCAGCCTTACTGTGCAACCCTTACCTGTAATACTTGTATCAAGTAAAACACAGGTTCAACTACTTTTAAATTTTTTTTTAACGTTTATTTATTTTTGAGAGACATAGAGACAGAGTATGAGCAGGGGAAGGGCAGAGAGAGAAGGAGATACAGAATCTGAAGCAGGCTCCAGGCTCTGAGCCATCAGCACAGAGCCCGACGCGGGGCTCGAACCCACAGACCGTGAGATCATGACCTGAGCCAAAGTCAGACGCTTAACCAACTGAGCCACCTAGGTGCCCCCAACTACTTTTAAGAAAGAGAGAGAAAGAGACAAAAACACTATGGCTCTAACAAGACAGAAGTTTCCTCCACTCCTACAGTAACAGTCCAGACAGGACACAACATCAGATGGCTCTGCTCCACAAGAGCATCTGGGAACCCGAGCTCCTTCTGGGAACCCGGGCTCCTTCTGCTTTGTTGTTGTGCAATCTCCTGTGGTTCTCTGGACCGGCAGCATCACACGAGAACTTGTTAAAAATGCAGTCTCATGCCCAACCCCATGTCTACTAAATCAGAAACTCCATGGTAAGGCTCTGCAATCTGTGCTTGACAAGCCTTCTGGGAGCTGTCCTTATCTTTGAGGTCAAACTGGACTTACTGCTACTTCCGTGTTCTCGACTATGGAAAGGAGGGAAAGAGGAGATAAGGGGCAAGTCATTCCCCATCAAGAAAATAAAATGGAAATTACTCATATTGCACATTGCGTTTACCTTCCACCGACAAGAGGCGTGGTCAAAAGGACACATCTAGCTGCCAAGCAAACGTAGTCTCTAGCAAGGTAGTCATGTGCCTTGGTGAAACCAGGGGAGTCCTAGATGAAAAGCAAGAATAGATGTTGGTGGACAATTAGAAGTCACTGCCACGCTAACAGAGGAAATGGCTAGAGCCTCCCAGTCCCATGCAACAGAAAGCCCAACATCCCATCTGAACTCAGACAGGCTGCATTTTCTTCCTCCAGCTTCGACTTCTTCCATCCACTAAATAACAATCTTAAGTCAAGTCAGTCCTCTTAAGGCTATCCTCTCTTCTCTTCATCCCCCTGATCACCCCAGTCTCTTTCTTTCAGTTCCCCAAAAACCCTCACACAAGAGCAGCTAATGTGGAACATAACCGTGGGTGTGGGGCACACTAATGCCCAGTGGATACCTTAAAATCAAAGATATCCCTATTCTAAAGATCCCGTCAATCATTCCCACCAGGACCTCTCCCCGGTCAACTTTTTGCCTTTCTCCATCTCCGAGTCCCTCATCACTTCATTTCTTGGCTAGGCTAACTATGAGACTCTAAAACTGCTTCCAGATTCTTAGAGAAATTCTGTTCTCTGTTGGTCCAACTCAGCCAACAGGGGCAGGAAAACAGAGCAAGCAGAACATCCCCTCATACCTAAAGGAGCTCACAATGAAGTGTTCTAAACAAAGGCAAATTTCGGACAGGAATTCTACTATCAGGTTGAAACAATACATTTTTTCCACCCCCGGTGTGTGTCATGATGCCACCATGCACAGCAGTTCATCTCTGAAACAGTGTTTTCCCAGCAGTGATGCTGTTAGCTCACCAGATAAATTTAACTGAACCCAATCAAAAGGACGTAGGAGAAGGAAGTATGCAGTAGGTAGCATTGTTTCACGTGTTTATTTTTCATTTTTAAAAATGGGCTCAAGGGGCACTTGGGTGGCTCAGTCAGTCATCCAACTTCAGCTCAGGTCATGATCTTACAGCTTGTGGGTTTGAGCCCCGTGTCAGGCTTTTGCTGACAGCTCGGAGCCTAGAGCCTGCTTCAGATTCTGTGTCTCCCTCTCTCTGCCCCTCCCCTGCTCATGCTCGCGCTCACACATGCGCTTGCTCTCTCTCTCAAAAAATAAACATTTAAATAAATAAATAAATAAATAAATAAATAAATAAAGGGCTAAATTCTACTCTGAAATGGCAAAGATTTACTAAAACATTCTTTCTAGACAAGCGTTTCCTCCCATGCTATCAACAGGCTATTTCGCTTAATTGCCAGAGAGAAAAATGTTTAGTTAATTAAAATCTTTACATAAAAGAAGTATTGGGGTAAAAAGTTGAAACAGTACAAATAAGTACAAAAGATGTATCTCCCTCCCTACTATGTTTCTCCTCAAAGGTCACTTTGTTAACAACTGCCATGTGCACCCTTCCAGGAAACTAATGTGCGTTTTACAATGATGCTTATGGCTAAGCAGTCATTGGATGTCTACTCTGTACCAGGTATGGAACTAAGCATTCTACACGTAAGCTCACGCCAGCCTTATGAGCAGCCCCCATTTTACAGGTGAGGAAACTGACGCATAGGGAGAGACTTGGGCAACTTAGCCAGGGTTACACATCAGGTAATGAGGTGAGAATCGGCTCAGGCAGGTAGACTCCAGAGTCTGGGCTATAAAGCAGCATGCTTAGAGGGAGCATCTCTACCCCATGGACCACGAATTTTCAAAGGAAAGCCATCGAGACACTCATTCCTGGAACCCCAATGTAGCTGCTCAAGAGATGTTCCCTCTCACAGCTGTGCATAGTGTTTTCAGATTATTCTCCACACAAACTGTATTTTTAAAATAAAATTGCAAAATAGACAGAACCTTGTGGGAAAAGGGATCAGACCCAACACCTAGCCAAGAAATGGGGATGGGTGCCCCCTCCCCTCCCTTTCCCTGCGTCCTCTCTCCTAAGGATTGCCGATGTGAGTATTTCCAGGATTACAGGTGAAAGAGGGAGGAGCCAGAGGGGTTTTCTTCCAGCCCGGAAGTAAAGGCAGGGGAGGCATCTTCCAGGTGGTTCCATCTGGAAAGAAGGTTGCTCCACAGGGGGCAGCATGACCCGCAAGTCTCAGAAAGGGCCTTGGGATTGAACCGTGTCAAGAAAAACTGCGCCACACGGAGAAACTGGCAAAGACTTTATTCAAAACTCTCTCAATAGTGGGGAGACACTGAACAAAAGGCAAGGTGGAAAAGCTGTGAAATGCTGGAGTGAGCTGGTGGAAAAAGATTAGAAGACATTAGGAGAGAGGCTGGCCAATGTCAGTAGGCCATGTGTGTTTGCTAATTGGTGCTTCTGGAAGTCAGACTCCTGACTGACCAAAGAGAATGGGAGATGGGGTGCTAGCTTTCCTGATGACTGTATTTCAAAGGGATGGCTCCCAGATCCCAGAGGAAGACACTCCTGGGTTTAAAACTGGCAAGAGCCAAGGAGAAGATTGACATCTCAAAGGAGCAGAGAAAGAATTAATAATTGAAGTTCTTCTAAAGTAAGTGCTCTAAGGACAAGGAGGTCAGAGGCCCGGAGTCGGGAAGGAGCCCTGTTGTAGGATTCACGAGCTGGACCAAGCTGAAGGCCAGCTAGGTCAGTGGGCTGCTTCTAAGTGACAGGGTCCTTGGCACACTTGACAGACAGGCCCCGAAGTCTAGATCTGCAGCAGGCTGCCTTCGTCCCGCTGCAGCAATTCAAAACTGGGGCACTTGGGTGTCTCAGTTGGTTAAGCGGCCGACTTCGGCTCAGGTCATGATCTCACGGTCTGTGGGTTCAAGCCCCGCGTCGGGCTCTGTGCTGATGGCTCAGAGCCTGGAGCCTGCTTCGGATTCTGTGTCTCCCTCTCTCTCTCTGCCCTTCCCCTGTTCATACTCTGTCTCTGTGTCTCTCAAAAATAAATAAACATTAAAAAAAAAAATTTTTTTTTAAAAACTGATTGCTCCTCATTGTGAAAATAGCCCCTGTGTTTGGAGAGTGACTTTTTCCCCCTTCAGCTTGGGCTTTCTTCCCTCTCCTTTGGCATCTAAACTGTTAGGAATTTGAAAACCATTTCATTTAAAGAGAATTGAATAGTGAAGCCTTCTTAATCAGTTCTCAGCACTGCACCAACATAGCTGACTTTGCATTTTTTTAAATCTGCCCAGCTCCCTGCCGAGGCAAGATAGCAACCATTTAAACACGGCTGTCGCTAGCAGGCTTTTTTTTTTTTTCCTACTTAATTCTGGGCAGCTTTTACCTGAGTGGCTCAGGTACAGTTCTACTCAGAGACAAGCCTCTCCAATGGGAGGCTGTTGGCAAGGAAGACGCTGAAACACTGTCAATAGCAATTCATGCAGAAAAGAGAAGAAATTCTATTTAAATAGAATTACTAGTAGCACAGCCCATAACCTTGACTGTAGACTGTGCCTGTGTCTAACTTTGGAAAAGAAAAATAAGTCACTCATTTAAGCTCCTTGAAGGGAGACTTTGTCAAAACTTATTTCCCATCCCTTCTGCCGGGATGTAAAGGAGTTCTTCCCTAGCTCCACTAAGCCGTCAAATCGTCTATTTCCTTTTCATTACGAAGCTTGGCATTTACATCATGACAGGAGACATATTTAAAACCCAAAGCCCCAGCTGCTTCCCTCCTCCACCTGCCTGGGAGCGGGAGAAAACCTGTCAGCAGTGGTCATTCTGGTTTATCCCACGACAAGCTAAGTACAGGATCAACAGTAAGAGGGCTGCTTTGAAGAGTGACTGAAAGACTGTGCTCTGAGGTCTGTTTCTTCTTCCTTTCTCCTTAACTGGAAAATTGATCCCTCTGTATCTCAGAAAGCACCACCCAGGTGTCATAAAAACATGGCCCCAGGGAGTCCCTAAGATAATCCCCCTCGAGTGTGTTCCAGGTCCCCACCCTAGGAACCCCTGTTAGATTCTCTGGTCACTTCAGGCAGGATATGAACCAAGTGGAGAGATGGTTCCCATCTCGCGGACAGCAGCAGAGCAAAAAGCCAACAATGCAGGCTGTGATCTCTCCAACGCAGGTTATATAGCCCCTCTCTCCTCCTGAGGAAAACCACACAGTGGCCACAACTGAGATCCATACCTACAGTGAAAGCAAGAAAAGAGCTATCTCTCAGGGAGCAGCACAGACCCAGACAGAGATGACGGAGGATCTGGTCCGATTAAATGGAGCTTGGTCTGGGGACAGCACAAATCCGTCAACCTGCAAAGCCTCTGGCCTGCCCTTAAGAACTGTGCTGCCAGCCATCTAGCTTCCTCTAAAGCCAGCTTTGTATTCAGGAAACAGTTTTCTTAACTGTAATAGGAAAGCTGTTACTCTGGGTTTTGTTTGGTTTAAAAATGTTTTTAAGGTCATGTTGTTTTTATAAAACACCATTCAACTACTGTTCATGTGTACCTGGACAATCAAGCTTCAGAGACTTCAAGACCTTATTTCCAAATATTTTTAAATACATGTCTGAAAGTATTTTCTGAAAATGGCCAAATGAAATACAAGGACTGTTATGGAAAACTGAGAGTGTGGCATTTGAAAAAGGGTCAGAACCCTTTCCCCAAGGGCAGTGCCTGAAGCCCCAAGCTTTAGCGAACAATGCAGCCTACCTCCTCACTGACGCCTTTACAGATCCACAATCCACACCATTACAATAATAACCAACTGAAATGGAAGACACTTAGCCTGGAAACCCAGGAGAGTGGAGAGAGTGGTTTCAATTCACACTGAATTGAGCTTTCTGGAAAACAATGCAAAAAGAAAAGCATTGTGAGTTTCATGGCTTATTTATCTTCTCACTAGTATAAGCTCTAATGGGGTCCGAACTCCCCTTTCAGGCTTTACAGGTAAAGAAACTTGGGGATAGGAGCGCCTGGGTGGCTCAGTTGGTTGAGCGTCCGACTTCGGCTCAGGTCATGATCTGCGGTCTGTAGGTTCGAGCCCCGCGTCGGGCTCTGTGCTGCCAGCTCAGAGCCTGGAGCCTGCTTCGGGTTCTGTGTCTCCCTCTCTATCTCTGTCCCTCCCCAGCTAGTGCTCTGTCTCTCTCTCACAAAAAAAAAAAAAAAAAGAAAGAAAGAAAGAAAAGAAACTTGGGGATAGAGGACATAAGACTTTTGCACAAGTTTACCGAGCTGAGATGCATTTGAACTTGAACCCCCGGTCAGTTGAGCCTTTCTGAGTTCCCGTGCCACTTCGCACACGGGTGTTTCCCTCCTGCCCTCAAATACAGCTCGCCCCTGAACCTGGAGAGCAGCAAGGCACAGGGTGGCCAGGCAGGGCTTGGGCAATGGCGCTATGTGTACTTACAGGTCTCTGGGTCATTAAGCTGGAGTTTGCATGTGCTTATGCGTATACACACGTATTCACATCTTTCAAAGGTTCCTCAGAGGCACAGGATGGAGAAAACTGTGCTCTTCCACTAATCAGTTGAGTGAACTTGGCAAAGATTGATAGGAAAGGAAACTAACACTTACGGCCAGGCCAGCTGAGCTAGGAGCATTTGCATGTATTCATTCTACTTAGCGCACCTGAACAGCTGGGGAAATGAGGCTGAGGTAAGCGCGAAATAATGGGGTCTGTGGAACTCCAAACCATAGCTTTTTCCAGAAAACACTATTGGCTCCAAACCCTATACTGTGTCTTTCTTCATTTATAAAATGAGGAGATTGTGGATGTTTATTAAGAAGCACGTACATGTACATATACATGTGTGTATATGTGCAGAGGAAGGACCTTAAAGAAATACCCCAAAAGGTTAACAAGTTTTCTCTAGGAGTGGGGAACGAACATAGCAGAGCAAAAGTGACCAGATGGAGAAAAGGGCCGTATATAAAACCTGAATCTTTTACAATTAAAATGTATTTATGTGGGGCCCCTGGTGGCTCAGTCGGTTGAGTCTCCAGCTCTTGATTTCCGCTCAAGTCACGATCTCAAGGTTCATGAGATTATGCCCTTCATCGGTGTCAGTGCAGAGCCTGCTTGGAATTCTTTCTCTCTCCCTCTCTCTCTGCCTCTCCCCTGCTCACGTGCATGCACTCTCTCTCTCCCCCAAAATAAATTAAAAAATAAATAAATGTAAAACACAAAATGTATTTATCATTTGTGCAATTAAAATAAAGTAAAACAAAGTAAAATAAAATAAAAAATAAAATGGATTGAACCAGACAATTCCAGAAGTCCCTTCCAGCTATAGCACTGTGTATTCTCACTGAGCAGCAGGTTCTGCAACCTCCTGCAGACCCGCTTCACCTAAAAATGTAGGGCCATTTTTACAAACAGTGTGGAGCAACTGTGCCATCCAGCGGTCACATCAAAAATTACAAAGTACCTTTCCTTTAACAGGAATTCAGCACTAGCCAAGTTAAGTGTTCGGCATTCAACCTTTAGAAAAAACGATCGTTTCTTTTCTTTTCTTTTTTTTTTTTAGCAATGATAAGTAATTAAGTTAATTGGATAAAAGTAATTTTATCTATGATAAAATTTCTCATTATTCCACCAAGCCAACTAGTGCTGTGTTCTCTATTATCCCCAAGCTGACATTTTCACTTTCAGATTCACAGATTCACACAATGTCACAGCCAGAAAGAACCGCAGGCATCCATTGAACCTGCCTGTATCATTTTACAAATCTGTCCGTGGGATGAGGACCCCTGTTTTCATCAACAACGGTGCCATTCATCCTCAAGTCGGCTACTGAAGGAGTGAATACTGGGAGGAAACCTCCTACCTCAAAATGTCCCACCTACAGGCTCTGAAATTGCTGCCCGGCACTGGATTAAGAGGCAAATCAAACCAAGCTGCATTTGAGGTCATAATCTCCAAGCGCATCCTTGGATTCATACTAGGTCAACATGAGGTAAAGACAGAAGGTAGATAAGGATAAATATACACATTAATTTTCCAATAGGTTATCTGGGAGGGAAAAATGTGATTTCTAGAAAATTCCAAATAAGTTTACAAAGTCACCAAATGATTGGCTTGTCCGGGACCCCCATGAGAGCGTCCTATCAGATCTGCTGCAGCGTGCATTGCCTGTACTTGTGGGAGAAGTAGCAGAGCACTGCGTAGTTATCTTACATGCAAACACACACACTCCTACAAACACAAACACTGATGCACACATTCACACCTGTGACAGTAGCTGTGAGCGAATCACGGAGGGCAAATCACGAAGCCTCAGTTCAACCACCTGTGAAATGAAAAGCAGTATCACCAATTCCACAGAGCCATTTTAAGAATTAAGTGAAACCATTTAAATGCATTTAATTTCATTAAATGAGATGCATTTAAAGTGCTTGGCACAGTGCCCAGCATACAGTAAGCACTCAATAAATGAAATTAGTGGTAGTACTGCTACTATTTCATTATTGGTAAGGCAATGTTGGGCCCTGTAGGATCTTGAGTATTCTATCTGTGGCATGTCAAGCAGAGGCCAAATGACCAGCTGTCACCCAAGTTAGGTAGGAGAGTCCTTCATCAGGTAGGAGGTTGAATCTCATGGACTCCAATGTGCCTTCTAAGTCTATGTTACTGTGACTTAGTCTTTCTATGGTTTAACACATACAAAGGGTGAGCAAGCTCTTGAGTCTTCCAACGCCACCTCACCTCAACTGTGTCCACCAAGAACGACAAACCTGCCTGTCAAAATAAAGCAAGAAAATAATGCAAGATCTAATCTTTGGACAGATATGAGGAGGGGGAACTAGATAGCTACAGCCCCTCCCTTGTTTTTTTATCACTTATTACAATGCCTAACACTTACATAATAAATACTTCTTGATGAACTCTTCCTTGGCATAACATTGCCTTTTCCTTGCCCATTTAGAACAGTGAGACTGGGCATCACATGGAGTGCCTCTCCTACCCTATATGAGGGATGTGTGATTTCAAATTGTATTTCTCATTAAAACTAAAGTCCTCTATGACTAATCAATGTTGAATTCTTTGTCACACAGAAGTTCTTAATCTTTTGCATAGTGGGATGTCTATATCAGTCAGAAAAATCTATAAATGCGCAAATAAAGTACATTGTATCACAAATGGACCGATTATACTGAAACATAGTTTCACTCATGGATCTCCAAGGTTCTGTAAATACCAAGTAAGAACCCATGAGAAGGGACCCAGTAAAGGACACACTTACCAAAGACACAGGTTGGGGTGGACATGATAACCCGTGAATTGCCTTTGGTCCCCAGCTCCCCAGTTTTGCAAACAGGTCATTATCAGCCCCATGCTCTCCTTTGATCCAGAGAAGACAACTTCCTTGAGTTAGCCACCTCTTCCCTATTTTTTTACTCTCTATTGCAGTAAAGAATGTTCACACAAGACGGCACAGAAGGTCTACATTTTTGTTTGTCTCTCTGGGCACAAGATAGAATACACAGTACTGGGGTCATTATGGTGTGATGCACAGAATAACAATTTTGAGATGAGCCAGTAAAGACTGTGAATCCCACTTCCAGCCTGGGGTAAGTCATCGAGTGCTTCTTCCTCTGAGGGATAGGAACACGGAGTGTCACAGGAATGGTATAAGTGTCTGGCACAGAGCCTGGAGAATGGTTACTGTTCCATAGAAGGTGATTCCCTTCCTCCATGCAAGCAGGTAAACAAGCAATGTGCTGGGTATTTCCCCTTTACCCTTTTGAATCTGTTCTCTACCTATCTTCCTCAACTCTTTGCTGTGGGAGGTGGACAAGTGCGGACTGCATCAGTGCATTCACCTGCCCTTGCCATTAGTTTGATCCAGATATTCAGAAGTACCAGCTGGGTACTGGAAGGAAAAAAGTAAGTAAAATCAGGTTTTAAAATCATCTATCTCCCTCCCCACCAGGTCGGCTGAGCTGGGTGCACCCATCTAACAAAGGCAGCCCTCTCTATAAAGCCACTCTCTCTGGGATCCCATTACCACTCTTGGCCTTTCTGCTCAGGCCTAGGGATAGGCTGCTGATGTGCTAGGCCCAGAATGATGCACCAGCCCTTACTGGTCTCCCTTAATCCTGCCCACACCATTAAAAATAGTCCTTTTACTAAAGTCTCCATGGTTACCCCATTGGTATGGTATCTGCTTCCTACTGGAACCCTAAGTGACATAGACAATAGCAGGCAAAATGAAGAAGCCACCTACAGTAGTCTAGAAGTGTCAGGTCATTCAGACACAATCACGCTCACACACACACACACACACACACACACACATACACACTCCAGCTTGGTATTTGCTGTATTGATGTGCCCTGGATAATACATCCTCTTCCTTGTCCTGGTAAGAATGGCCCTTTTTTATATTTAAAAAGAAAAAGAGAGAGAGAAGAAGGAAGGACGGAAGGGAGGAAGGAAGGGAGGAAGGAAGGAAGGAAGGGAGGAAGGAAGGGAGGGAGGGAGGAGTGTGGGAGGAAGAAAGAAACAAACACCTGAGGGATAAAGCAGAACTTTTCTTCATGGTTACTTACAGCAAAAGGTAAAGAGCAGAATGGAAGGTACAGAATTAAAAGCTAGATTCCTGCAATTATACCTTGTTTTTTAGATCTGACTTTGGAACCATGTCCGTAGTTCATATAATTATAAAACAAATTAAATTTTAAGCAAAGCTAAGAGTCAAAAGTAAAATTAACCAAATGGATTTAAGTATGTCTCAGCTTGATGACATAATCACACAAAAAGGAAATGCTTCAAAAAACTTTGTAATACAGTAACTTAAGGGTTTATCCCTAGTGGGATATACCTTAAGGCACTGGTTCTCAACTACTGGCAATTTTGGCTCCAGGAGACATATGCAATGTCTGGAGACATTTTTGATGATCACAACGGGCGAGAACCGATACTGGTATCTAATAAGGAATCAGAGGCCAGAAATGCTGGTAAACATTGTGTGACACACAGGACAGCTCCCCATACAAAAACTATCTGGTTCAAATATCAATACTATTGTTGAGCAGTACTGAGAAATCCCATTTAGGGCAGGGATCAGCAAACTTTTCTTAAAGGAACAAACAGTAAATATTTTAGGTTTGTGATGCATACAGTGTCTCCTGTATCCACTCGACTCTGCTGATACAGTGAGAAAGCAGCAATAGACAATATGTAAGGGAATGAGCATGGCTGTGTTCCAATAAAACTTTATTGACTAAAACAGCCTGCCAACTCATAGCTGTAATTTGCTGACCCCTAACTCCGTACAAAAAGGAACTTAAAAGACGCTCAAATTAATTTCAATAATTATATTATTTGTTATACTTTTGGTATTTGTATTTTGAGACTGTTGTGAGATAATGCAAATGAGTAATTATGTTGGAATCATTAGAAACTAGATTTTTCTATGTACAGCAACAAAGAATTATAAATAAAAATTTTTAATGTTCAAAGTGGTAGCAATATCATACACTTTGAAAAAAATCTAGTGAAATATATGCAAGATCCCTACACTGAAAACTGTAAGACATTTCTGAGAAATTTTAAAAGATCTAAATAAATGGAGAAATGTATCAGCCTCATGGAATAAAAGGATCAATATTGTTAAGATGTCCAGGTTCCTTAAATTGATAAATAAATTAAACATTATACCAAAAAATGCTAACGAGGTACATTGAAAAAATAGACACGATGATTTTAACACAAGGAAATTCAATTAATCTGTAATATTCAAATAATCTTGAAAAAGAAGAATAAAGTAGGCTTTGCACTACCTGATTTCAAGACTTACTATAAAGCTGTATTAATCAATAGTATGGTAATGAATAAGGACAAATAGATAAAATGGAACAGAAGAGGGACTCCAAAGACAGGCACCCAACATAAAACAAACTGACTTCAACAAATTGATTTTACCAAGTCAATTTAAAGGGTAAAAATGATCTTTTTTCACAAACGTTGCTGGAACAAATAGATAACTAGATAGGAAAAAATGAACATCAACTCGATCTCACCCTACACACACAAAACCAACCTAAGATGGACCAGAGATCTAAAGGCAAGGCACAGAACCCTAATATTTCTAGAAGATTTCATAGAAAAATAACTTCATGATTTCAGGGTTGGCAAAATCTTCTTGTACCATGTACAAAAATCACATGTCACAAAAGAAAGAAATTGATAGATTAGACCTCATCAAAATTAAAAATTTCTGTTCATCAAAAGATACCACTGAGAAAAAGAAGTTAAGTCACCAACTGGGAAAAACTATTTTCAGCATACATATGTAACCAACAAACAAAAACAAAAACCCAAAAAACTTGTATTTAGTATATGCAAATATCTTCTACAAATCAACAAAAAGATAAAAGATTGACTTAATATACATGGAGACACTTCTAAATGCAGAAAGACACACACACACACACACAACAGCCAATAAACACATGAAAAGGTAATCGACATCATTAGACATCAGGGAAGTGAAAATTAAAACCACAGTATCACAATATCCATTCCGACTAGAAAAATTAAAGACTGACAACACCATATGCTGGCAAGGATTTAGAGCCACCAGAACACTCCATATGTTGCTGGTCAGTGTTTAAAAGTGTACAACTACCGAGTGGGTAACTGTTGAATCTGAGTGATGAGTACATACATAATCATCAGTCTACTCTCTCCACTTTCATGTATATATGAAATAAAAAAATAATTAAAAATAAAAAACAGTGGGTCTCTGTAACCAAGGAAATGACCCCGCTTCTTAGAAAAAAGGTGTATTTTCCCCAATCCCAACAATTAACACCAATCAGTGGTAGTGTCTGTTTCAAATTCAGGCTGCAAATTAGAAACTTTTTAAAAATATCAATCCCAGGCGCCACTCTGGCCTGATTAAACCATTATCTCCAGGGATAGGACCCGAGCACAGTCGTTGTTTAAACTCTCCAGGAAATTCTAATGTTCAGTCATGATTGAAAACCACAGATAAATATAATCTTAACTGCTGGTTGCTTTGCCTGTCCTGACAAGGAATAGAATTCACCCCACATGAGATCATTTGTAGAAATGTGGGCAGGATTAAGAGAACAAATGTACCCTGCAGAAAGTTCTTAATACCCCTAGAGATGAAGGGAAAAGCAACAGGGTAGCATTACCAGAGCCCAGTGCAGGCCAGGGATGTGGGACAGCCATCGTCATGGATATGAACTGATGCCAAAGCAAGGTGAAGCATACACAGGTACACTGACCTCCCTCTCCTCCCGCTGTCCAGGCTGGCAGGGAAGCTTGGAGTGACATTCCTGGGGGGCACACAGAGCAGGCCAGAACTGGAAATATACCAAGGGGGTGGTGTCAGGCCAACAATTCCAATTCGCTGTGCCAATCTGGCCTTTCCACCCAACACCTGACTTCCCCTCCTCCTCCTTGCCCACTGGTGATGGGAGGAACAACTGATTCACTTTCTTGAACCTACCAATGAGCGAGGGGCTAGAGGCCAGTCTAGGGGGTGAACATGGGGTGGGAAAGAGATCTGCAGAAATTATACATCAGTCACAAAGAATTTAAGTCCCCAATCTACAGGAACTGTGAAATCACATGTTATCTCACCAGCAGAGAATTAGCCTCCTTCCTGGCCAGAAAGAAAGAGAGAGAGAAAGAGAGGAAGGGAGGGGAAAGGGAGGAAAGAAGGAAGGAAGGAAGGAAGGAAGGAAGGAAGGAAGGAAGGAAGGAAGGAAGGAAGGAAGGGGGAGGGGAGAGAGAAAAGGAGGGAGGGAGAAGGAAGGAGGAAGGAAGGAAGGAAGGAAGGAAGGAAGGAAGGAAGGAAGGAAGGAAGGAGGGAAGGAGGGAAGGAGGGAAGGAAGGAGGGAAGGAGGGAGGGAGAGAGAGAAGGAGGAGAGAGAGGGAAGGAGGGAGGGAGGAAGGAAGGAAGGAGGGAGGAAGGGAAGGACGGAAGGAGGGAGGCAGGAAGGAAGGAAGGAGAGAAGAGACTAGTAGGTATTGTTTTCAATGACTGTATCTGAAAATGGCATGTAAAATCTCATTTGATATAGAAAAATCTAGGGACATCATCTACACCATCCCCCCTCATTTAACAAATAAGGGAATTGAGACCAAAGAGGTGAAGTGATTTGCCCGAAGTGCAGAATCCAAGCACTGTGACTCCCAACCCAGGGTGCAACTCATTTCACCACACAGCTTCTCAAACTGTCCTCTTTGCCACCCAAAATGGACAATTAGACCCCCAGGGTAGCAAGATCACGAAAACTCCTGCCACTTATTTTACCCTTCACCTCTAGATGTGACTGCCCAGTTCTAGTTCATGGTCTACCTCAGAGGGCAGAGCTTTTTTAAAAGCTGGGAAAGGAAAAAATTGCCAACAAGCTTCTGGCCAGCTCCCTGGAGAGCACCTGATCCAGAAGGCAGGTACTGAGTGGGCCACGTGAGGTAGTGCCAAGTTCTCCCGGGGAGGCATGCATGAGGAGAAAGCAGGCTCCATCAGTTTCCTGCTAAAACTCTCGTCAGCTCCCCAAATGACTGCTGCTGGTATGCGCTTAGCCTGCAGGCTTGGGAGCTGGCATCCCAGACGCTGGCCTGGTTCTACACGTGAAGGCTCAGGCAAGGGCCCTTCCCTGGTCAACCAGGAGTCTCTGTCCTCTGCCGAGGGTGAGGCGACTGAGGTGGCAGATCCCAAGGTCCAGACCCAGGGAGGGGGCAAAAGAAGTGGCCTGTTATCCCCAGAGCAGGGCACAAGGCAAGTGTCAAGGAAGCAATGACAGAGGGCAGCCCTTCTAAGGGAAGATCAGCTTTCCTCAGTCTGGGACACTTGAGTGGAGTTCCAGCCAAGGATGAGAGGAAAGACCTGGTGTTGGCTCAGGGTTCCTTCCAGCCCAGAGAGCTACATCCTAGGAGGGCCTGCAGAGGGCAGCTCCCTCAGGTCCGCATTCCAGAATTCTCCACCACAGCCCTACCAGCTCCCTTCACAGCACAACATAATTGGGAATTCTAACTTTAATTATGTGTTTACTTGTTTATCTTCTGTGCCCCTCCCCACATGACTAAGTTCCACGAGGCCGGGGATCATTATGCCCACTCCCCAGAATAACACCTTATACTTCGTAGGCGCACAAAAAAATATGCTAGGATTGTTAGAGAAGCAGACAACCCTATGAAACATCCTTATTCTTAAAGACAGGCAGATTCCTTGCAGAAGTAAACCAACTCTCTAGCATGTATAAGCAAGATCTATCGCAGTGAATTCCTGTATCTCCCCTTGCCTGGCGAATTGGAAGCCCACTCTGCCTATAAGATAATGACATTTGTACAGAGCTTTATGGATGCTGAAGCACTTTTGTAAGCATTACTTGATCCTTACGAATACCCTTTTCGCTTGTTGTTTAATTATCACTTATTTTTTACAATGCAGCAGCCACAGTTTAAAGAAGGTAAATGGCTTACTCAAAATAACAGCCTTGATAAGTAGGAAATATGTATTCTACCTTGAAATCCAATGTTCCTCCCTCCATCCCTCGCATGATAAGAGTCCTAGTTCTGAGCATACACCAGGGACAGGCACTACTGTTCCATTTTTGCAGAAGAAAAACAGATGCCTCAGAACATATTGGCATTGCTAGTCAGGCCTTTAGCAAGAGCCAAAACTTTTGAAAGGATTTGAAAGGGGGGAAGACAAAGAAACTGAGAGATAAAGGGGCATGGTGGGGAGGGAAGAGAAAAAAGAAACAGAGAAAAACGAAGTGTTTCTGGCCCATGACTAAGCACTGAGAGTAGCTAAGAGGCAGCAGGTGGCAGCCCACCGGGAAAGGGCAGCCATTCCGCTGGGAACTCGTGTGCACCATCCCCCACTCTTCCCTGTGTTCAAAACACTCCTGTCCTTTGAAGAGCAAAGCACTTGACATGTATTAAAATTATTGTTATTAATAACGCCCACAGTTCAGGGCTCCTGGATGGCTCGGTCCATTAAGGGTCAGACCCTTGGTTTCAGCTCAGGTCACAATCTCACAGTTTGGTGAGTTCAAGCCCTGCATGAGGCTCTGGGCTGGCAGCATGGAGCCTGTTCAGGATTCTGTCTCTCTCTCTCTCTCTCTCTGCCTCTCCCCCACTTGCCCTGTCTCTCTCTCTCTCAAAATAAGTAAAAAAAATTAAAAAAAATTTTTTAAATAATGCGCACACTTTGCATAGTGCCCAACCTCCTAAGAGTTGAAAGTCTTTCACGTGTATTGTCTAATTCCCTCTCAGAATGTGTATCTGAAAAACATTCCCAGGATGCTATGTAAATAAATACATTTAAAAGTTCCTTAAAACATTTAAACACATTTCAGCCTTATCTATACCCTATTCCCCTGTCCATTACCATTTTGATTACCTGTCTTTGAAACACCAATTATCAAAACAGAAATGTTAAAGAGCAACTGTGAACCTCCAATCTTTAGTCAAACTCCTACTTCTTTTCCATACCTCTGTTATAAGGTATGAAGAAGATGCTTCTTTGCTGAGGGCTTCAAAAATAGAACAGGATTCACCTCTGTCCCCACTGTCACACATTCCTCCCTTTGCCAGATGGTGACCTGTCCAAGAGCCCTCACCAAGCCTGCATTGAAATAAGAACTAAGTAGTCTCTACTCTACCAGTCTCAGGCTCTACCTACAGCAACCTGATACCAGAGAACTGATAGAATTCCAGGTATTTAGAAGAGATGAGTCTAGTGTTAAATAGTGAGTCCCTCGATCCTAGAGAAAACCCACTCATAAGAGTTTAGGAGAACCTATGCATTAGAGAGAACAGAGCCTTGGACTGAGCCCTACATTCACCGGCTCATCAGGAGACAGACTGAGAACAAAGTACTGTACAATCTGTGTGGCCTAGAACAAGTCCTTTCCCTTCTGGAGAGTGCTTTCATCCTTGGCATCAGGATCCACTGAAACCAGGCACTCAGATGCTCAAAAGCTGCAACAGCACTGAAAATGCATCCTCTGCAGATGGAGTTGGAGAAGCACGGGGCTCGCATATTTTATCTTACTCAGCCAAGATTTGTGGATGAAGGGGAAGTGGAGAGAGGTAGAGAAGTCACAGCTTTTGGCCAGGTATCTTAGCTGTCTTTGTACCCGCAGTTTTTACCACCCAGAGAATGTCCTAAAGATTTGATTAATAAAAGAAGAAAAGGAATGAAATGGGAGTGAGTCTAGGGGTCAACTGTTGGGTAAGATGGTTTCCATACTCAGTTGTGGTATTTCTGGGTCTCCATCTTAGATGCCTGAGAGACTGAGACTGGAGAATAGCAGATTTTCCTATTTATTCAACATGGTTTCACACACTCATTTCTAAAGCGCATTCATATACATTATCCAAGTTACTGTAATATCAAAGAATAACCAAGAGAAAGTTTTATTATCACAGTTGTATTACAAAGAACCTGAAGCCCGGAGATCTTCAAATGACAGTTTCTACATCCAGAAAGGGAAGAATCTAGGTATTTTAATCCCAACCTGTTTTTGTTCCAGGATTAGGTACTCAAGAAGCTGAACGCTACAGGGTAATTACTCACAAAGTGAGGGACTGAACCTGACATTATGTAGTAAAGAGATGTATATCACATCGGCAATTCCACCTTTTGGAAAGGACTGACTAGACACATAACCCTCACTGTTGGCCCCCTGGATGGCCCAAGGAAGCCCAGCAGTATAGCCCAAAAAAGAAGAATTGCAAATGAGTGTCTCTTAAGAGCTGACCAAAATGGGTGGGGATAGGAAATCGATAGGCAGTATGGTCTACTGGCCAGGATGGGGTGGGAGAGGGCAAGGAAGACTAACATTCCTGAGTATTTATTATATGCCCAGTTCTACGATAAATATTTCACATACGTTATGTCTTTAAGACCCACAACAATGTTCCATAGTCAGTAGCATTAAGCTATTTAACAGCTAAGGAAGCAGAGGCTTAGGAAGATTAGCTTACTTGTCTGAAGTCAGACAGAAGACAACAAAGCCATGAGTCGAATTTAGTCCATAGGACTCTAATACCCGTCCTCTTTACATTCTTCATACTGCCAACATGTAAGGATATGAACTAAAGGATAGAAACCAAAGCTTCTGAACTACCAAGGCCCTCCCAGGGATAGAGAAATGGCATAAAATGGAATTGTTTGTGTAGGGGACTGTCAGTTGGCTACTCAGCATCCATCCACTTCTTCCTCCTTCCTAAAGGAATCCCAATTCTGTTCAACAACCCATCCATCTTTCGTGTGAGTCAGAGAAGCTCGTTTGGGGCGCAGACTCTGATTAGTCTAAACAAGCCAATGGATGGCATTCTCCTAGTGACTCTACTGATCACAGAGTGGGTATATGACCTAAAGGCCCAATCCGTTTAAACGAATTTGCATTCCATATTTGAGAAAGGCATCCTTCCCTCACTTATTTCTTTTCTACCCCTATCTATCTTCTTCTCCCTCTCCCTTTCTTCTAAAGCATGAAATCAAGGGCACAGGTTTTCCCAGTTTCTGTTGGTGGTCATCTTGCAACGAAGAGGAGAACCGGTCTAAAGACAAAACAGTGTATGTATTACATATCATAGATATGGAGACAGTCTGGTTTCTTGATGTTTCTGAGCCACTAAATCAATCAACTCTGAAGTTACCTTACTTATGGACCTACTGTTACTGTTACTGTTACAAGCTAATTTTCTATTTGTTTAGGCCAGTTTGAATCAGAATTTGTGTAACTTGCAGCCCAAATCCTTCTAACCGATAGCTGGTTTTTCATCTGTTGTTTTTACAAAAGATAGAAGAATGACCCACATTACAGTGGGAGTGGCTAATGGAGAAATGGGAGTTTGGGTCACTGATGATCCTTTAATTCAGTATTTTGAAACCCATCAGTGCTCATCAACTGATGCAGCATATGACAGCAC
Organism: Paguma larvata; assembly: GCA_030068075.1. Taxonomy (NCBI): domain Eukaryota; kingdom Metazoa; phylum Chordata; class Mammalia; order Carnivora; family Viverridae; genus Paguma; species Paguma larvata. Next base: position 33,026,299 of record CM057836.1, read on the forward strand.
CCCTGACCTCCTGCTACCTGTCCAGATGGCTTTCTGGTAACTCTGGATTTGATGGACAAAGGCCCAGACTCCTGCCATACAGCCACAGGAGCTAGGAACAGCCTAAACTGGTTTTAATTAAGCAGTTGGAACCTAAAAGGAAATCCTTCCACTTCACAGTCATGTAAGACAGTGGCTTGGCCAAGCAGAAAAAAGGCTTCTGAGTGAGTGGGAGAGATGACCAAGACCATACTCCCTCCATGGTGTAGGTTGGTGTTTCGATTCTCCATTTTGAAGGTGCAGAAACACCTGAAAATAAGTTGGCAAAGGTGGGGGGAGGGGGTGAAAAGGATAATAGAAGGAAGGGAGCTGGAGGGAACAGAGATTGGAGAAATGAGTAGGGGGGCCAAGAGCAAAAGGACCTTCTGACTTTCTGGGCATTTTGAATAGCCTGAAGGCTTTGGGAACCTGGAAACTCCCATAGGAGAAAACTATCCTTGGCAAAGCAGCAGAAAGACCAGATCAGGGGGTACACCAGTATTTTCAAAGACATTTCCAACAGCAGTGGCAATAAGAAAGCACTTCTTTAGGCAGCTTGCAGGCTGCAGGCCACTGCTGGAAAGTGGAAGCAGAAGGAAAGACAAATGAAAGAGGAAGAGAGAGAAAGTAAGAGAAAGAAGCCCTCATTTCTGAGAATATATGAGGCACTCTCTGGAAATTTCTAGAAAAATCTGGGAGACTTTCAGGGGACTAAGTTTCCACAGTTACAACGCAGGGATTGAGAATTATTGATTTTTAGGTATTGTTGACTATATGGCCATATTTGGGTTCACAGGCTGCTGAATCCTGAGACATGTGGATTACAGTAGTATTCCTAGAGTGATCAACACATTCCAGTTTGCCTAGTACTGCCCTCATTTTAGCAAAGGGAGCCCCATGTCCTGGGAAAACACTCAGTCCCAGGCAAACCAAAATGGCTGGTCCCTTCCTAAGCACTCCCTACCCACTCAACCCTTATACTGAACATGCCCCACACTGGCCATTTTCTTAGTCTACATCAAAATGGTAATACCTAGCCCAGCAAAAATAAAACCTGATCATTTTCACTGCGCTGAGCCTCACTTGAGCTCCTAAAGTTACATTATTAGCCCAATAAGAAAGCAAGGAGCATCCTAAGAGGAAAAAACCTGGGCCTAGAGGAAGTGAAGGAGACAGTGGATGACACCAAGGAGATGGCAAAATCCTCAGGTACTAAGTACCACATACTAGAAGTCAACCTTTGCTTACTTTGGGAAGCTGCCAAGTACCTAATGAGCAAAAGAAAGGCTAGTTCAGATGCTTCTCAAAAAGAAATTAGCCAGGGAGCAACTAAAATCCTGAATGAGCAATTAGCCCGACTGGCAAAGACATAAATCCTCCTTCGATCAAAATAGTTAATTGAAATTATCAGCCTTTGGAGGGGAATTACTCTTTTTGAAATTAGTGAATATGTCATTAGGGTGATGAAGAGCTATAAGGAAAAGGTCAATAAAACACTTATTTAGAGAGAAGAGGTCCAATCTCTTTATTCAATGCCACAGTAATTAAATCAACAATGTATTTAGCTAATATGGATATCCTTGAAATACTATGGTGAATATAATGGGGTATACTTTGTTCTAAGTTACTTTGGAAGAGACAGGCTATCCACCAAACCAAGGAAAGGAAACCCAAGTCAAGAAAAAGAGGAAAATGAAAACAGATGCAAACCAAAGAGTCTGCTATAATTATCCAAATTCAGTCCTTGATGAGAATGGAAATGGAGGTCCCCAGAGGCCATCAGGTATGGCCTACTTAAACATCACTGACTCTGATTTAAAGGCATCCTTTCTCTCATATTCATTGTAGAATAGATGTGTAATAAAACTTAGTCATTTTAACTGCACTGTTTGGGACATTCCAATAATTTAGACAAGTGATACTCAAAAAAAATCAAGTCTGTCTCCAGGAGACATTTAGCAATGCCTGCAGACATTTTTATTTGTCACAACTGAAGACCGGGTGTGGTTGCTACTGGCACCTAGTAGGTAGAGGCCAAGGATGCTGCTAAATATCCTGCAATGCACACAGTAGCTCTACGCAATAAAAAATTCCCTGGGGCACCTGGGTGGCTCAGTTGGTTAAGCGTCTGACTCTTGATCTCAGGGTCATGAATGACCTGAGATCATGACCTGGGCTCCACGCTGGGCATGAAGACTACTTAAAAAAATAATTACCCAACCCAAATGTTAATAGTTCCACTGTTGAGAAACTTTAATTCAGACATACTTTAAGTGTTTATTTATTTATTTTGAGAGAGTACATGTGTGTGCACACACACGTGCGCACAGGGAAGGGCAAGAGAGAGGAGATAGAGAATCCCCAGCAGGTTTCAGACTGCCAATGTGGAGCTTGACTCAGGGCTCGAGCTCACCATTCATGAGATTATGACCTGAGCCAAAATCAGAGTCAGACACTGAACTGACTGAGTCACCCGGGTGCCTCCAGACATAATTTATTTTGAAATTTGAATTCGGTCCAAATATAAAAAGAAACACTTTCTTGACAGATTAATGGCACTAAAATTATCAATGAAAATAATACTTTAATTCAGTAACCAAATTACAATATTTGAGAAACTTCCTTGCATATCAGCCGAGATCAGGCGCGTTCAGGGTGGTATGGCCGTAGACCTTCCTTGCATATCAACACTGAATGTAGCAATGACAATTTTTTTTTATCGTTTCCTTAAAACCAATGTATCAGGGGTGCCTGGGTGGCTCAGTCGGTTGAGCGTCCAACTTCGGCTCAGGTCATGATCTTGCGGTCTGTGAGTTCGAGCCCCGCATCGGGCTCTGTGCTGACAGCTCAGAGCCTGGAGCCTGCTTCACATTCTGTGTCTCCCTCTCTCTCTGCCCCTACCCCGCTCATGCTTTGTCTCTCTCTGTCTCAAAAATAAATAAAAACATTAAAAAAAAAACAACAATGTATCAGGATTTTTTAAAAGATTGTATTTTTAAGTAATCTCTATTCCAAACATGGGGCTCAAACCCAGAACCCCAAATCAAAAGTCACACGCTCCACCAACTAAGCCAGCTAGGCACCCCTGTATCAGGATTTTTATTTGGCAATCTTTCATTAATTATTAATTTTTCAAAGTATTAACACTATACATCCATCCAAATATTTCATACTTTTAACATTCTTACTTACTAAGACAGGGTTTCTATAAATCCTGAGGATGTAATGTAATGTAACAATACTGTATTATACATTTGAAAGTTAGTAGAAGAATAGATCTTAAAAGTTTTCATCACAAAAACAAATTTATAACTCCGTGGTCATGGATGTTAACTAAACTTATTGTGGCAATCATTTTGCAATAAATACATATATCGAATCATTATGATGTACACCTGAAACTAATACATTATATATCAATTATATTTCAATAAAAATAAATAAATAAAGAGTGGTTTCTCCAAATCCCTGAGCCAATTACAGGTTTTCTTCCTCTTACTAAAATATATTTACATATATATGATAACTATATATACATGCTTATACTAAAATGAGCTAATATAGTCATTTTTATTTCTAATCAAACTTCTCTTTAATGAGAACTCAACTAAAAAGGATTATATCATTTTTATGTTTCTTTATCTAGTTAAGTAATTCATCCAGAGTTAAAAAAAAAAAAAAAAGATAGCAAAACAACCACTTTGTCTCTTTGCCCAAATCTTGGCTTCAGGAGCTAAATTTTTGGCTGGGGTTTTAGTCTATATTCTATTCCCAAGCATTCAACATTTATTACCTGGGAGACTTCTTTGTCAACAGAGCACATATTAAACCAGTTAGTGGAAGTATGTTAAGATTACATATGTTAATTTACATTTGACAAACTTGCCTCTCCAGTGCCTGCTGGGACATTAGCTAAATGTGCAGCCTAGTTGTATTTATCAAAACTCACATAAACAGAAAAGCCAAATCCCCACACAGGGCATAAAAACATGAGTTACATGTTCCAGTAAGGGTTCCTGAGGGAAATGGCAGCTTCCAAGACAAAAAAATGTATTCCAGGGTAAGTCACAATCTTTGATGAGTCATATATTTTTCACCTTGTTGTCTTTCTCCAGAGGGGAGAAGGAATACTGTTAGAAAGAACATAATAAGCAAAAATATAGGTTACTACAATAGACTTTTCTTCTCCTCTTGAGTATTATAAATTATGCTTCATGGTTAAAGCAAAAATTATAATACTTGTTGATACAGTTCTGAATGTATGTAGAGGAAATATTTAAGACATCTTTATTATAAATAAGGAAGAGAAAAAGACATAAAGGGAGGTAAGATTTTTACACTCCACGCAAAACTGGCAAAATGATGACACCAGTTGACTGATAAGATAAGTGAATGTGTGTGTGTGCATGTGTAAGTGTAACTGTGTGTGGTATAATACTTAAAGCAACTACTAGAAACACTCTACAGAGATAAACATTCAAAAACACTACAGGTCTGGGGCACTTGGGTGGCTCAGTTGGTTAAGCATCCAGTTTCAGCTCAGGTCATCATCTCACGGTTCATGAGTTTAAGCCCCGCGTCGGGTTCTGTGTTGACAGCTCAGAGCCTGGGGCCAGCTGCAGATTCGGTGTCTCCCTTGCTCTCTGCCCCTCTCCCACTCATCCTCTATCTCTCTCTCATAAATAAACATTAAAAACAACACTACAGGTTTGGTGTTAACATCGAAATGGAATTCTATAAAATGTTTAAGTAAACCACAGGAAGTCAGCAAAAAGAAAAAAAAAATTAAACAGAGGACAAGCAGAAAGCAAAAAGATAAATTGTATATTTAAACCTTAAACATAACAAGAATAACATTAAATGTAAATAATAGAATAAAAAGTTAAAGGTTGAAAGCGAAAAGATATTCCACACAAACATTAATCAAAAGAAAACATAAAGGAATATATTAATATCAGATAAAGCTGACTTCAGAGGAAAGAAAATTACCAGAAACAGAGAGGGATGTTATGCAATGACAAATGGATCGGTCCACCAACAAAACACAGCAATCCTGAATGTAAACGCACCAAACAACCAAGTATGTACAGTAAAAACCGACAGAATTGAAAGGGGAAACAGGCAATTCCACAAGTGCAGCTGCAGACTTCAACACCCATCAATCACTAATCGATATTACAACTAGACAGAAGATCAGCAAGGTCGTAAAAGAATTTGACAATACCATCAGCCAATAGCACCTAACCAACATTTGAGAAAAGAATACGTACTCAAGTATTCACAAAACATGTACCAAGATAGACCACATCCTGGCCTATAAAACAAACCTCATAAATTTAAAAGAATTAAAATCATACAGAATATATTATGTGACTAAAATGGAATTAAACCAGAAATCAATAACGAAGATTACGGGAAAATTTCCAAACACTCAGAAACTAACAACACATTTCTTTAAAACTCATAGGTCAGAGTGCCTGGGTGATTCAGTCAGTTGAGCGTCCAACTTTGGCTCAGATCATGATCTCACCGTTCATGGGTTCGAGCCCTGCATTAGGCTCTGTGCTGACAGTTGAGAGTCTGGAGTCAACTTCAGATTCTGTGTCTCCCTCTCTCTCTGTCCCTCCCCTGCTCATGCTCTGTCTCTCTCTGTCTCAAAAATAAACATTGAAAAAATAATTTCTTCCTCTCAAAGAAGAAGGCTCAGATAATGCCACTTCCTGACCTGCATTTGATGCCCCTGTTCTGTTCTTCTATCACCCTTCCCATACTCTCTCTATCATGACACTCATCACACCTTTCAATAGTTGCTCATTTAGTTATGTTTAGCTTGCTAACCTTTATATCCATAATGCTATCATGGTGCCTAGAACACACAATCAATAAAGTTTTTTAACAGAATATATTAAAGAATATATCAAGTATCAAGAAATTCAAGCCCATATGGCCACTCTCCTAGGACTCAGCAGTCCCCTCTGCTTCATATTCTGGCTTATGCAACCTTCTGGCAACCCCTGTGTGTACCATCACCTCCATTCCCAACCTCTGCAACTGTTCACCAGGGCTCTCTGTTCCCTGTCATGTCAGCTTTGAGGAAACAGTGCCCATACTGCATGACCCGCTGGAGTAGCTTCAGGAAGCACTTCTGGATGACAGGATTTCAAAAACCACAGGAAAAGTCACTCCCCATGCCACCACAAAAAAGTACTTTTCCTTGAGCGATGCTCAAAATTCCTTTATATGGGGATCAAAGCTATCGTTTCTCAACTAGAGACAAGTCGAAATGCAAATATCTTTTAAATTTACACTACAGAAATAAAAAATTATAAACCCAAAACTCTTTAATTAACCATTGATTAAAATTAAAGTTTGAGGCCCTAATATACAGCCTAGTGACTATAGTCAACAATATTGTATTATATATTTAAAAGTTGCTAACAGAGTAGCTCTTAAATGTTCTCACCACGCACATACAAACACACACACACACACACACACACACACACACACAAATGGTAATTAGGTGGCATCATAGAAGTGTTAATTAGCTTTATTATGGTAATCATTTTGCAATATATACCTATACCAAATCATCACATTATACACCTTACACTTACACAACATTGTGTGTCAATTATATTTCAATAAACATGGAGAAAAGATAAAAATAATTTTTAAAACGTCCAGAGGCCACAAGTTTTTTGGTAGACTTCTGAGATATTGAGAAGCTTTGAACTATTCACATGAGACTTGGACAATATTCTGCACAGGACCAACAATCAAACTTTGTTATACAGATAAGGGAAGAACTGGAAAATATTTGCCAGTTAAGTTAAAGCCACAAAGAATACAAACATAAGATAAATTGGAAGGGTAAAATCCTTTTTTTGGTCAGATTTGTAGTTTTTCTGCATTTTATCATCACAAAATTTAGTAGTTTTACACAAAAGTCTCTTGTGGATTTTGCTATAATGGTTAATTATATAAGGATCACCTAATAGTCCGCTGTAGGAAACTGCATTCATCAATCACTGTTTATCTGTTACAGGAAATTGCATTTTATAATATTAAATCCACACCACTTCGCTGAGCTTGTTAAAGTAAGTCAACCAATGTAAGAACTGCTCAGATCCTCTTGGGGTTACTGAAAATCACCTGTCTTTTTCCTGGTACTAACTATTGTATAAGTAAATATAAACAATGACTACAGTAGAGACATTTTAAAACAACACAAAAGATCTCAACTTTTTCCTCTGCAGCCCTGAAGGATGTGACTAAAAGCAAGTACCTTCCGCAGGATCATAAATGAGGACCAGAGCTGGAGCCGGAGGGCACTAGAGCCCAGTGATCTTTCAGCGAGGAAGAGGGTCCCACATGCAGAGCAAGAGGGGGATGTGGGTGATTCAGGGGGGCAAGAAGAGAGCACGGAACAGAGAGTATTGTTCTGGAGAGGCACAACGGATAGTGACTCTGCATAAATCCCTTCAGAGCTCCGTTTACCTGGCTTCAAGTCCTGGCTCTGCCTGCTACTCACACACTTCTTAATCAGCTTGCTTGATCTTCCCAAGCCTTTGTTCCCTTAACTGCAAAATAATGATACTTGTGAAAGGATAAGGATTAAAAGAGAGGTTTATAAAGTGTTTCACTCAGCTCTTAACATGATATAGTGTTGGAAAAATTCTGGGTGCTCCTTTTGTTGTTGTTATTGTTGTTACTATCTTCCCATTTCATTACTTCACTTAGATCCAATCTTGATGACAACGCGCCCAGAAATGTAACTTGGTGGGGGCCCCCTCCACTACCCCATCCTGGAGCAGCAACAGAGCCACCAGAGCGCCTCGATGATGGAAAGGTTCTGCAGTAGCTTGTCCCAACTCATCCTTCTCTCTGGGCTCTGACATGGCAGGTTCCTGGGGACGTCTGGGGCGTCTTGGTCAGGCATGGTCAAAAGGCCCTTCCACAATGTCTCCTGCCATCGTGCTGTGGTAGAGTCGAGACAGCATGAGATCTGGAATCAGGAATATCTGGATACCACTTGCTCAGTTTGGCAAATTAATTTTCCAAATTCTTCATCTGAAACTGGGCTTACTGCCATCTACCCCTCAGATTCAGTGCGAATGTACAGTAGTCATCACAATGCCCGGCAGAAGGCAGGCAATTCAGCAAATGCTAACCATCACTATTATTCATTTGTAAGAGTTTGTTTAATTCCCCCTCAGGTTCTGGGAAATACTGAAGATTAGAACTGGAATCGAGTTCAAAGGTCATGTCTCTAACCACACCCTTCTACATGGAAGATGAATATTTCAATCTACCTAAATCTCAAAGGCTCTAAGCCTTTATCTTTCTGTTGACAGGAAGTCTTGTCTTTTACATGTTACCATTCTCTGCTTTCCCTGTAGCCCTCTGGATGCTTACATGTGTTCATGACTTAGATCTGTGGTCATGGCCCCTGCCATGGTTCCCATCCCATGATGGTGCCATGGAGGTGAAAGCTGGCCCTGCCGCATAAGAACAAGCCCTTCTTCCAAAATGAGAAGAGGACTGTTCCTTCTACATCATATCCAGATTGGGAGGAGCAAGTTTATTGATACAGCACCTTAAATTCACAAACAAAAACTTAGCCCTAGAATAACCAGATGAGTTCAAGATTCTGCCACTACATTGCACCCAGACACTTATGTCTTATTTTTTTTTTAATTTTCTTAATGTTTATTTATTTATTTTGAGATAGGGAGTGCAAGCAGGGGAGGGGCAGAGAGAGAGAATCCCAAGCAGGCTCCACATTATCAGCATAGAGTCCAACATGGGACTCGAACTCACAAACCATGAGATTGTTACCTGAGCCAAAACCAAGAGTTGGACACTTAGTCGACTAAGCCACCCAGGTGCTTCATATGTCTTATTTTTAAATCAGGTTCTCCTTGCCCAACTCCTTCCTTCTAGGGGCTTCTATCACACCCCAGAACAGGACTTTAGTCAGAGACATTACACATGCACCAACCCTTCAGACATGTCTATAAATGTTTGAAACCCAACAGTGGACAGCAATGAAGTCCTCTTCTCCTGGGCCCTTTGCAGATAAGTGGTTGTAAATAGTTACTTGGAGTTAGTGAAGTCTCCTAACTCTATTCACCCAGAGTCACAGCTTACTCCCACCAAGACCCACTCTGAAATAACATGTGAGGAAAACTCAAGGTTAAGTGATGGGCCAGGACACACAAGCAGCTGGTGGCAGGGTGGGAAGCAGAACCCCAGCCCAGAACTCGTTCTCCCATACCACACGGCCCCCTCCCATTGCACAAGCTCCCTCTCCTATGCTGGTGCCTTTGATTTAGCCAGATGGTTGACACATTTTTTCTGTTTTTTGCCAAAAGTATGATTTGCTTTCCAAAAAATCTCAAATTAAGCAGCTCATGACTGCTTCTTAAGATAAAGAGAATTGAATTCTAACAAGGCCTTGTAGAAAGCTACTTGACAGGACCATGTTGCTTCTGTTTCCTATCTCTGGATGCCAGATGCCTGCTTTCTCCTGTCCACCCACAGGGGATTTGTGATTGGGTTTGAATTCTCCAACACTGTTTCCTGGAAAAGGCCCCAGAGCCACTGGTACATCTGCAAGAAAGGAGAAACATTTTGCCAACCCAGCATTGGCATGCCCTAAGGCACTTTAGAGTCCTGAACTCAGCTCTGGGTGCTAAAAAAATATTTTGGCAATTGCTGAGTTTCAGAAGCAAATGAGAACTAAGACTTAAGGCTCTGTCTTCAAGAAAGAGAGAAAAGAAAGAAAGAAAGAAAGAGAGGGAGAGAGAGAGAGAAAGAAAGAAAGAAAGAAAGGAAGGAAGAAAGAAAGAAAGAAAGAGAGGGAGAGAGAGAGAGAGAGAGAGAAAGAAAGAATGAAAGAAAGAAAGAAAGAGGGAAAGAAAGAAAGAGGAAAGAAAAGAAAAGAAAAGAAAAGAAAAAGGAAGGAAGGAAGGAAGGAAGGAAGGAAGAAGAAAGAAAGGAAGAAAGAAAGAAAGAGAAAAAGAAAAAGAAAAAAGAAAAGGCAGTCTAGGCTCCAGGCTGACTGTGCTGACTACAGCACCATCTTTCAAATAAAACCTTAAAAGTGAACGATCCAGATATATATTGGTAGCTAGATATTTGATACAGTTTAGGGAAATCAGCTTTTGATTAATATTTAACTAGAATTTTTATCTTCCATGTGTTAAAGCCTTTTGCAAGAATCTTCCATTCACACAGTGTGACTTAAGATAAACCGGTGGGAAGAAACCCAAATAGAGACAAGCACAAATTTACCTGATCACCACTGAGGGGCGCTAACTCAGAGCTGACAGTGCAGACTCACTATTCAGGAGAATACCTCACAGAGTATGCCCTGGGGGCCCATTCGCCCTCAGTTACTAGGCTCTTCCACTAACCTGTGATTCTTTTACAATCAGGACTCCTTGCCCCCAACTGTTCTCATACCCCCTTTCATACCTAAAAACACGGATCCACATACAAACTGGGAAAACCTGTGTATTCATCTGCTCAGGCTGCCATAAGAAAACACAGCAGACTAGGTAACAAAAATTTCTCACAGGTCTGTAGGCTAGAAGTCCAAGATGAAGGGGTCGGCAGGTTGAGTTTCTTCTGAGGACCTCTCCTTCTCGGCTTGCAGTGGCTGCACTCATGCTGTGTCCTCACATGGTCATGCCTCCGTGCACATGCCCTGTGTGTCCTACTCTCCTCTTTTTTAAGGCCACCGGTCTGATTGAATTAGAGCCAACACTAATGGCCTCATTTTAACTCAGTCACCTCTTTAAAGGCCGTGTCTCTAAATATAGCCACATTCTGAGGCACTGGAGGTTAGGGCTTCAGCATAAGAATTTTAGGGGGACACGATTTAGCCCATAAAAGCCTGTATTTATGGAAAGTTTCCAAATTATATGAAACGATAAAGAAATTCATTCTTAAGAGCCCTGTGGTTGTTTGGGGCTGTGTAGAAAGACACAGCCAGCTCCAACATGTGGTTTAATTTTAGGGACTGCATGCTTCTTGTTCCATCCAAATACTTTGCATGCTTTCAAATTCTCTTATTAGAACTTCATATTTTTTTATTTATATCAAACGAGGTTTTCTTCTGTTAAAATGCAAACAGCCCTGGATTGAGCCTTGTTTGTCACTGAGACTTCAATACAGCCATGGCTTCCCTCCTGAGAGCAGTTTCTGATGAAGGACAGATGACCGGGCACCTCTAGGGCGAGGGAGGAGGTGAAGGGAGGGTCATGCAGCAGGGCAAGAGGAAAAGAAACAAGAAGCTGGGGGCATGAGAATTCAGACCTCACTGGCTTCACCATTTAGCCTAAACAGTGGCAGAGACTGAACATTCCTGCTCTGGTCCACAGTACTGCATTTGTTGCTGGGAAGCAGCCACTCAGGCAGAAACCATATTCTCCAGCTAGCTTCCCTTTGTCTCTAGTTGTGGCCACACGATAACCTCTTGGACAGTGGATTATGGGCCATAATGTACTCCAGTTCAAGTCTAGCCTATAAAAATCTCCCACACATGTTTTGTCTTCTCTCTTTTCTATCTACCACCTACCATCTGGAGCAAAGGATTCTGAAGCCCTTAGAAATGGTAGAACCGCAAAATGGAAAAGTCTGGGTCTCTGAATCACCACACGGAAGGCCTCCCACTGAACACCTAATCACTGAGGGCGCCTGGGTGGCTCAGTCAGTTAAGCATCGGACTTCGGCTCAGTTCATGATCTCACAGTTTGTGAGTTCGAGCTCTGTGTTGACAGTTCAGAGCCAGGAACCTGCTTCGCATTCTGTGTCTCCCTCTCCCTCTGCTCCTGTCCCATTCACACTCTGTCTCTCTCTCTCTCTCTCTCTCTCTCTCTCTCAAAAATAAATAAACATTAAAAAACAAAAACCTACACTCAAATATTATTATATGGATAATTCCCACTGGTTCAACCACAGAAATTTCAGAGACTGTCCGTTTTAGCAACTAGCAATTTCACAATTAATAAGCTAATACAGTCAATAAGTGGATAAGTTTGGCAGGAAATTAATAATTCCTTCAAAACCAAAACTGGATGGTTTATGCTAGCTTATGCCAAGAGTAAATACTGATAAGGAGGAGGGTATTATTTTAATTTTAATATAAATGACTTTTATTCAAATATTACTATTCAGTTCAGGGGGACCTGTAGTAATAATAATCACAGAAAGCTGCAGTTTGCAACTATTATTGCATTTGAGAATAACTGGCAAATGAGAAGTACACAATGAAACGGTGAAACATTAGTAGGTGAAAAGAAATTTTGGACGGGAAGTCAAGTGTCCTGAATTCTAGTTCCACCTCAACACCATCAGCTATGACCAGGAGCCTTCATCCTTCCAGTCACTACCAGCTCTACATCCAAGACTAGAGATGTTTACTTATGGAAGATGGTGCCTTCTCGGAGAAAAAAGTACACCTAAAGAAAGTGGTCACAGTGCTTTATGCAAAGAAGGTGCTCAATAAATACGTATTCGATAAATGAATGTTTCAAAAGGACTCTCTGCCTGATAAAGCAATTCAAACTAAAACCGAGATAACAGAGGGTGAACACAGGTAGAACTTTCACCCCAACCCCCTTCTACACTGGAAGAAGTGTCTCTATGTGTTCATGTGTATAAAGGATTCAGCTCCCTTTCTGAATAGTGAGAACAGGATAGAAGTATGAATAAATCTGGGGATGACGTACAATCAAAAGTATAATCATCTGTTTAAGTCCTGCATTTAAGTTTCAAAAGAAAAAAAAAAGAGGAGGAGGAGGAGGAGGGAGAAGAAAAAGAAGGAGGAGGAGGAGGAAGAGGAGGGGGAGGGGGAGGGAGAAGAAAAAGAAGAAACCATCTGTCTTGCAACGTTGAAATAAAACCCAAGTCTATTTAATTGAAATAATAATGTAACATAGACTTTTATTTAGCCACAAGCAGAAAGCTTTGTCTAGGTAGCTATACTAAGGCCTAGACCAGTTCTTGGAACATAGCAGACACCTAAGTGCTGAATGACAGCATTAATAAGTGAGTGTTTGTGGAGTGTAAAGCACGGTGGTAGGCATGGCGAGTGAAGCCTCTCCAGAGGCTGGAAGGCTAGTAAAAAAGATCCACGTGCCATCAATCCACTCAAACCCAAGGCAGAATGAAATACATGATGAACATAGGTATAAAATCATGCTATGGGAAACAAAAGGGGGTTAATTCTAATGGGGAGGAAGAGGAGGTAAGGTATTAAAGGATATGTGGAATTTAGGCTGAGCCGCAAAGTGGAAGAATGGCTGAAGGAACAGCATGTTGAAACGGAAAAGCCTGGCTGGCCTGGGAAGGCCGGACACATGGGCACTTGAGGAGACGGCCTTGGAAAAGAGGGGTACAGCCACATATTGGGGTCTGATTGTGACTAGGGAGCAAACTCTTTACCTCAAAATTGGACCCTCATGAAAAGAAGTGGATTTCCTTTCTTTGCCTTTTTCCAAATTTTATAAAGCATTTAGTTTCTTTAAACAATATAAAACAGCATATTAATAAATTGTTTTAGTCTAAGATGAATGTCATACTCAAATCATTTTAATGCAATAGAAGTTAAAATAATGTAAAGAAAATATATTACATAATAAAACATAGATACATTTCAGTTCTATCTTTTTGAATCGTATTAATTTTTGGACAACAGAACCCCATTTGGTTTCAGTTCTTACCATTAAAAGGGATCTTCTTAAGATGCGTGTTAGCCATCCAACTGCCTCCCCTGGTAACCATGCTTCAGAAAAGGAATTGAATTCAATCTTTAGAGTATTTATACGGCTGAGTCTAAAGCGAGGATCTAAGAGTTCCCCACAGGTCAACACAATTCAGTTGGTAATCCATGGTTACTTGAATCATTTTAAGAGGCATAGAAATAGGAAGAAATGAGCAGACAGAAGTTGTAGCTTAACAAAAGCTCAGAAAAATGCCAAAGCCTTTCTTGTATTCATTCAAGAAATATTAATGATTTAATCATTATAAATTGCTTAATTAACAAATATTTACTTTGTACAAGCACTCTTTTAAGTCCCAGAAGTTCATAAATAGACAAGATCATCAAGATCTTTGCTCACATGGAGATTATGTTCTTCAGGGAAAAGAGTTCACACACAAGATGTGGAGGGGGAATATGCTGAAACCCTCACTGAGGTTTCCCATTTCCACACCCAACCTCATTCCACCCTCACACTCCCTATGCCCTTTAAGAAGCAAGGGTCCCTTTCCACTGGCACAACACTTTGTGGCTTTGAGTGCATACACAGATTTCTTTTTTTTTCTTTTTTCTTTTTCTTTTTTTTTTTTTTTACTCATAGAAGAAACAACTGTATTGAAAATCAAGAGGTTTAGAGAGGAAATTACTTGCTTTATTTTGCCTTGTTTTGTTAAATTAAAAAAAACAACAACAACAAAAAACTTGCTTTGAACGTCAAGAAGACAAAGCCCGGAAGAAGAAGACACAGAGAGTTTATCCGTAAACACAGCTTGCAAAAGAGAACAGATGAGATGACAGTTTCCTCACCACATAAAGAGGAGATCAAAGATCTTTCTCAGTTGAAGGAAAGAGCTTCAAAACTGGGAGATAAAAGCAAGAGAGAAAATTATTGGTGGTGGTTCCTTAAATAGAAGCCCTTCCTCCTACAACTCAGAAAAGAAACTTTACCCAGGTGAAGACAGAGCCCCCAAACAGGTTCAGGAATCTGACAGCAGAGGATTTCTTACAACCTCACATTATGTCCCAAATGGCAGGGAGTGTTCCCAGGAGAGCAGAATGGAGGCTGGCATGTTCCAGCAGAAAGAAAAGCCAGTGTAGTTGCCCCACAACATCCTACCCCAGTATCCATCAGCACAGAATGGCATGGGAGAGCATCAAAAAGCTTTCCCTAATCCCAGTTAGGGCATAGAGTTGCCTGAGACAGTACCAGTGAAACAGGCGAGGCAAGTTGCCTGAGACAGTACCAGTGGAACAGGCGAGGCAACTTGCCTGAGACAAAAAGGATGCTACATGACTGGCATGAACCTGAATAGAAGGCAGGGCAGCATGAGGACCCCAGTGACTGATGGCAGCAGAGGCAAAAGTTTTCAATCACTCAAAAGAGATCAGAGTGGACAAGGAGTAGCAATAGGTCAGACACTCCTTCTCCAGCCCTCATTCCCGCAATCTCCCATCCTGCTCTGACAGGTATATGAAACCAACTTTCTTGTGTCAAGCCAATAAAATTTGAGCCTGTTTGTGACAGTAATTTAGATTATTATTAAAAACAAGGAAATTTCCATTTCCTTTTTTTTATGTTTATTTATTTGAGAGGGGGAGGGGGACAGAGAGATGGAGACACAGAATGAAAGCAGGCTCCAGGCTCTGAGCTGTCAACACGGAGCCCAACACGAGGCTCGAACTCATGAACTGTGAGATCATGACCTGAGCCAAAGTCAGACGCTTCACCAACTGAGCCATCCAGACGCCCCTACATTTCTTTTTTTAATGTTTATTTATTTTTGAAAGAGAGAGAGAATGTGTAAGTGGGGAAGGGAGATAGAAAGGGGGACAGAGGATCCAAAGTGGGCTCTGCACTGGCAGCAATGAGCCCGATGCGGGGCTCAAACTCACAAACCATGAGATCATGACCTGAGCCGAAGTTGGACACTCAACCGACTGAGCTACCCAGGTGCCCCCAAACTTGCACTTCTTTTGTTTGTTTGAATATGTGACATATAAAATTTATACCCAGTAAGTGATAAATACTAAGAAACCAAAGCAAGGTGACACGGGAAACAGTGACTAAAGGAGAAATAAATGAATGATTTCTATGTCATGAATAAACTATCTCTGTGAAAATAATATTTGAGCTGAAACCTGAATATTGAGAAGAACCCAGCCACATGAAGTTCTTCAATATGAAAGTTCCAGGCAGAAGAGACAGCAAGTGCAAAAGCTCTGAGGTGGAAATAAACTCGGTGTGTTTAAGGGACCAGAGGAAGGCCAATGCGATGAGAACACAGAAAGCAAGAAAGCAGGAGGTGAGTCACAGAAATGAACATGACCATATTATTTAGGATCTTAAAAGTCATAAAAAGAAAGTAGTCTAGGGATGCCTCGCTGGCTCAGTCAGAAGAACATGGGACTCTTGATCTCAGAGTCATGAGTTCGAGCCCCATGCTGAGTGTAAAGATCATATACATATATGCATAGAAAGTAGACTGAATTTTACACTAAATTCCATGAGAAACCACTGGTGAGTGTTAAGAATGGAAATGACATGATTTGATTTATAATTTATTTTGGCTGCTATTTGGAGAAAGGATTAGAGTGGGACAAAAGTGGAAGCTGAGAGAAAACTTAAGAGACCATTTAAAAGTCCAGATGAGAGCATTTGATCGTCTAACCCAAAAGTGATAGTTGTAGGAATGGAAAGAAATGAATATATTGGAGATACAGTTCAGAGATGGAAATAATTAGAGATGTGACACCCAGAGACAAGAATAGAATGATTCTCAAGCTTTTATCTTAAGGAACTGGGAAAAGGTGATACCATTGAGGAAAGACTGGAAGAAGAACAGTTTAGGGAGAGGGGAGAGTAGAGAACGGAGTTGTGTTTGGGGCCCATTATAATGAAAATGCCTATTAGACATTCAAGTCAGGGAGGCAGTTTGACATCAGCTAGGCAATTTGATTTATGAGACTGAAGCACAAGGAAAAGCCAAGAATGGAGTCTTACATTCAGAAGTCATCTGCATATAGATGATATTAACATTATGTAACTAAATGAAATCCACCAGGGAGATAGTGTAGTTAGAGAAGAGAACCCTGGAAAGAGTCTGGAGGTCAAGCAAAAATGGAGTGAGTTAAGAGACTAACAGGGAACATCCAGTGAAATTGGACATGGGGAATTAAATAGGAGAAGCTGGCATCACAGAAGTCAAGGAAAGAAACTAGCTAGGTTGTCTTTAATCGGAAATTAGCACGGATAGTTCAAAAGGTTTGCTGAGTTGCTTAGGACCTTGAATCAATAATTTCTATCTTGCCATACCTCACATAAAGAAAAATGTCAGGGTCATGGATACAAACTGCCTCCCAAATGCAAGCCTTTAGCCTCTCGAGAAGCTGGTGAACATATGAATAGCTCTGATCCCTCCTCTCTACCGCTGGCATAGCTCCTCTTATTCGTACTGACTCAAGAGAGTCTTCTCCATAGTCAAAAACAACGCCTTTCAAGACAGATAATTCAAATCAGCTAGACCTGTGAGAATGACTTTCTTTTTACATATATTATGTATATGAGAATATCAAGCTACAGATTATCATCAGACAGACCACATATAATGAATATAGGATGGTTTACTGTTAACTGGTTTGCCTTTGGGACTGTATTTTAAATAAAATATTGTTAATAGCCATCACTTTGTCTATAGGAATAATTTGAACTGCTGCAAATATTAGCTCACCCAATACTCCATAACCACTGACTTCTCTATTTGTAAGACTATCAAAGATAACATTTAAAGATCAAATGATATATGAAAGAAAATGCCTAATCACCCTAATAAGCTCATTTCCCACATTAACGGTGACTTATGATAAGATAGTTTCCAAATGAGCTGGCATGAGATATATCCAATTCTGTATCAACTTTAGTGAACTTCTGTCACAACATTTGAGAGTTCTTCAAGTTATGGCTTAAGATGTCAGAGTATCCAACTCTGCTTGTTTGCTTGTTTTTATTGATGTTGTCCTAGTTGAAGTGATACTGATAGTTATTAGGTACTTGAATACCAAGGAGGAATTTAAATAAAACTCTCTAATCAAAGGTCTATCAAAGTAGGTAAATTGTACAGAAAAGTGTACAAATTAATTGATCCAGAAAATTTTCATCCTCAAATAGAGAAAAAGTTAAATTCTCCATCCACCAAAATATAAGTATATAATCTACCTCACAACTTTGCCCATAAGTTCAGGAGGGTCTCAGATCCTCTGAAGACTATCTGTTCCCCCATTGCCCAAGGGTTTCCAAATATTCTGGACTTATTTTCTCTTACAGGGTGTAAAGTGTACCCCTTCTCCTTTGCCATCAGGACACTCCTTTGTTGAGTGTCCCAAAGTGTGGTCTTAAGAGATGCTGGGGTTTTTTTTATTCTCTAGGGAAATGGGCAAGCCCCTTTGAGAATCGCACTTTGTTTCCCACAGTATGAGGCTAGAAATGCTGGGAGCTATCCTGCGTGCTGAAAATATTGGTACCAGGAGCTGTCCAAGGTACCAAATGTCTTAGGTGAGTACTTTTCAAAAGTAGGGTCTACAGACTACCTGTATCAAAATCAACTGGGTATGAGTATTAAAATACAGATTCCTATCTCATCCCAAAACCACCAAGTCAGAATCTTTATAGATAAGCCTCACAAATCTACATTTTGACAAGTTTCTCAGGAGTTCTTATGTCTGTAACATATGTCTCCCAAACACTAGCACCACTTTTTAGGACTGTGGACTGTTTACTCCCATCTGAATTCACTGATCACTATAAACACATCTTTTTTAAAAAAAAAAAAAAATTTATTTATTTTTGAGAGACACAGAGACAGAGTGTGAGCAGGGGAAGGGCAGAGAGAGTGGGAGACACAGAATCTGAAGCAGGCTCCAGGCTCCAAGCCATGAGCACAGAGCCCAACGCGGGTTCGAACTCACAGACCGCGAGATCATGACCTGAGCTGAAGTCGGCCGCTTAACCGACTGAGCCACCCAGGCGCCCCAAAACACACCTTTAATATTATCTGTGTTAGCAGTCATGATGAGTTATTTTATGCCTGAAAAGTATATTAACCAAATTTCTTCCAGATAGTTTCTGTCACAATTTGTTACCATATACAAAAATTCGATCCCATCAAGAAATCTCAAGAAAAGCAAACCCTTTTAAAAACCAACTTCCTTATTTTTGAGCAAGTCTTTCCTGCCCATCCAATCCAGTAATAAAAATAATTGTTAATTACAACCGCTATTCACTGATTACTCACTTGATGCCATCTGTCAAACCTATATCTATAATAATGATAATACAGAGGCTCCTGAGTGGCTCAATCACTCGAGAGTATGACTTCAGCTCAGGTCATGATCTTGCAGTTCATGAGTTCAAGCCCCATGTCGGGCTCTGTGCTGACAGCTCAGAGCCTGGAGCCTGCTTCAGATTCTGTGTCTCCTCTCTCTCTGCCCCTCCCCTGCTTGCACTGTCTCTCTTTTTCTCTCTCTCTCTAAAATAAATAAATATTCAGTCAATCAATCAATCAATCAATCAATAAAATAACGATAATACAGACAGTCCCCAACTTATGATAGGTCGACTTACAACTTTCTGACTTTACAATGGTGCAAGAGCAATATGCGTCCAGTAGAAACCTCACTTCGAATTCTGAATTTTTATCTTCTCTTCGCCTAGTGATAGGCAGTATGATTCACAAAGATGCTGGGCAACAGCAGCAAGCTGCATCTCCTACCCACCCACACAATCACAAGGCAAAAAACCGATATACTTACAACTATTCGGTGTTTCACTTTCAGTATTCAATAAGTTACATAAGACATTCAACACTTTATTATACAATAGGCTTTGTGTTAGATGATCTTGTCCAACTGTAGGCAACTGTAAATGTTCTGAACACATTTAAGGTAAGGCATGCTAAATTATGACTTTCATTAAGTCAGACATATTAAATATGTGCTTGACCTAGGATATTTTCAACTTATAATGGTTTTATCAGGACGTCATCCCATCATAAGTCGAGGAAGATCTGTAGTTGTCAAAACAACAAAAATATTATGTTCGCTACATGCCTAGAACTATTCAAAGTTCTTCACATGATTGTCTCATTTAATTCTTACAATATATGTACCTATGATCCCAAAAAAATCATGAAAAATTGTACCCTGTGTTACCCCCGTAAGGTGCTGGTACTCGTTTACATCCCTTGTCATATAAATATATGATACTAAAGCTAATGCTTTGCTACTATTTTTTTAAAATGTGTAAATGGGTGAGAATAGAAATGCTCTTTTTTGCTTGCCTGTAGTATTCCAAGCACTTTAACATGTTTTTCTTTATTAAAAAAATTACAACTATTTAAGAAAAAGGTTTTATTATCCCTGTTTAACAGGTTTAGTGTGGCACTGATGTACAATTAACTGCAAATATTTAAAGTGTGCAATTTAATAGGTTTTGATATATGAATACACTTGTGAAACCATTACTCCCAAAAGTTTCCTTGGGCCCTCCCTTCTAACCTTCTCCAGTTGCTCGCTCCCAGATAACCACTGGTATGCTTACTGATGCTATAGACTAGTGTGTATTTTCTAGAATTTTATATAAATGAAATTATGCAGTGTGTACTCTTGTTTTCTGCCATCTAACATTCAGCATGACTATTTTAAAATTCATCCACATTCTGCATTTATCAATAGTCCATTCATTTTTACTGCTGAGAAGTATTCCAATTATTGCCATTTTATAGACAAGAAAACTGAAAACAAGCAACTTGTCTAAGATCATGGTAAAGGACTAGATTCAAATGTAAGGCTGCCTAACACAAAAGTCCCAGATTTTCCCTCTAAAAATTCTGTCTCTATTTCTTTTTTTTTTTTTTTTAGAAAGAGAGAGAGAGAGAGAGCAAGGTAGTAGAAGGCCAGAGGAAGAGAGAGAGAATCTCAAGAGAGAGAATTGACACAGGACTTGATCCCAAATCCTGGGATCATGAACTGAGCCAAAATCAAGAGTCAGACACTCAACCAACTGAGCCACCCCGGAGCCCCATGGGTCTATTTCTTTTTAACTGAGAAATAGCTCTATATACATCTTGAGGATGGAAGAGATACAGCCCCCAGAGTGGGCGGAATATAGTAATCATGCAAAAAAAAAAAAAGTTGTTGAGTGACTGGAGAAGATATCAACTACTCTCCCAACCCCACTATGCTGCTTAATCAGTACCACCTCAACCCTTGGGCTTCCCATTACTAAGTCAGTCACCATAAGAAGAACACCAAAGTCCTGGGGCTGCTAAGGTACATGGAGATCACTGTGCACAGGGCCTAAGCTGTAGCTAGAAGCCCATCTCAAAGGCCAAAAGGGAAGGAAGTATGTGAAGCAAATGATAGGAGGTGAGCAGATTTATATCAGGGTAGGGAAGAACCCTAAGAATCATAAAAACCTCATTAAACTAGGACATTTGTCTGACTTCCCCTGCTGGATAGACCAGGGACAGAAGAGGAAATAACAAGCAGAAAGTGGAAAAGAAAGGAAATGTGAACTACCCTCACCAAACTCCCAACTGCTCATCTGGTGATCTCAGGCATCCACGACTCTTGGAGTATGAAAACTGAATAGACCGCATTTGCCTCCTCCCCAATCCTCACCATACTTTAAAGGAGAAACTAAAAACAATAATAGTAACAATAACTAGTATTTATAAGAGTGCTTATTATGTACCAGGCACCGTATAAGAGAATCTTATTCCATTTCCATTTTACTAACAAGGAAACTAATTCTCAGAAAATACAAGTGACTTGTCCAAAGTCATATAAGGCCAGAGAGCGATGAAGTTATAAGAATTCCAGTCTCTGAGGTTTAGTCCAGCACTCTTCCCATGCCTCACAAGGATTCCTCGCTGCCTGGCACCTAACCACCCCCACATGCCTCACCATAACTGGCCATCCCAGGCTCACTTTAGAGTATATGTAGACTTAGGTCCTTCAATTTCAAACCCCAGACACCTTATCTTACCCCATCGGAATATATCATTCTGTGTGCCCTGCCCTCAAAATACTGAAACACTACAGTCAATATAAAAGATACTCTGATAGAGGCGGCTGGGTGGCTCAGTCAGTTAAGCATCCAACTTGGACTCGGGTCATGATCTCACAGTTCATGAGTTCCAGACCTGCATCAAGCCCTGCTCAGACTCTGCACTGACATTTTCTGCTTAGGATTCTCTCTCCCTCTCTCTCTGTCCCTCCCCTGCATGCACACACAGTCTCCCTCTCTCTCTCACAATAAGTAAATTTTATCAAAAAAAAAAGATACTCTGATAAACTAATTTTGCACCAAAATGTTAATGATTATGTTATGCTCCTTGTAAGCACCCATTGGGGCTTAAGAAGGTCCATAAAAGAAAAATGGAAATGATGGGTAGGACGGTGATATGGAGATTTTCCAAGCCTAGTCTTCACACAAGTGAAAGTGATTTACAGACTGTAATTCCAGGCAAAGTAAACTACTATTCCTCTTTAAGAGGCGCCAACTTGGGCTGAAGTGGCCTTTTGCCTGGAGGAAGAAGAATGGAAATAGTAATCTTACCAGTTAATAGTAATAGGAGACACCATCTACCGATTGCTATGTATTGGGTATTTTTACCAATAGTATTTCAATTAATCCACAATTCCATGAAGTAAGTGCTATTGTTAGTCTCTCAGAAAGAGGCTAAGAAACCTGGGACTCAATGGCTGGTCATGCATTCTTAATCAGTTCAGAGATCTCCAACAGTTATCGTTTATTATGCACCTGTTATGTCCCTGTTACAGCAACCCTTTGAGGTAAACATTATTATCCCCATTTTACAGATAAAACTCAGTCAGGAAATAAAGGAAACGGAGTTAAGGGAAAAGCTAGAATCAAACAAGGGCGGTCAAAAGGTTTTCAGTCGGGGAGCCAAGTACACCAAGCACAGACTGCGCGCAACAACAGCGCCAGGCGTTAGTCACCCCTGCGAACCACCAGAGGGCGCCGCCCGCCCAAGGCTGGAGGAACAGCAGGGAGCCGGACTCCCTTCCGAGGAGGCGCGACCTCCCCTCTAGCCCGCCCCATCCACAGCAGCCAATCAGAAACTTCGCTGATGGCGCGGCGCTCCCCGCGGGAACAGCCGTAGAGGATGACAACTCTCTGAATGGACATTTGGTTTTTTTACAAAAAAGAATGTAAAGTGACGCACCTATGATGGAAAGTCCCCACAAGAGTCCGTAGCGGGAAGACAGGGCTTCTTTTTTTACCTGAAAAATTCTCTGGGTGAGGCGTCTCCACCTGGCCCTCCTACGGCGGTGAAGGCGGCAACCAATCCCGATAGTCCCTTTACGCGTCTATCGCTTCCACCAATCATCGCTCAGCCTCTGGGGGCGGTCCCTTACCATCTCAGCCTATCAGAAGCGCAGTTTGCCGCTTGCCGGTCACGCACAGCGAGACTGGGCTCCTCCCTGCCGGAGCCCGGAGCCGAGCGCGGGCCCCGCCCCGCGGGGACGTGAGGATTGTGCAGGTGCGGAGTCTGCGGGGGGCTCGCGCCTCAGACAGCGGCCGCCACCTTTCTTTGGCTGGCGCTGCTGTTGGCATGGAGCTCGGTTGTGACCCACAAGTTCAGGTTGGGGCCGCACTCCTTCATCCTAGGCCTTGCACGTGCAGTGCCCTTTGCCTTAATCGCGTGCACCTCCGCTTCTCAGGACCCCACAGAAAATGTCGAACCGCCGCCTTCCCTTGCAGGGACTGGTCTTCTCTGAGCACTTTTGGAACTTTGTAAATATTCCACTGTAGCATTTACTGCATTATTTTATTTATTACTCTGTTACACACATAACTGAGGGCAGAAACCACATCTTAAACATCTTTGCATTGAGCATGCAAACTTTACACTGCGCGTGAACTCTGCACAGCACTCTTCTCAGCTGCAAAGTGGGGATAATGGTTGTCCCCTTGTTAAAATGTGTGCATTAAATCAATGCTTGTAGAGCAGTCAGAAGTTTCTTGCACACAGCAAGCGCTCCGAAAATGTTAGTCACTGTTACTCCTGTGCCTGGCAGACGCGTGTACTAAGCACTCAATAGTATTTAGAATCAGTTTCACATACTCATTTTCAGGATGGCAAAAAGCTTTATCCATGCATCAGACTATGAATGTGTCCAGGGTGCTTCAACGTGTTCCTGCGATTGAGAACAGCACTCTGGGTTCAAGTTCTGACTGCAGCTTGCTAGCTAGATGACCATGGAAATTACTTTGAAAGCGCTTTAGTTCCTCAGTTGTGAAACGGGGATGGTGATGATAATACACAGGGTTGTGGCGTATGCAAGTAATGCCTGAGAAGGGCTTAGAACGGTGTCTGACCTACAATCGGCTCTCCATTTTTTCCTTCCTTCCTTATCCCAATTTCACTTTGGGAGCAAGGACAAGAATGAAATGGCACAGTATAGTTTCATACCCTCTACATTACACTCGTCTCCCACTTTAAGCTTTGCAAAGCATATTCCTATTTTATCTCGTTTAAGATTCACGGCAACCATGGGAGGCTCAGAGAAGTTACCGTTTTGCTGGAATCCTAATACATCTTTTTGGTACAGTTTCATACATGTGCATTTGGAAGAAAGTTGTTTTTACCATATTTTTAAAGTTGTTCTACAAGTTGCTTTCACCCAGCAATGTATCTCAGAGACCTTTTTATGCCTAGATCCCTACTTCTCTTTAATAGTGCACAGTCTTGGGAGCGCCTGGGTGGCTCAATCGGTTGAGCATCCAACTTCGGCTCAGGTCATGATCTCGCGGTTGGTGAGTTCGAGCCCCGCGTTAGGCTCTGTGCTGACAGCTCAGAGCCTGGAGCCTGCTTCCGATTCTGTGTCTCCCTCTCTCTGCCTCTCCTATGCCCATGCTCTTTCTCTCTCTGTCTCTCAATAATAAATGAAAACGTTAAAAAAAATTAAAAAAAATAGTGCACAGTCTTTCATACCCGAACTTATTGAACCATTCCCCTATTGCCATACATTCAAATGTTTAAAGCCAAGTTCTGTTGAGTCTCCCTCAGGGCCCACAGCTTTGATTGCTCAGACGCTGAGCAGTCTCCAGGCCTAACAAGTCACTAGGAAATGAAGTCCTGATGGTCAGGAGTCTCCACCTGGCTCCAAATTTCTCCAGACCACAAGCCCAAGGCTCCAGCAATCTGTGGAGGGCCCCCTGCCGCTGTGAGGAAAGGGCTGGGAGAACGCCCACGTAGGGCTGGAAAGGGCTGCTGATGACTTTACCCTTCAGTGCTACTGGAGTCAGAGGGCCTATCTGAGACAGCGTCCCCCCAAAACTGGGGGTTTCTCAGCACCTCTGCCCTTGTATCTACCCCATCCAAGGCCCTCACACACTCTGCCCTCTGAGAACTGATTTAACTGTATCCTCTTCCCTCCACAAATAGGCACACTTTCTTGTCAAATGCGCCCCCGTTTCATTAAAACACCCAAGACACCCCAGCAGAGTTCCCAGCCCATCCCTCTCAGGCCCAGCTAGGAGACAGAAGGAGTGCAAGGCAGTCATGGGCACCATCGGTGAAGTTTCTGATTTCGGAACTGGATGTAGCTCTGCAGCCGGGAAGTTGCTTACCTCTCCTGAGCCTCAGTTTCTCCATTTGCCAAATGAAAACAGAGGGAGGGGAGTGAGGATCCAGGATACATAAATGGAGGGAGGGGGAACACATTATGTGCACAGCCGTCAGGGAATGAGGAGAGGAAGGGGGGAGCCAGGAGAAAGCCCTGAATGCTCCTCCTTGGGATGGATGGAGCGGCTCCTAGAGCGAAGCTCCGCGTTAGGCCTCCCCCTCTCTGCGGGGAAAAAAGCAGAGAAACAAGATTGTGTCTTAGGACATCATCTCGACGCCATTGCTCGAGGCTCTCACCTCATCTCGACCCTTACAAAGTGCTCTTTCCCCAATCCCTTGAAGATCCTGTACATCCCCAGACTCGGTCATACATAGGGCACCCGTTATCTGCTTGCCCTACTCTCCAGCCCTCTTGCTTCCTTGGTAACAAAACCCCGATTTCCAGCTGGGGTCATTGCCTTTCAGGATGCAACCACATTTCCCAGGCTTCTTTGCAGCCAGCTTTCTGGCCAAGAAACAGTTCTGTGCCAGGCTTCCCAGGGAGGCACAGCGAGAGCGGCCCAGCCTTTTTCCTTCCTTCTGTCCTTCTTCCTTCTCTCCCCTTGTCCCCTTCTTCAGTCCTGCTTTCTGGGAATGAGGTGACCTTCACTGAGGATGGCAGTCACAAGCTAGGACAACGGGGCAGAAATATAAAAGGAGCCTGAATCTTGATAATCATTGTCCATGAACCGCCTACCTGCAGACGTGTTTGCTGTGAGAAAATAAACCCTTATTTTATCCACATGTATAAGTCGCTGCTATTTTAGGCTTCCTGATATACATCACCTGGCCTAATCCTCAACTAACCAGTCTCTCTTCCCCAAGGTTTAGAAATTAGTGGAAGGAAAGCTGCTTAAATTCCACGGTTTTCTTTTTCTTTTGAGAACCAAGCAGAGGCATTAAAGTCTATCATTGGCTCAACTACCATAACTTTAGAGTCATACATTTATAAATTACTAGAACATTCTTCTGACTTGATGAAGCCGACCAGCATAAAATTAACCTTGGACTCATGAGACATTTGGGGCCAAAACATACAATGTACTCTCTAGCTAAGCCACACGTTGGTGTGACCTTGACCTTCTGTTTTCATATAGAAAGAACACATAATATTCTGTGGGGGAGGCCCCTCAGCACACAGGCAAATCCCCATATATTTTTTGGTGGTTGGGTTCATCAGGCTTCAAACTGACCTCTAAGTAATCAGAATCATCTGGAGAGCTTGTAAAAATACAAGTCACGGGGCTCCAACCCCAGAGTTTCTGGTTCAGAAGACCTGGAGTGAGGCCCAAATAATTTGCAGCTTTAATAAATTCTCAAGTGATGCTGTCAGTCCAGGGACCACATTTTGACAACCACTGACTTAGAAGAAGGTAAAGAAAGTACTTCAGGCTACTGTTCTCAGACCTCTGCGGACTTTCCCCCACTGTGTTCCAAGGTAGCTAGACCCCGGGGATGGCCTTTGCGTAGCAGCGCTGAGAACTGTTCTTTCGGGACCTCTGTCCACTTCCCCAGACCCCTCCCATCAGGCCCCATCAGGCCCCTCAGGAACAGCTCCCTCTCACTAGGCTGAGCCAGGCACCTCCACAGGCTTTTCCTTCCTCTGGGGTCTCCCTTACAGTATTGGGGACTGGGTCTAGAGAGAAAGAGAGGGTGGAGTTAGACAACTTCTTTTTCTTTAATGTCTAAATATATTAAAACATGCATGTGTTGTTCTTACAACAAAATAATAAAAGTGTTAAGAAATACAGACTATGTTGGAAATGTTTGTGAATCACTAACATTTATTGAGCAGTTACTATGTTCCAGGCACTGTAGTAAATGCTCGTTTAATTACTGGTACCGTATCACCATATTTCAGCCTAAAACAGGTTTAAAGAGGTTAAATAACTTCCCAGTGTGACACAGAGATTCGGTGACAGAGCAGGGATTTCATCCCAGGTCTGTCCAGTTCCAAAGCTTGATCCTTTAATGCTTGGGCAATACTGTGGTTTGAAAATGCGAATTTTCTAACGCCACTAGACATGCATTCTCAGCGTGGGGGATATGGCCCTGAAAGGGAAGCAAAAATTAGTTCTCGGGGTAGAGGGATAAATAATCTTTACTCTTTTTGTGAATAAAGCATAGATATACATATAGTACGTAATATACATATCTGTATTAAATTTTACAGGGGGAGAGGAATTAGAAAAATATATCTAAGAAGTCTCTTTATAGGGACATAACAAAAACAAGATTGAGAAACACTGTGCTAAGACATTTTGGCAAAGAGCCTCTTTGCTGAAAGTCAGCACTGTCTTACACAACCTCCAAGGTTTTCTCATGAAGCAAAGGAGAAACAAAACATTCGACGTTTATTGCTTAAAGCTTTTAGTTGTTACACTCTATGGTCCTCCCAAGAACCTCCTGATGAAGTCACAAAGGATGATATTTAATATCCATATCTAATAGATGAAGGAATTGAACTTTAGAGATAAGAACCATCCGCCTAGATTTAATGCCAAACAAAACTGTCCTTCAAGAATAAAGTGATATAAAGAAACCGATAGACAAAGCAAAGCAGAGCTTATTATAAACAGATCCTTGATGAGAAAACTAATGTCTGAATTGCAAGAAGGAACAAAGAAAGCAAGCAGTATTGTTAACATACAAGCAATCTATACAAACACTTATGTATTAAATAATAGTCATCATGTCTAATTTGGGGGCTTCTAGACATAAGACAGAACCAAAATGTTGGACACCAATGGCAGATAAGTCAGGAGGGGACAGTTAGAGTTAAAGCACCCTCACATCTGAGTTGGTTTGGGAGAAGAGTAAAGACTCTGACTTGTGAATTTAAGTTAAATACGCATGTTAAATTTCCAAGTTAACAAATAAAAGCATAGACATCAAGTCTATAACTGCCCAATGAGAAGAATGAAAAGTGGAAGAAACAAATCTTATGCTGTCTCACCACAAATATTATGAATCATTGAAAAACATCAAATTTCGTCTTTAAATTTTCTTAAAATCAACACCTTGAATATAGTTTTTTAAGGTCGCTTAAAATCAATTGCATGACTGAAGTTTTACTAAAAATAAAAAAGTCTTTTTTTCTTTATCTTTATGACTTAAAAAATGTTTAAAACTTAAACAGTGTTTCTGAAAGGGTGGTCCATACAAGTTTGGCTTCCCGAGATGCTAAGAGAAGGATCCACAATCTAGTGATTTGAGAGATGCTGCACACCACAGCCTCGCCTGGAGACTCACAAAGCTCTAAGGCCCTAGGACATATATGTAGTAAAGGAACCTCCTTGACTTGGTCAACCCCAGTCTTTTCCAAACATTTTTTCCCATGCTGTGAAATACAGTAACACTCCATGGAACTCACTCTGCACAACTCTAGATGAAGCCTTCTTATTTAAGTTGGTGGCTCAGATTGAAAAGGCACCAAAGCTCAAAATGTGGACTTGGGGCATCTGGGTGGCTCAATCGGTTAAGCATCTGACTCTTGATTGCAGCTCAGGTCTTGATCTCACAGTTCATGGGTTCGATCCCCACATCGGGCTCTGTACCGACAGTGCGGAGCCTGCCAGGGATTCTCTCTATCCCTTTCTCTCTGCCCCTCTCCCGCTTATGTGCTCTCTCTCACTCTCTCTTTCTCTCTCTCAAGAATGAATGAATGAATGAATGAATGAACGAACAAACGAACAAATGTGGACTCAATTCTTCTGAGAAGTTGACAAAACTATTTTAAAAGGCTGGAACCGTAACCTCAAATAATTTGAAACACAGCAATATCAGCCACTTGCACAACCTCACAATTCCACTCCTTGGTGCCCATGCATGACAAACACATGTCCCGACACACACATTCTCATAGTTTCTCCCTAGAGTCTCCTACCACACAGACACCTGCCCACTCTCAGCCCACCCCCAAAATGACCACCATTGGCTTTCTCGCCTCATGTGTTCTCCTTCGTTCATTGCTTACTCACCGTCTTCTTCCCCTTCCATTTGTTTTTGGAAGTCTGAAAAGGGATGCAACTAAGAAAGATTTCTGAGGAGACAGTCTCCTAGCTCCATGTGGGAGACCCCATGCATAAAAGTGTCCCAGGACAAGTCACTTCCATTCCCAGTCTGGGTCTCAGGTTCTCCACTGAGTTCCCTCTAGTCTCTGGTTGTACATTGATCGGCCTGGTGTTCCTACCTCCATCTTTTAACCTGTGGTTCCTCAGCTCGATCCTCAGGCCTAAAAGACACTGCCGAACTTGCAGGATTTAATTTCAAGCTTCCTCTGCCTTCATCCCTCCTGCAGCTCCTCTTTAGCCATTCCACTCAGCACTTCCTGATCCAGCCTCTCCTCCCGCAGTCCAGGAGAACACGTTTCCCTGAATGGCAGCTCCTGCAAGCCTTCCTGCTTGGATCGAATCTCCATGCCTCCTGATCACCTTTTTTAAACTGCCTTGCACTGACTTCTAGTCACCAGCTCAAAAGACCACACAGTTACAACATCTCTTTCCATTTTCCATCTAAAGCCCACTTACAGTTCCATTGTCTTCTCCATTGAGGTAGAGACTGAAGTTCATACATGCCTTAAATGCAGTGTGGGGAGGTCTGTGGGGGTCCAACAGAAAGAGAGAGGACACACATGTTAGGCATTGTCGTCACTAGCTGACCTGTTGCAATATTAAGAGGGAATGTTGCTAAGAATCTTCGAATTCTTATTTTCTTTTTTTAAATTAATTTATTTATTTATTCTGAGAGAGAGAAAGAGAGAGAACCCCAAACAGACCATGTCTGATGCTTAACCTACTGAGCCACCCAGGCACCCCTCAAATTCTTATTTTCAAAGTCAGTCTGATCTTTCCAGAAACGTCACTCCCAGCCATGGGAAGAAAGTTCAGGGGCACAGGTCACATTGGCTCCTTTCCTCTCACCTCAGTGGGTAGATCATGCCTGTTGTACTTCCCATCACCAGGAAGACTTCCTTCCAGGTTCTTTAGCACCAGCACCATCCCCATAATCAGACCTGCCACCATCCAGACCCCAGCAGAAGGTCCAACTTAGCCCCTGAGTATGTGGCGCAGGACAGAGAGGCATCTCCCAGGATCCAGTGGGAGGTGGGAGGCAGTTGAGTTGAGGAGATTCCTCGGGTGATGAAGAGGCAGGGGGACTTGACAGCGCTGCTCTGGTTCTGTTGGTTTGGAAGAGAGACTTTACAACATACGACGGACAGTGCAAATTCACAAAGGAGAGAGATTGGAAGGCAGTGCTCCCATGGGTTTCAATCCTGGCCGCCCCCCAGCTGAATCCATGTGAAGCTTCTAAATAACTCAGAGGTGCTGAGTGCAGCCCAGACCAACGAAACTGAAACTCCAGATGCGAAACCCAAGACTCTGTATCGGGAAAATATTTTACTCTTCAGGTGATTCAGATGCTCAGCGCCATTCAAAGGCAGCGATATAATCTGACATCAGTAGCATCCTGATGTGGTACGAGGAGCGTTATGACGTCACTGATGAAGGATCCTCGCCACAAATGTCTAACCGGAATCCAATCATGAGTAGACAATCTGATAAATCCAGTTGTGGGACGTTCTACCACAGATGCAGACTCTTGAAAAAAAACCCAATATGAAAAAAATTTAAGGCAAGGAAGGTGGGCTGTTCTACATGAAAAACACTATAAAGACATAATAACCAACACAATGCATAAACCTTGATGAGTGCTCAAATTTAAAACACACACACACACACACATGCACACACGCACACACACACACGACATTTTGGAGACAATCGGAGAAACTTGAAACTTTGAAGATCGCATGTAGGTTAGATGTATTATGAAATCTTTAAATGTTTTATTGTGATGAGAATGTCGTGGCTGTGTCAGAATTTCCTAACTTCTACAAAATGCCTGCTCAATATTTGAGAGTCAAGTGCTAGGATTTCTGCAGCTTTCTTTCAAATGGCTCAGCACACAAAAAACGTAGGAGCAGGGTTTGAAGAAAGTGTACATAAGTATTCAGTCTATTATTCTTTCAAACGTTCCAGAGTTAACATTTTTTAAATAAAACAAAAAAAAAATTTTAACGTTTATTTATTTTTGAGACATAGAGACAGAGCGTGAGCAGGAGGAGGGCAGAGAGAGAGGGAGACACAGAATCCGAAGCAGGCTCTAAGCTCTGAGCTGTCAGCACAAAGCCCGACGCGGGGCTCGAACTCACAGACCACTAGATCCTGACCTGAGCCGAAGTCGGCCACTTAACCGACTGAGCCACCCAGGCACCCCAAACAAAAAGTTTTAAATATTGATGTTGATTGTCTATGAGGGGATTATAGTTGGTTTTGAGCTTTTCTAAAATTTTGGCAATAAAACACAAGGCACTTTTGTAATTGGGACAAGGACTAGTAAAAGTTTGTCTGTGGGATGAAAAATAAATTCCACAGTGACAGAAAGGTCGAATGAACCCCCTCTGGGCTACAAAGGAGCTCAATAGCGTAGGAGCTCCTAGATCCCAAAACACCACATACCAGACGTCCCTTCTTCCAGCAGAAAAATGCCAATCCACGAGATGTTTAGGGGGCGGCAGCTGAACCCTTCGGGACCCCTTCGACTGCAGGTGGCACAGCAGTGTGGCCACAACACTCCCAGCACCTGACGGGCCGCAGGCTCCTCCGGAGGAAGACTTCTCCACACTGGGGTTAGAAGCCCGTCTCCTCCTTGCCCCAAAAGTGCTGAGGCTCCAGCCCCAAAAACAGCTACACAATTTTAGATATCAGGGGCAGGGGGGACGTTGTTTCCACAGACGTCACCCCAGCCAAAACACCTCATCTTTTCCAGGAAAATTTGTTGCGATGTGGAGATAACGCCCACCAGGGGGCAGCAGACTCTCGTGAAAATAAACTTCCCTGCAAAGGAAGGCATTGACTGAACCCTCAGAGCCCCTCACTGGGTCTCAGACATCCTGCAGAGGACTCAGGTGGTTGAGGAAACATGGGTCAGAGTATAATTCTTTTTTTTTCCAGAGTATAATAATCTTCCTATTCTGTTAGTGCTTCGTGAACATCAAACTTTCCCATACATCATTTCCCCAGAACCATACAACAGGCCTGAGGCAACCAAGCATTAACATCTCTGTGTGACAGATGAGAAAACGAGACTCAGAAGGTTAAGTTTAGATGGCCTGTCCAAGATCAGAGGGCTGGTAATTTATCAGATCGGGGACTTGGGGGCAGACCACCTGACTCCACATTCAGCGCTGTTTCATGTCCGCCTACAGTCATCCCTGTGGTGATTTCTGTTATTCACCACACATGCCCTTCCTCCCTTAATCTTCACAACAAACTATAAGGCATGCCGTCTAACTAGGACAAAGAAAGTGAGACGGAGGAAATCAATTAATAAATAGTGAAGCTAGGATTTGAACTCGGATTTGGCTGACCCACCAACACCTACCGCTTCTCTATAGCCACTTAACAGTCCGCAACCATTTGTTGAGCAGCCCTGTGGTGGGTGCAGCTCTATGCTAGTCACTGGGGACGCAAAGTCCAAGCCCTTAAGCAGCTTCCCATCTAGGAAAACCTAACCAGATTCCACAGGAAAGGCACCAAGGTGAGTGCTACTACCCCCATTTTACAGATTGGGCAACAGGGCCTTGAGATGTTAATGCGTGTGCCTGAGGCTACAAGAGTAGGTGAAGGATTCACACTCCAGCCATTTGCTATGTCTGCAAGTTGCTTACACCTCTCAGCACCAAATTTTCTGAGCCAAAGTCTCAGAAATAGGAAATGTCCCAAAACATGTAGGAAATTCAGTTGCATCCCTTCTGATCTCTGTGGCTCAGTCTGCAGCCCAGATTCCAGCCAGGCAAGGCCCTTCTCACCCACAGAGCCCCTTCCCCTTTCTATCACCATATCAAACTTTTCTTCTTCTGAAATGGCCAAGAAAAATAAAGTCTGACTTTTTTGCATAGGGAGGACGCTTGATGAATAGCTACTGTGGGGGATCAACTTAGCTTCTCCAGGACCCT
This sequence comes from Paguma larvata, assembly GCA_030068075.1. Lineage (NCBI taxonomy): Eukaryota > Metazoa > Chordata > Mammalia > Carnivora > Viverridae > Paguma > Paguma larvata. Next base: position 33,059,798 of record CM057836.1, read on the forward strand.
CTCCTATCAGCACCCCTACCACCAAGAGGAACAGAGTAAGGGCAGTACCTGGTGATAGATATGGGGCCAAGGGTATACAGGTGTTTTCCTGTGTGTGCCTGGGAGTTCTCTTACCCAAGCAGGGCCCAGTCTCTAAGTATCCCTTTTGTTCTTCCAGCAGATTCCAGTCATCAGTCTGCTGGAAAGCTCCCCCATCCTCATGGCTGCCGTTTCCTACTGAGTACCCCTAGAGATTCTCAATGCATGTCCCCTCAAGGCTCTCACTAGAATATGCCCCCTTGTGTTATTGCCCCCTAAAGCAAGCTCACATGCCTGCTACAAGAGAAAAGGTGGGAGTGTTTGAAAAGAATTTGAAAGGATTTGAAAATCCGAGTTTAAAGATATGGGTATAAGGGGCACCTGGTTGGCTCAGTCGGTTAAGCGTCCAACTCTCTTGGTTTCGACTCAGGTCATGATCTCACATTTCGTGGGTTCGAGCCCCACATTGGCCTCTGTGCTGGTAGCACAGAGCCTGCTTGGAATTCTCTCTCCCTCCCTCTCTCTACTCCTCCCCCACTAGCGCTGTCTCTGCCTCTCTCAAAATAAATAAATACATTTTAAAAAATAAAATTAAAATATGGATATAAAACTGAGTTTTAGCAGTCACTGATGGAGGACAAGGACAAATTCTATGATTTCTCTAGGCTGGACATCATTTTTCTGTCCTTACCATAGGAATGATGGCTTTAGGGGTATAGTGACATTAAACAAATTGATGTAAAATTAGAAGGCACTTTGCAAACTGTTAATTGTTGCACAAACATTAGCTTTGCGTACTGCTTAATATAAATGCTTACTGCTTGTTAATATAAAGAGGGTAGAGAAAGATTTAAAATGTGGATAAAGTACAAATATTCGGGAAATCACCAAGGATGCACTGCTGACACCAAATGAAATAATAATGCAGCTAAATTGAGCCTGTACCCTCACATTCTTCCTCTCATTCATTCTTCGGGTGAGGTTGACCTATCATTCCCCCGTGTCCCTCCCCACCCTAAAGTATTTGTAAACAATGCAATTTATGCACAGTAATTCATGGGTCAAAGTGAAGTCTGAAGGAAAATTAGGAAACATCTTGCATGGAGTGAAAATAAAAAGCTAGCTTATCCGAATTTGCAGGTCGCAGCTAATGTAATGTTTAGAGGGAAATTTAAAGCATTTAAAACTACATTAGAAAATAAAGTCTCAGGGCGCCTGGGTGGTTCAGTTGGTTAAGCATCAGACTTTGGCTCAGGTCATGATCTCACCATTTGTGAGTTAAGCCCCTCCTCGTTGGGCTGTGCTGACAGCTCAGAACTTGGAGCCTGCTTCATATTCTGTGTTTCCCACTCTCTCTGCCCATCCCCCACTCTCACTCTGTCTCTCTCTCTCTCAAAAATAAACATTAAAAAAACAAAAAAGAAGGCTGCTCTTTCAAAAAAAAAAAAAGAAAATAAGAAAGTCTCAAATCAATTATCTAAGCTTCCACCTTATGAAACTAGTAAATAAAGAGACTATTGAAACCCAAAGCAAGAAGGTAGTAGCAAAAATAAGAACAGAATCGAAAGAGATTGAAAACAGATACATAAAGAAAAATCGATAAACAAAAGCTGAGTCTTTGAGAACATCAACAAAATCAATAAATGTCTAGCCAGACTGATCAAGATAGAGAGATGAAAAGGACCATTGTCAAAAATGAAAGAGGCAAAAAAAAAAAGAAAGAAAGAAGAAATATCATTACAGACACTACAACATTAAGAGGATAATAACAAAATACTCTGAATAATTTTATGCCCATAAGTTCAACAACTTAGATGAAATGGACCAATTCCTTGAAAAACATAAACTACTTAAGCTTACAAAAAAAAATAGATGGACTGAATAATCCTATTTCTAGTATCCTAGTAAAGAAACTGAATTTTTAGTTTAAAAGCTTCTATTGAAGAACTCTCTTGGATCAAAAAGTTTTACCGATTGATGACACCAAACATTTAAGGAAAAAAATAATGCCAATTCTACATGGACTCTTTAAGAGAAAATAAGAAAATGGATCAATTCCCAACTCATTTTATAGATCTCCAATACCCTGCTACTCAAATCAGACAAAGATGTTAAGTACAAAAAAGAAAGCTACAGCTCAATATTTCCTATAAATGTAGACATAAAAATCCTCCAAAAATTTTAGAAGGAGAATAATACATCGTGACCAAGAGAGGTTTATCCCAGGAGTGTGGGGCTGGTTCAATATTCAAAAACCTTTCCACATAGTTCACCATATCAACAGAATAAAGAAGAAAAATATAAGCATCTAGAATGATGCAGAAAAGTCATTGGACAAAACTCAACATTCATTCTGATAAAAACTCTCAGCAGAGGAGGAATAGAATGGATATTTCTTTTATTTTTTAATGCTTATTTATTTTGAGAGAGAGAGAGAGAGTGCAGGGGAGGGGCAGAGACAGAGGGAGACACAGAAGTTGAAGCAGACTCCAGGCTCTGCGCTGTCAAGAGAGAGCCCAACACCGGGCTCAAACTCATGGACTGAGAGATCATGACCTGAGCCAAAGTTGGATGCTCAATCAACTGAGCCACCCAGGTGACCCAGCATGGAACTTTCCTACACCTACTTAATCATACTTCAGGTGAATGCTGTCTCCTTAAGATCAGGAGTATGACAGGGATGACCACTCTCAACATGCATATTCAATGCTGTATCAGAATAAAATAAAAATAGAAAAATAAAATAAAATAAAAATAAAATAAAAATAGAAAGATGAAAATACAAATCCTTCTATTCACAGAAGACATGACTATCTACATAGAAAATTCCACATAATCTACTAAAATACTCCCAGGTCTAGTAAATGAGTGTAGCTAGGTCCCAAGTTACACAATCAATACGCTTCTATATACTAGCAATGAACACTTAAACATTAAAAATTTTAAAAATACCATTTCCAATAACAAAACACATAGGTACAAGTCTAACAAAATGTGTGCCATTCCCATATGCTGAAAACAATAAAAGGTAAGTGATATTAGGTAAGTCCTGGCACACATGAAGACATAAGAGGTATACAGTGTTCATGAGTTGGAAGACAACATTCTCAAGATGTTAATTCTTCTCAAATTAATCTACAGACTCAACACAATCCCATACAAAGGATCTATGTCCAGGATACATAAAAAAAACTCTCAAAGCTCAGCAATAAAAAACCAAACAACCCAATTAAACATTGGCACAGGCCAATGGGTGTCAAGTAATCACACAAAAAGATCCTTAACATCATTCACCAACCAGTAAATGCAAATTAAAACCACAATGATATACTATTATACACTTACTAGAATTAAAATTGAAAAAGAAAAAAACACATTGCTGGTGGGAATGCAAAGTGGTACAGGCACTTTGAAAAGCAATTTGATAGTTTCTGAAATACACGTTTTTCATATAAACCAACAATCCTCTTCGTAGTATTCAACTAAGAGAAATGAAGAACTATGTCTACAGAGGCTAACTCTTAATAATCCAAGCTGAGAACAACCCTGATGTTCTGTAGCGAATGGATCAACAAACTGTGGTACATCATACGATCGAATACAACTCAGCGATAAAAAGAAATGTACAACAAGTACACACCACAGCATGGTGAATCCCCAGCGCATTGTGCTAAACGAAATAAGTCAGATGTGAAAGACACATACTGTACGAGTCCATTTGTATGAAATTCTGGAAAAGGCAAAACTGTAGTGACTTGGAACAGATCAGTAGTTGCCCAGAGAGGGGAGTTTAGCGGAAGGGTTATCTACAGACCGGCAAAGGAAGGAAAGGGAGGCAGTGATGGGTTGGCTCTGTATTTTTATTGTGGTGGAGATTAAGTGACTCTATGCATTTAACAAAACTCTTAAAACTGCACACTAAAATAATTAATTGCACTCTATACAATTATAAAATGACTTTTTAAAATTACATTAACGACCTAGTGTTTAACAGACAGAAATTTTTTATCATTCCTTTTTCTGCTTAAACTTGTATTTCCATTACTTCTCCCGCAGGATTTTGCCTAATGGAATATTTTTATAGTTGAAAGTCTTACTCATCACCATATCATACTTCTCACAATAAATACATAATTTAAATTTAATTTTTAAAAAAATTTCTTGGGGTGCCTGGTTTGCTCAGTTGGTTAAGCATCCAACTTCAGTTCAGGTCATGATCTCATGGTTCATGAGTTCGAGCCCTGTATCAGGCTCTCTGCTGTCATCCCAGAGCCCGCTTCAGATCTTCTATCTCTCTCTGGCCTTCCCCCTCTGGTTCTCTCTCTCTCTCTCTCTATTCCTCTCTCTCTCTCTCTCAAAAGTAAATCAATAAACTTAAAAAAAAAATTCTTGTGACCCTAAGTAAGGCTAAATGGTAAAAATATTTCTCAAGTGAGTTGTTACCGTATTATTATTTAGTACACCATTGACGAAAACATTAAACATAAAAGCATTTACATAAACATAAAAATATTTACATAAAAAGTAAAATGTTATTAGAAATGCACTTCTTTTTTTTTAAGTTTATTTATTTAAGTAATCTCTAAGCCCAAAGTGGGGCTCGAACTCACAACCCTGAGATCAAGTGTCACATGCTCTTCTGCCTAAGCTAGCCAGGCACTCCCCACCGAATAAAAAGAAACGCATTTCTTAAGAACTAGTCTTAATTTTCTGATTAATTCATACATCCATTGCCACAAAGACAGAATTTTGGAATCAGTTCTGTTCTGTTTTTCATTGTAATAGTAGTAAGCACTAAGAAACTTGTCTGCGTGAGGGTGACTAGAAGTAGGAATTTTGTTCTTAGAATGTTACTTCTTTGAACTACTCCTGAGTTACATGCCAAGAATCACAGTGATATTCTTCCAAAGCATTTTTTTAAGTTTATTTATTTATTTTGATAGAGAGACAGAGATAGCAAGTGGGGGAGGGCCAGGGAAAGAGGGAGAGTGAGAATTCCCAGCTGGCTCTATACTGTTGGCACAGAGCCGGATGTGGGGCTCAGTCTCATGAACCATGAGATCATGACCTGAGCCAAAACCAAGAGGTGGAGACTCAACCGACTGAGCCACCCAGGCGTCCCATCTTCCAAAGCATTTTTAATGATCAACAGGTGACAGACAACTCAATTAATTTCTTCGATGTAGTTAGAAAGCTGCTATCTTGCAATAGTCATTTGCCTTTTTATTTTCTGAAAAGTATAGCAAAAATGCTTTTCCAAGACCTGTCAAGTGACTAACAGGTATACTTTTTATTCAATCATTTAGAACCACCTGTTTAAACCAAAATACTAAAAAAAGTTTAGGAAAAATGGAAATTGTGGTAATCTCAATATATTTTTACTCATGCAATAGTGTCTGATAAGGAATTTAATATCATTGTGTTTCTTTTATGTTTATGCTAAAACTTTGGACCTTAGATGAGCTCATTCTATTTAGGGGAAATATTAAAGTGATATAAATCTATGTAATTAATTATCCCTGATTTTAAAAGTTATAAAACAACAGCGTGCCTGGCTGGTTCAGTTGGAAGAGCATCTGACTTCTGATCTCAGCATCGTGATTTCAAGCCCCGTGTTGGGTGTAGATATTACTTGAATAAATAAGTAAAGACTTGTTTAAAATTTTTCAAAATGAAAGTCGTAGAACCAATCAGTGTGCTGTTTCTGTTTCCTTAATTCGTAATAGCAGAAAGTAATGAGTAACAGAAATTGTAATTTTTTTATGAGACAAGAAGTATGACCAAAATAATAATAGTCTTTCAGTGTGTGCGTGTGTGTGTGTTCTCAAATTTTGATGTTAAGGTTTGGGGAAAAAATAAATAAAATTCCACGTTTAAAAACCAGAAATAATTTATTAAACATCGTAATCAAATTTTTCCTATCCACTCAATGACAGAGAAAGATAAATACTACTAAAGAAAACAAACTAATCAGTTCATCACATAACTTTGTATTTTTATTAGGAGGTAACAGAAAACATTAAATATTTAATAAGATGAAGTAAGAGAAGCAATAGATTTAATCAATCCATGACTGGATTTGATAATATGCATTTTAAGTCTTTTATTCACTCAGAGCAATCGAAAATAAGTCACACACATTTAATCCATATATTTGTTAAATGTATCTTGAATGACATGGTAATCTCAAAAAAGATGAAAAGAAGCAGCATTGCTAATTGGTTCCACTTGTTAAATGTGTTTTTTCTAGCTAATGAGGCACCCTAGAATGAGCGTGAGAAAGGTTGAAAGGAATTGCTTATGTCAAACCTTCGAAAATAGCCATTTTAGCATTCAGGATTTCTTTCATGCTCTCTTCGCTTCTTTCTTCTGGAATTTTCCTCCAAGAGGGATTCATTAGTCTGGGGACAGAAGAAGCAAGATCAATAATTAAAGTAATGTTGCCTTCACTCCAACTTCCTCACTGTGCAATACATTAGGATTCAAAACATCACAAAACGGGCCAAAATACCCTTGTCTAACACTGTGTTTTACCTTTAAGAGAAATGTGTTTAAGATACAAAACCAGAAGGCAGGTTTATGGTTCTTTGATTAATCATTAAAGGAGGTCCCTGGAACCAATGTTTCAAAGAATCCCTTTATTCGGTGCCTCTGAGGTCACACCCTGGGGCAGCAGCACACCACAGAGAGATTTGAAAGAGCACGGAGTCACTGTTTGCCTGGGGGAAGCATGGAAGGCGATTGTGGGAGAGGAGAAACGGCTTGGCTTGACGCTGCTGGGACAATGGTTCAATCACCTGCTTTTTAGCAGGGAAGTCAGGGAAAAATACATACAGAAGTTAAGAGTCTGGAACTGGATTCCCTTCCCATTCCATTGGAGCTCTTGCAAAGCCCTCCTAAAACCCCAGTTTGAAGATGCTTTAACATATTGCTCAGAAAATGCATCCGGGCTCTGTTAAAAGTGGTTCCAGAACAAAGAGCAGCTGGCAGATCATCCTCTCAAAGCCTCCCCATGGTCCTGTTTTCTCCAACTTGTCTGTCCCCAAAGGTCTGTTCCTGCTCTCAACACACCTGGCATTCCCATCCTGTCCAATTCAAGCCGTTTGTAGACCAAATTCCTGGTCATCAACTGCAACAGCCCCTGATGACCCCATGTCTTTCAAGACTCAGTTAAGATCCCCATCATCTATCCTTCCTTCCTATGTGGAAACGTGCCCCTCTTCTACTCCAGACATACTTTTACCATAATATTCCTAACATTTTATTGATTTTGTTTACATATCTGTTCCCCTTATTCCCTAAACTTAGTTCCCAAAATATTGTAGAAACGAAATAAATACTTGTCGAATGAATGAGCCTCAGACTCGTTTGCTGGTTCTCCATTAATGAAAGCCTCTTGTTCCAGCCCTGTCCAACCAGAGCGTGACTCAGGCCTGACATAATGTAACCAAAACATGGCCACAGTGTAATCTGGCTGCAAAGCTCATTCAATCCTGTCAGGATGTTGTTTGCTAGCTAAGCTACTGACAGCCCTTCTCAGCCCTAAAAGCACATTAGAATCAACTGGAGAGCTTTTTTTTAAATGCTGATGCTTATAAATAAGCATTTAAAAAAAATTTTAAAGGGCGCCTGGGTGGCTCCATCGGCTAAGCCGCTAAGCGTCTGACTTCAGCTCAGGTCATGATAAATGGGTTTGAGCCCCGAGTCAGGCTCTGTGCTGACAGCTCAGTCTCGAGACTGCTTCATGGATTCTGTGTCTCCCTCTCTCTCTCTGCCCCTCCCCTATTCTCTCTCTCTCTCTCTCTCTCTCTCTCTCAAAAATAAATGAATATTAAAAAACATTTTTTTTTAATGCTGATGCTTAGGCCTCAACCAAGACCACTAAATCAGAAGCTCTCAACAGTGGGGCCTCAGCAGAGGTATTTGTAATGCTTCCCAGATTATTCTCATGGGCAAGCGAGTTTGAGAACTGCTATCTTAGCAGACGGGAGCACTGGGTTGACACTACCTTCAGATGTGGAAGCAGTCTCGGTTCAACCCGAATTCATTTCCTAATCTTCCCTCCAGGTGTGGGCTCCCAAGCCTTTTCCTCCCAACCACAGGGCACATCCATCTGGCAGTCAGCCCAGCATTCAAGCCCACCCAAGATACCATATGTCTAAATATTTCAAAGTTATAAATCAAGCTAAAAACTATTAAATATAGCATGTCCTATCCTCCTTTCTTGACAAATACAACATTTGTAGCATCGAAATTGAAAAATGTGCACAGAGCTCTGGTTTTTTATGACTAAAAGTTGGCAAAATATCACAGACAACTGACTGTACTTGTCTGGTTGCATATCTTGATGAACCGATCACGTTCAGGTGGATAATACAGGAAAGATACCTCGTAATTATTTGTCATAAATTTAATCCATAAAAATCTACATTTCTTGTCTCTCATTTCAACAAATCATTAGTTAGGTAGCTATAATCAAAACTTTTCACAGTGATGCCAAATTTGGCAATTTCAATTTAGGGAAACATCCCGTGAAGGTAGTAACCATCAGAATTGTCCATAAAATTCTTAAGGCAAATACTTGGCTTGGAAATGAACCGTGGATTTTACACACCGAGCTCAAAATTGTAACGAGGTCACATATAGTAAATCAGTGTTGTCATATATGGTAAATTAGCTGGAAACACAAAATATTTTCATTATATAACTTGCTATCACTTACAGAGTGACGTTTAGTGTCTCTTAAAACAATATCGAGATCTATGCACTATTTCATAAATTCATCTTCTTTAAATTTTTCTGGAATGGGTTATTATAAATAAAACTGAGAAAATAGCAATATTTTGATATTTTTGTTCAAATTTCTCTCTAAGCAAGATGATCCATTAGTATAGAGTGGCCAGAAAACAGTCTATAGAAACCAGGTTTCAGATTGTACATACGCTAATCTTCTCCTTCATGGTCATGCAAACATTTTTGTTCCAGTTTTCAAATTTCCTTGTATTTTACTGGAATTATACTTCTGTTGGACACAAACACTTTTTTCTATTTTACAATAAAAATTTTCTCTAAATGTTTAAATATGTTTTTAGAATCCCTTTCAAAGTGAAATAACCAAATTTAAAAGAATTCAGGGATGTGGTCATTTTGTTTCCGTTTTTGTAAACCTTTGCTAACATCATATATAGCACGCAACAAAGATCAAGATTTGCTCTCTGTTTGAGAATCTTCGGGTTTTTTCTTAGCTCTACCAATATCTCATAACTTGCCTAAATTAAATCTAATTGCCTTCCCAGCATTTCATTGCAATTCCCATGCTAAATCTGAGGGTTTGTAAATTCGGACTTGGTATGTTTTTCATCAAGACATTCCACCTTTAGGCGATAATAATATAATATATTTCAAACAATGCATATAATCCGGGTCGTTCCAAGGAATGACATTGCTATGACCACAGCTGAAGCTATGTGTGTCCTTGTTAAAATTCAAACTACTGTTCACAAAATGCTTCTGTATTTTCAGCTAAATTTCTGAATTGTACATCTTTTTCTTTTTTTTTTTAATGTTTATTTTATATTTGAGAAAGAGAGAGACAGAGGCAGGGTGCAAGCCAGGGAAGGGCAGAGAGAGAGGGAGACACAGAATTCAAAGCAGGTTCCAGGCTCCGAGCTATTAGCACAGAGCCCCATGTGGGGTTCGAACTCAAAACCATGAGATCATGACCAGAGCTGAAGTCGGACACTTAACCGACTGAGCCACTCAGGCACCCCTATACCTTTTCTTTAACATCATATTAGCATTATTATCATAGACTTACCCTCAACAATCTTTTAAATCAGTGGCTAAAATTTAAAGCTGTGTCTTCGGTTAAGGGAAAATCTGTATTTTTCACAACGGATGTAAAACCATAAAAATACTCCATTTCAAGTTTCTTGTTTTCACCTGAGAGTTAAACAATGAGTATCATAAATACGAGTCATGCAACATGACTGTTGACTCTGCTCCAATCTAGCTGAACTGAGTACTATTTGCTATTGTAAACATTATGTATATTTTTAACATTTTATTATCCATTAATTTAATAATCTGTTTTTATCTTCCATTCTCATAAATAATCATTTGGATCCAAATCACTCTCATGTTTGAACATTCTAGCAGCAAATTTTTATTTTTTTTATTTTTTAATTTTTTGTTAATTTTTTTTAACATTTATTTATTTTTGAGAGACATAGAGACAGAGTATGAGCAGGGGAAGGGCACAGAGAGAGGGAGATACAGAATCTGAAGCAGGCTCCAGGCTCTGAGCTGTCAGTACAGAGCCGGACACAGGGCTTGAACTCACAGACCATGAGATCATGACCTGAGCCGAAGTCGGCTGCTTACCCAACTGAGCCGCCCAGGCGCTCCCAGCAGCAAATTTTTAAATCATTTATATAATACCAAGACAAATTCCCATTGTTTTCTATAAAGATGTATTATTGGTGTCATGAAAATTTCATTTTGTTTGACTAAATATTGGGCACATAAAACTGTTCTTTTAGGAATATCAGATAAGGGGCTCCTGGGTGGCTCAGTCAGTTCGAAGTCCAACTCTTGATATTAGCTCAGGTCATGATCTTTCAATCGTGAGCTCAAGCTCCGCATCAGGCCTCATGCTGCGCATGGCATCTCTTGGGATTCTCTATCCCTCTCTCTCTCTGCCCCACTCTCCCTCTCTCTCTCAAAAGAAGTAAACATTAAAAAAGTACCAGCCAGGGGCGCCCGAGTGGCTCAGTCGGTTAAGCGCCTGACTTTGACTCGGGTCATGATCTCATGGTCTGTGGGTTCGAGCCCCGCGTCGGGCTCTGTGCTGACAGCTCAGAGCCCGGAGCCTGCTTCAGATTCTGTATCTCCCTCTCTCTCTGCCCCTCCCCTGCTCATGCTTTGTCTCTCCTGCTCTCAAAAATAAATAAAACATTAAAAAAAATTAAAAAAAAATACCAGCCAATATTCTGTGTTGTTGTTTACTTGTCTTTTTGAACTCCTCTTAATTGTTTGCTGCTTATTCACCTTTTTTCTCCCCTTAAACAATTGTGTGCTTTTTTGTGTGTGTAAGTGACTTCTCTTATGGCCGTAAATACTTTCTTCAGCCAAAGATCACCCTCAAGATTGGTTTTCGTTACAGAATTAACAGAATATTGTCTTTCAACCTAGAATATAAAAGCCAGTTTCTAGAATTGCTCTCACCAATGGAAAGGATTTGGGCATAAAATGAAGTATTAAATTTTCTCCCGTGTTCATGGCAGAAATGAACAGGTTCAGAGACAGGATTTTGTTAATTTTTTTTCAGACAAAGAAAAAAAATTTCTGCCGTGTGCATCCAGGATTTGTAATCATTCATTTGGTTGGGACATGTGTTTTAAGGAAAGGTTCTCCTGCTGAGAGAGGGGACATTTTCTGAATCAGCCTACCACAAGCATGGTAAGTCCCTAAGATTTCTGTTTCATCGTTCTCCTCCCATTAGGGAAATTTCTTGAATGTCACTTTCTTTGTGTCTCCTAGGCAGGCACATGGCTTCTGAGTTGTAAATTTGATATGAATAATTCCCTTTTACATTCTCATTGCTTTGATCACTAATTAAATCTTTAGCCAGTAAATAATTCGTAAGGTCCTGCATAAAAATATTACACAGAATGGTGCAACCAAAACTTACTCACTTTTACTATTTCTGCAGTTTTTAAAGGTTTAAGCAAATCACCTCTTTGGCAATTTTTCTTTTCAGGTTCTGACTTTTAGTTTCCTATTTTACCCCAACATTGACTGTCTTTATTCTTAAAGATAAAAATATTAATATAAAATATAATTCTATTCAAATTTGCCTCATTTGAGTATATTTCATCAAAAATGTAAAAAAGCGAAACAGTAAAATTATGTTCACGTATATTTTAATTTTAATAATAATTTTAACATTCAAATTAAATGGCAAAAATATAAACTTTCATTTTTCATTTTTATTTTTTTAAGTTTATTTATTTTTGAGAGAGGCAGGCATATTGCAAGTGGGGGAGGGGCAGAGAGAGAGGGAGAGAGAGAATGCCAAGCAGGCTTCCAGTGCAGAGCCGATGTGGGGCTCAAACCCACAAACCATGGGATCATGACCTGAGCCAAAACCAAGAGTTGGACACTTAACTGACTGAGCCACCCAGGCACCCCGAAAAAACCATAAAATTTTAAATAATGGTAACATTTTAATTTGATTTTCTGAAAAAGTAATTTGATTCCATTTGGTATTTTTATAAAAAATAAAGCATCCTTTAGATTTAAATTATAATAAAGCATTGCAATTCTAGCATCCAAAGTCTGCTTGCTAATGTAATGGGCTAATGTAATGGACCACCTGAAAACCCTACCTACTTCCAGCCTGATGCTCTCTACCCTCTGCCTGGAGAATATTCAGTCTTCAGTATTGCTCAAGACTGTGTCATTTCACCAAGGATTTCCTCAGACATGTCTGCCCAATAACAATGTGGAAGCTTCTCAAACCAATACATGTATATATATATATATATATATATATATATATATATATAGAAGCAGTATAGCAGAGGGGTTAATTGCTAGAAATCTATAGCAATATAACCTGGATCGACATTGCAGCTCTGACACAAGCGGTGTGACCTGAAGTCAGGTTACTTATCCTTTCTGAAACTTAATATTCCTTTCTATAATATGCGAATACTAATACCTACCTCACAGCATTCTCATAGGTCATATATGCAATGACATATGCAAAGTACCTGGCACACAGTAAGCACTCCATAGCTATTCTTTTCGTTATTTAACATTTGGTTACATGTTTAGGGAAGAATCTTATTTTACATTAATAAAAACATATCTCTTTCTTCAGTCTTAAGATAGGATGTATATCGATAACAGGTAATTCCAAACCAAAGAATTTATTGGGGGAGCATATGAAAGCATTTTAAATTTGCACAATAAAGCCAATCATGTATACCTAGCAAATGTATTGGGCCAACTTGTCTCAGAATTAGAGCAACTGTAAAAGCCAGCATCGGGGTGCCTGGGTGGCTCAGTTGGTTGAGCGTCTGACCTTGATTTAGGCTCAGGTCATGATCCCGGGGTTGTGGGATCGAGCCCCGTGACGGGCTCCTCGCTGAACACTGAGCCTGCCTAAGATTCTCTCTTTTTCTCCCTCTGGTTCTCTCCCTCTCTCCCATGCACACACACTCTCTCTCTAAAATAATAATAATAATAATAATAATAATAATAATAATAATAATAATAAAGTCAGCATCGAGCAGATGTTCACACTAAACTCAGGGTTAAAAGTACCATGCAAATAAAATACTACATTTGCATGTATAGGAGCCTAAGTGTGATACTGTGATTTATAATAAGAACTATACATTTGCTCTCTGTCCCAGTTTCTGGCACAGAGTTCTTAAAACCCTTGGAATTTCCTAAGTGATAAGGGCAATAAAAGTGTCTTGATATTCATATACCAAACTCCTTTCAGTCACACCAGACTTTATATTAATGAGGTGACTTTTAAAAAGCACCTGGGGCGCCTGGGTGGCTCAGTTGGTTAAGCGTCTGACTTTGGCTCAGGTCATGATCTTAAGGTTCATGAGTTCAAGCCCAGCATCAGGCTTTATGCTGACAGCTCAGAGTCTGGAGCCTGCTTTGGATTCTGTGTCTCCCTCACTCTCTCTGCCCTTCCCTTGCTCTCTCTCATTCTCTCTCTCTCTCAAAAATAAATAAACATTTAAAAAATAAAAAATTAAAAGCACCTAAAGGGGGCACCTGGGTGGCTCAGTCGGTTGAGCATCCGACCTGACTTTGGCTCAGGCCATGATCTCACAGTTCATGAGAGAACCGAGCTCTGTGCTGACAGCTCAGAGCCTGGAGCCTGCTTCTCCCTCTCTCTCTCTCTGCCCCTCCCCAGTTCACACTCTGTCTCTGTCTCTCTCTCTCAAAAATAAACATTAAAAAAATAAAAATAAAATAAAAAATAAATAAAAAGCACCTAAGGGAATGAACCATGTGATTGGAATTTCAGCCCCCCTCCTAACTTCTGGGGAGGAGGACAGGGGCTGGAGATTGAGTTCAATCACCAATGGCTAATGAGTCCATCAACCTTACCTGTGTAATGAAGCCTCCATAAAAATTCAGAAGGACAGGATTCAGAGAGCTTCCGGGTTGGTGAACATGTGGGTTCTGGTATCCTGGCATTCTCGCAGAGGGTGTGGAAGCTCTGGGCCCCCTCCACAGACCTTGCTCTGTGCATCTCTTCCATCTGGCTGTCCCCAAGTTATCGTCTTTTATAATAAGCCACAAATCTAGAAAGTAAAATGCTTCTCTGGGTTCTAGGAGTCACTCCAGGGAATTACTCAAACCCAAGGAGAGGTCACTGGAATCTATATCTATAGCCAGTAGGTCAGAAGCACAGATGACAACCTGTCACAACCCACAACTGGTGTCTCAAGTGGGAGAGGGGAACAGTCTGCAGGACTGAGCCCTTAACTTGTGGGGTCTGACACCGTCTCCAGGTAGACAGGGTCAGAATTGAGCTGAATTGTAGAATACCCAACCGGCATCGGAGAATTGGTGGTGTGGGTGAAAAACTCCACACATGAGTTGGGAACAGAATTATACTGGTTAAAGTGGCACTATGTTTCTGATGTGGTCCACTGATATCTGGATGCCCGCTACGGACTGGCACTGAAGCTAGCCCAGATGCCAGCCCCTGACGCCGCCCTTGCACCTGGTTTGTCTTATGGCCTCTACCATCTGCAGCAACTGTTCACAGCCCTGTGGTTGGCATGGATTATGTCAGCATCCTCCAACAGTCCATGCCCTTCTGGGACCCATCACTAAACCACTGTTTCCAGTGCCTCCCGTCTGGGTGTGGTGTGGTTGGTTGCTGGTTTTTCCAGACCCTGTCTGAAACCACTGAGAACAGATCCTCACAGCTCTGCCGTATCAAAATACCTCCAACTTGCCGCCATGAAAAGGGAGCCTTGTTCCCTCAGCAAGCCATGTGTCCCCAAGCGGGGATCTGCCTCCACAAGGCACCAAATAGATTAGTCTCATCCATTCAGTGAAACAAAAACCAGTCAAACCAGTTGTTAGGCATCATGTGGACCAAGTACAAATAAACTAGAAAACAGATGGTGAGCAAGAGAAAGGGAATCTGCACATTTGCGTAAGCCGTGGTCCTGGTCTAGGCCTATCGTCTGTGAGAGGCCCCGGGGCAGGTTAAAGCTTCTGGGCAGTCTGACCAGTTTCCTCCATCAAGGTTGTCATGGTTTTCAACCAAAGAAGTCCTTCAATGGGGTGTCTGGGTGGCTCAGTCATTTAAGCGGCTGACTTCAGCTCAGGTCATGATCTCGCGGTTCTTGAGTTCGAGCACCGCGTCAGGCTCTATGCTGACAGCCCGGAGTCTGGAGCCTGCTTCGGATTCTGTTTCTCTGTCTCTCTCTCTCTCTCCCTCTGCCCCTCCCCCGCTCATGTTCTCTCTCAAAAATAAATAAACATTAAAAAAAAAACAAAAAAAGAAACCCTTCAAAATCACGAGAATACTCAGGGTAAGAAAAGATTCTCTGTGTGATCACCTAAGAAACACGGTCAATTTCTCCATTTTTGTCTGAGATTTAACTACGAAGAGATTTTTGTTTGATATTTTATGATGAAAGGATGCTAGATTTTTAAAAAAAAACGTGCTTTCTGATATGCTAATATGCAAACCCTGAACAGCTAGGAGCATTATCTCAGACAAACTTTCCCCTCCCTTCTAACTACTGAGAGGGAAGTCCTAATTCCTCTGGTCTTATCATCCTTCAGTGGCCTTTGTCTCCTCTCTCCTCTCTGCTTCTCCCACTTGGTACCAGACATCGTTGGTCCAAATGATAATATGGTTGATAAATTTTCATGTTGTTTCTTTGAAAAATAATTACATTTCCCCTTCGTGTGTGTGTGTGTATGTGTGTGTGTGTGTGTGAAGATTTGAGTACAACTTATCAACATTTCCTACCAAATTGCCATTCTTGGGTACTGTTTTGAAAAATTATTTTATTCCAAGAGTAAATACTATCCCTCATCATAAATTTACCTTCCACTCAATTTATTCCTCCCACTGTTACATTACAGGATTTTGAACAAGTGACTGGTAATTTTCCTTGTTAAAAAAAATTGAGTATTGTCTTCTAAATCTCTATATTCTAAACCTGCATCCTCTCTCATTTTTGAGTGTCTCTTTCATAAAGAAAATCTTACCAGAAACACAAAGTAATATGACCACAATGTTTAAATCTACTGATTTTGAACTAGCATGAAATTCAAGCAGACCGTACAGATTGGGCCTCAATCTTCCCATATTTAAAGTGGTCAGATTCATTCTAATTTAGAGATAGTCTCTACGATCCTTTCCCAATCAAACTTTCATTTCTTCCCAGTCACTCTCGCCGGACAAAGGCAGCAGGAATCTGCCTACCAGAGGGAAGAAACAGAGACCAGAGAGGTCACTGAAGGGAGAGACGGAAATGGAAATGTAGCGGAAAGGAAGCTGTCTGGCCCGGGGGGTGCCCAGCTAGGGAAAGGAGCTGACCTCTGTCTGTCTGTCTGCTCCTCACAGCCACGAATACCACCACGTGTGTACAAACCACGCACACACACACACACACACACCCTAACTACCCGCACAAAGAGTTGGCTGTGATCCTTCCCCCTTAGTTTCCATTCTCAAGCCTGGATGTGGAAATTGCTGAATGAATAAGAAAACAGAAATGGGCTTTGTATGGGGGTCCCACAGGATCTCACCAGATGTATGTCTTTTTAGGCCCAGACTGGTTTTCTGCTGCGCGTGGGGCGGAAGGGCTGGGTGGCACCTGGGGATGGAGGCCTCACAGAGGAAGGGACTAGGGAGGTCAGAAACCAAGGAGGGGGAGTCAAGGTGGGCAGGACAGCACAAAGTGGAGACTCAGTGAGTACACCCAGGACCCCAGGGCCAGGAAGATATGCCGGGTTTTGCTCTGGACTGGAACGCCCTTTGCCTAAACTCAGAGAGCCTCCCTGAACCCAAAGGGAAGTTGCTGCCCGGACTGGCCAAAGCTGACCGTGGCTGTGTAGGTGGGTGAGGGCTCTGTGTGTGGGGGTAGAAGGAGTTAGCCCAGCCCCAGCCCGGCAGCCACGGCCACAGACAGCCCACAAATGACCGTTTCAATGAGAGCTTTTTAACACTTGGGCTCTCAAACCTTAAGAAACTCTCCACCCTGCAATTTCTAAAAGTAGATCTCATTCGGGCATTTTATAGAAGGTCAAGAAGTTCTGCCACCTACATCAGAGACATTCAGCTTTTCTTCTCTCCTCTTCCTTTTGAAATGATATCCAAACCCCAGTGGTTTCATCGCCTGGGAGAATGCCGTGCCACACGCAACATCTGTAAGCAGTTAATTTTCCAAATGGGAGACGGTCACCGCAGATGCAGACCTTTTAAAAATAAACACTAGAAAAATATGACTCTGGCAAAAATGAAAGCCCAGAATCCATGTGAGTGGGTGGGAGGTAGCCGGTGCCAGCACAGGATCCAGTTTGTGCAGATCAAAGCCACATCCTAGCCTTCCTGGCTGCACAAAAGCAGAAGAATTGGAAGGAGAGAACTGCAGGGCAGAGAGGGGACTTTTGGGGGGTATTCCGGCCCTCGTACAGATCAGGAAATTAAAGCCTGAGGCAGGAGGCGAGTGCTTTTCTGTGTCAGGACTGGAACCCAGGCCAGGAGCTTTTTGCTCTATTATAAGCCTCATTTTTATTTGAATATTTCAGCGTTTTCTTTTTTGGGGAAAATAAAAGGTCTCTAAGTTTGAACAAATTGCCTTTGACCCCTACTTGGGGCTCATGTGGGATGTTGGAGGACTCTCGTTCTGGCCTCCACCACACAAACCCCTCCCCATGCCCTGCAGCTGGACTGGCAAGTAGGGAGAAGCGGGCACCCTGCAAAGGCCAAGGGGCACGAGATGCACCAAAGCTTGTGAATCTGGTGGCACCAAGACAAAAAAAAAACCCACATCGTTGTGACCAGTAACTGGTCAGGAGGAATTTGGGGCAGGGCAGGCTGGAGATCCAGCTGCATCCGCCTCCTACCAAAGCCACCCCTCTCCTCCCCCAACAGGAAGTTTGTGCCCCTGACCGAAGCAAACGGAGGCACAGAGTAGATTCCCGACATGGAGAGGGGCACAGACGAGGCATCAGGACGTCACCGTTGTTTACGACTGGAGTTGAATGTAGGAAATTTGAGAGACAGATGATGCATTGAAAGAGACGTATTGCTCCAGCGCAGTTGCCTAACGGCCTGCACAGTGCTAACTTGTCACGCTTTCTCGGTGGCTAAAGCCGAATGGCTAGTTTATCCGTCCATCTTGTCCCTACAGGATGGTTTTCTGCAGCGATGTTTCAAAAGACAAAAGTTGAGTTCAAAAGAAAAAGTAGAGGGACTAGACGAAAGAAAAGGATAGCAGGAAAGAACTGCAGGCAGTGGCGACCCTGGGAGAAGAGTTCCCCACCAGGGGAAAAAAAATCAGAAGCCATGTCGGGGACAGTGGAGGAGATGCCAGACATGGTGGCCACCAGAAGGCGCTGCTGCCCCATCAAAGGCACGGGGGTGGTGCGGGCAGGCAGAGACCCTAGGGGAGGTTTTTCAGAACCTCAAGTAGGCTTCACTCCCTCTCCAACTCCAGTCTAACCTCCAGATTCTTCCTTAAGGCTTTGAGGTCGCCCCTCTTGGTCCCCTGGGAGTTGTCTCAGAGGACACCTGTGAGCTCCTCCCTGTGAGCATTTTCAGGTGAGCAACAATAGCGTGGCCAGGCAGCCATGGGACTGATGGAGGCACTCGGGAGTGAAGAGGCCTCCCGGATTTGCAACCCAATTTTCTTCCCCATATTTGAGGCCAGGCTCCCATATGGCGGGAGGTCAGGAAGGCGCCTCTTCCCAGAGCTGCTGATGGAGTTAGCACAGGCGGAAGACCTGACTGGCTGCTGAGATCCCCCTTGCATGGTCTGGACCTCTGTTCTCCCAGCACACCCAGAAAGGAAGTGCTCACGTGGGCTCTCCTTGTCAAACAGCAAGTTCAGAGAAGACTGCAAGGTGACCCAGAGCGTCAGGTGTCCACCTACAGTAAACCCCGGGAGAGAGGCTAAAGGACACCCTGTGGCCAGCAGTGGCTGGACTTCACTACGGAGCCCAGAATCAAGCCTGGGCATTGCATATCCCTAGGGCCATTTGCAGCAACCCCTACTCCCCTCGGTCTGAGGCCCAGCACCTGTTGTCTAGAATCAGCGCTTACTTGCCTCTGGGCAGACACCCTGACAAATTCTATACCCCGCCCCTTGGCTTCTCCATTTTCAGTTCTGCTTCCATCACTACAACCTTCCTCAAATTACCTTTCCAGGATTATGGCTTAGCAGATATTAGTTACAGTTCAGGCCCAGTGATGTCTCTCCAGAAGATCTTAAGGAGACCGGTGTCTTCTAAGCCTAAATCACATCCCAGGATGGTTTCTCCACAAACTCAGACATTCTTTCAATTTATTGGTCTGCTCTTGCTTTTCTAGGGACACGAAGGAGGCAGGCTTAAGGAACCAAGTACGCTAGGACTCTAAGCTGCTTGTCTCAGCCTTGGAGGACACTCTAGTGAGGGCGCTAAGCCATGCAAGTCAAGCTCAGGTATGATTCTGGCAGGTGACAACAGAGGGTCAACAAGAGAAGACACCAGCAGAGTCCGGGCACCAGTGGGACCCTGCACTGTCCATCCCCAGCAGGACCCTGCCCAGCAGGCTGCTGAGCCCTGGGGAGGCCCCAAGCCTCAAGGAAGAGGGGGCAGGGTCTAGACTACTAGACAAGACTATGAACAGATTGTGGATTTGAGAATCTGCTGCTGACGCCACTGGGGGATGGGGATACCTAGGAAATTCTGGAAACTGCAGGCTGCCTGGGCTGCCCGGCTGACTGACACACCCAATCCTCATTGGATCTGAGCAAAGGAGACTAGGAGCAGGAGGAAGGCACCCAGGAGCCTGCAAGTCGTGCCTAAGCCTCTGGATCCCACATCTAAAGAACACCACTTACTATCAGCTTTGAGCGGTGGTAGCACCGTCGCCTCTGAGGTTTAACCGAGGCACGATTATTAGTGATTGAAACCATGAGACCAAATTCCAGCCCCTCCTCCCTCCAGTGGCAGACTGAGGCTCCACATCCATTTCCTGCCTTGGTCAGAATTGGCTGCAGAACGGCACATGCCTGCCGGTGGCTCCTGCCGGGAGAAGCTGAAGAGGATAAAGGCAGAGACAGAGAGAGAAGCCAAGGGGAACTGAGCATGGACCTGAGGAGCCCAGCCAGGCCCTCCTAGACCCCAGGAGAGGGAGGCCTAGGAGCTCACTGGCATAAGCCCATCTTGTGACCATGATGCTCCGGGGATACCCCAGCTGCTCAGCCACGCCCCACAGGAAGAGAGGCTGTCCTGCTGCTGCCATTCCTCTGACTCCTGAAGAGCGTTGGCTCCGAAGCTCACAGAAAATCAAAGATACACAGGGTGTAATTAGAGGGATCCTAGCAAACGTCAGGTTTAACCAAGGACCTCATATTATGTAATCAGGGCTCAGAGAGGGTAAGCAACCTCACAGAGCTAGATCTAGACCGCAACTCTTAACTCCTGACTCCTAGTCAAGTGCTCCTTTTCTGACACCAGAATCTTCCAGAAGGTCTCTCAAAGAGGTCAAGAAATAAGTAGCTCTGATCAAAATGTTAAAAAAATCTACTTCAAAATTATGATAGGTGAGTAGTCAACGCGGCCATTCACAAATAAACGCACCTTACCATCTCACTCAGCGTGGTACTGAGGGCCACGCGCTATGGAAAGCCATTACTCCCACTTTTCTGTTTCCTGCTCAGTTGCCTCCTCTGGGAAATAAAGCCACATCCCTGCCTCAGAGGGATGCCATGAGGCTGCCATCCTAAAAGATACGTGAAGCAATGTCTCACCAAACCTGAAAACACTTCTTCAGCTTGCAATCAAGAGCAAAGAAGTAGAGTAGGCCCCAAACAACCAGTGTTGACCCCACACAGTCCAGGTTCCAAAGCGCATGCAACATGCTCACTGAAAGTCCCATTAGACTCATTCAGATCCTATTAACTCTTGCTTTTTAAATTGTTCTAACAAGCTTACCTTCCAGGATTTTGTTTGTTTGGGTTTGGTTTTGTCATTATTATTACTTTTTTTTTTTTAATCCATGAGGTATTGGAAACAGCCAACAAATTAGAAGGAACATGCTGAACCGCTAGCGATAAGCACCCTGAGGATTTCAGAAGTGGTTGTTATCTGTGAACAGAAGGTACCAAAAACACACAAAGAGGAGTCCCGAAAGCATAAGCAATTTTGGTGTAGGACTAAATAGCCACAAACATTCAGAAGATTGAAGGTATTACTGTCTCCATGAATCATTCAAAAGAAGAAGAAAGGAGGAGAAGGATGAGAAAGGGAAGGGGAAGGAGAAGAGGAAGACAAAGTAGTTCTTGCACCCATCCTTTGATTCTAAGAACAATGGCCAAGACTCACCAGTTCAAAGGATTTTTACTCCTCTCAGTCGATACATCGTTTCGACATCAAGAATGAGACCCCATTTCTCAGGAACAAGGCCCCGCGTGAGCATTTCCTCTTCAGATGCACTCCCATACACCCAACAGACGCACTCAGCGTTTCCACTAATGACTGCGAATTAGCATGAGGATTCTTCAGAGCCGGCACACAGAAACAGTGCACGCAGGATATTGGAGGAATGTCGAAAGCACTTGAGAACAAACCGTTTCCAAGCCCCCATAAGCAGTTTGGAAGCTTCTATTTATCTACAAATAACTGACATGCTCCAGATAATCTTGCTTCCCTGTTTATTAAAAGAGGCCTGAAGAGCCCCTCTAGGCCACTGTTGAATGATAGAATGAATGGATGGATGGGTGGTGAATAAATAAACCCGGTGACATAGCTGAAGTTATTTGAAAATAACAAATCCCCTTTCTTTAAATACAGCCCAGTGCAGACTCCCACTGGCTCACACATTTCTCCCAAAGAGTCTGCATCCGTAAGACCTGAGTGCATTCATATTTATATGTTTTGGATCATTTTAGCTGCTTATATTCTGGAATAACATCCAGCACGCAGATGAAAAGTCAAGAATCCATCCATTTAGGTTTCTAAGTATCCAGATGGCGGCATCAGTAGATGTAAGCATTGTGTATCCATTCATTCAACAAATATTTATTAAGTGTCTGCTCCAGGCCTGGCTTTCTGCTAGGCCCTGAAAACCTCAAACTGAGCAAGATTGATTATTCACTCAACTTCACAAAACCACACCATCTTGAAGCAGAGGGAAGAAAGCAACCATGCATATAACCTGCTCCGTGCCTAGCACTGTTTTAGGCACCTTCATATGATACCACCTTTTGTTTTAGGACGACCCTCGAAAGTAGGTATAACCATAAACAGGTGAGAAGAGATTAGGTAACTTGTTCAAGGCACACAGCTACCAAGAGCCAGAGCACGAACTGTAGCCTGTTGCTCTGCACGGCGCAGGGTAGGGGCCTGTGATGGGAGGCAGAAAGCAGAGTAGAATGACTCTGCCTCCCTTTGCTACAACCTCCCAGGAAAGCGGCAAGCTCTTCTCATCTGTCTAATGGGACCACAGTGCCTCTCTCAGAACTCAGCTGTGGGAATCAAAGGAAATAATGTATGTGGGGTCTCCTGGCTTTGGAAGCAACACAGGTAGTTGGCGAATGTTTATCACATGAGTGGGTCTGGTCTCCAAACCCTCTTGCACTCTCACCTCCCACCCCTGGAGGTCCTCTATGCCAGTATCCACTGAGAGCAAGCCCCCCCAAATTCTTCTGGGAGTGAGCCGCTCACGACTTCCTGAAGCAGTCTGTTCTGGACTTGGAAGGCCTCACTCACTGATAACCCCATGTGCCTTCTGGGAAAGAAGGAGAAGCCACAGGCTTCCCCCAAGAGGTGACAGTTTGACTCTGGAGATGAGGTCTGGGTACAAGAAGCTTTAGAGAGCTTAGAGCTTTAGAGAAGCTTCCGTATTCAGGAACAGGAATGGGAGGTGATGGAGACGAGGCAGGCTCTCTCTTCCCTCCTAGCCTCGACTCTGTCCGTCCCAAGGAGATGCTGAGCTGACTCCCAGGCCAAACATCCTGGACAAGGGTGGCCAGGCCTCCCCTTCGGTCCTGATGCTCCCAGAATCTCCTCTTTGTTTTCTCCATCTGCCTCCCCTACCTGCTCAGTCCTCTTTTGAGCTGTTTTCTCATGTGACTCCTAAGCCAGCCAGGTATCTTCCGACCTTGCGAGACACCAGTCTTACTCTACTGTTTTGAATCTAAACAACCATGAAAAAAAAAATTAAAAATTTTGTAACCATGTTAAATCAGAGTCAGAGAGACGAAAGTACCACATGTCCACCTCTCCTATTATTCCCCCTGGAAGCGTTAGGTGTTCAAGTTCAATCTCTTGAATCTGGTCTTTTGGGTTATATTCCGGCTCAACTGCTTGTAACTGGTAAGCTTGGACAAGTTAGCTGACCTCTTTAAGACTTTTTCTCATGTGTAAAATAGTTCCCCCCACCTTAAAGCACTGTAATAAAAAAAACCGAAGTCAGTAAAGTATGACCCGTAGGCCAAATCGGGCTCACTGCCTGTTTGTGCGAAGGCCTATGAGCTAAGAATGGTTTTTACATTTTAAATGGTTGGGAAAAAAAATCAAAAGAAGAATATTTTTGTGAGACGTGAAAATTACATGAGGTTCACATCTCAGGGTCCACAAATAAAGTTTTATTGGAACACAGCTACAAACATTTGTTTGCATATTGCCTATGGTTGCTTTTGTGCTACAACAGCAAAGTTGAATAGTTGCAAAGAAGAGGTAACAGCCCAGGAGCCTAAACTATTTACTATCTAGTTTTTACAGAAAATGTCTGTCAATCCCTAGTAAAGAGAAAATGTAGGAATGCCTGGAAGTGACTGCAAGAGTAAATACCTAAAAAAAAAAAAAAAGTCAGCTCTCATTTTCTCTTACTACCATTGAGCTCCCACTTACCTTTAGCAATACATTCCCAAGTGATTACAAAGGTTTTCTATGTTATTTTTAAAATCACCGCATAATATGCATTTCCCTATAGAACGTGTATGGTGGTATCTAGTTCTAACTGTCATTGTCAACACAGAAGACGTTGTCCTGACCTCACACGAAGACAATGGGAGAGAGGTCCCATCCTCTGGACTGACTCTTCTTGGAATACACAGTGGAAGGGCTTGGAATAGAAGCAAATAATAACAGTCTCCATATTTCCTTGTATCAGAGAGCATTGAATGGAGAAAGTGCATTAGAAATTCTCTCATCCAATTGCCCCTGTTTTGTAAATAAGAATCTGAGCCCAGATGAAGTTCAGGCACTTAGCCGAGAGCAACCAACTTCCTTTGACCATCCCCGGGCCGATCTTGGTGCCTTTCCTGCATACGCTGTTCTCTGCCCTTCTCCCTGATGTGTGTGCTTCCTTTCCCTTTGACTTCATTTATTCTTGGCTCAGATGACATGTCCTGACTATCATCTAATGTGACCTTGAAAAACAGTTTATGTGCAGGCCCTAGTTTATTAGATGTTAATAATCTTAATAGCAAATCAAACCCATTTTTAAAGTTTTTATTTTTTAAATTGAAATATAATTGCTATGTAACATTATATTAGTTTCAGGTGCACAACATAATGATTTGAAATCTGTACTTATTGCGAAATGATCACAGTGAGTCGAGTTAACATTCATCACTCTACGCAGTTACACAGTTTTTTTTCTTGTGAGATCTTATAGGATTTACTCTCTTAGCAACATTCAAACATGCAATACAGTATTATTAACGATGTTCACCGTGCTGTACGTGACATCCCCAGGATTTACTTATTTTATAACAGGAAGTCTGTATCTTTCGACCCTTGTCACCCATTTTGCCCACCCCGGAAGCCCCCTCAAATTCATTTTTAAAACAAAAGAGCATCTACCCAGCCCAGGCTTGACATTCATTCCCGAGCAAAAACAGCTCCTTAATGACCCTTACCAAGATTTGTCCATGTTTAGCCAACCTTCTCCCAGGGTTCTGGCATCAGCCTCACTCAGCTGCCTGTCCAGGCTCCAGAACAGGTGAGAAAAATGAGAAGGCCCTTCCGGGAGCAGAGGATTTGGCCCTCACAGGCTGCCATTCACACAGCAGGACAGAAAAGGCATTCACTTTCCTCCTCCATGTCATGATACCAACCGAAATTACTTTTAAATGAGGAAGAAAGTCATTATTTAATCAATAGGATTGCGTCAATTGAGGAAAATTTGTCTCCAGTGTAAACAAGCGGAACGTCTTTGCGCTCTATGAAAACAAGGTTAAATTACTTGCAGATCCGGCGACGAGAGACATGTAGGAAGTGAACCTGAAGCCTGACACATTCAGCGTCTGGGAACCGAAAATAATGGGAATTGTTCTGATTTTTCCAGTGGAATCGAGCAAGAGACGGGGCCCGCCTCTTTGCAGAACCAAGGATACCTATGCTTTACCCTTTCTTGTGAGAAGGACGAGGAGAAAAGGAAAAATAATGACAAAGAGAGAAGACAACAGACAAAGGTTAAATGCATGGTGGGCGGCTGATCCCTCCGGAGCTGGCCACTGTCACTGACCTGCAGGGGACTGGTGCTGGGGAGAGAGTGGCATTAAAATAAAGTGTGATCACATCCGGCCGGTGCTTCCTGCTCGCAGCCTTTCCTTTGTTCCATCAATTCCATTCGGCAGATCATATTGAGAATAAATTATTACAATGGCGGCTAATGTGTATTGAGTGTCCATGCCAAGCAAGCCCATCCCCAGATGTGCATTGTGTTATTCGATATTCACGACAGCCTTAGGGAGCTATCGTGATCATGCCCATTTCACAGATGAGGAAAGTCACCGAAAGTCACTGACATTCTCCTTTCAGAACACAGTGAACCCTAGCCAAATAAATGTTAGCTCTGGACTTGTCAAAGGCCAGACTCCATCACTTTTGTGATAAATTCTGGCTCCTGTTTATTCCCCATGTCTCCTCCCATCCTCCTACCCACCCCTCACTCAGCTCCAATTCTGAAGTGTCCTAATATGTGGTTCATAACTGACCTTCCTTCCATGACGATGTCCCTTACATGTCCATCAGGAAAATATGGTCACTGCACGCACAGGCCCTGGGTCACCCTAACAGGGATCTGACACGGCCGAGGCCAAGGGCCCTCCTGGCCTCCTCTGGAGAGACCGAGGTGTGCTATGCTGGCTGTGTGACGTGGCAGCCCAGCCAAGACAGCGAGAGGCTGGCCTGCTGAGAAGAGGTTCACACTAGGAACCACTAAAAAAAAAAAAAAAGTGAAATGAAACATATTTGACCCAGGAAGAAACAGAAGACCTCTCAAGATGCCAAAGTGACGAATTAGACAGGGAGGCAGAGCCAAAGCGAACTCCTGGGGGGTCGGTCAGAAGGAGCCCGGACGGAATCGACCAGGCTGGCGAGGTGGTGGGAGGAACGGAGACAGGATGATTTATCCAGGTTGGGCTGGGAGACCAGTCCGAGCGCGCCACAGAGCTAGACACAGTCCACCCTTTGTACCCTATTTATCTAAGTCGTCAATTTTATAGCCACATTACCTTCCGAGTGGGCAGGAAAGCAGATACTGGTGCCATCGCAGGCCTGGCTGTGGTTTGCACAGCGTAATGACAGATGCCAAAAACAAAGGGGAGGGGAGAGGGCACTTGGGAGACCACAAAAGAGCCTTTATAATTATGCCTCTTCCTCCCTCGGGAGCCTGCCTCTCGCTCTCCCTCTCGCTCTCGCTCTCCCTCCCCGCGGAGGTGCCAGGCTGGCTGCAGGGGTGCTGCCCTCCCGGATGCACCGGGCAGCTGCCTAGCACGCGTCTATTAATAACCGTGCATGGACTTGAAGGCAGCGATTCCGGCCCGCCTCCCTTCTCCAGGCTAAATAGCGGCAATCCCTTTAACCTTTCTTCATGGGCCCGATTTTCCATCCCTTTAATCATCCCTGTCACTTTCTGCTGGATGGCCTCCACTCTCACCACATCCCTCCCCCGGGGGGGGGGGGGGGGGAGACTCCAGCCAGCTGGGGTAATGGGCCTCCCGCCTCAAGAGCTGCTCCTTTCCCACCGCTCAGCAGCCCACCCCCTCCACTCCACCCCGCTCCCCGGCCAGGCTGAGTTTCTGCCCTTCAGGACACGACCTGAGCGCCCGTCCCGCCCCGTGTGGACATTCCCCTTGACCAGAAAGTCGCTAACATCCAACAGTCTCCTGGGAGGGGGTTCCCGCATTCCCTGCCCCGCCCCCTCCCCTATCCTGTGGACACCAAGAACAGCCCTGCAGCCAGATTCCCTGCTGCAACTTGCCCCCCACCCCCACCCCACCCAAACAGTTAAAAACCAGCTTTAGGAATCATTTTTAACATCAAATGTCATTTTTATCGGGTCCCTCCCTTACTCAAGAGCCCTTAGTAGCTAACTCACTGCTGCTGTCTGATACAGTGAATGGAAACATTTGCCAGCTTCTGGGTCCAGAGTCCTCTCCCCACCCCCTCTCTGCCTATGTGCAGATCCTCATTCAAAAAGTTTTCCCTAGTTAATCTTCTCATTCTAGCTACACCTTTATCAGCCACCCCCACCTCCACAATGTCTTGTTAGATGCTGTTTGGGGTGGGGCAAATTATATATATATAATATATGTAATTTTATTTATTATTACATATAATATATATATGGATTAGGGTTCTTTGACAGAAATCAAAAGAAACAAACTCTGAAGGAATAGAATAGAAAGGGCTAGATTGGAAATTAAAGGCACAGTTCACAGAATTAAAGACAGGGCTGAACCACAGGCCTAGGAAAGGGCAGGACAGGACAGCTCTGAGGTCTTTCCAGAACACTGTCAGGTAGTCAGCTCCAACTGTCTTCCAACCTTATTTATCTTTACTTAACATTCAGAGTTTCAGGACCTAGAATCTAGACAAGCTTTGTGAGGGGTGGGGAACCCCGCGATTGGCCGCCTCCCACAAACACACAGTGTGGGGGAGAGTTGCCAGATTTAGCAAGTAGAAACATAAAACGCCCAGCTAGGGGGTGCCTGGGTGGTTCAGTTGGTTAAGCTTCAGGACTTCCGCTCAGGTTATGATATTGCAGGTCCGTGAGTTCAAGCCCCACGTCCAGCTCTGCGCTAACAGCTCAGAGCCTGGAGCCTGCTTCGGATTCTGTCTCTCTCTCTCTCTCTCTCTCTCTCTCCCTCTCTCTCTGCTCCTCCCCTGCTCGTGCTCTATCTCTCTCTCTGTCTCTCTCTCAAAAATAAAATAAATATTAAAAAAAATTAAAATGCGCAGCTAGATTTGAATTTCAGATAAACAATGCACATTGTTATAAATCCATGCCATGCAGTATTTCCTGAATTTGTCTTCCCATTCTTACCCTCCCCCACTCCCACTCTGCAGCCCCCAGGTGGGCATTCCCTCAGACCAGGGCCTGCAACCACTCTCACTGCCACAATACCTGGCTGTGCCTCACGCCTAACAACTTTCTTTAGTCCGTCCTCAAGGTGACTGTGGATTTTAGTTCTTTCTCTTTAATTTTAATAACCCAGCTTACCTCACCTCAAAACTATATATTAACTGACACAAATAAAAAGGCTAATGTGCCCTTGGCAATCATTATTATTTATTTCCTCTTTACCTCTCTTGAGGAAAAAACAACTTTCTTTGCCTTCTCTTTTGCTGAATACTCTGAAAACAGCCCTAAGGACACTGAGCATCTGTGTAACTTTTTACAGCTGCACATGCATTTATACACTCATCATTTTATTCAGCGTCATAAATTAGCATAATTAGTGACTTAAGTGCTCAATTGGCACTGGTAATACGGTCTCGCATTTCATGGATGAGAAATTAAAACTTTGAAAGGTAGATTACAAAAACTAGTGTGGATTCAAAGTTGTTTGTTCCAAGGCTTAGAACGACGAGTTCTTTCCCCTATATCAGAGGTTAGCAAACTTTTTCTGTCAAGGAGACGCAGTAAATCTGTCAGGCTTTGTATACCATATGATCTCTGTCACAACTACTCAACTCTGCCACCGTCACACGAAAGCAGCCACGGTCCGTACATAAATTAATGGATGTATGTTCCAATAAACTATATTCACAAAAAAGGTCACCGGCCATGTTTACCCCACAAGCTGTAGTTTGCTGACTAACATCTCCTCTACACAATACGGTAAGCACGCTTTACTCTTTATGAGTCTATCCAAGTTTGCCTCCCATTGGGATGCCATGATTTTGACCTGTATCAATATTAGATCATTCTACTACTTTTCTCTCTCCTTACCTCTTATGTGTCAGTATTGTTTGGACAATAACTGACTTGGCTTCCCACAACCCCCTTGATCTCTCCTACACTACGGCAAAGTTTTCTCTTGTACTATGAACATGCCCAGTTAGGCTCGTCCTTCCTCCTCTGGATCCTTCTTTACCTGCATGTGAGAGCAGCTCCGACAGGCCTTGTGAGGAGGCCACTTTCTGAGGCAGAGCTTCCCCTGAGGCCCCCAGGATTAACCAGGATAAATCATCCACCCAGCTTCCCCTCACTCTGGGTTTCATGGGCTTCCTCCTTTGGGCTTTCTCCAAGTTTGTCCCCAGAAAACTCGTGTGCTGGAGTGGTGACTCCACTGTTAGGTCTTCCTACAGCCCTCTTCAGCCCTGGTCCATGGAAGACAGAGATTATTCAGTTCATCTTCTGCCAGCAGAGTGGGAAGACTGGCTTAAATGCTCCTTCCAGGGAGAGCAGGGACTCCCTACGGCAAACCAGCTAGTTTGGGTTCTACCCTTCACGGTTTATAGATCTGGGACAGTAAGGGGTGGGGACTGTGTGTAAACAGCATTCTCCAGGGCTTAGATGACTGGGGTGGCAATCCTCAGATATGGTGATTGACCACCTGGAACCAGATTCTACGTCGTAGGAACCACTAAGGTCGTCCAGGTCTTTAAGTGGGCTTCTAGATGCATGTGTGTATGCACACTGGGCATAAAGTCAAAAAAGATTCTAGAAAAGATTGTTACTCAAATCCCTCATTTACAAATAAGGAAACTAAAAGCCCTAAGAAATCACCTTAGTCTATCATGATGGCAAGGTATAAGGATCCACATTGTCTTTACACATCATATCCATAAAAATGATGATGAACTTGATCAATGAAACTAAAACGTATAACCACAAAGCTTTCCTTGAATATCAATACATCTTATTTTAAATAGGAAGCAGAGAACACGCTCAGCCTAGCACACCCAAAAAGCTCTGATGACATCAGAACTTTTTCAGAAATAATTGCGATTTGGCCTCTCAAAGCTTCCGTGGGTTCCGAAGGTGGAGTTCCCTGGGAACACCAACAATTCCCTCCAACTTTCTTCATAAAGTCTCCAAAAGGGTCAAGAGAGGTAACAAAGAGTCGAGGGTACAGGTAACATTTGATATCTCAATGCCCTGGTTCCATCATTTAGAAGCTGTGTGACCTTGAGTAAATAATTTATTTTTCTAAACCTGGTTTCTCATCTGTAAAAGAAGTGTAATATTAGTACTTATCTTGAAGAGGTGGTGTGATAATTAAATGAGATAATGTATACAGAGTGTCTGGCATAGGCTGACTTAATAGTAACCATTCGACAGTGCTATTGTTGCAATGTTGACACCGTTAGGCTTTTTGCCTAAAGCCCAACTCTAATTTTGAGTTGACCACTCTGACTACTTTTCTCACCGTGAAACAGGGATAGTAATTTAGCGGGAGAGATGGATAATTAGAAGTTAGTTATGACCTGGGGAAACAGATCTGGCTCCTTGCCCAGACTACAATCTGGCCTGAATGACCTCCAGGCTAAGGGACTTAGTTAGGTACCTTTTCTGAGCTGAGTCCTCTCTGAGGGCATGGCCTCTAAGCCAGGACTCAGGACCCCTGGAAGAAGAAGTAAGGCAGAAGTTCAATGAATTAGAGAAAGGTGAAAAAGGTTAATGCACAGTGTTCTTGGTGGATAATCTTTCTGGCATTGTAATTTTCGAGTCAAATTTTGTCAGCCTTTGAAAGTCCTGCAGGGTGAGGGCAAGGAAAACCAGGGAATTCCTATAACAAAAAGACAAAGGGGTCGGGAAAGCTCCTTGATAAGGGCCATGCTTTAGGAATACCTCAATAGGCCAGACTGTAATATTTGCAGCATCTCCAAACAGAAAGAGAGAGAGAGAGAGAGAGAGGGAGGAAGGAAGGGAAAGAAAGAAAGAAAGAAAGAAAGAAAGAAAGAAAGAAAGAAAGAAAGAAAGGGAAAGAAAAAAGCAGACTGCCTACAACTTCATCTTCCTGGAGATCGAAGAAATGTGCTAGACAAAACAACTCTTTCTCCTTTTCCCTGGGCTACTTGGCAGCGGCAGAAAACACTTGACAAAAAGTTCCAGAAGGGCTTGATATTGGGTTTGAAAAGTACAAATTCCCACAACAATCAGTGACTAAAGTAGCAATATTTTAGCCTTTCGCAGGAATCTGGTTATTATTACCATTAATGCCAAGTATCTTGTTTCTATTCTTTTTGATTTAAGGTAATTTTCTTTGTAAAAGGCCTGCTTTGTTAAGCTCTCCATGATTATGTTGGCTTTGGGAGAAAAAGAACTGGGCAGGGGAGGAAAGTATCGTGTCGTACAGAAACTTTAGAGGACCTGGTTGTGAAGACCCCCTTTGTTTTTGCTCTGAAACTGATGCAGTTCTACAGTCTTCGTTTTCTAGTTCAGGGCACTAATTTCAGCATCGTCCACTCTGATGGTGGTACCTCTACTTGAACATGACTGTTTCCAAGCAGAGTCTCCAGAAGGCTGTACCTACCTGGTCAGGCCTGGCTATGACATGGCCAAACGAGACCCAAGTCAATGTTCACTCTAGAAAGTGACCTCATGACTCAGGGTCTACCTTATAGATGATGAAGAAGGACGGATATTAAAAAGTGAAATATTGGGGCACCTGGGTGGCTCAGTCAGTTAAGCGTCTGACTCTTGATTTCAGCTCAGGTCATGATCTCATGGTTCATGAGTTCGAGCCCCATGTCTGCATTGTTAGCACAGAGCTTGCTTGGGATTGTCTCTATCCCTCTCTCTCTGCCCCCCCCCACCTCACCCCCGTTCTCTCTTACTCTTTCTCTCAAAATAAATAAATAAAGTTTTTTGAAAAAAGTGAAGTGTCTAGCTCAGTAGTTTTCAACTAGGGGCAGGGGACATTCAACACTGTCTGGAGACATTTGTGATTATCGCAACTTTGGGGGGGGGGGTGGGTCCTACTGGCAACTAGTGGGTAGAAGCCAGGGATGTTGCTAAACATCTTACAAAACACAGGATGGGACTCCAGTAAAGACTTCTCCAGTCCCAAATGTCAATAGTGTCGAGGCCGAGAAACACTGAGACAGACAGAGACACAGAGAGCCTCTGGGCCCTGGCCTCCTCCCTCTCCAGATTTTCCTCCATTCCCACTCATTCCCTGAACTCCGGCCACAGAAACAACTCCCAGTTCTTGACTGCACTGTGTTCCCTCAGCACATTCTGATCCCTCTGCCTGCCGGGCCCTACCCTCTCATCCCCCAGATTTCACCCAATAGATACCTTTTTGGGAAGCCCTTTGAGCAAGACTAAGTCAAGTCTCTCCTCTCCATTACACGCTCTCTCCTCTTTATTCTTTCTTTTTCCAATGGTTTTCAAAGCATCTTCATGGCTTTTTCTGAACTCCCAAGCTCCCTGCCTCTTGGCTGCTAAGTGTATAGGCTGCCAGCCCTACCTGCAGCCAAATGGCTAGTGTTTGAGTCCCCACTTGGGCATGTTCTAGTTGTGGGACCTTGGACAAATCATCGAACTTCTTTGTGTCAGTTTTCTTACCTCCAACATGAAGGTGATAACTGTAGCTAGCCTCTAGGGATGCTGTGAGGATTAAATGAGAGAAAAGAACAGTGTCAGGTCCATCGTGAGTATCATATAGAAGTTTACTATAATTATTATTTCAGGAATTAAAACTGCTCTTCTGAGACATCGAGCTCCATGATAAGAAAGATACACAGTATTTTCTCTTCCCAGCAGCATGCCCCTCATGCTGTCTTTTCTCTACTTGAGAAAGCAGAGCTCAAATCATTTAAGGCAGGGGAGTCAAAGTCAAATGCCTTGTATTCACGGATAAAGAAATTGAGACCCAGAGAGATTAAGGGACTTGGAAAAATCACATGGCAGGTTTCTTTCTACCTGATCAATCTCCCGGTCTCTCTCTCTCTCTCTCTCTCTCTCTCTCTCTCTCCTCCCCCCTCAGTCTTTCCCTCCCTACTCCCCACAACCATCTCTCCTCCCCAGCCCCCTTTTGAGGTGATAACTGGCATAGTTCCTGATCTACACTAAATGAATATCCCATAGCAACTATCTCCATCTGACTACAGGTTCCCTGCTCCGCAGCCCTTCTACAAAAGACCTGGGGGTTATAAAAATCCCAGCTTATCAGAACAAAGCACACCAAATAGAACACAGCAAGGTTTCCAAGCGGAGACTTAAGGTGCTTATACAACAGCCTAAAAGAGAAAATCTAGACCTGACAAAAAGAGTAGACCAAGGGCAAATAATAACCTAAATAAATTAAGAAAACACTGAGGCGGTCTCCTGAAGTTTTTTGCCATTACGTCATTGATCCTGAGACAGGGCTGTGGAATGTGTCTCCAGGGTTTCACGGGCAGGGCCACTGCTCATTTGTTTTAACTCCCTCAAATCCTATTTGACTCTTTGACACCCTCCCAGCCTCTCGTGACTGTTCTTATTCTTTTTTCAGTCCCTGCAGGTTTTTGTAAGCTTGCTCTTTGCCAACACTGTGGTGTTTTAGCCCAAATTAATGCTGGGGTCTTAGACCTCACGGAGAGGAGTGTGGTGTCCACGCTGTGGAGTGACAATGGCCTCTGACCTCTTGGTCTGGCCGCATCTGAGGAACCCAGCTCTGTCGGGGGTCCTACTCTTTAAGAAGGACATGAACAAACCGGAACAGCATGAAAGAAGAACAATTAGGAAAAGACACTTCATCATGTGAGGGGCAAGAGGACAGAGAAGGCTTAGGAAGGGGCGTTAGAACTTTGGCAAACTGGAGGGCATTTCAGAATGAGCTAATGTGAACTTCTGATTCCTCTACAAATCCATAAAAATACTAGTAAAATATAGCAAGACATTTTTATAAATATAGCTAAGTTCATAAATATAAAGTAAAATCTCTAGGTACCAGGAAAGAGAGAAAGACAAACAGAGGAAGGGAAGGGGGGGGGGGGGGAAAGGAGGCATCAGAGGAACTTAGAGTGGCAAGCTTCTGCTGACGCCTCAGTGGTCCAGGAAGATAGTGGCCCAAATACAGGCCCTATATGACTAGAGGTTGGGGTTGGGACCCTGTAATGGAGAATCTAGAAGAATGAAGCGGAGACCCTAAGGAGGATAGTTGTTTCCTTTAAGCCTTACTCCCAGGCTCAGAGAGACCCCAGTGATGTATGCCTCTTTCCAGGGCTGCAGGGAGAAACAAAATTACCCCCCAAGAAATAAGTCCTCGAATCAGCACCAAACACAAGCGGGTTCTCCAAATTGATACTCTTTACTGGTAGATCAATCCAGGTTCTCCAGAGAAACAAAAGTAATAGGATGTGTATATCCAGAGAGATTGGTTTAAGGAATTAGCTCAGGCAACTGTAAGGACGGCCAAGTCTGAAATTTGCAGGGCAGGCCAATAGGCTAGAGGCCCAGGGAAATGTTTACATAGCAGCTTGAGCCTAAGGTAGTCTGGAAGCAGAATTTCTTCTTCCTCAGAGGACTTCAGGGTTTGTTTTGGTTTTTTTTTTTCTCTCTTAAAGCCTTCAACTGATTGGGTGAGGCCCACTCACATTATAGAGAGTAATCTGCTTAACTCAAAGTCTACTTTACTTAAATGTTAATCTCACCTAAAAATCACAGCAACAGTTAGACTGCTGTTTGAGTTAAAACTGGATACTATGGCCTAGCCAAGTTGGCACATAAAACTTGGTATGTGAATCGCAAACCAAAAAGTTTATAAAAGAAATTGGTCCTGGACTGGTCCCTGGAGCCGAACTACGGAAACTCTGCAGAGACTCCTCCTATTCCCAGAGGGAAACCAACGGCTAAAGATGTACTCACAACCAAAAATTATAAACCACCATAAGGAAGACTGGAAGACAAGTAAGAGGATTATCACCTCAAGAATTTAAAATAAAAGACAAGGACGCTTGGGTAGCTCAGTCTGTTAAGCATCTGACTTCAGCTCAGGTCATGACCTCATGGCTAGTGAGTGTGAGCCCCGTGTGGGGCTCTATACTGACAGTTCAGAGCCTGGAGCCTGCTTCAGATTCTGTGTCTCCCCCTCTCTCTCTCTCTGTTCCTCCCCCGCTCACACTCTGTCTCTCTCTCCTTCGAAATAAATAAACATTTAAAAAATTTTTGTAATTAAAAAATAAAAGAACGATTGGAAAGAAACCATAACATGTTTAAAAGGTTGAATAGGGGCGCCTGGGTGGCTCAGTGGGTTAAGCAGCCGACTTCGGCTCAGGTCATGATCTCACAGTCTGTGAGTTCGAGCCCTGCGTCGGGCTCTGTGCTGATGGCTCGGAGCCTGGAGCCTGCTTCATATTCTGTGTCTCCCACTCTCTCTGCTCTTCCCCAGCTCACACTCTGTCTCTATGTCTCTCAAAAATAAAGAAAACATTTTAAAAGGTTGAATAAAGGAAGGACTAGAAACCATAAGGAATATTAAGCACCATTTTTTAAAAAAAGGAATTTGAAAAAAAAACTTTTAGAACTTCTAGAAATAAAAGATAATGAAGGATTGAGGAAACCATGAATTAGACAAAAGGGAAGAGAGACTCGTCAAGAAAGGAATCTTAGAAAATTATCCACACCACCTCATTAGCATAACAAAAAACCTTTCCCCACTCTCATTACTTAGGAAATTCCATGGGTTTTAGGAGGTCTGTGCCAAAAATGGGGACAAAAACCAAATATATATTTCTTATTACAAATCCCGATATCACTGCTGCCAAACGCAATCCTAAATTACACATGTGTTAAAAGTTTAAGGATAACCACTAAACGAAAAGAATCTGAATATATATAACTCTTAAAACAGCAAAAGAGGAAAAGGAAAAGTAAAAAAACTCAGTCAATATCATTGACGGCAGAAAAGAAGTGTTAAAAAACAGGACAACGGGCCCAAAATGGACATGCTTATGCCAAGCCCCACCTCGTCAAACCAAGAGAAACAGAATCTTAAACTGCTCAGTGAGGAATCAGTTAATCAGCACTAATTAAGCAATCTGCCCAGTAGATCCCTGCTATCTCCTAAAAGAAAGTAACCTGACAATAAGTAACCAACACACTTTCTTGCCTAGTAGGACTTCCTTGTTCCCACCCGCTTCTGACTACAGTTCCTCAGAGCTCCTTTGTACGTGCTAGGTGGGATGCTGCCTGACTCGGATAGGTTTTGCTCAAATGAATTCTTAAAATTGTTAATATGCTTCGGCTTATCTTTTAACTCAATGAGGCAAAGAAACTAAGAGGTTGCAACAAAAACATTAATATATCAATATATAATACCAGTAATAACTGGATTCCAATAACAAATATAAGGGGAAAGGATTCATACCACTGATTAAAATATAGAAATGCTAAGAGTAAATATGAAATTCAGCTTTTTATTTGATCTGGTGGACACACGGCTTTTTGCTATTTCTGTGTTTCTTCTAGAACACAGAAAGATTGAAAGCAATGAGATTGGGGGGGAAAAATCCACCTAGGACTCATTCCCCAAAAGAACAAGTGATGAAGCAACATTAAAGTAAAAATAAATAAATAAATAAATAAATAAATAAATAAATAATGAAGGAAATGATTATAAAATAAGAAAAGGAAGAATTCTGGGGTGCTTGGGTGGCTCAGTCAGTTAAGCATTGGACTTCAGCTCCGGTCATGATCTTGCAGTTCTTGAGTTTGAGCCCCACATCCGGCTCTCTGCTGTTGGCACAGATTCTCTGTCTCCCTCTTTCTCTGCCCCTCCCCCACTTGTTCTCTCCCTCTCTCTTTCTCAAAATAAATAAATATACTTTTAAAAAAAAGGAAGAATTCTCCAGGAAAATACAACAATTTTAAACTTGGATATACCTAACAACATAACCTAAAAAATGGAAGGAAGGAATGAAGGAATGAAGGGGGGGAAAAGGGAAGAAGGGAGGGAGGGAGGGAGGGAGGGAAGACAGAAGGAAGGGAGAAAGAAAGAAAGAGTTACCAAATCCACCATCATAGTGAGACATTTTATCTAAAACAAGCCTGAGGCAAATGAGTGAAAGTTACCAAACGGAAGGACACTGACTCAACCTACACAGGAGCTTTTTTGATTTTCAGAGATGTCCAAAATCGAAATGGGCTGCCGTGGGAGGGAGAGGTTTCGCAGACTCTGTGTGACACAGAATGAAGCTATTGGTGGAATTTGTAAGTTCCAGCATTGCTCCACAAGGATAGAAACCATGTCAGTTTTGTTCACTGCTATATACCCAATGGCTAGAGCAGAGCTTGGCAGAGAACAGGTACCAGTAGAGATCTACTGAATGAATGAATGAATGATTTAGATAAGACAATGGAGCAAATAACCTCCAGAGTGGCTTCCAACTCTAAGATTCAGTGATTCTTACATACCCATTGCTCTGTTCTTTGCCCTGACTTCATTCTGAGCCCCAGGGTCACCAGGAGACTTGAGGCTGGCACTGAGAGGCAAGGGCGGGTGAGGAATGGACAGAAGAGTAACACAGAAGCCCAGAGAATGGAAGCCAGCTCTGTGAAGAGCTTCCAAGAGTCTTCCTGCCACAGAAATTCGACTTGGCCACAGTAATTGCCCTGGCCCTGGGCCTGGAGGAAGGCGGCGGCTGGCCTGCCCAGGGCAGGGCCTTCCAGTCAGCACATCTTGTCTGTGCTGCTGACAAGAGTGGAGAAGCAAGACTGTGAGTAGGTCACTGGGTCGGTCTGTTCCATAAAGCAACCTTCTCCCACACACTACGTTCTGGGACACATAGAAGGATAGAAGGAAGGGGATGAGGTCCCCAGGTCTAAGGGTTTCTTAGATTAAGAAGGGGCAGGGCCCCTGTGCTTGGGGATCCTCCAGTCTGATAAGACACAGCCTGGCCCGCGTGGAACATTATGGACTGGATGTTTGCGTCCCTCCAAACATCATGTGTTAAAATTCCAATCCCCGATGTGATGGTATTCAGAGGTGGGGCCTCTGAGGGTGATCAGGTCATGAAGGTGGAAACCTCGTGAATGGGTTAGTGCCCTTAAAAAGAGCCCTCAGAGGGCTCTATGAGACAGGCAATGGGCCCTCGCCGGGCACCAAATCCTCTGGCACCTTGACCTTGGACTTCCGGCTCTGAAACTGTGAGGTATACCTATCTGTTGTTTATAAGCCACCCTGTTTATGGTACTTTGGTATAGCAGCCAGAATAGAGTAAGACAGAGCCACTAGAATAAATGCTACACAGAGTCCCTCTCTTCAGGAAGAAAATCAAACCGAATGGAGGACACATGGCCTCAGCCTCAGTCAGAGCCTGCTGCATCTCTTGCCCCACCATTCATGCAAGACCAGAAAGGCAGGGAAACGGCAGGCCCAGGGACGGGCCCATTTCTGTGATGAATGGAGACTGTGAGCGCACCTGGTGCCAAGAGATTCTCAGGGGACGATCCTCCGGCCCTGCCTGCAAGGCGCCCCCTTCCCCCCTTCCTCCCCACCAAGATGCCTGACCCACTGGAATAAATCCTGAGCCCGGGGCCTATTTCTAACACAGGAATGTCGGCCCCTTTGTCACGTCCTGCTTTCTCTCTCTCTGTTTTTTTTTTTGTTCCTTTTCCCACCCTGTCTGCCCTTCTCCCGCCCCATTTCCCAAACTCGCTCCTGAGAGACCAGACCCAGCAGCCCACTGGTGATCTTGTTTTACATGAGACATTTCCAAAAAAGACCAAAGAATCCTTTCCAGGAAAATGCCATTTTTAAAATTCAGCTCCAGACACCGCGGCAACATTAGGAAAACAAAGGACTTGGCAGAAAGGTTTTCTGACTCGGGACTTTCTTTCTAAAATACCTTTTCCAAATTGCCTCCAGTGGGAACAACCCTGAGGGTCAGCTCTGGAGCACCCAGTCAATTTCAGATAGGCTGTGGCTCCTGGTTTTTATATCATCCCAGCCTTTCCTCACCTGGGATCCCTCTGGGACCGTCTCCCAGGCTCAACCAGGGAGCCCCTCTCCCAAAGGGTCCCAAAGGAAGCAGCTATCTCTGCAGGGTCAGGGAATACTGATACCCCCTCCCTGCAGAGAACACTCCTCAGCCCCTGTCTTGCTCCCATCACCAGGCTGGGGAGTCGGGGGGAGGGGGACCAGGCTAGGGGTCTGAGAGACAAACTGTGCTTAGTAGGAGCTGTCTTCTCTTCTCATCCAAGTGAGGGGACACACGATTTCCCCTGGGGCAGACATGATGGGCTGCATGTTTCTTTTACATGAATCTGGTATAATTATGTTGATGTCATCTATATAATAGGAATGGCCATTATTCATTAAGCACTTACTATTGTGTCCATCACGAACCCATTTTTTTAAATATTTAGTTACCTCACTTTATCATTTTAACAACTATTATGTGCTGAATTATATCCCCACTCAAAAAATGCCTATGTTGACGCCCTAACCCCCAGTGCATCAGAATGTGACTGTATTTGGAACGAGGGCCTTTAAAGAAGTAATTAAGTTAAAATGAGGTCTTTGGGGGTGGGCCCTAACCCAATACAACTGGTGTCCTTATAAGAAGAGGAAATGTAGACACAGACAGGCAAGCTCACAGACGAAAGACCACGTCAGGACACAGCGAGAAGGCAGCCATCTACAGAGGAAAGAGGTCTCAGAAGAAACCAAACC
Source organism: Paguma larvata (assembly GCA_030068075.1). Classification (NCBI taxonomy): domain Eukaryota; kingdom Metazoa; phylum Chordata; class Mammalia; order Carnivora; family Viverridae; genus Paguma; species Paguma larvata. Next base: position 33,099,940 of record CM057836.1, read on the forward strand.
GACTAACACCCTGATCTTGGACTTCTAGCTTCCAGAACTGTGAGAAATTAGTTTCTGGGTTTTTTTTTTCAGCCGCCCATTTCAGCCCCAAAATTAATATGGTTTTGGGGAGCCTGAGTGGCTCAGTCAGTTGAGCATCTGACTCTTGATTTCAGCTTAGGTCATAACCTCACAGTTCGTCGGATCAAGCCCCATGTCGGGCTCCACACTGTTAGCTTAGGGCCTGCTCTCTCTCTCTCTCTCTCTCTCTCTCTGCCCCTCCCCACTCTCTTGTGTGCTCTCACTTTCTCAAAATAAATAAATAAACATTTTTTAAAAATTAATATGGTTTTTATCACCATCTTATAGGAGGCAGCACAGTCTCAAGATGTTATGAAACTTAGGAAGCAAATAACAGAGCTAAATTTTGAGAGTCTGATTCCAGAATACAGACTCTTTTTAAAATGTTTATTTATTTTGAGAGAGGGAGGGGCCAGAGAGAGAGGGAGAGAATCCCAAGCAGGCTCTGCACTGTCAGCGCAGAGCCCAACTCGGGATTCAATCTCACAAACTATGAGATCATGACCTGAGCTGAAATTAAGACTTGGATGCTTAACTGACTGAGTCACCCAGATGCCTCCAGAATAAAAACTCTTAAGCACTATGTCCAACTACTTCCCTTCCATGTTCCACTGTGTACGTGCAGGTCCCATTTGCTTCTTGCTGCATAACAAGTAAGCTCACAATGTGATGGCTTAAAACAGTGACATTTATTTTTCTCATTTATCAGTAATTTGGGCAGCCCTTGGTGGGGACAGCTCATCCTTGCTTTACTTGGTGTTGGCCGAAATGGCTCCAAGGCTAGACCAAATCATCTGAAGTCTAGCTCACTCACTTATCTGGTGACTAATACTGGCTGAGAGCTGAGACCTGAGCTGGGGCTATTGGTCCAAACACATCTTGTGGCTTCTCCGCATGACTTGAGTTTCTCTTTAACATACCAGCTGCTTCCAAGAAGGAGCATCCCAAGAGACAAAGCCAGACAGAAGGCTGTATCACCTTTTGTAACCCAGCCTTGGAAGACACACAGCGTCACTTTTACCACATTCTCTTCCTTACAAGTCAGTCACTAAGAATTCAGGGGCGTCTGGGTGGTTCAATCAGTTAAGCATCTGACTCGTGGTTTCCAGTCAGATCATGATCTCGCAGTTCCTGGGTCTGAGCCCCAAGTCGGGCTCTGTGCTGACAGCAGAAACCTGCGTGGCAGAAGCCTGCATGGGAGTCTCTCTCTCCGTCTCTCTGCCCCTTCCCCCGCTCAAAAGTAAATAAATAAACATTTTTTTTAAAGATTTAAGAAAAGAGGAATTCGATGCTAGTTTCTGATGGGAGGAATGACAAAGAATTTGCAGACATGTTTTAAAACCACTACAATGAACATGGCTGTCCATATTTCATGTCAGGTGTTTATTTGCCAGAGGCACCATATCATTGAAAGAGCACTGCACTGGGAGTTCAAAGCCCTGAGCAAGAGCCATTTAACTGTAAGGGACCGGGATTCCAAAACCCATGTATGAAAAGAGGAGAACCTGCTTAGGGTTCAGCCACTCTTCTCTGTATGGGACTGAGGTCACTTAACTCCACTGCAGTCTCTGAAGCACAGATCTCTGTCAGAAGGAATCTTAGGATGCTGTTCTTCTGACGCTTCAGCTATGATAACCCGAGTCTTGCCTTGTCCCTGTGCCTGAGTTACTGTCTTAGAAACACAGTAATCCGTGTCTTGAGCACTTCGTCGGTGCAGGGCACTACCACTGGTGCCTTATGTTAGTTATCTTAGTTATCATATCAACCCTATGAAGGAGGTAATGTTATTATCTCCATTTTATAGATGAAGAGACTGAATCTCAAGGGATGTGAGTAATTTGCCTAAAAGTTAGTAAAGGGCAGAGTCAGACTACCTAGGCTGTGTCCTGGCCAGCCCCAATTCCTTCAGGATCTGGTGTCCTGGCCATGGAGCCCTGCCCAGCATCCAGGGTCTGCTCCCTGTTGGCAGGCTCCTGGCACAGCTTAGCTGCCTCCCAGGACATCTGACATTCTGGATTGTCCATCTCCCTGCTCCACTCACCTTTTGGAGCCTCGACATGGCTCCTGTTGGATTTTGTCCCTGCCCCTATTATGAGCTACTCACCAGACTCTTACCTGGGGACGGCCACCACACTCTGCTCACTCTCCTAACCTATGACCGACCCAGCCCTTCACGTCTGCCTCAGCCCATCTTGGTAAGTGGATGGCCCCCTGGCATGGCTAGACAGCAAGACCAAGCAGGACAGCACAGTAAATGAAAAAAAAGCAGAGGCCCCAGAGCCAGACCCATCTAGATCCAAATCCTGATTCCACCATGTATTACTCATGTGTAAAAATAATGAGGCCCACGTTGCCTCATTGTGAAGATTCTCGATGAGTTAATACATGTACAGGGCTTGGCGCCGTGCCTAGTACGTAGTAAATGCTTAATAAATATTAACTATCTTCACTGTTGTTATTATCAATAATATTTGTAAAAGATCCACTAGAGAGCCCAGCATATGGTAGGCATTCAAAAATGATAGCTGTTAATCTCATTGTGTAAGTCCTGGAAAAGCTACAGGAATTCAGAGAAGGGCCAGATAACAAGGTAGTGAAGACAGAAAACAGGCTGCCCCAGCAACTGTGCAGATCTGTAGATCTCTGCCTAATCCTGGAGCTTGGCTCTGACTGGCCTTGATTAAGTGGAAACGCCTCCCTCCAGAACTGCCATCTTCATCTGCCTCAATTAGGAGATGACAAGAGCTTCCTGAGCTTGCAAGCACCTGGGAAAAGGAATTTCGAGAAAGAAAACCAGAAACACCCTCTGTCTTTGCTCCTGCACAGCATCTCCTGCTGTGGCAATGGACGCCGCTGGCCACCAGATCCTGATCTGCTTATGCGGTTGTCCTACTGGTCTATGGTTTCACGGGCTTCATCTGAAGCTCTAAGTTCCCAGAAAACTGGTGAACACAGTCAGAATATGTAAGTTTCCCAGCCTCAAGCCCCCTCCAGGTTGAGCCATTAACAAGAATAGAAAGCAAGTGGACGGAAGGTAACTATCAGGTTTGTAACAGATGAGCCATCACACACATACACACGCACACACTGCTTTCAGCATTAGAGAGCTGCAGTACTGCGATCATCTTCTCCCATCGTATTTTTCCTGCTGCTACTTTTCCAGAATCCTCACAGCCAGATCCACCAATGCTTACAGCTCCTGAGTCAGTGTGACCAAGTTGGTGGGGGGGGCGGGCAGAGAATATAGGAGGAGTGTATCAAGTTTGAGCAGACCTGATGGCTTAGAATAATGTCACCAGCTCAGTTATAACTACTTGGCTCCTGTGTTCCTCCTGATTTTCCTTCAAGCCAAATGATCAATGAGGTGACAGCTATTTCCCCCAGACCACTCTCATTTCCCTCTTCCAATCAGACAAGGATCTGGTGCCCTCTCGAATGACCTCTAAGAGCTGACATTACTGCTCATGCTGCCTGTGAGTCTGAGCTCTTCCTTCCCTGCTCCAGGCTTGGCCCACTCTGGTACAACCAGACTTCTTCTGCCTTGATTCATAGACCCGAATTTTGCTAGAATCCGGTTCTCGTCTGTATTAGTCAGCTATTGCTGTGAAAACACTATGTAATAAATAACCCGCAAATTTTAGTGTCTTATAAAAACAGTTATTTTTTTTCACCCATAGTGTGTGGACTGGGTGGGGTGCCTCTGATACTCTATAGGTCAGGTATAGTTCAGTTGCATATGTCAGTCATTCTGGGACCATACCTGGGGTAGGCTCTTCTCATTTTGGATGGAAGAAGCATGAGAAAAGGCTAATGAAAATTTCCTATGACTCTAAAGCCTCAACCCAGAACAACCCATTGTCAAGTCTACCCATTGCATTTACCAAACCAAGTCAACTGGCCAAGCCCCAAATCAAAGGGACGGGAATACATGCTCCACCTATTCTGCAGTGTGTATGCAAAGTCATGTGGCACAGAACATGGGTGTATAATTCTATTATAACAGGGGAATGAAGAATTGGGAATGATAATCCAATCTCACCCAATTGCTCCCCCTGAATTCGTAGAGAAGCCCTACCAGCCTACTTAGCTCCTCAATTCCTACTATACCTTGACTTCAGAGGGGCCAGAACCAACCATTTGGAAACTAGAAAGCTACTGGTGGACCAAGGCAGCTTCTCCCCTCATTCGCACTCTCTTACTATATGCTTTCTCTTTGTTCTCTCTGCACATGTGCTTCATTTTTCTCTCCGGGCACCAGCTTTCTCTGCTGTTCCACTGACATGGGAGAACAGGGTCTGCTCCAGCCCTGGGGCTACAGAAGCTCCCATTTTGAGCATCATTATCCAGCTGAAGAGTATTCTGGTGTCCCACTTCCAAAACCCTGGAGAAAGACTCCCGTCAATCACGACTGAGGTCATGTAGCACAAACACAGTTAACCAGTCTTCTAGATGGAAGAAAAGAGTGGTATGGGCTGCCAGACACACACACACACACACACACACACACACACACACACACACACACATATAACCCAAGACTCCAAGCTGGAGTCCTCTGGTCTGACTCTAGTGAGAATATGTGTTTAGTTTGGCCACAGGGTTTTTAAATGTTTTGAATTACTTGACAAAATGTAGAAATTGAGAGTGCACATGTGAATTCAGATTCTTTTTTCTTAAAAAAGTAAAAGATCTCAACTGACAGGGAGCGTGAGGATGCCCCGTGAGGCCTGATAGTGTTGTGTTTCTTAATCTCGCTGCAGGGTATTACCACCATGTTCCATTAGTGAAAATTTCATCCAGCTATACATTTAAAACACATCCACTTTTTAACGTGTATATTACATCTTTTTAAATTTTTAAAAATATAGATTTGGCAACATCGGAGCCACGTTCCAGCAAAGGAGGAGTCTGCTGGAACTGAGTAGGTTTCCATATTGTCTACTTCTTGCCTCTCCCTATTCTCTCCCTAGCACTGAGACTGAAGGTGGGTAGTATTTTATCATCCTGAACTGTTTTTCTCACGATACAGTTAAGAAGAAAGTAACCTCCTTTCTCTTGTATCCATAACTCCATCAAAAGCAGGAAACAAAAGAGACCAGAGAGGGCTGTGTGTTTGCAGAAAGACGGAAAACAGCTTTGTTTGTTTGTTTACAGAAGTTAAAAAAATATTCTTCCGAGTCTGACCCACAAATAAAACATGCTGGTATCAAAAGAATCCAACCAAAGAGGCCGTGACTACTATACGGAAACTTAATGATCTGAAAACAAAGGACTGATGTTTCAACATGTTTTATTTTTCAATGCAAATAAAATAAGTGATCCGACTGTGAATGAAGTTATAGAGTAAAATAGAGGAGAATATGGCTCAGGCACCAAAACCTTATGAATGGTGGGTTTGTAAAAGGGTATCTACCAAGGGCAAAGGAAATTCATGCCTTGAACAAAAAAACAAGTATTTGCAAATGGAAGACTAAACAGAAAAGCTGTTGCTCAGCAAGATGACGACATGGCTGAGAACTTACAGGACAGGTTGTGTGAAAAGGTTCAATCATCTGTGGCATTTCCTAGGGAGGCTTATGAGAGCCCAGTTAAAATAATACCACCCAGTCAGCTATATTTATTTATGGTTCCAAAGAGACTTCGGTGTGATTGGAGAACTTTTGGGCATGGTGTCCATCACAGGCACAACTTCAGGAAATGGCTTAGCTTTGTTTGTTGAGAAGCCTTGAAAAATTTAAAGCAGACAGGTCAAAATTTGTAAGCCTGGCTGGGAAACACGGCTCCAGAAATGGCCAGCATTAGCACGGACCTTGTTACCAAACTTAAATCCAAAGTGACAAATTTTGCACGATGGAGTACCTAAATAAGTTACCAGGAATTGTCTTGTGCTAATAAACAATAAACAAAATGAAGCATATCATGGGCCTTGTGAAATGGATTCACACCCATGGCTGACAGCATAGAATTTGATGCTTTGCTTGATGCATTATATTCATCGGTTCTGATAAATTAACAGGAATCGGTGTATAATGTTGGCATATTCTATTTGCAGATGGGGAGAACCGTTGTAAAATTGTCCACGTCATCCAATAAAAAATACTTACCCTGCCTCACCAGCAAAGACTGAATAATAGAAAATATTATAATAAGCCTTCTAACCCATTTGGGTACTTCTCTGCAAGAATCTTCACAATAATGCAAATGGGTTATCGAATTTGTTCATTCTTAGTGAAATTATATCTTCAGGAAACTCATTTGACAAAGAGTAATCTGGCCCACTTTCTTATGCTGAAATCAATTTTCACAAATGAAAACAATCACTTAAATTGCTCTCCCAAAATTGTGGGGTTTGAAGACAGGATTCCCAAAAAGGTTCTAATTTTATGAAAATAAACTTTTGTTACTCAAGTCATTTTTCTTTTTTTTTAAAGGATATTTATTTTTTAGTAATCTCTACACCCAACATGGGGCTCAAACTCATGACCCCAAGATCAAGAATCACATGTTCCACTAACCGAGCTAGCCAGGCACCCCTCAACTCACCTTTCTTAATTAATTAATATTGTGGCAAATGGAATTCTGAACCGCAACTGAGTCCTTAAAACTAAATTTTGCAACATTAGAAAGCCAAAATTCTACAAATATCTCAGGAGTAGTTACCCTAAATATAAAAGCCATCATACAAAGATTCTATCCATGTTCAGCCATGAACAGCTGTTTTTCATTATGAAACTAAATAAAACTATTGCTCTCAGTTAAAGGATTCAAGGCTGAATTCTATACAGCACATCACAACATGAAATGCAAGACCCGACACTGACATGTTGGGGCAAAAGAAAAAGTGTCACATTTCTGATTGTAAAGCAAAGAAGTAATGAGTTATGAAAAGAAAAATAATAATTAAATATGTCTATGTTTTGAATGTTATATTTTTCAACTTTGAACTTAATACATAATCTCCAATATCATACATGTTTGTATTATGTTATGTGCTTATGCAACAGTCAAGTAAAAATGAAAGAAAGTTAGATTACATTCCTAGCAGTTGATTTTTCCTACACCCAGCCCACTTTACTCATTTTTGTTGCATTTCTGGATGGTGTAGAAATTTAAGTTTGCAACCTCTAGTGTACACTATATATTTTTTCTATGCTCTCACCATTGAGGAAGAGAGCATGTATTATTTCATTTCAATACATGCTCACTTGCTCAATGGTGAAAATGTAGAAAATCCAAAATAGAGAAACTAGCCCACTTACCATCTTGAGAGTGCTTACAAAAACAAAACCAAAACCCTGCTTTTATAGGAAATATGTATTTTTAATTACAAAGAGAATCATACCACAACTAAAGTTTTATCAATCTTCCATATTTTTCAGTGTTCTGCAAGTAAGATTTTAATGGCTGCACGTTATTCTATATTACATTGTAATATAACTACCTTAACATATTTGCTATTATTGCATATTTAAGTTATTTCCCATTTAAAAAGCATTGGTCTTGATACCAGTTCTGGTTCCATCTTTTTCTTAAACACGGCCATGTTTTGACTCATCAGGTCTTAAGCCCACTACCTTAGTTTCCATTTGTAGTTTCCAATAAAGGCTAGAATTGGATCAAATTAGAATTTGAATATGAACTCTTCAGCCCAACAACCTCTGGCACTTCCATGGACCCTGAGCTGCATTTTTCTGCTTAGTAGTAGTAGTAGTTGTTGTTGTTATTATTATTCATTGTTCAGAGGGCAACAGTTTTGTGTGATGAAGGGTCTCTGGTTGGTTCATTTACTTATATAGACTCCCTTGAAGAGAGCTAGAGCTATCCCAGAAAGATATGACCCCAGCTCTTCAAGAAAGAGATGCCTAAATATGGTGAGAGACAGCACCTCTCTGAGGTTAGGACCAACCGCCAGCTGCCAGTCAGCCAACCCAGATACCACTGCTATTTTTAACCTTAGGCTTGTGTCACCTGACTGCCCTTGCCCCCAGCCCCACTCCCCACTATCACCACTACTTGTATTCATCACAAATGCCCAAAAATCTCACACCTCTTAGTCCTCAGAAGAGATACAGGAGTGAATAGGATGCCTCCAATCTAGTCAGGGATGCCATCCTGCCAATAAAGAATCCCCGCTTAATAATGAGATCATCATCACATTGCTGCTGGGAATACCTAGTTTGGCAAGGTGACTCCACCATCAGGAAGCCTCTGGTTTGATGAAAGAAACCCCCAGTTTGCTGCCATAATCAAAGGTTCCCTGGGGTGCCTGGCTGGCTCACATTGTGGGGCATAGGACTCTTGATCTCAGGGTTGTGAGTTTGAACCCATTTGGATGTAGAGCTTACTTAAAAAAAAAAGTTTCCCCACAAATGTCCTGATGGCCTTGTGTGGACAATGAAAATAAGCAAGAACTTGCAACGCTGGGGAAAAGACCTTCAGATCACCTGCTTGGGCTGGAGCCCCAAGGCTGCGGAGTAGAGACCAGCAAAGAAGTGTACCTTCTTGCAGCTGGACAAAGGACATCCTGAGTTGACCAGAGAAAGAGTCTATAGAGTAATTATCTTTACCAGAAACAATGAAGGGGTGCCTGGGTGGCTCAGGCAGTTGAGTGTCTGTCCAAATCTTGCTTTCAGCTCAGAACATGATCCCAAGGTCATAGGATCAACCCTCCACTCAGCACGGAGCCTGCTTGAGATTCTCTCTCCCTCCCTCTCTCTCCCTCTGCCCCTCTCCCCCACTCACATTCTCTCTCTCTAAAAAACAAAAACAAAAAAATATTAAGTATTAAAAGCAATGATGAAGATACGAATTGAATAGCCTAAGTTTTTAAGTAAAAGAAGAGTCAAGATTTTCTGGCAAAAGATCACAGATGAGCACATGCATTCGCTTTCTCTCCTCTGTGAGACCCCATGAAAACTACTTTTTTAAAGCTACAAAACCTTAATAAAGAAAGAAATGGGAGGAATCCTTCAACAGAGGAAGAATTTTAGCCTGTTTCTGGAAATGTTCATGCCAACAGAAAAGAATTAGCTGATGAAGCAAAGTAGGTGTCAGAGTAGTTCTGATCTCCTAGAACCTTTCTGGCCCCAGCCTGGGGAGGGTCAAGACTTGGGAACTCAGACAAGGGTTGAGTTGGAGTGATAAGAGCGAAAAGTGAGAGATTAACTCAAAATCTGTATACAGAATGCTGACTGACACTTTACCCCTTCCCCCACCTCACCTGACCCAATGGCCTGCAACCAACGCCAGAGAGAGGAGAAAAGGAGGGTGTGTGTGTGTGTGTGTGTGTGTGTGTGTGTGTGTGTGTGTGTAGGGGTTGGGGGTGGAGGGCAAATGAGAGAACAGCTGAGGAGAGCCCTTCTCTAGGGACATTTCACTGTCTAGGAGAACAGGAGTAGCAAGAGCTGTTGCTGGTGCCTCAGAGTAAAGAAAGTTCCACCATCCTAGCATTTCTGAAACCCACCGCACAATGGTCAGTGCCCACCCCGGTCCCCAGCCCGCATTCTCACTCTCACCAAACCCTTCCAGCGGCCCCAGGCATACTGTTTAGTCTCTCATTCTCATAAAGGAAAGACAACCAAGGATCCCCAGATAACTGAGGAAAGCCTGCAATATGAAAGAGAGTTACGGTGGGGCACCTGGGTGGCTCAGTGAGTTAAGGGTCCCACTTTGGCTCAGGTCATGATCTCACCGCTTGTGAGTTCAAGCCCCAGACCCTGAAACCTGCTTCAGATTCTGCCTCCCTCTCTCTCTGCCCCTCCCCTGCTTGCGCTCTGTCTCTCCTTCAAAAGAAATAAACATTAAAAGAAATTTTTGTTAAGAAAAGAGAGTTATAGAGAGCTAGATCCTCATCCATCATAATCAGAAGTCAAAAGATAATGTCTAAAGCGGATAAATCAAGGAAGAATGCTATAAGCATAATATTTAGATACGCTTTAGAACTAAAAACAGAAACAGATAAAAGTAGAGTTCTAACTCGTCAGTAGCAGGACGGGAGGTAGGGGAGTAGGATGGGAAGGGTAGGCATCTGTTGTTTTTTATCATCAGCTCTTTGAAAATAGTTGGTTTGTTTTTTTTAACTTTTAAAATATTTTTAAGAAAAGGTCACATTGCGAAGCTATTGCCATAAAAGGAATCATTAAAATAATCCATTGCTGTGTAACATTACTTTTTGTTCCTGAAGTTTTCGTTTTTGTTCCTGAATTTATTTTAAGCGACCAATGCAAATGGAGATTCTCTAGCAGTTACTCCATGCATGTCCATATCAGGTAGTGAGTACTTTATATTTCAGGGAATTGTTATAGAAAAGGAACCAGATTCTATTACCCCTAAGTAATTTAATGGAGGGTTTTCCTTTTTTTGTTTGCCAATTAAATCGCGGAAAAAGAAGAGTTTACGACCTAACAGATCAGGACAGAGTCCTCCACCACCCCAACAGTTTTTTTCTTCCGAGATTTTATTTAAGTTCAGGTTAGTTAACATACAGTGTAGTATTGGTTTCAAAAGTAGAATTTATACTTATACACTTATACAGTTACCCAGATCACTTATACAGAACACCCAGTTCTCATCACAAGTGCCCTCCTTAATAGCCATCACACCCCCCCACCACACCACCTCTCTTCCAGCAACCCTCAGTTTGTTCTCTATAGTCAAAAGTCTCTTATGATTTGTGGCCCTCTGTTTTTATCTTATTTTTCCTTCTCTTCCCCTATGCTCATATGTTTTGTTTCTTAAATTCCACATGAGTGAAATCATACAGTATTTGTCTTTCTCTGACTGATTTATTTCACTTAGCATGATACACTCTAGTTCTTTCCATGTTGTAAATGGCAAGATTTCATTCTTTTTGATGGCTGAGTAATATATTATATATATTTTACATATATATTATATACATGTTATATATTACATATACATATATTACACATATATGTAATATATAATACATATATTATGCATATCTGTGTACTATATGTGTAATATATGCATAAGTATGTAATATGTAATATATGCATATATGTGTAATATATGTATATATTTAATATACATATATGTATTATATATATATGCATATCTCCCACATTTGGTCTTTTTCCATTATTTAGCTATTGTTGACAGTGCCACTATAAATATTGAGGTGCACGTGTCCCTTGGAATCAGTGTGTTTGTATCCTTTGAATAAATACCTAGTAGTGCAATTGCTGGGTCATTCCTCTTCAACTTTCTGAGGAACTTCCACACTCTTTTCCAGAGGGGCTGCACCAGTTTTCAATCCCACCAACAGCGTAAGAGGGTTCCCGTTTTTCCGCATCCTCGCCAACATCTGTTGTTTCCTGAGTTGTTAATTTTTGCCATTCTGACAGGTATGAGGTGGTAGCTCAATGTGGTTTTGATTTGTATTTCCCTGATGATGAGTGATTTTGAGCATTTTTCGTGTATGTGTTAGCCATTTGCATGTCTTCTTTAGAAAGATGTCTGTTCATGTCTTCTGCCCATTTCTTAAGTGAATTATTTATTTTGGGGTGTTGAGCTTGATAAGTTCTTTATAGATTTTTGGATACTAATCCTTTATCTGACATGTCATTTGGAAATATCTTCTCCCATTCCTGATTGTTATCTTCACTATGCAGAAGCTTTTTATCTTGATGAAGTCCCAACAGTTCATGGTTGCTTTTGTTTCCCTTGCCTCCAGAGACATGTCTAGCAAGAAGTCACTATGACCAAGGCCAAAGAGGTTTTTACCGTTTTTTTCTCTAGGATTTTGATGGTTTCTGTCCCCAATATTTCTTGAGCACATACTATGTGCCAGGCAATGTTCTAAATGATGGATATGCCATAGTGACTGGATGGACAAGGTACTAGGTATCGTCCTAGAACTTTCTAGGAGACAAACTCCAATATATTACATATATATGTAACAAACAAATAAATAGAGGCATCATTAGATAGTGCCAAGAACCACGCAGAAGTTTCAAATTGTTTGATGAAAGAAAGAAGTTCAGTAGCTACCTCAGTGTAGATCATCAGGATGATATGATCTCTATTGGAGGGATGACATTTATACTGAAGTCTAAATTAAGCCTTGTAAAGACTGGGGGGCAGGGAGGGGAACAACACTACAAGTAGAAAAGCTCTAAGCAGGAAAGGGAGAGAATATATATATATTCTAATAACAGAGAGGTCATTCTGGCTGAACTTAGTAGGTCAGAGGATGAGAATAAATTACCAGGATGATGTAGGAAATGCAGGGACCAGATCATGTTGGGTTTGTAAGTCATAGTAAGGAATCTGGATGTTATTATGATTATAATACATATGAGTATAACAATAATGGATAAGGAGAGACTTAATCTCATCTAGGTTATCAAACCACTTCCTACCCAATCTCCCAGCCTACCCACAGAATAGTGAGAAAGAATACTTTGTGATTTTTAAGTCAGTACACTTTGGGAGTGGGTTGTTAGACAGCAAAGTCTACCTGATAGAAGAATAAACAATTTACCTCTCACAAGGAAAAGATTCTCAAATCACATACTTCAGGCTCAGAGTTGCCTCCTTCTTACTGATGACTTCTGAAAAGTGTTTGCCTTTTTCTGCCTAACATGTTCTGTCTAACATCTATTGATTCTCCCTTTGGACACTCACTTATCCTGGGGGAAGAAAAATTAATGGCCCTGGTCAAGATAAGAGTTGGCCCTGTCTGGGGTGTGTACAAAGGGGTCTGCGCAGGTGACAACGGAATTCAAGTTAGACATGTAGTCTCGAAGTCAGAGTAGCTGCACTGCAAATACAGGATAACTCGGGAGACGCCAGAGAAGAAAGATCTCTGAGCAGCACTGCTCTAAACTCTGCCCTATCCGAGAACTCTTCACGCAGCCAAGAGATCTGCAACCCAGTGGAGAGTCCACGGGCTCAGTAAGAAAGAGTCTACAGCTTCCTTCCTCAAAAGGCTCCAAGATAAACAGAATAAACACCAGTTGGTCTCAGCTGGTCGCACGTTGGCCTGTCTGGAGGAGGGGGATGCCAGAGATAGCTTCTTGAGGTGGCTTCCAACCCTGCATTTCTAGGAAATAGACAATTATGAACAACATGGATTTTATTATCGTGACATCTCTAAGGTCTCTGCATAAAGCCTATATTTAAAACTATAAACATGTAAGTGAAAAAAAAAACGTCAGGGGAATAAATATTTGTCTTAAAAGAGACCATCTGTTTCAAATTTTTATTTTAAAAAAAACGCAACATGTGTTTTATTTTAAATTTGTATGTGTGTTGTTATCCTTGGGTTAAGTATTAGGTAAATAGACAGAAGCATTGAGAATCCATTTTCCAGCAAATTTTGGTTAGAAATCCTTGCACACGTGATGCAGGAGATAATTTGGGGGCTAATTGGAGCTTTGTGGGCAGCCAACCCCTTGCAGCCCTCTCCCCCGCTCGGCACCCGTGCGATGGGGAGGACGGTTTCTCTGGCACTGCTGTTTGTTTTGGACAAGATGACATTTTACACCTCAGACAACCCAACACATTGCAGGCTGCTCCCAGGACAGCCTGCTTCCAAATGTGGGTGCGGCCAGCATGGCAGAACCACAGAGCTCACTTTTGTTTGGACCTCGGATGCAGCCTCAAAGCTCAGTCAATTTGGATGCAAATCCTCTTCAGTGGCTGTAACCAGGCTGGCTGGCATGAGGGTGGGGTGTCAAGAAAAGAGCTGGTCTTGAAGGGCCAATGGGGGAGACAGCATGAGAGATGTCATTTCAGAAATGGGGTGCAGCATGAGATTGGGAAAGGGTCAGGTATACTTTGGGAAATGGCCCCAGTTTGGGGAGGCTGCAGGGTAGGGACCACGGGGAGACAAAGCTGGAGTGGTGGCTGGCAACAGGGAACAATTTTCACTTTTTGTCCATGCTCCATCCCTTCCTGTTAGGAATTGCCCTTTCCCCGTTCAATCCAGGTGACCCTGGTGGGGCTGTTGAGCTCTCCACTCAGAACATGCCATCTCTGTCCTGAACACAGCCATTGGCAGAAGAGTGCTCACAGGACCGGTCTGGGCCAAACAGAGACCTTTTCAGTGAGGACTGACAGAGGTCCCTGAGAAAGAGCTTTGTCTTTCCTTCTCAGATGATGGGCTGAAAGGAGGCCAAGCCCCTTTCTCATTTCCATCTTGCAGAGAGTGCCTGCCCCTGAATTAACACCAGCGAAGTGAAAAGCAAAGAGGAGAGAGAGAAAGATGATCCACATTATTTCCACTCCTGGATCCAAGTCGACCTAACCAGGGTGTTTCCATTTTTACGAAAACTGGTCAGAGGCTTGGGTCTATGTCTCCTGCGACTATGAAATGAGTGACTAATACAGTTGAATCAAGACCAAAAATTAAACTTGCAATAGAAGTAGATAACCCTACCTGATATAGGCAAGAGTCCAGGGGTTTCCTACGGTGGAGAGAGCCAGCTACCCACCAAACAACATGCTCCCACTCCCTCATACGTGGACATTACTGGGAACTGGATGCCCAGCTACGGGTTGGATTTCCCAGCTCCTGCCCCTGCCTTGCATAGAGGCGCTGGGGGGTGATGGCACCACAACATAGAAGGAGCGTGTGTCCCTGACACATCACCCTGAGAACAGCCCCCACCAAAAAGGAGCACCTGCTCTGTACAGCTAATGTCAGCGAGAAATAAATTTCTTCTGAGTTTGAGCCATCAAGTCACTTAGGATCTTGTTGTTACAGCAGCTCAGGTTCCCCTAATTAATGCGTCCCCTTCAGTATTCTGGAAGTTCCTTGCAGTCCCAAAGCCTGCACCTTGCTGCTTTACTCTCCAGTGCCAGAATTACTCAGAGCAGTGACTGCTGTTGGTGAAATCCGTCACCACAACGTCTGTTAGTATCACGCATTTACGGAGCGCCTACGTGTGCCAGGCCGTGTACTAGCTGTTTAGGGTCACAAAGGTGAATTAGATAATGCCATATTTTATTGACTCTAAGTCACCATCGGCTGTGAGACATAGCATTATTTTGTGTACCACTAAAAAAATCATGGGCCACAGAGAAAACGTATTGCCAATGAAACTATAACATCACCAAAAGCTATTCTAATTTCAAATACGTCAAAATGGGGTGTGTGTCTTAAAACTGATGAAATGCAGTATTTCTCACCTTCAGGAAGCTGAAGATCTTGTGGGGGAGGCAGATAAGCAAATGAATATGTACCGTATATTACAAATGCATTAACAGGTATGTAGACCATTGAGCTGGAATCCAGATAAGTAGCTGACACGGCCACAGAAATGGAGAGACCTTCACAAAGATGACATGTGAGCTGAATCTTGAAAGAAGAAGGGAAGTGAATGCCGGGAGAGATTCTCCCCTGGGCCAGCAAAGCCAGCGGGTCTTCTGGATGCTTTCTCCAAGCCTTCAGAGGGGCTTTCATGATTCTCCGGGGGCGATAATGGTTTAGCAGAATCGCAAAGTACTATAGCAGTAAATTCCAAACTGACAGCTTTATTTTCTGGATAAATGGAGGCTAATCCTGTAGGTGCCAAGGCATAATTTTAACTGGATATTTTTTAGGAGAAATCCTTCCCAAATGCACCACAGTAAACCCTTGGCATCGGCAAGGGGTACCTCAGGGGGTCTTGGTGAATCTCCAAATTCGCAAATACAGCTAAGCCTGGACGGATTCCTGGCTTGCTCAAGAATCACATTTACATGAAAAGCCACAGGTATCCTGTGTGTAGCCTGGCACCACACATCACCCTCCCTTTGCACCGACTCTACAGTTTTCCTCTTGCTTGACGAGCAATTATATGTAACCGGTACATTGACCACGCATGACTTCTGATGCAATCAAAGCACAATTTTATTTTCGTCTCCCATTATCCCTTTAAACTGATTCCCCGTGGGTAGTCTTCTTCTACCGCTGAATAAAACTCCTGTAGGTCCAGGACTTTCTAGTTCAGTCTTGGGTGTCTGACACACAAAGTCACTTGAAATGACAAACGCAGTCCTAATTCAGTAAGGTGAATGCCCATTTCTGTGTAATCATTAAACTTGATTTAAAAACATGCCTTTCTCTCTTCTCCCAGCTCCACTTGGCTTTAGGCTAGAAAATGCCTTGGGAAGGGAGGGAGTGGTTGGTGTCTCTATCTGCTTCGTGTGTCTTTTACACACACACACGGCACACGCGCATTCACACAGGTGGGGAGGGAGTCAGAGCACTGTGACAGCTCTCTCCAGAGAAATCTGTTTTCTGATCTATTTTCCATCTTCACTTCCTCAACCATTTTATATTCTCAAGATGGATGAGATGGTGTCAACGGTTCAGTTTTCTTTGTGCATTCTGCAGGTGAGGGGCTAACAGTGGGACTTCACATCCATTGTTCCTTGGTGTTTCTGTCAAATTTGTATTAACACCCTATGGATATATGATTGTTATGGGCTGAATATTTGTGTTTCTCCTCCAAAATTCATAGTTTGAAGCCCTAACCTCCGATGGTATTTGGAGACGGGGCTTTGAGAGGTAATTACGGTTAGAAAAGGTCATGAGGGACCCACCTTCAAGAGATTATAAGAAGAGGAAGATCTGTGTCTCTGTCTCTCTGTTTCTCTTTCTCTCCCCCTCCCCGCCTTCCTTCTCCCACAGCCCCACTCTGCTATGAGGGGACACACCAAGGAAGTGGCTGTCTGCAAGCCTGGAAGAGAGTTCTCACCGGAACCCAACCATGCTGGCTCCCTGATGTCAGGTTCCAGCCTCCAGAACTGCAAGAAAATAAATTTCTGTGGTCGAAGCCACCCGGTCCATGCTATTTTGTTATGGTCGCCCAAGCTGACCGATACTATTGCTAATCAGAGGACTCGCTGCATTCATTTTACAGACAGCTTTCCCCAGTTCTGTGTCAGGCGCACAGCAGGCCCTCAAAAATATTTATAAATGAATGAGTGAGTGTATAGAAGAATGACCGAATCATTCACTTCGGATGTCCAAGCCACTGTGGAATGTCACATTCCATTCTTTGTGTGATTTTGTTTTTTTAAATATATAAGTCATGCACGAACACATTCTTGTGTGTGTATGTGTGTGTGTGTACGCATGTGTTAAACAACATACAAGTAAGTAGAGGAGAATGTAGACATTCCCCTTCACCAGCCTCCTCCCCAGCCCATCGCACATCCCCACTGAGACAGCACACGCACGCAGGTGTCATGACCCATCCCTCACAGACCTGTCTTTGCGTCTGCAAGCCTGGAGACCTGATTACATGGTACCGTGCCACGCGTGTGATGCTACGACTTGCACGTTCTCGTATATCCAGCACACCTCTCTATGCCAGCACATTCCTCATCCTTCTCAGCATGTCCCACATATACATACCTATGGGAGGTCACTTCAGGTGTTTCTAAATCTTTCCTCATGTAATGTTGCAAACTACACCCTTCGACAGGCCTCTCCGGGCACACGTGCAAGGGCTTCCCTGGCCTAGATGATTTATGCACTGGAAGCTCGGATCGTCTCTGCCACATTGCTGTCCTAGGGGCAAGGTTGACACCCCTGCTCCATGAAAAATGTCCCCCACTTCCCCAACCCGGAATATTTTAAACCTTCCCAAGTTTTTATCAATCTGATATTAGAAAAATATCTCGTTGTTAACTATTCCTAGTTAAATTGACTATTCCTATTCTGTGTCTATTCTGAAGCAGGCTCCAGGCTCTAGCTGGCAGCACAGAGCCCTAAGACGTGGGGCTCAAACCCACAAACCGTGAGATGACCTGAGCCGGAGTCAGAAGCTTAACCGACTGAGCCACTCAGGTGCCCCGGGCTGTTTGCCTTTTAATTGCTATTTTATAGAAACTCCATTTTGTGGTTATTAACCCTTTATCTGTTTTATATGTTATAAACACTCTTTCCTAGGCTGTCATTTGTCCTTTAATTTTGTTTATAGTGTCTTATTTCTTAGACAAAATCTTTTGTTTTTATGTAGTCAAATATAACAAATGTCTCCTTTCTGGCTTCCATTGCTATTTCCAAGATAAATGAAATATTCACCTATATTTTCTTCAGATATTTTGAAGGTTGTTGTTATTGGTGATGATGGTGGTGGTGGTGGTTTTATTTCATTTAGCTCTTTATTACATCCAGAATGAATTTTTATATATGAAGGGAAAAGGGGAGATAACTTTTTTTCCTGGATTTTCAATGGTCCCAATCTCATGCACTAATTTGTCCATTCTACCATTATTGGCAAGGTCATGCTCATCACGTACTAAATCACTACCCGAGTGCGTGTGTGTGTGTGTGCGTGCATGAGTAATATCCCACTCTAACTTTTCCAAAATATGTCCTTTCTAACACTTCTTCAATTATTTCACTAGCATTAGGAGTTGGCTTTGGGGGAGAAGCGATTTCTCATGTACATATTAACACAGAAGATTCTTCTCTATAATGGAAAACAGGATGCAAATGGTTGACATCATTAGTAAGAGACTCCTTCCCTTACTCCAGGTTTGTACTGCCAGCAAATCAAATGCATATTTCAGCAACAACCAAATTCTTACACATTAGGGAGCACACTCTTCCATCCCAGACCACTGTCATACTCCATCCCTAGAGCAGATTAGATTATGTGAAACTGTTTTTGACCTGGAGTGGCCCCTGGCCTAGGCAGCTTCTCAGGACTTGACCTGTTGACTCCAATCTAGATAAAACACCTCTAACCAATGGAAACAGCCACCATGTCAGTGGGATCCTAGTTCTGGCTGTAAAAAGGGTGCAGACAAGTCTTAGAGGGATGTATTCTGAAATCATCTCTTTCTCACTTGTTTTATAGTGATCTTCTGGATGTCCGAGATGCCAATCCCAACCTCCCCTGCCCCTATGCAGAGCAGTAAGAGGCATTCTTGTAACTTCAATGATGTTTCGTTGTCTTAAATTAGAGGTGACCTGAAAATTAATTTCCCATGCTAGGCAATTATTTCCAGAAGGCCCTCAGATCAACTGTCCTAAAAGTAAAATATGTTATCTCTGAGAAACATTCCACATTTTAACCAATTCACAAATAACAACCAAGTATAAGTTACTTCATTTAGTTACCTTGGCACTAGCGTAGCGTTTGTCTTGGATAGGGTCCTGACAGTAGCATTGCCCAAAGCCAGGCATTCTCTGGTGCTTCGCCAACATTTTATTTGGCTGGGGCAAGAGTCTGGTTATACCAGTCTTAAACATTCTTAGCCATGGACACTATGCCAGCTGTGTTAAATAAGGTAGTTTTGGGGGCCCAGTTTGTTCATCCATTTACACACTGGGATGGGATGGAGGCAACTTTGTGACAGAGTCCTGGTCTTGCTGGTGGACAGTGATAGGTGGTCTCGGTTTTCCAAAGGGATGCCAACCTCCCCCCATATTCAACTGTCAGTTCAGACATGTGGATAGGCTCAGAGGATGACAAAGAGGGCTCCCCATTAGGTCCAGCTAGGAAGTATAGTTTGGACGTCCCACCGCTGAATATTTATTTAAGAGTCCTGCTGAGAAAAAACACTAACAGAGAGCATTCCTTGAAGGATAAGCAATTCATCCACTCTTCCAGATTTTCTAACACCAACCCCCGGGTCCCTCCAGAGCAACTGAAACGCGGATACCTGGAGTCCATCACACTGGCCCCAGCAGAATTGCTTTGCTGAACTGTTCTTGGTGTGATGCCATCAGCATTTTTTAATGTAATTACAAGAAACAGTCCCATGAAAAGCACCATTATATCTGGGGTAACAAGGCTGCTGAAGACATTGTTCATTACATCACACGGCGTTTTCGTTATTAAGTATCCTCAGGGGTAATTCTGTCTGGATTTAGTACTAAAAATAGTTTTTCTCTTTCTCCCAAGCAATTGGCTCACTTATATGTGGCATGATTTTCTAGAGGGTGCTGTGAGGGACGCTAGGGCAAGAGGGAGTTAACTGATGCTTCATGAGAAGGGGTTCCGTAGTTTAAAAGAAAGGACAAATCTCTAGGCCAAAACCGGTTGTTTTGTTTTTACCGCAGAATGTCTTGAAGTCCCTACTATACTGATGTGCATTATATAATGTTACAAAGCATAACATTTATTTGGTGACTGGCGACGATCCTAATACAGGCCACGGTCTTTGGGTCAGGCTCTGACCATAGAGGCCGAGGTGGACACTTATATGCCAAAATTACCTTCCCTTCCCCACCCTGAGACTTGTAGGCTGGTTAAATCATCCATTGGCTCAGCTGTGGAAAAAAACTAGAGCCTTGAGACACAGATCTGAGAAAATCATCCAGAATACAATGCAAATATAGTAAGGACATTTTTAAAATATGAAAAAGAAAAAAATAGATGAAAAAGAAATTGAGGAACCTGGAGACTGTCTTTTAATATTCTGTATGGATCTGTCGATTGGTGCTACAGAAAAAGACAACACAGAATAGAGTAGGAGGGAATATTTGAAGAGATGATGGCTAAAGATCTTCCAGATTGGAAGGAGGATTCTTAGCCTTGGGTTGCAAAAGCACACGGGATAAGTAAAAACAAATGCACACTTAGACAGATGTTTGCGAAACCATGGAACATTCAAGGGAAAAGATAAAATTTTTGAAGATACTAGAGAGAGGGGCAAGATTATCTTCAAAGAAAAGTCTATCGGATTGATATCATTCTTCCTATTGGCAACAATGGCTGCCAGAGACGAGGGAATAATATCTTAAAAGTGCTAAGAGGCAAAAAAAAAAAAAAGTCCATCTGCTGTTCTACATTCAGCTGACCCACATCTGAGACGAGGGACAAAGGAAAGACACCTTCAGAAAAAGATGAAGAGTTAACCGATCTTCACAGAGTAACTATTAAAGGAAGACTTCAAAAAATGAAAAGTGAGATAGGATCGTAAGAAGCAACTGTGTGCAAAAGAAATTATAAACACATCGGTAAATCTAAACATGCGCAGATTCGAAAAATAAAAGTAATGACAAATGGTGAATAAAAACATGGTAAAATAAAAATACTAGAGCAAAGTTAAAGCATTCTAAGTTCTAGGTCTTGTTTAGGAAGAGAATAGAGATATCAATTAACTTAAATTTTGTTCAAAAAAATATGAAGTATGGTTGTTAAAAATGTTAGAGAAACAACAAAATCACGGAAGCACGATGTGGCATTCCCAGAGCGGGAGCCATGCAGTCTCGATGTGGATACATCCTCATAAAGTGAGTGTAAAAATCATGGATTGAGGGATGCGCATCAATTTCAAGATAGAAATGGTCTCTGGATGAGACTGGAAAGCAGTTCATTAAAGATTTTAGCAAAATCAGTATCTTTCCTTCTCTGTTGAAAGAGAGGAAAGGTACTTGAAATCTAAGCAAGTATCTAAAGCAAACTGTTAACATTCATTTAAACTTAGCAGTGAGAGGGGCACCTTGGTGGCTCAGTTGGTTAAGCATCCATCCGGCTTCAGCTCAGGTCATGATCTCATGGTTCATGGGTTTGAGCCCCACAGTGGACTCTGTGCTGACGGCTCAGAGCCTGGAGTCTGCTTCAGATTCTGTGTCTCCCTCTACCTCTTCCCCTCCCCCACTCTCTCTCTCTCAAAAATAAACATTTAAAAAGTTTTTTTTTTTAAATAAACTTAGCAGGGAGATGCTGTTGTGTTGTTTTCCTGTACCTCTCTATAATTTATCTTTTCAATTAAAAAAAAATGTTTAAACTGGGGCACCTAGGTAGTGGCTCAGTTGGTTAAGCATCTGACTTCAGCTCAGGTCATGATCCCATGGTTCATGAGTTCGAGCCCCACATCGGGCTCTGTGCTGACAGCTCAGAATCTGCAGCCTGCTTCAGATTCTGTATCTCCCTCTCTCTGCCCCACCCCTGCTCACACACTCTTTCTCTCTCTCAAAAAATAAAAACAGGGGCGCCTGGGTGGCTCAGTTGGTTAAGCGGCCGACTTCGGCTCAGGTCATGATCTCACAGTCTGTGAGTTCAAGCCCCGCGTCGGGCTCTGTGCTGATGGCTCAGAGCCTGGAGCCTGCTTCGGATTCTGTGTCTCCCTCTCTCTCTGCCCTTCCCCGGCTCGCACTCTGTCTCTGTGTCTCAAAAATAAATAAACATTAAAAAAATTTAAAAAAAAAAAAAAAAAACATTGAAAAAAAATGTTTTAATGTTTAAACTAAGGAGATATGAATCCAAAAGGGTTTCTTGTATTTGCTTAAAAGATGGTGGAGGAGGGAATAGGAGCCCATCTCTGTGCTAGAAGGGCGACACCCACTGGGAAGCATCCAAATGTCGCAGGGTGGGGAGAGGCTTGAAGGGCAGGACTGTTGTGGGGTTCCTAGGCCCTGTCCCCAACATGTCTTGGTCTTTGCTTTTATATACAACTTTCTACAACGACCTGTGCTCACTCTGTAGGAAACCAGCCAGTCCAATATAGCTTACCTCAGGCACCTACAGATGGTATTTGGGGACCCCATGAGACGCAGCAAACTAAGGGGCAAGAATTTGTTGGTGTCAGTAGAAGATGGGGGCAGAGAAAACAGCCTACACTGTTTCAATTATCTCATTTATTTAGAGCCTTGTAAACAGCTCTTTAAGATGAATATTACTGTCTTCACAGAATTACTCTTCTGCCTATGACCTCTCTCCTCCATGAACTACACAGCTGGATCTGCAAATAACAAAAATAATAAATAATAATGATGATGATGATAATAACAACAAGGTAGTGTCACGTCCTCTAAGGCCCCCAACACTGCTGTTAAACCTTGCCCATATTCCCTCTGTCCCCCAATACCCCTGTCCTCTACTTTTGACTCTGAGGGACTTCCTGCCACCTGCACCCATCTGGCTTGCTGGCCTGGTCTTCACAACTGGGTGGCATAACTCTGCTCTGACTGGGCCACTGCCCGTCACCAACTGGATTCAACAACAGCTACCAAGTTGCCAATGTCACCTCGCAATTTACCCAGGCCAAGAGCAGAGCAGGAGAGGATGGGACAAGGAGGCCCTAAGTTTATCTCTTCCGTGTGAAAGCAAGTGTCCATAGGACAGAGATGGGACCTAACATCTGTGGCACGCATGTATGATCTGTGCACAGAGCTGGCTGCTTCTCACAAACTTGCTCATCCAATCTCCCCAACAAGCCCACAAAGCATTATTAGGCCAATTTTAGATGTGGAAAGTGTGGTTCATAGAGAATAAGTGATTTCCCAGAATTTATTAGTTGTTTTTCTTGTGGAAAGAGATGGAGAGACATAGGCTCCAGGATCCTAAACACATGACTCCTAGCCTTCCATAGCTAGCCTCAGGAAATCCTCCAAGGGTTACAGATGCCCCAGGATGATGGTGATGATGGTGACGATGATGATGATGATGATAGGAGTAATGACAACAGAAATATTTATTGAGTACTGAAACACATATCATGCACTTTATATACATAATGTTAGTATCTACAACAGAGTTATCAGATAAGTACCATAATAACCCCCATTTCACAGTCAAGAAAACTGGAAGTTTATAAGGATTAAGATATTTGCTCACATTGAAGCCTATAAAATTATGGGCTGGGATTTCAACCTAGGTTAACTGACTCTAAAAATCAAATGTATGACCACTGGTTTAGTTAGGGTTAGGTCCTATGTGACAAAAAAACCCAATATAACTATGACTTAAACAAGACAGTTTATTTCTTTCTGAATTGAAAGAATGCTAGGGGCCCCTGGGCAGCTCAGTCGGTTGAGCGTCCAACTTCAGCTCAGGTTATGGTCTCCCAGTCTGTGAGTTTGAGCCCCATATCAGGCTCTGGTCGGACAGCTGGCTGGAGCCTGCTTCAGATTCTGTGTCACCTTCTCTCTCTGCTCCATCCCCACTCGCACTCTGTCTCTCTCTCCTCTCTCTCTCAAAAGTAAATAAACATTAAAAAAAATTTTTTTATTAAAGAAAAGAAAAGAATGCTAGAAGCTGAAGATCCAAGGCTGTTCGGTACTTCCTAAATCCTCTGGATCTAGCTTATCACTCTGCCATGCTATAGTATGTCTCTCATGTCCTCACATTTATAAGGGTGGCTGCTAGCATTCCAGCCATCACATCTGTATTAGCAAGACATAGGGAAAAAAACAAAGGTCAAATATCACCTGTCTTTTAAGGATGTTTCCTAAAAACCAGCCATACTAGGCTTAGGAACACTTTACTTTAGCTGAGCCCCTAGCCCAACACTTATTTTGATGAGCTGGCTGGACCAAGTAGAAGCCCAGTGCAAACAGGACTAATGCCGAGATTAGGACAAAAAAGTCCAGTGGCCCCCCTGTGTCCTTTCCACAAGGCTTATCTTGCCACAGCTACTACAGCCAAAACAGTGAGAAAAAACACACCAGTAAACATCCTTGCTTGTGTCCTGCCCTTGGGGAAGAGTGAAGAACAGTGTTTAAAAGTGTTTTTTAGCAAAGGCTGTAGCCCTTTTGGACGCGAACAAAGGCTGACTGATTTCAAATTCCACGTTCGTTCCACTGTACCGCACCACTCCTTTTTTTTTAAGCCAACACTATCTTCCAGTAGTTACTCAAATAAATAAGTCATCAAATCATAAACCCATAAGGTTAAGTGGCACAGATGTTTCTAAAGCTGGGGAGTTGCTCCAAGGGTCTCTGCCAGTCAAGCCAGGAGCCACCCTGGTACTACAGGGAGAGTTAAGTGCTCTAAGTCACTCAGTGACGGAGGGGAATCTACAGGATGTGAGAGACGAGGATGATTCCACGATACGTTGTTCTAGGCCCTCACTGGGGTGATGGGAAGAAGGAGACTGCTCACAGGGGTCTTTCGAATTCATGGATGTCTGCACTTTCCCGTCAACTGTGTTCCTCCTGGCAAAGGCACACCTGCCCATGGGATGGTGGCAATTTCTTTTCACTCTGTAAGGTTCTTCCTCCTACCCCAGGACCTGGCAAAGACACTGAAACAGGATATTTTGACCACACTACTTGACCCCATTTATTCCCCAAGGACATCTGAACTCATTCTCACTAAAGATGTCTCTCTTCTCTGTCTGTCCCTCTACATTCACTGTATTATCATAGACACCACAGGAAATCCCACATGGCAAGAATAGTCACTGATTGTTCCGTAGTGAGAAAAAAGAAACCGAATGAACCAATTCTTCCTGTAAGACTTACACAAAGCTGACTTGACCCAGGTAGGAATAATTTCAATAAAATGGAAATGGAACAAATTAGAAACGCTTTAATGGTGTCATGTACAGAGCAATGATTACAGAATGAGAAAACATACCAGTTCCTTCAGAGCAAGCAAAACGTGTCCTAGCACTTAGCTCTAAAATACATTTCTCACATGGAAGTGTCGTGGTCACCCCCAGGGCTTCTTAGACCATCTGAAGTCCCCGAGTCTCTGTGAATCGGATTGTATCTGTGAGCCCACTCCCCAGAAGAAAAGCACATACAACAATGCAATCACATGTTTCACCCAATTTCTGGAAAGTCACAGACTCCGGAAGTTCATCCACGAATTCCAGTTCAGGAACCCCAGTCTAAGTTAAGGGTATGACCAGGACACTTGCCTCAAACTCTTTCCAGGTGGAAGGGGGCTGAGAAAGGGGAGGGAAGAAGGATTTCCTATAGCTAACAGGGAGCCATGGTGGAAGATTCTCATGACGTGGCTGGGTGGAAATACGGCACCATCTGCCTTTAAGCCTTAACCAAACATTGAGAACTCGAAATTTATAAATCCTTTCAACGGTTTCTTTTTGTACTTCTCTCCCTTCCTCTACCTTTTTAAGTTAAAGGCCCGTTTTAATATAGTTAACTGAAACCCAGGGGTGGTGACAAAGGAAATTTTGCTTTGATTTAGCTCATAGCAAGGGCATTCCTGCGGGCTTTGAGCTGGGGAATGAGGCAATGTAACAGGCTGGGGCAAGGTGACACACCTAGAATCAAAGCACCCTACCCCCTTCTCTTCCTGAGTTCATGAACCCCTCATGCAGGGGAATAAGGAAGGGCTTTGACATCAGACAGACACGTCACTTATGTCACTTATGGCTTATATGGCTTGGGCAAGACATTATATTCAAGCCACGTAGTCAATGCCTGGCACACTGTAGATCTCAAATAAGCAAGGGTTCTTTGAGAGAACTTACTCCACTTGGGCTGCTACAACAAAAATACCACAGGCTATGTGGTTTTAAAAACAAACATGTATTTCTCTCAATTCCGAAGGCTAGGGGTGCCTGGGTGACTCCGTTCGTTAAGCGTCCCGCTCTTGGTTCCAGCTCAGGTCATGATGTCACAGTGTGTGGGTTAGAGCTGTTGGGCTCCACACGGACAATGCAGAGCTTGCTTGGGATTTTCTCTCTCCCCCGCCCTCTCTGCCCCTCCCTGGCTTGCATGTGCGCACACACACATGCTCTCTCTCTCTCTCTGTGTCTCTGTCTCTCAAAATAAATAAATAAACTTAAAAACAATTCTGAAGGCTAGAATTCCAGTAAGAAGGCTTAAGTAGATTTGGTGTCTGCTAAGAGCCCACTTCCTGGTAAGAGCCCACTTCCTGGTTCCTAGATGGCTGTCTTCTTGACCTAATCACCTCCCAAAGGCCCCACCTCCTAATACCATCGCAAGGGGGTTAGATTTCAATAAATGCTTTTTGGGGGGTGCACAAATATTCAGTCCATAGCAGGGGATAACGGGCAGTAAGGAGGCAGGGTGCCCATTCGTGGGGTCCTCGAGGATGTGCTCTGAGGTTCATTCAGGATGCTGGGGCCAGAGTAGAAATCTTGACTTGCTCACAAAGACCCAGAACCCAGCACAGCCCAGAACCAATTTCTGGTGAGAGATTAGATAGAGACTGACATGGACGCCACGCCCTTGTCGAAATGGATGAAAGGAAAGATTTTTAAATAGCAGTGAAAGATGAAGCAAAGAGCACCAAAGACGGTGCCTAGAGCTTGAGGTGGAGGGGTAGGCATGGGCGCTGCTATTGGCATTTACCAAAGAACAATCTCTGAGTCCCCTCTCCGCTGTCAAGAGGCAAACCAACTCCTGCCTGGGGTGCTAGCTGCACCTTTCCCACCTGCCCGTGCCTTGGCTGACCATCCGGGAACAGCGCTGGCTAGGTCTACATACCCAGCGATGACAACGGCTGCCACCCAAGGTGAAAAGAGACCAACCCAGGCTTTTCCCCAGATGAGATTATTTCTAGAAAGGAAATCTGCCAAGAGACAAGAGCTACTGAGAATAAGGAGGAGGCAATGGCATATCGGGGCCATGTGGGAAAAGTTGATTTCTGGTGCTGCCCACACCTAAAGACAGCAGAGAAATCAAATGCACCAGCAAGGGGTATCTTCCTTCACAGCGCCCACCCCCAGGCATTTATTTGGAGAGAACATATCTGTGTCTTCTGGAACCCAGAGGTGCTGTACTAGACTGCGCCCGTCTGCCTGTAAGGACCCATATGGAGACAGGGCTAGCCCCAGGCCCACCCTGCCTCCTTTGGGCACGCTTCTCCCCGCACATCAAATCAGCCTGAGTGTCCCATCTAAAATGAAAGGAAAGGACGCGCAAGCAAGGATTCCCAGAGCCTCTCCACGCTGACTCCCAGCCCTTGTCTCAGGCTGGCCCTCTCCCTGGCAGAGCTCAAAGCAGGCTTATTTCCCCCAAGGTTGTCACAGACCAATTTTCTAAACTGCATGAAAACAGAAAACAAACAGAAAACCAAATCCACCAAAGCTGGAGTCTCAAGAACAGCTTGGCAGGCAGGAGCAACGTGCTAACAATTTCATGCTGTTTTAAGAGTTTCTAACTAAGCAACATGCACCAACAACCAGATGTGCCCTGATACCAGAAGGGGACACAGGCTTCTAGAGACAGACAAAGATTCACAAAACAGGAAAACACTCATCAGGAAACATCGCTTCTGAGCATGCCAGGCCTGGGGTGGCTGGTGGGGAGGCTGTCTCAGGCACTCTGCCCTGCAAACTCATTCACAAAGACGCTCATTCAGTCTGCTGAAGAACGTCGGTTGGCGTCTTCATCGTGCCGGTCGCCATGCTGGGTACCTGGGATACTGAGCGAACTCTCATAGCCTGTGCAGAACAAAGGCAAGGAAACAAACGTAATTACAGCATCATATGCTAGTCTGAAATGGGGGCGAGTCACAGGGTCTGACTCCCTCTGCGTGGGAATCAGGGCACTGCTGAGAGACGACTTGAGTCTTGACTCACTGTACTTCAACATCATCTATGGAGCCCTCAGACACTGAGGATGCAGTAGGGGAAAAAGTCAATACAGTTTCTGTTTTCACGGTACCTATCCTCGAATAGGGAACGCAGCCGACCTCCAAGAAGTGAATGAAAGCACGTGGCTGTGCCTGCAGATGACTTTCGAGCATTTACTTGGCACCCAACGACATGCAGGGTGTCAGAGCCGGCACAGCACAAATGCACACCAGCAACGAGCCACACAGCCTTGGAAGGAGGCTGGCCCTGCCTCTCGTTTTCAGGTCTGCGGCTTGTGAATGGGCCTTATTTTCCCAGTGGAATGACGTCATCTCTGAGTCTCTGTCACCAGAGCCCAACCCTGAGATGCCCACAGCACCCACATTGGCCAGGGTCCAGGGCTCCAAGCTTCCCCACAGGACCATCCCCTTGGGGTGCAGTGAGGGCTGACAGGACAGACAGACGTCCATCATACTACTTTCGATTCCTACCTCATTAGCTTAGCTTACCACCTGCCTACATGCAGGACACAACGATTAATTATTTTGTCACTGAAATTATTGTGAAATAGCAGTTATATTGCATTTGGGGTTTAAACTTGTGCATCAGATATGTGTGAACATGTAAGTTATAAAATGATGTTCTAATGTTCCATGACATTACTTCTTCATTAAAAAAAAAAAAAATCTTCCTTTTTCTCAAAAAGTAGCTGCTGGCCCTATCCTCCCCTGGCCTCAGAGGTCAGTCCAGGTCAGAAGTCCTCCTGCGCCTCAGGGAGTCCTTGCTCCCTGGCAAAGTCCATTAGCTCAGGCTTAATACCGTCCTAAAGCCAGCGGCCCTCTTTATTAGGACTGGGCGTCACCTGGTAACTTGTTTATGGCACGGGCTCTGGGGAGGGGAGGGGAGGGTGGGCGTGAAGGTCACAAGTAGGTGGGAATTGCACACCTCAGGCCGGAGCCTCCCCTTGGTGATTATCCCTCCCCCCCCAACAACGACTTCTGGGGGGGAGGGTGGAACCCAGCCCTCCTTGAGCTAACACATGACAAGCCAGCACAAAAGAACTGCAAACAGGCCCCTAATTAATGGGTTTGCCTAGAGCTGTTTCCCTGTTTAGGGACTTCATCCCAATAATTGCAGGCTCCATAATCATTAATCAGTCACTACTACTTTTCTGGGTGCCGACCACAAGCCCAGCACTGTTTCAGCAACCGTGAGGAGAGAAGAGGAGAGAACAAAAACACGGGCCTGTGCCTGGTGTTTCATGTGCATGAAACTCGGCCTCACAGCGATCCTGAGACAGAGGCATCCTTATCCCTCTTTTCAGACGAGGAAACTGAGTCACAAAGAAATTAACGAGCTCAAGGTTATCGGCTCATCAGCAAGAGAGTGAGAAGTTGAACCTGGATCTGGCTAACTCCAGAGCCTGGGCTCTGGGAGATAACAGATTAAACCGTTCAAAACTGGTCCGAGGCTGAAGAGCTCCTGGTTGGCTGGTGCCAGGCACACTCTCTGGAGCTGAAAGGAAAGGGCAACGCAGGGCCGAGGTCCCGGGAGAAGACTTTCCAAAGGAGCGGCCTGAACGATGTTTAATAAATTGCACTCGGGCACTTTCTCCAACCACTAAGCCCAGGGTTGGAAAGGACTGTGGAATCTGTGCCTCAGTCGAGACCGGTAAATGATTAGTCAAATGTCCAAGGAGGACGTGTAGACATGCACACACATGCGCACACATGCAGACCCAGCCACCTCAGCAGCTCCAAATAGCGCCTACAACGGGCACAAGAAAAGAGGACCTCAGTGGGCAGCGAGATATTGGCGCCCAGCACTCGTGGGGATTAGGGTGAGGGCCAAGCCAAGAGAAGCCAGTGAGTCCTGTGATCACCCTGGACCAGGAAGTTTGGCAGCTCCCAAATGTCTCAATTTAGACCTTGTCCCAGAACATGAGAAGTGCCAGGGGCAGAGGAGAGGGGCCAGGAGATGAAGAAGAGCAGGGGCTAACCAGGAGTTGGGCCCTTTCTCTTTTATTAACCAACCCAGCCATGCCCCCACCTCCCAACTCTCCCTACCTGACCCCGGAAACACACACTAGCTAGGTGTTCGATCTCCCAGCTCCACAGGAAGAAACGCACATCACAATCCCATAGACGTTCACCCACACATCCCTCCCCTGGGGCCTTGGCTGTTTCCACATTGATGTCTCCGCCAGGCAGAGAGTCAGAGCCTCCAGGCCATGCCTGGGTCTGTCAAAGATGAACAAATGAGAGGCCAGCTGGGATCCGACCAGCCCATCCCCTGCATGCGGTATGCGTGCCAGCCCCGGTGGAATCCCATGGGACAAACCGTTCCTCCCTACAGCTGAGATAAGAATGTGAGCCTGGCCCCAGTGGTCATCCAGGGCCCCTGGCACCTGACACACTGCCCAACAGTCCAGAACACATATGACTTTGCCAACAGTCTGTGTTTCTGAATTAGATTCAGAGCGAGCTGCTAGCCCAGAGAAGCAGGCCACTTCTTCCTCCAGTGGCCAGGTTCTCAGTCTCCAAGGAAAGTGCACTCTCATCCTGGAAAACAGGCTTGCAGCAGTGGCCAGGCACTGGCTAAGATATGATAAGCCCAACCCCAAATAGTCAGCAAGGCCTGGACCAGCTTCACCTACCAGTTAGTACAGTTCATCTGGAAACCTCCTCGCTCAGATGCCCAGCCCTCAGCAAATTCTGAACTAGGACAAATCCTCTGTGAGTAGAGGTTCCTGCCTGTGTGAGCTGAGGAGACCTGTCCTATTCTGAGGCAGCTCCCTCCCGCGTCCCTCCCTTCCCTTGGCTTCTCTCCCAATCTTCCACAGAGCCTCTGGCTGTTCTGTCCTCGACTAAGTGGCCAGGGAGGGAAAAAAAAAAAGCATTTATCATTTTAATTTGCCACTAGCTACTGAGGTTTCTCTGGAGAGCCTTCCTCATGCCACGTCTACAGAGCCTGTGGGAGAAGATGTTGGAAAGCCCAGCCCTCCACACTGCAGCCCATCAGGAAGGAGACAAAGAACAGCCCAGATTTCCCATGTCTTGAATCCCAGAAGAAACGCAAAGCCAAGTCTGTGACCTTCATTTATACTGCGGTTATTTATTATTCTAGGAAGAAGGTGGCGTCAGGAGGGAGACGGAGAGGATTTCCAATGGTAGCTATGCGACATGAGCATGCCCAGGGGGCGTGTCAGCTTGCCAGCCTCAACAATGCAGGGTCTGACCAGCGTGTGAGCCTCACAAAGGGGCACCCACCTTCTGGAGCACCCAGGCCTACAGGAGCCCTCCTGGTCTTTCCTTGAAGCTAACAAATTGAGAAACTCTGCTTCAGGGAAGAGACCAGCACCAGCTTAGGGCTGCTGCAGACCAGGCTACAGGAATGAGCACAGAATGCCCTTCCGGATCATCCTGCATCTAGCTGATCACCCCCAGCTAACTGACCAGTTCTGTCCCTCCATCCATCCCTTCCTCTCCTCTCTCTCTAGCCCGCCCCCTCCCCCCACTCTCTCTCCCATCTCTCTCCCTCTTTCCCCCTCTATCTCTCTCTCATCCTGCATACCTTTTGCACGTGTGTGTCCCTTGCTGGCAACTGGCTCTCTCCCACTCTCTGTTCCTCTTTCAGCCCCAGCCAAGCCCCCACAGGCTCCGAAGCCAGCAGGGGGTGAATTGTTTCAGAGCTGAATGGAACCGGAAAACTGTACTTTTGACTCTAAATGTGTTTCGGTGGAGCAGCCTCTGCTGAAAGGCAGCCACGGTGGGCTCAGACATGGAACAGCAGCTTCAGGGACGAGCTATGGCTGGATTGTGAAGCACGCTGTTTGGTTTTTTCAACCCCTTCTGCCCTGCATATGTCTGAGTCACCTTCACTCAACACTTCACCTCTAGCCCAAAATGCCTTTCGACCCCCTTTCTCTTAGGCATATGTAGCCTAACTTGGGCAAGTGACTGGGAGAAGAGGATGCCTCTGAGAAACTCCCAGGAACCACCTCAACACTGAAAACTGCAGAGAAGCAGTCCAGAAAAGTGAAGTGCAAGGATATTGTCCACAGATCAGGTCATCTGCACATATCCCTGCCAGTGCTAGCTTCAGGGCATTGAGCCAGCCCTGTAGAACCCAGGAGGGTGCACCTAGGGACAGGGTTCAAACAAACACACGTGGACATGACCTCAGATGGCAAGAACCCCTCACCAGGGCAGACTTTCCAACACTGGATTGTCTATCAAGTAGGACTGTCAGCTAAAATACATGATACCCAATAAAAACTGAATTTCAGAACATAATTTGCTAGTATAAGTACTGTAAATATTGCATGAGGCATGCTTATATTCAAAAATAATTCATTGTTTGGGGCACCTGGGTGACTCAGTAGGTTGAGTGGCTGACTTCAGCTCAGGTCAATGATCTCACAGCTCATGAGTTCAAGCCCCATATCAGGCTCTCTGCTGTCAGTGCAGAGCCTGCTTCAGATCTTCTGTCCCCACCTCCCCCACCCCTCCCATTTGTGCTCTCTCTCTCTCTCTCAAAAATAAATAAATCCTTTAAAAAGTAAATAAATAAGGGGCACCTGGGTGGCTCAGTCGGTTAAGCATCCAACTTCAGCTCAGGTCATGATCTTACAGTTTGTGGGTTCGAGCCCCACATCAGGCTCTGTGCGGACAGCTCAGAGACTAGAGCCTGCTTTGGATTCTGTATCTCCCTCTCTCTCTCTGCCCCTCCCCTGCTCACGATCTCTCTCTCTCTCTCTCTCTCTCTCTCTCTCAAAAATAAACAAACATTAAAAATAATAAATAAGTAAGTAAATAATTCATTGTTTATTTGATGTACAAATTTAACTGGGTGTCCTGTTTTCATTTGCTAAATCTGGCAACCCTACTATAGAACAACCTGACTCCACAGTCATGTTGGAAATAGAGAATACCTTAGGGCCAAAGGGACAAGAAATCACAATCGGCTCACCTATTCCTTGTCCCCAAGGGTATTTCTTCATTCTTCAGCTGGGCCCAGGCTGTCTCGACTTCTCCATGTTGACCTCTCTGGCCCCTATCCCTCCTCAGTTGGCTCCCGTGGCCCAGAGGTAGACCAATGCTTTTGTCCCTTAATTTGGCTGAATTGAAGTTGAATTTTTCAAAACGAACTTTGTTAGAAAAGTAAAGGAGCATACAAATATTTGAATTCATAAAAAAAGTTTAGTTGTCACACGTAAGATCAAATATCAAAGCCCTGAGATCAGATAAGTCTAGACATGGTCTGGTCGTTCTTTTCCTTTAACTGTTCTTAGATCCACTGACTGGTAGCAAGGTGTTCTACCTGGCAGGCCCTTAAGTGAGGCTGGCAGAACATTCTGGCACAGAGGCTCTCATTGGCCGCATATTAGAATCACCTAGGAATCTTTTTGCAGCCTCTCTCAGACCAATTAAATCAGAATTTCTGAAAACTGGGCTCAAGTATCTGGATATTTAAAAGCTCCCCAGGTGATTCTAATATGTAGCCAGCGTTGGGAACCCGCGCACATCGGAATCACCTGAGAACCAATAAAAAGCTACTGATGCTTGCATCCCACCCTCTGACTGCCTTTTGATTTAATTGGTACAGGGGCAGCCTGGGCACTGGGATTTTTGAAAGCTCCCAAGGTGATTTTAATGTGCAGCAAAGTTTGAGAACCACAGCTCCTCCCACTTTAATAGACTTCAGATCTCCCCGGGACCTTGCTAAAATGCAGATGCTGACTCAGTAGGTCTGGGGTGGGACCTGAGACTCTGTATGTCTAATGAGTGACGCCAACGCTGCTGGTCCCCAGGCCGTACTTTGATTAGCAAAGTCCTAGATCGGTGACCCTCAAGCCTGGTTGTACACTGAAGTCATCTGGGGCACCTTGACAACTACCTCGGCCTGGGTCCCACCTCCAGGGATTCTGATGTAATTGGTACGAGGCGGGACCTGGACCCTGGGGCTGTAAAAGCCTCCCAGGTGATTCTGATGTGTAGCCAAGGTTGAGAACCTTGGATGTGGACCAACATCTAGACGTCATTTTACAAGTGGCCCTGTGACCCCTAGAGGGAAATACCACTCTCCACAAGCTGTTCTGACTCACCTCTGTTCCCTGTCCCAGCTGGAGGAGATACTTTCTTCCTTGCCTCAGAAGGCCATGCCCTCTAGTTAAAATTCCCTTTCTCCCACTTCGGCCCGAATAAAGCGTCTGATTCCCAGCTCAGTTGCAAAAGAGAAATGATTGACACAGTATCTTGAAACCAATGGCTGGTCAGAGCCCGCCCACCCGCCTTGCCCTGTCACCCATTTTTGCCTTTGCTCTGGGGGTCCTGCACAAAGGTGCCTCTGCCGGAGGAACCAGGGCCTCAAAAGAGTGCACTTCAGCCTTACAGTAACACACGAAGAGGAGAAACTCTGCTTTGACCGGCCGCAATCAATCAAAGGTGCTGAGCAGTTTTCATTACATGGTAGTTCCCAAGCCGGGTTAACGCACAGCCTCTCCCCTGTCCTGCCTCATCCTTTTGAAGTGAAGCTGTGGTGGCCTGCGGGAACAGAAGTGGCCCACAGAGAACCAAAGCACAATGTGGAATTGAGAAAATTATTACTCTCTTTTTGGTGTGACTTCCATGAAATTATTCATGAATCATTTTTGTTTTCCTAGGGGGGATGACCATAAATATAATCCATAATGCATCTTCATTAGGATCTTTCATACTCTGACAGGGTCTCTGTCCTCGACTGGGATCGGATGTTGCTGGGAGGGACTCGAGCCCACATCCTGGGTATCCGGCGTTTGTGTAAAATAGGAACTCTAATGTGTAGAATTTGCAGGTCGCTGAAGTGTCACACTCTACTGAAATGGGTCTGGAATCAATAAGGTACACATCAAACTCAATTGTGTTTAATTTTCATTGCTACCTAGAGGAAAGCCTAGCATAGCCCTACACGAATGAAATTAAACATGAAAGCCCGTCTGAAGTGTAGAAGCAATACTTAAAATGACCTGTAAATAGGGTAAAACATGGCAGCCCAGCCCATCACAACATTATCGTTCATTTTTCTTTCCATAGTGGAGGTGACGGCCGCCATAAGAAAATCAGAAGAGACATGAGCACATTGCAGATCTAAAGGAGAACAAAGTGTTTTCACTTACACACCAGCAGGACTTCCCTCTTTGCACACCCCTGGAGTCTCTTCCAAGTGGAAAATCACACTCTGTCCTTCAACTGAAAGCAAAGAAGGAAAGCAAGTAAAACAAGGCCCTCCTGAACTTGGCCAGCTCCCGGCCCCATGCCGCCCCAGCTGAGTTCCTTGGCCAGTGAGATAATGGAAGTTTCAGCTCTCCTAGCTGACATGGGTGGGGGGCAGACACCCACACTGGGCACTTCCAGCTGACACTGACCTTTCAGTCATGGAAACATTCCCCAGACCGACACTAATCGGGGGCACATCTGGCGTTTGGACCGCATCCAGATGGGGGTTGTGTTAGTCGAGTCAGCATGATAACCCGCTGGGGAGGCAAGGGAGGGGAGAGTGTAACCCTGCTGAGAGCAATCAACATCTTTGGCCGTGTGTGTGAGACATGGTCATGCCTTAGCCAGTGAGTCATAGAATAGAGACCACCTCATCCCTGTCCACCCGCTCTCCCTGCCCCCACCAACAGAGGAGAAAAGTGGAGAGACCCAGGAGCCAAAGCAACTTCCCCAGGCTCCACCACCGGTCAGGGGCAGTCTAAAATCCCAGGATCTCTACTGCCACTATCATACACTTCCCATATTTCTACACTCTCTCAAAGTGTAGTATAGCACACGCTATCTCAAGATAATATGTAGGCTAAGGTGATGAAAAGAATCCAGCTGGGTTGGTTTTTTTGTTTTTTTTTTTTTCCTCTGCTAACTTCCTGTGACTTGCAAATGTTCAGGACAATTTTCCAAGGCAGTGACAAATGCCCTTGGTCTCCATTCCCTGTGACCACCCATCTACCCCAATTCTTCCATTGTAGCTTCTTTAGATTTGAAAGGAGGGGCTGCCCTTCCTGACTGGCTTCTGGACTTTTACGAGAAATGAACACAATACCTTATCTCTCATGCCCATGACAAAGGGCAGCAATGGGGAACAAGACCTCATGGTATTGAAGGTCCAGCCCTACAGGTCCTACAGCACTACAGGAACGACCAAAGATATGGGCCAGCTCTCAGTGGCTGCCCTGCAAAGCCTGACACCTGTTGCAGCCACGAACAGCACTGCTAAAGAGGTAATTAAGCAAACCAAAGCCAGGATAAAAGGGATTAGGTCCCTGCCCACCCACCCACCCAGAAGGCTGTCTCCAGCTGTCAGAAGGAAGTTTTTTCCATGGCCCCTGGAGTACACTCCTCACTCATGGACACCATGTTTCAAGTCTACACCAATGATCCTTTCCTGTATAAACCTCCAGGCAGAGATAATTATGGAAATCAGGAATCTCACCCACCTGCTTAAATCACAAAGAGATTAACAGGATTTTCCAGAATAAAAGCCACCGAGATCTGTTTATCCTTCTCCCCTTATTTGTTATAAATGCCTAAAGACAGAGAAATAACTCAGGTAAAAGCAAGACCCACATCAACCACCAGCTTCCCAAAGTAAATTTCAGCTCTCAACCATCAGCTTCCCAAAGTAAATTTCAGCTCATCCTGTAAGGAGTCAGCTTACAGAACTCTCCAGCACTGTTCTTTTCCTTCTACATCCAGCCTCCATACAGCTATCATCCACTATCCAGTCAGTTTTTTCCTCTTCTGGAATAATCAGAAAGGAAATTTTTCTTCACTCCAATTGAAGCCATACCCCCCCAACCCAGAGATCACCTCCCCTTCCCAGACCCTTTACTTCTATTGTCCTGAGTAACAGGCTTTATCCACAGGTCACTGAGACAGAAAAATGAGCCTCCTCCCCCTTTATGGGACAGCTTATCAGTTTCCCCCCTCCTCAGGGGGATTCTGTAAGACTACACAAGCTCTCCAGGTCTCTGAGAAGGAACTCACAGACACCACCACTCTACCTAAGCCAGTGGGGGACTCTGCTGGTGCCAGCCCTTTTCTCCCCGCCAATGATTTGGTACAAAGCCATTTCATGTCCCATGCCAAACCAGTAATTCCCAACACTCATCAAAATCTGCCTCCATCAACTGACTCAGCATTCCTGCTTTCCAAGCACAGCCAACCTCCCTAACACCCTGACATCCTAGCCGTCAGCTTCACTATTTACATCACATGAGAGCTTTGGGCTTAGAAAGCTCAATTCCCTTTCGATAAAGTATGCAGATGATTCATCCTCATCCTGAGCCTTGATATCCATGCCAAAAAGCTTCTGAGATGGGGCCCAGAGAGGACAGAGTGGGGGCGGGGATAGGCAGAGTCCTGTTGCTCTGGAAATCAGTGTGCCAGTTTCCAAGGGAGAGACACTAGCTGTTCTCGAGGTCCTGCTTTGCCAGGCTGTCCTCTGAAGGACAAGAAATTGAAGAAGCTTCTGGCCTGGAGTGGCTATGGATCACTGAGGAGCCTCAGGCCACACTGGCACTTGCCTGTCCCCTCCATCTCACCTCCTCTCACACTGAGAGATCCGACCACCAAAGACATCCCATCTGGCCTTCTCGGCAGTTTCTTTAGCAGCTTTCCAGCCAAGTGAAAGGTCCACAGTATGTGTGTAGACAAAAAGGGTTTTGACTCAATTCTGTGTGTCAGGGAGTGAGTTAAATTCCATTAATAGGGGAAAGAGGGTGAGAGGGATGACAAATAACAACTTGTCTGAACTTGTTACATTTCTCCTCAGTGCCTCGGTAAGGTTCGTGAAGAGGTCATCAATGATAGAGAAGGAGACCCCCCCAGCAGGACAGTCTCTCAGCTGTTCCAAGAAGACATTCCACGGTGAGAAGCTGACAGGACCTAGAGACTGATTTACATGGTAAGAGGAGCATGGAATGGGGTTGCCGGGGGTGGGGGGGGGGGTGGCGGTCAAAGTCCCAGAGACAGAATGTCCAGAAGGGAGACTGATGTAAGGGTCATCAGATGCCCAACATACAAGGGAGGAGGGCAGAAAGAGACAGTCCCCATCAGGTAAGATGTATAATAGGCATGATAAGCTCCTAAAAAAAGACTTTAAGAGCTTACTATGCACCAGGCACTCTATGTTATATATACTATTGCATTTATTACTTTGTAGAATCTTCATATCAGCCCTATGAGAATCAAACCATCATATGCCATTTTACAGAGGCCAGAACTGAGACTTCGAGAAGACAGCTAAGGTAACAGAGCTAGTAAACAATGGGATTAAGATTCAAATCAAGGCCCATCTGAGCAGAGTGCACACCCTTGACCACCACACTAGAGCAACAGGTCCTAGATATGGCAACCATGTCTATTAACCAATTAGAGACTAGAGTGTGAGTGGTGCTAGAAGGACTTAAGATCCCAGAAAACAGATGTTGGCTTCATTCTGACGAAGATATTAGCCATCCCCTCCATGCGGCACCATTTTCAGATAAGATATACTATGACACTTCTCGTAAGTGTTTATATCCTATGGCCAGATAGCCTAGTGTACAACCCCGGCCTTGCCAACAAAAATACAATAGAACATGGTAGGCTGAGCTGAGGCCCTTGATGTCCTATCTGTCAAGCGGAATACCAATCCTTGATTTCTCCACCTTCTGGAGGTCTCTGGGGAGATAGTAGGTCCTTGGGATACAAAGCCAGAGGGCATGAAGAGGCTCCACTCACCTCATTCTTGCTCAGGAATTTCCTCTATCTCCCCATATTCTGCCCTCCCCAAATTACCCACCACAATGAGACTAAGGACCTCAGGAGTAAGTCAAGGGACAGGATCAGGGCAGGGGTCAGATTTTCTCTTTCAGTTGACTGTTTTCTGATGACTCTTGGCCTGGTCTAGTCAAGCTGAATCCGTCACTCTCAGTGGGTGGTGGGTGGGGAGAGGTATGGCCTTAGAAGTATATCTAGGACATTTAAAACCTTGATACAAAAAGAAAGGCATGGGAAGCTAAACCAAAGAAGGAGACACAACTGCACAAAGTTAAGGGATCTAAAGAGCCCCCTAGATACCAGAAGGACCAACATGGTAAGAATTTTAAGAGGTGATAAAGGTAAATTGCTGTCAAAGGAGGCAGATACAGCTAAAGAAACAAGTGAAATTAATTCCTTTCTCAAGCCATCATAAAGGTGAATGGCTACCAGATGGTCAGACAAAAATACCTGTCCACAAGCTGTTGGAGAAAAAAAAAATACATGCAAGAAGAAATCAGATCCTCCACTGAGCAGGTGAGCAGGAAATTAAAATATCTGTACACTGACCGCAATGTGAGACCACACACGGTCACAAAAAGGCTGTTTGAAAGACGGTGTGAATGTGAGCTAGCATCTATCCTATCTGCCAGCTCATAGCCAGAGACAGTCACAACCCTCACAGTTCAGAGGAATCGTCTTCATAGAAAACCCAGCCGTCCCAAGAGGGATGAAGATGGAACAGCAGAGGCCTGGGCCACTGAAGGGAAAGTAGCATACATCACAGACCATGTCACTAGACCTGGGAGGTAACATCTTTTCCTGAGCACTTACTATCTACCCAGCACTAAGTGTCCCAGGCAGCTTCTGAAATGGCTTTCGTTGATTTCTGCCTCTTGTGTAATAGAATAGCAAAAGGGATGGGATGTCACTTACATCAAAAAGAAAGAAAGAAAGAAGAAAGAAAAAACCTCCCTGAACTGGTGCTTCACAGACTCTGCTCTGGCTGTCAGTGACTTAATCCCCATTGCTCCTTCAAATCATCCTCTTGGTGCCCTTGTTGCTACATTCCTTCCAGAAGACAGACAGACAGACAGACAGACACACACACACACACACACACACACACACACACACACACACACACCCAAAGGCTCCAGGAGTTGGAGGGAGCCCAGCCTCCTCTTGCCATTGTTCAGCTTCTTCCCAATCAATCTCCTGCCAACCACAAATTAGCATTACACAGGCATTTACAGTGCAGGGCCCCCAGCGATACATGGAAGCTGCTAATCCGTAAGAAGGGGCACTGGTACAATAGCAGGAGGCCCAAAGCCTCACCCACACCCATGGGGTGCTCCTTTGCAGCATTTCCAGCTCTTTTGTGAGCTGTCCAAGTCAACCACAGATGGGGCCTTGAACAAACAGGAGACAGCTGGAGCCTGGGGAGCACATTCCTGAGACTCCATCCCCAGCAGAAGACTACCTGGGAATGGATTCTCGCCCACAGCTTCTGGGCTGATCCTTGTGGACACACTCTTCCACTTTCCATTTTTACTGGTTAATATTAATGAATGGCTACAGCTGGGACCAGCCCGGAGCATGAAATGTCCTGGGGCCAGCAGTAGTTAGACATGCTCTGCCTTCTGGGCAACTTGGATTAACAAAACCCAGGGGTTTTGTTTTCTTTTCTTTTTCTTAAGGGATTGATTTGGCCTTCTGAAGTATGATTGAGCTTCCTGATCCCAAAAGAAGGCGGCCCTGGCTGGGTTCCCAGGATCGTTTTTATCCCCAAGTGCTGCCTTTTTTCAGGCCCCGGGGGCCCCAGTGAATGCAGCCCTTCCTCTAGCAGTCCCAAAAGCTGGCTCTTGCAGCCGCCTCTGACGGCTCCTTGCCCTTATTCCACAGCTGGGTCTGGATATAAGGAGAGTTTGCAAGAGGGGAAGCCTCTTATCACAAACATTTCCTGCCTGTTTGCTCCTGACCCTGCATACCACAGTCCTTCCCCATCTGGCTGGGCCACCAATGGTGGCCGCAGCAGTGTATTCACAAACAACCTGCAACGCAGGGTCCCCAGACCTGTCTCTAGCCCAGATTCTTCTCCATCCACACCTGTCTCCCTTCTCTGGGGAGCTCATAGGTTCTTACAGGCCACCCAAAACGGTTCAGTCACTGAAGAAATGGAAGGAAGTCAGGTGGAACCAGAAAGAAAGAAAAGAAGACAAAGGCAGATAAGGATTTTTAGTTCAAATAGAAAATGTAACAGAGCTGGAGTTCTGCCTACCTCTTCAAGGACTGCTGTCTGTCTCTCACAAGGAGAGAAAGGGAGGCAGAGGGAGGCACCTGTGAGGGTCTGTGTGCCTGTCTGTGCGGTCCTTATCCCACATTGACTGTACACGCGTGTGCCTGCGGAGTTAAAGCCATATGGGCGACTGCAGGTTTATACGCCAAAGGCTTAGAAGCTGAGGTCCAGTAGGTCTAGGACCAGCCCAGCCCAGCTGTGCTCAGCAAGACACTGAATTCCTGGGTCCCTCTCCCCTCCCAACACCTGGGGCACCCTGGTCCCAGCCCTTCCTGTGGCCCTCTCCCTGCCTCCTGCCCCCTGCTTGCTGTGTGGTCCCAGCCCTCTGCTGGGAAAGGACGGAGGGAGTGGGGGAGGGATGGGCCAGCATGTTTACAGTCAAGCATAACAACCTTTATTTTAAATAAATAAAAGTTTTAGTCAGTTTTTACTTCCCTTTTCTTCCGAAATGTTTTCTCCCTCCTCCTCTCCCTCCTCCTCCTCCTCCTCCTCATCATGCCTGAGTCTTTATCTGTGGGGCCACCCAGGGAGGGGCTGTGGGAGCGGGAATGAACAGACCCTGGTGCTTAAGTCTTCCCAGGTCACGTGACACCCCCCCTCTCAAATGCCCACAGAGCCCCTGGGGTTCTTGTGAATTCAGGGATGTCCCGGCCTGAGAAATAGAGACTAAACAGGAAGCCTGGGCCCCATCATCAGCCTGAGTCCATCTGTTCTCCCTAGTCATAAGGTTGCCCACCCCTTCCCCCACTCTACTATGAAATTCCCATCCATCTGTCTTCCACTTTGGCCTGTCGTCCCTCTGTCTCCCCCACTGGACCCTCATCTATCCGTCCTTCCCATAGGACAACCGTCTCTCAGTGTCTCCTTTGGGTTGTCATAAATCTGCGCCCCCATGAGATGTTCCATCTGTCCATCACCCTACTGGCCTGTCATTCCATCTGATACCCTTGATCATCCTTTTTCGTCCATCTGTCTCCCCTCATTGGATATATTTTTGCCCATCTGTCTCCCTAAATGGGGCCAGCAATGGTGGGTCTCTGAGATACGGGAACAGTTGGCATTCTGCTCTGATTTTGATTCCAGCAACAATAATAGTAGCAACCATTAATCAAGTGTCCACTATGTGCCATATTCTCTATGTGTGTTATCTCCTTTAAACCTCCAACAGCCTTGTGAGTATGTGTTTGTTTCTCCATTTTACCAGTAAGGAGGCTCAGAAGAGTTAAATGTCTTATGCAAGGTCACACACCTAGTGGCAAACACAGAATCTGGATACTGAGTGGGGATGAAGACATGGTCTCTTAACTCCTCCACCCTCAGGATGTTAAGAGTACCCCTCTCCTGGCCTCTCTGCATATTTAATTTACACTTTGCTGCTGGATGTTTTCAGACTGATGAAGTTTCCTCCCTGCCCTGGCTTTGCACAAAAAAGTGAAGGGGGAAAAGAAGCCAGATGTGAGAGTGACTCGAAGGTCTTTGGGGGCGGGGGTGGGGGGGTGCAGAGTGATGTTAAATAAACATCCAATGATATTCTTTCTGCAAAATGATCCATTTTCATGGCACCCAGGAGTTCGTCCAGGGGTCTCCGGGTCACTAGGGAAAAGCGTTTCGTGTGTTTTGGCTCCATATTCTTCCATTGGCCACAAAGAGCTAATTCTTCCAATTAATGAAATCACCACTGCTGATGGAGATGTACTGACAAATTATTTTCGAGACAAATATATTCACACGGATGGTGGGGCTGATAGACCTGAAGGATTTGGAGGATACAGAGTGAAGTTCCCCCTACCAGCTAGAGACACTGAGGTCATTCACGATGTCTGGGATATTGGCCACCACCTCAGGGGACACCTTTCTCTGCCTGGAGCCATGCAGGCAGGGCTGGATTGTCTGTGTTGAGGGGGCTGCCTATCAATGGGCTTCTGTATGGCCCTGGCAGGTTCCCGCACCCCTCCCCTCTTCCCCAGCGCCCCAGCCAAGTCCCCTTCAGGGCCCGGTCTGAAGGGCCTATTCAGCATTTAGGATTCCCTGATGGGAAGTGAAAAGGAGACAGACAGATGCTTCCGTGGAGCTAAGGAAAAGCTGGAGGCCTAGAGACAGGAAGGGCAGGCCGAAGCCACAAAGGAGGAGCTCAGTGAGAAGAAAGAAGGAGGCTAGAGGTCCTGTGGGATGAGAAAGAAAGAAGGAACGGAAGGAGGGGAGGCTGGGGGAGGGGAGACACAGGGTGGGAGGACCAGATAGGGAGGGGAGGAGGCCGGGAGGAGGCCCCCAGGCAGAGGGAGAGATCCTGTTGGGAGACCCAGCAGCGCCAGAAAGCAGTGTGGGATTTTTTAAAGCCACAGATTTAATTTCCTGATGATGTTTTTTTCAGGCCGATATTAGCAGCATTTTTCATTCCCTGAGCAGATCTGCCAATTGTGGACAAGTGATCCAGAGTGTGCTGGGTGATGAGGCC
This sequence comes from Paguma larvata, assembly GCA_030068075.1. Classification (NCBI taxonomy): domain Eukaryota; kingdom Metazoa; phylum Chordata; class Mammalia; order Carnivora; family Viverridae; genus Paguma; species Paguma larvata. The sequence goes on from CM057836.1 coordinate 33,143,744, forward strand.
CAGCCTCTACCTGGATGGGCCCACGGGATGACCCGAGACCAAGCCATCTCTTTCTTGAATCCATAGAGAACAGGACAGGTTTTGCTTCTGGCCAGTCTTGGCCGGGAACAGTTTCTATGCAGTTCTGGAAAACCAGTGACAATCAGAAGCCAGGGTGAAATTATCTCCATTAAATTAAACTAGAGTGGTTTCTATTTTCCTGCCTAAACAAAAAGGGGTTGTGAGTTTTGAGGGTTACAAGTTAGGGGCTAAAAGAGCCAAAGCCTGGAGGACTCTGTAGTACCACCGAACATCTTCCTAAAGCCTCATTTCCCTGCTCGCAATCCATCTGTGTAGTCGTGGGTTTACCACACCCCTAAGCCAGGAAAGCAAGGCCCTCAAGAGGCCAGATGCTCAGTGTGGTCCAAGCCCAGCTGCCTTGGCGTCCCGGGGGGCCAGCACCACAGGCTGCTAAAGCAGCAGCTGCATTCAGCAGACCCACAGGTTGCCCATGAGCACATGATGGTGTGAGAAGCCCTGTTCGTGACGACCTGCAACCACTCCAGCTAACATGCTGCCACTGTGGGGAGCGGTTTCCCCAACAAACTGGAATTGTAAAATTCTCCAAACAATCCTTTCACTCTTCCAGTTCTGAATGCTGGTTCATGTCACCTCTTTCACCTTAAAGATGCTTTCCATTATGCCCACTTAAGGAAGTCTTGCCCACATTTCAAGACCCACTCAAAAGCTACCTGTACTCCAGAGAGCCCTGCCCTGCCCTTGCCAGAGGTTAGAACTTTGCTGTGGCTTGTTTGATCACCCATGGAGTGCTTTTCACTTTCTGTCTTGCATTTTGGTTCTTTGTGTTCTTATCAAGGGGCAGTTCTGTATAATAGTTTTCAGGACCTTTTAAGTTTAAATCTTTGTCCCACTACTTCCTAACTTTGACACTCGGCAAGTGCATGATTTCTTTGGACCTCAGTTTCCTCCTCTGGAAAACGAGGGTGATAATTATACTCAATCACAGAGTTGTTATAAGAATTTTAAAAATATATTTATGACTTTGCCAAATGATGTGGCATATAGTATATGCTCAATAAATGATTGTCAACTGATTGTAATGATCCAAAGAACAGTGTTCTTAATCACACAGGAAATAAGAGATACTATCCATAAAACTTATGGCTTGTCCAACATGGTATGGTCTTCCCAAGACTAAATGTTTTGTGTCCCTTTTCCTAGAACCATAATTTGTTCTTCAAAAGAATCAATAACTGTTGTTGTTTTTCTAATAATCACTGGTTAAAAGTTCTGCTTCCTTGGGGCACCTGGGTGGCTCAGTCGGTTAAGCATCTGACTTTGGCTCAGGTCATGATCTCACCATTCCTGACTCCAAGTCCCACATTGGGTTCTGTGCTGACAGCTCAGTGTCTGGAGCCTGCTTCAGATTCTGTGTGTGTGTGTCTCTCTCTCTGTCTGCCCCTCCCTTACTTGCTCACATACACTCTTACTCTTTCTCTCTCTCTCAAAAATAAAAAACATTTTAAAAATTATCAAAAAAAAAAAAAAAAGTCCTGCTTCCTCAGTTTGGTTTCCACATTGTCCGCTTATTGAGTTCTTTCTGCCCCATCCCTGCTTCCCCTCTGAAATCTCAATATTTTCTGGATTTTTTTCAAACCTGTCAACTGGTCATAAGTATTTATTTTATTTTCAACTTCTTTGTATAACTTGATCAACTGTCTCCTTAACATTCTTTTGACTCCCCCAAAAAAATGTTTCTTAAACTCTTATTTTGTGTTTTTATCTCCAAGGGAATACTTTGGCTGGGTTTTCTACTAGGAATGACACAATTCTTTCCACAGCTATGCAGAGGGAGAAGATGAAAACTAACAGAGTCACATCGCCTTAATCCTACACCCAAAGAATTCCTCAGACACACGAGTCCCCAGCTCTTCAAATGGCCATATTTCTCAATGTGATCAATACCAAAAATGTTCTTTCTCGTTCAGTCCTAATGGAAAGTGAAATTCCACTTAAGTGAGTGTAAAAACTTGAGTTTTGAGTGTAAAAGCAGCTCACTCACGTTGGGGGGGACATTCGAGAGTCCAGTTGCCTTAGATTAGAATGATCCTTGATAAATAATATTAGATACAAGTACGGTAGTTTTTTTTATCTCAATCAATAAGCATTTTTAATTTCCTTTCGAAGTCCCATTTAGTGACCTGATTTGGTTTAGATATAATTCAGATATCATCTGTCTCCCATGGTATGTCCCATCTACAATTTTCATGTCTCGATCTTTTTTTTATTATTATCACCAAAGGGCAAAATATTGATCAGTGCAACCAAGCTCTTTCCATTCCAATAGAAAAGCATTTTCCCTCTCCTTGCCATACTCTCCTTAACCAAAAGAAAGGGAGAAAGAGCCAATCAAAGCCACTTGTCTGAGAGTTCAAGGAACTGGGGAGAAATGGGACCTCTGGCAAGTTGGAATGTGATCTACATGGGAAATCTCTGAGAGGACACCTGCTCATTCACAGGTCATTGTCTCTGAGCTCCTGAAGGTGCAGCCCCAGGGGAATGGCTTCTTGGTGGGAAAATGGGCAAATAAGCATAGCACGGCAGGGACAGAGGGCTCTGTCTGTGGGAAAAAGACGATCAGTGAACTTTCAAGCCCAGGCAGTAGGGGCACGGCTTACAATTTGAGCTAGATGTCTGGAAACTCAATATCGCCCAGAGTATCGATTACCTGGCAGACTCAGATCGTCTCCTGCTCCAGAGGGCAAGAGTAGCCAGGCAGGTCTCTGACATGAAACTTTCTGTGCACCTTTTAATTAACTCTAAGAAATGAGCATCAGAGTCTTCTAGAAAGCGAGACTGTTTGCACTGGGAGAAGGACACAGGAGTCATCAAGATAGGAGTTTGAGTATGACGAATACATCAAGAGGTTGCCATGTCTGCCTCAGTCTGGGGAATTAAACAGCAGTAGGTTCGCTCTTTAAATCAATGGGGTTGGGACCATTCCTCCACCAAATTCCTTCTCGGAGCCTCTTTTCCAAAGGGAATCATAAGAATATCATCTGTTCTGCCTGCTCATTAAGTACCAGACCTCTTTGGGACTCAAACAGCAAAACGTAAGGAGCCACCAGTTATTGATTCTATACAGGCTGGTAATTCTGAATACATGACAGAGTTACAGAATTCTACTTAACATCTGGGTGTAACTTTCCAATCACTCTGAACTTGCCACTAGACTAACTCTTTCCAAGCCTTTATTCGGGTATTCTCCATTGACATTTAGTATGTCCCTACCAATATGCTTAACACTAGGCACTTGGGATACAAATAGCCAAGACATAGTCACTATCCTCAAGGAGTTAACTTTCTAGTAGAGAATAGACTGTGAGTAATAGTAGCAGCTACTATTTACTGAGCCCTTCTAATACACCTTTTAAAAATATTATTTTTGACAAATAAAAATTGACTATATTTAAAGTATACAATGCGGGGGCACCTGGGTGGCTCCGTCAGTTAAGAATCTGACTTAGTTTGGCTCAGATCATAATTTCAAGGTGTGTGAATTCGAGCCCCACATTGGGCTCTGTGCTGACAGTGAGGAGCCTACTTGGGATTCTCTCTCTCTCTCTCTCTCTCTCTTTCTCTGCCCCTTCCCTACTTGCTTGTGTGCTCTCTCCCTCTCAAAATAAAGTTTTTTAAAAAGTTAATTAAAAAATAAAGTGTACAATGTGACGTTTTGACATATGTACACGTTAAGAAGTGATGATCAAAAACTAGTTCATATATCCATCACCTCCCACAGTTACCATTTTTTGTATGTAGTGAGAACACTTGAGATTTACTTTATTAGCAAATTTCAAGTATATAAGGATTATAAGTCACCATGCTCTACATTCAGTTTCCAGAACCTATTCATCTCGTAACTGAAAGTTGTACCCTTTGATCAATATCCCGTCTTTTCCCCTGCCCCCCCACTCCTCCAGCCTCTGGTAACTACTATTCTACTTTCTGTTACTATGCAGTTGACTTTTTTTCCTTTTTTAGATTCTATGTATACGTGAGATTATGCAATATTTGTCTATGTCTGGCTTATTTCACTTAGCATCATGTCCTCCAGGCTCATCCATGTAGTTCCAAATGGCAGGATTTTCCTTTTTTTTTTAACTTAAGGTTGAATAATATTCTATTGTACATACCACATTTTCTGTATCCATTCATCTGTCAGTGGACACTTAGGTTGTTTCCACCTTATGGATATAATATGCTTTTGATAAATATTGGGCTAATAGTCTCCAGGATGGTCCCCAATGATCCTCACCTCCTGGTGTTCATGTGCTTATGCAGTCCCCTTCTACACTGCTTAGGGTTGATACAGGTAACTAACAGGATTTGTGGGGAAAATGGCATGTGACTTCTGAGGCTAGGCCATAAATGATAGTGCACCTTCCACCTTGCTCTCTCTTGAATCAGTCCCCTTACGGAAACCCAGCTGCCATGCAGTGAAGACACTCAGGAAGTCCTATGGTGAGGCCCACCCCGAGAAGAACTGAGGCCTCCCACTGGTGAGGAACTGAGACCTTCTGCCAACAGCTGTGTGATTCAGCCATCCGAGAAGCAGAGCCTCCCGTTTCAGACAAGCCTTCAGATTACCGTAACCTCATGAAAAACCTCCAGCCAGAGCCACTCGGCTGAACCATTTGCAAATTCCTGACCCACAGAAACTGGGGGAGACAATGTTTATTGTTGGTTTAAGCCACTAAATTTGGCATCATTTGTTATGCAGCAACAGATAACTAATCCAGTCCTTTGTGTTCATGATCTACTGATACCATGAGGATGCCAGTCCTATTGAATATTTATTCTTGTCCCAACGTTACAGATGAGGAAACTGGGACTCCGAGAGGTGAAAATAAGAAGCAACGTCAGAACTGAAATATGACTCCACTGGACTTCGGAGTCTGGGTTCTTCGCTGTGCACAACACGTCTAGACAGAGGACAAATGGTCACAGTGGGAAAGGTACTGAGTTCTACCTAGAAAGCCTGGAATCAGTAAAGGGTGGCATGCAAGGCTAGTTAGAAGATGTAACACTTACAGCGGAAATGAAGGACGAGCAGATGTTCACCAGGCGGCTGCAGGAAGAGGAATTCCAGAGGGAACAGCACTGGTGGCAGCCATGGCGGCTCAAGCAGCCTGGGGTGTTCAGAATTTGCCTGGAGTTTCTAGATCCAGAAAAATGAAGGCCTTTGTGACTAGTTTTCCAGGGGAAAATCTTGGTTCTAGCCCAAGATCTATTCTTACAGTCCAGGCACCCTCCCCCCAGATCACTGTAACTACTGCCTTTCCCACAAACTGCTGCCCCAGTCATCACTGCTTTAGATCCCCGTTTCTTCTCTGGGTGGGTTCTCTTTTACAGACTCTGTTCCCTGGTGTGTCTGAAGCACATACCAGTTCTTCCTGGCAGCAACTCTTGCTCCTTACGAAACTGTAGTTATGCTGTGTACATATGTGTATCTCCCATCCTACTGCAAAATATCACACAACCCTGACTTCCTTCATTGCCACAGGTGCTAAAATGGCAAATCAGGTTAATTCAGGGGCCCACGTGTATTGGATTTCAGAAAGGCATGCATCTTTTCTCATGGTAGTCTTCTGGATGCATTGGTCGGTTATAAATTAGAGAAGCACAATATGGGATACTGGCAGCTGGTTTAATAACCACATCCAAAGATTACTGACTATGGGTTGATGTCCAGTTCCAGAGCACAATCTATCCTGGTGTGACCGACGGCTCTGCCCCCAGCCCTCTCTCAGGCAACATCTTTCAATATCTTGAATGAAGATGTAGAAAGCAGGCTCATACAATTTTTTAATGGCTGAAATGGGGACAATTAGTAAAGAGTTAAGATGGCAGCGAGGAAAAACTGTACTCCTCTCCAAAGGCTAGTGTAGGTCAAATCTGCCAAGATGAATTTTACCCAAAATGAAAGGTCATTTACTTGAATTCCAAAAGTCACTGCATAAATACACAATAGAGATTTCTGAGTCGGTGGTAACTGTAAAAGGGAAAACCACTGAAGGGTTTTAGCCAAATGGTGAGTTACATAGGAGTAAAGACAGCCTGCCCTAATCTGGCTTTAAGTTGGGGGGGAAGGGGAGAGGCAGCTTGACTGGGAAGGTTTACTGCTGAGATTCTGCAGCCCCCCGCCACCCCAGGGCTGTATTTAGTAACTCACACTCTACTCCATTAAATGTGTTTGGGTTCCCAGCCTCCACCCACTGCGCTCCCCCTGGACTGAGCGGGGGAGCCCTTAGAAGGTAATAAGAATGCTGAGAGCTTGGAGTCTGGGAAGAGCTTGGAAAGCTCTCTGGAGCCTCTCCCTGCACGGCCCTATTCCTGCTGATAAGGATGAGAGCGAAGCTGGCTGACAAGTGATTGGAAACAGGAGTTTCCAAACCCCTTAACCCTTCCCTAGCCTGCCCTAGTGTCTGGAGTCTCTAAATGCTGGGGCCCATCTCCCTGTGGCTTCCTGCTCTCAGTATTAGGGCTCTCTGACTTCCCCTCCCACCCACAAAGCTTTCCATCTTCCTCTCCCTTTGTCTGACTACTCACTGAATGCTGTCCTCCTACCTGGAAAGAGACTACCACCATCAAACGCTAAGATGTGGCCCCTCCACCTTCAGGCCGCCCTGACAAGTTAGTTAGGGAGTCTTCCTCTGGTCCAGACCTAACCCACCCCCGCCCGACCCAGCACTCTTAGCCACCACGTATCTGCCAGCCCAGGGCTGTCGGTCAGCAGCAGAAACGTACCAGGTGGTTGTTTGGGGGTTCTGGGAGCAGAAATCCCAGGCCCAGCAGTCTGGTCCCAGACCCATTTTCTGCCACTCTGGCTGGCTGTGGAGCCCTATGGGATGCTTTGGGGGCATCCCCAACCAGACCCGACCTTGCTGAGTCATCCCAAAGGCCCTCCACCCACATAGGTATTGGGTGGTGCAAGAACAGGTCTCATACTGGGACAGAGGACACGTGACGAGAGATCTGTCCCTGGCAGTGGCCAGCAGGGCTGAACCTGAGAGGGAAGCCAACCAGCCTACCCTGGAGAGGGACATTAAGGAGAACCCAGGTTTACTGGTCACAATAATTAAGTGTAAAAGAGCTTCCTTCTGTAGAATGGAATTCTGATAAACTGCCATTATCATGCAAAGCAGCTTTGCACCTAAAAGTCCTTACCCAAACCGGCAGTTTAATTAAATTCCTAATCTCCCTGGCCTGTTCTGATCCCTTCCCTACCCATTTTCCCCCCACCCTCCCAATACCTTGGGAACTTCAAGATTCCATGTAAAACGCTTAACCTGTAAGCAAGCAAACATACCCAAAAATAGTGGGTCCAGGTATGGGGTCCTCTTTTAGGCTCTGTGTGTCTTAAGATCTTAGTTCCCTGAGGCTCAGATGGTCCTGATTGGAGTGCTGGGTGCCGATGGCCAAGGTGAGCATGATGGTGGTGATACTGGCAAGGACGGTGGTCACAGTGAAGTGATGGCAGGGGGCAAAGCCTTGCATAGGAAAGTGTGTACATCACACAGCCCTACTAGCCCCTGCTCACCCCCAGAAAGCCGGTGCCCATTTAGGATCTTGTCTCTGCCATGAAAAGTCTGCAGTCTCACCACCCATAGCAGGTGAGTGTAGCAGACCTACAGAGTTGAATATATGGATCCTGGTGTTAAGTCAGAAGAGGCAGGAATGGACACACTGGCCTGACCATGGGTGTCCCCATTTGTGATGCTACAGTGGCCTCTGATGTGAACCACCGGGGAGTGGGGAGGGGGGAATGCCAAGCCTGTTACTAAGAACCAAATCCTCTAGGGAAAGCCTAAAGCAATAGTTTGGAGTTTAGGCTCTAGGTGGAAGAAGAGATTAGGATAAAGGGAGGATGGAATGGGGCGAGTGGAGGGTAAGGGTAGGACAAAGGGTTGGCCCAAGAGCACTGACAGAGAACAACCCAATAATACCTTCTAACATCTACAGAATGCTTTAGAAGTTTGTGCCTTCCTGGGGGGAAAAAAGGAAAGGAAATCACGTATCAAACCCAGGTGTTATCTCTTCCATACTGAAAAGTTGACTGCTCTTGTGCTAAACCACAGGTCAGATGCAGGGATTATAATGTTGAAGAAGGGATTAACCACCCAAGACCGGCATGTCTCCCCTCCCTCCTGCAGCAACAATGTTTCCTTGCTGAAACACTCCATTTCCTCTAAGCAAGAGCAGGAAGGCCTCAGCGAGATGAGGGAATCAGTTCTCCGCCCTGAGGATGCAGCACAAGGGAGCTGGGTTTGCCGGGGGGTGCTTCTTGGGACTCAAACTCAAGGAAGAGGAGCCCCAGAGGAGAGTTTTCTTCACAGGAAAGAAGCCTCCGAGGCTATGGTGGGGGAAGAGGCATCTGTAAGTCATATAACAAACACCAGACCTCTCCATTTATACCTCATTCCTTTGGTGGGGGTGAGCAGAGGAGGCACCTCTATTTGGGAAACAGTGAAACCCAAATCACTCTGAACCCTGCACTCTTTCTGTCAATTGCATAGACTTCATTGTGCCTGGAGAACGCATGGACCTTCTTTCAAGGAAGTTGTATTTCTGGAAATAAGACTCTCTGGATTCATGAAACCTCCCTGTTTCTTGGGGGGCTCCCTACTTCCTTGTATCATGGGGTTTCTTCACAAAGAACAGGAGCCCTTGAGTGGGGTTCCAATAAATCTTATGAATAAATGAGTGAAGCTAGGGGAGGGACAGAGCACAATACCCAGCCTTGAGGGAAGGCCCAAACCCTTCGATTCTCCAGTCCTGGGCGGGTTCTGCCCAGCCCAGCGGCCAGCACTGGCCACCCTGCCCCGAAGCCAGGTGTCTCTAAAGGTCACCCACTTGGAAGAACAGGTGCGCTCTTTTGACACCTGCAAGACAGCTCAGGACAGAGGAAGCCTCCTTGGCTCCAGGGCTGATGTGGGTGGGTTCAGAAAGTGGGATTTGGACAAGATCTGTTACAGAGTCTTTTGTCTCTCTCATAGCAAAGACAACAGAGAAGAATTTTAAAAGGCTGTCTTGGTCTCCAGAACCCCTCTGGAAGCAGATGGTTTGTCAACAGGTTCCAGGGCAAGCCCCCGAGGCCTGGGAGCCCTATTGGAATGCAATTACCCTAAGTGCTGGCTGTTAGGGTGAGATGGCAGGAATGCAATTATGGAAGGAGTGTGTAGGGGGCTTTCATTGATTAACCCCTCTCATACTCTAAAATGAGGGTAAACAGACTTACGTCCTGAAGTTGATGAGAGAATTAAATGACATAAAGAATACAAAGCTTTTAGCCTGACATCTAATCCTTAGTAAGCTTTCAAAAAATGGGAGTCATTTTTATTATGACTATTAAAGTGCAGAAAATAAAGTGAGGCATACACCTATATTCTTTTGAGTGGTCTTTTGACCCCAAACGCACAGTCCACATTCCATGGGAATCCCTGGGCAAGACCCTTCTCCAAAATTGAGTGGGCCCCGGAAGACCCAGGCTCTCCATGCACTGCTTTCTTGAATAGGGTCCTTCTGCCCTCAGGGCAGCAGGATGTGGCCACACTGAGAGACAAAACCTTCTGGAAATGGGGCACATCCAGTGTGGTTGATGCCAGTGTAATGAAGTTTTCTAGGCCTGAGCTGAGCCTGCCTCATCGAGAGAAGTGTCTGGAAATCTCAGTCACTGAAATCTTTCTGCTTGTGGGCAGATAGAGTCACACGCCTCTCATACAGAAACCAACCAATCCTGAGCCCACAGCCCCAACCACCTCCTTTATTGTGCTCTTACGTGCCAAACCAATATCCCTCTGCCCTAATCTCCCAGGGCCAGGGACTAGGGAGGGCCCCGGTGCCCCAGAACCCGCTGGCATTATTCAAAGGAGCCATTCCTAAATCTGCTTACCCTGCCTGCCTGTTCCTTCCTGTGGAAACCACAACAGTGGCTCCTGGCCACATTCCCCCTTACTCCCTCTGCCTCCTGACCAATCCTGGTGCTTCCCTGTGTGGCCCCTGCCGTGGCAGGCCCCCTTTCTTCGGGTCTATGCGTATAACAAACTATCTTTTCAATGGCGATCATCTCCTCATCTGTTGGCCTCACCATACCTGAAATAATAAAACCTACATTTCAAAATAACTTCTACCCCCTCAATCTTCCCCTCATCTGAGATCCTCAGGGCTCTCCTCCCTCAGTACCTACAGGCCGCCCACCCCCTGCAGCCACAGGCCTCTACTCCTACGCCAAAGCCACTTCCACCTCTGGGGCCAGAAGCAGTGTGATCCTGGCTCCAGTGGGGAATCCTAGAGTTGAGGGCCCCGGGAGGATCTGTACTCCCTGGTTCCCAGGAAACAACACACCAAAGGAGCAGAGAGGTGGAGCTGGCCATACACTTGTCTGTTCATCAATCATTCATTTATTCATTCATCATTCACCCCCTCCCCATCAATCATTCATCTGCTTATTTATTCATTTGGTTTGTTTGTACTTCTTCCTCGCTTTGGTTCCCACAGATGTTGGTCCTCTCCTGCTTTGATCTGACCCCTGTTCCTGTGGCAGCTGCACCACAGAGGCCTTCTGATGTCGTTTTGTCAGGTACCTGGCTGAGAGGGTGTCTCCCTCTCAGAGGAGCCTGAGACAACCAAAGGGACAAGATAGAACTGTCCCCTGCCTAGAAGTCCCCTTTCTTGTGGGCTCTGGCCTTCTGACCCACGGGTCACTGGGAGGACTGGGAAGAGGCTGCAGAGGGGTCTCCTGGGCCCAGCAAGGTATGATGCCCCTGAACACGCCTCACAGCTGCTTGAAAACCACTCTTCGAGGAGGCAGGGGTTTCCACCGACTCTAAGCCTCCAGAGCTGGCAGTGAAGCCTGGCTCGGCACTTTGGGAGGGGTCTGGAGAACATGGTAGAGAGGAACCTGGAGCTAGAGTCTTAGAGGCCTAAGTTGTTAGCTTCCTGACAGGTCTCCCAGCTTCCATCCACCTCACCCCATCTCAGGCCAGCAAATCTTTTGTCAGCCAGCAGTCAGAGATCCTGTTATGGAAGACAGACCATACACTACTTCTGCTCAAATCCCTGCCATGACCTCCCATGCACTCAGAGCAGAAGCCAAGGCCCTGGAGTATCTTGTCCCCCTCACTGCCCTGAGTCTCTCTCTTTTCAGGCCCTGCTGGCCTTGACTTTCCTCATGTCACCATCCATTCTCTACCTGTATCCCAAGGGTGTACCCATGGATGCCTGATACATAGCAGGAGCTCAGCAATGAATGAATGAATGAATGAATGAATGAATGAATGAGTGAGTGAGTGAGTGAGTGAGTGAATGAATGGACTCTGGGGAGCTCTGAGGATGAAGCTTGAGAAGCCACAGGCTGTGGAACTGGGGGCTTCCTGGGGTAGAACTGAGGGGCTGCACGGCGGCCGCTGTAAGCTGTTCCGCGGAGCCAGGCAAAACCACCAGCTGCCAGGCTTCTCGGGGAGGGAAGGTAGGCAGCAGTGTCGGGGGGGATCGCGCTAACTCCAGATGCCAGCTCCGTGCCGCTCTGGGGCTGGCCGGCGCTCTGGATGTCATTAGCTGATTTGTTCTGCTCTGCAGAATGTACTTTTCATATTTAGGCAGAAAAAACAGCTTTCGGTCCTCGTGCCCTTTCTTCTGTGAGCTGTAGCACATGGCCTGCTCATTATGAATTAATCCTCTAAAGAGCATGTTCATTATTCTAATTTAATTGTGCTTCGTTTCAGAAAATAGCTAAACCCAGCGCGGAATAAACTCCAACGCTGATCAGTTTTCAAGAAGTTAACCTACGACAAAATACTGCTAGAGGGGCAGCAGCAATTTGGAATCATTAAAGGGAACCCATGTAAATAATAAAAACAAAACTAAAATGCAGAATTAAATTAAGGAATAGGAAATTAAATTTGTGAATCTGATCTGAAATTGAGGCCCTCTATGCACAGGCTTACCCGGACTTGGCTCTTTGCTCAGGAGTGCTGGGGCGGGAAGGTTCTGCAGAGGTTCCCATTCCCGGGAAGTAGCTGGCAGGAGGAAGCTTCCAGGCCCCCCTTCCTGGGCAGGCGGCAACCACGTATGGCCCTGGGAGGAGGGCTGTGGGCTGGAGGGAAAGGAAGCGGCTTCCCTCCCACAAGGTCTCCTCTGAGGAACATGAAAGCCGCACTGTGCACTGTCACCGCTACCTCTGGAGGACTCTTGCCGAGCCCTGGTGACTGAAACGCAAAGGAGAGGGGACTGCTGCAGCCAAGGCTGAGCCGCTGCTCCCTGGAAGATGCACAGGAAGTGAGGCAGATGGGAGCGTGGCGCTGTGGAGCTGCTGGGAGCAGTCGGCCCCAGGCAGGACAGACCCTCCGGCCCGCTCGCCCCCTTGTCCCTGACACCTTCCCACAGGTGACCCAGCTCAGGACGGACACTGACCCGTTTGCTCAAGACCTCTCTACCAACACCAGGGGAGCCCCATTCCAGATGCAGAAGACCCAGATTCCAACATCGAGGTGGGCAGGCCTCCATCAGGCAACAAGAGGAAGGCCGGCTGGCTTTGACGAGCCTGAGTTAGGGGCACTGGGGACAGAGTTAGTCCACGGCTCAGACCTCACTCTGTAGTTTTCCGGGATGTATAAACCATGTCCCGGAGACCTCTTCTCGCAGACATACGCCCACCCTCTCTGGGCTCTCCACTTGGCTTTCCTTCCCCCGCAAAAGAGCTCTCTGCCTGCACCTTTCTCTGACCTGATACTGAGGCTCGGGCTAACTCTCGCCTTCTCGGCCTCATCCCCACACATGTGATAACAGTAACAATAACACCTGCCTCTGTTACGAGAAGTAGATGAAATAAAGCACAGGGCAAGAAGCAGCCGCGCGGGCACCACTGTGATTTCGCTTTTCTCTTTCGTCCGCGCATGCTCTCACGCTCTCCACGTACAGCTACGCACCAGTGCGCATGCTCTCACGCTCTCCGCGTACAGCTACACACCGGTGCGCACCCGAGGTATACAGGCTCTGTCCTCAGTGAAGGCCTTAAGGCTGTGTTTCCGGAGCACCACGGTTCGTCAAAAAAGAAGAACCCAGTCTATCCACTGCTTGCCTTGATTCTCAAAGGCAAACATTCAAACGCATGTGCATATCCCAATATCTGACTAAAGCTTTCCATTTTTATCTTCGTTTTGGGTTCTACCTGGACAAATTAACTACCTTACACCCTTTTTTGAAACGAAGAGGGAGCCTAAGCAAAAGCAGAACCAGAACAAAACAAAGAAACGAAAGTTACCTTTTTCTCTTTTAATTTCTCTTTTAATCCTGAAGTCCCAATTAAGGAAATTAGGCACATCGTTTAGGCCACAGTGTTGTTGATTGGTCATTTAATTAGTGATTGCACCTAAAAATAATCACTCGTAGAGATAACAAGGACAAAGAGGGCTGAGAGTTCTCTGGAATTCCCTGGCCACCTCCCCTGAGCTCCCTTGACTAAGTGCCCCAGGGAGTTTGCCTGTAGATAGGAGCACCTGGAAACAGCCAGTATCAGCTCTCCCAGAATAAACCCTGAAGCGTCTATTAAAGAAAAGTTACTTGTGTAGCTATTTAAAGACCGCAAAGTAGACTTCATTCAGAGAGGGCTACTACAGTGGAGTTTTGTAGCAGGGGAGAGAGATGGTGTTCAACTCTGAATACAAGCAAATATAGCCAAGGAGCAGGGTAGGGGGTCAATGGATGGAAAATGACAGAGGAAGCCTCAGGGGTCAGGAGAAATTCTGGCTAAACTAACCTGACAGGATTCTTGCTGAAGGCAGGCCTGGGTGACCAGATATTATTACCCTGGGGGCTGGGGGAGGCTGAGGCACCAGGTCAGATTATCCAGAGTGATCAGATATGGGGAGTGGGGGATTCTGACCAAACTGACTTAGCAGGATTCTTGCTAAAATTGGAGAGATGAACATAGAAGCCCAAAAGTCAAGGCCTGGTCAAGAAGAGTTCCAGGGGACCCTGAGTAGCATTGGGTGGAGGAGAGAATCTTTTGTCACCCTAGAGCTGTTACATGGCCCCCGTTCAAGACTGGCTAAAGATCCACTGTTAGTGTCAATGAGAAGGTAAGGACAAGGGGCAGGAAGTTCACAGTGGTGGCCTACACCTCGATCCAGGGGCAAATGCTGCAAAATGACTCTTTGATCTTTCAGAGTTAGTCTAAGAAAAAGCCACCCAAATCTCTTAGGCACACAAAATGCATCATATAAGAAAGCTTTCAAAGGGGCCTCGTCCCACGGCACCCTGATGAGGGGGTTAATTTCTAGGAGGCTTGAGTTAGCGTGGTCAGGATTGAATGGCTTCTGTATTTTTGGTCCTGGATGAAAACCTCTGTATCCAGAGAATGGACTTGTCTGCCCAGGAGGGCATCTGTGTGGGGACAGCTTCACCATTTGACCAGAAGGGCTCAAATCATGTCTACTCAGCAGAGGAGCTTCCAAAATGGTGACACTTCACAATGCCAGGCTGGTTTCTCTCAACCAACCAACTCTTCCAGATAGAGTCCATATTGCTCAGGTTTGCAGGACCCACACACACATAAAATCACCCATTGATCCCTTTCCCCATTGAAAAACATTTAATACCATTGATAACACTAGCAATAATAGTCAACAGTCCTTGAGAACTTACTCATTGTCAAACATTTGTTCTAAGTGCTTTGTAAGAATAGCTCATTTATTATTCACAACAACCATATGAGGTAGGTATTGTTAATTCCATTCTATAGATGAGGAAACTGAGGCACAGAGAAATGGAGCAGTTTGCTTGTTATAACGACAAAACATAGCAGCCACTGGGGTTTGAACCCAGACAGTGTGTCAGACCTGGGAGCGTCTTAATCATGATATGTTGGTCATCAGCTCCCCTGTCTGAAAATCTCTCCAGTGACCCTAAATCTAGGGAATGAGACTTCGCCAGGCCTTCGGTGACTGACATTGGGAAGGCAGGCCCATGTTTTCAAAATGCCTTCACACCACTTTCTCCCCAGGTCCTTAGGGTTGGGTCTTCATGATCATCCTTGCCTTTCGGCAATTTCTGTGGCCTGGGCTCTGTGGGCTGTGTACTTTATAGACAAGACCAGGCTTTATTTCATTTCGTGAGTTGCCTTCTTACAGCCTGTGAGAGCAACACAGGCATGGCATCTAAGAGAACGTTCCTGGAGGAAACAGCCTTGTCAGTGTGCAGGTACTTGTTTAAATTCCAGACCCTGGTTTTTAAGACACACATCTGCAATGGGCATATGTATTGTGATAGATGAAAACAGAAATGGTTTTCCGTTGTATCTGTATTATTAGATTTGACCCACCATCGAAACAGCAAAGAAAGAGTGGAAAATTAAAGGTGATTTGATATTAGCCTCCTATTCATATTAGAAAAAGTAACTGCTCTTGCGGTTTTCCTCACAGAGGTGTCTTTATTCATTTGACATGCCTTTAATAACTAATTCTAGCTGTCTGTTTGCCAAGAAAGATTTCCTACGGGCAGACTTGAAAGTGACTCGGAACTCTTTGCATGCCCGGCTTCAAATGATCCCAGAACAGCAAACATTCCGCTTCCCTCCAGACTTCTGAAGTGTGGGAATAACATGAAAGAATGGACAAGAATCATTCTTCAGCCCGCGTGTGCGAGGAGTGCAGCTGTCTGGCAGAGGTTGCGGCTAGGTCTACATGGACCAGGCATAGTGAGATTTGGAAATAATCTCATGAATTCGATCCACAGAGTCAGCCAAACCAAATGATTTATTTCAAGAAAATCAATCGACTTGGGGGCCAGCATGAACCAGGTCAGTCAGAGACAGACCGAGGTTTCCTCTGTCTGCGTAGACCTGGAGTGGGCAGAGAAAGACAAGGAAAACCACCACAGCAGCGCTTAGAAGGTCACAACCAAAAAGCCCATGCTATGAATATGTATAAATATTCACAGTAGTGATTATTTGCTCATCTACATAAGTCAGACTCAATCAGGCTAACACCGATCCTGTCTGTGAGGTGATGAGTCCCATTTTACAGATGTACAGACTGAGCCTCTGCAAGGTTAAATGACTTGTTCAGGACACACAGTTTGGGGGGCAGAGTGTTGGCTAGTTGTTCACCAAGCACTTCCATTTTCCTCCTGCGCACACAGCTAGATGTCAGTTTCAAGTCTCCCTTTGACTTAGTTCTGACCAATAGGAAGCAAGTGGAAGTGACATAAGTCCTTTCCAGTTCTGGCTCATAAAACCTGCCTATACACGATTGTCTCTTTCCCTATTCAGGGGCTGAATGGGGAGGGTGCTGAGCATCTAGAGGAGGGTAGAATCTGAATAGGGAAGAACATAGAATCCTCGATAACTGCTTTGAGCAGAGCCCCTTCCTCACACTGTTCCTGCAGTGGATACCGATGTGAGCTAGAAATAATCTATTGGGTTAAAACCTGAAATTTGGCAATAGTTGGTGCCACCGGAAAGCCAAAACGGGCTAACACAATTCATCAGCTGCTCTAAGCTCAAAGACTCCAAAGACGATGCTCTCACCCCCTTCCTTGTCTGAAACTGCACTGAGTCTGATCAACCCTCCCCAGGAGACGTTAGGACCCTCTAACTTTTTTTTTTTTTTTTTTTTGAGTCTTATCCTTCGTCCTGCCCTACTAAGCCTGAGGTGGTGATCTCTTAGCTTTCTGCTTTCCTATCTACGCAGACACATTCCTGGTTTTCAAGAATCTGATCAAAGCTATCCTTCTATCTCTTGGTTTATCCCTCCCCATGTGGGGCTCTGGGCCTCTGATTATCTTTGATTTCTCCTCTCCCATATGGACACATCTAATCAGTTACTAGTGTCTCTTCCACGCTCGCCCTTCCCTCCCTTTCCTCAGCCAGCGCTCTGTTCTGGCCCTCATCATGTTTCACCTGGTGTAATCGTAACACCCTCCACACTTGTCTCCTCCTTCCTTCCCATCATCCTAGCGTCTCCAAAAGAATCTTCCTAAAACTGATCTGGTCGCAGCGTCCCCTGCATTAAATTTTCCCGTGTGAAGTCTATCAATATTAAAAACGCAAATGCCCTTCGAGCAAGCAATTCCATGTCTCTGAATTTACCAAGTGATTTCCATACTAGGACATTCGCTGCATCGTTGCTCGAAGTAGCAAAAGAAATGGAAACACCAAATGCCCATCAGTTAGAGTCTTATTAAATAAACTATGGGACACAGTATGCTTCACCTAAAACTCTCCGAGATCTATGGTTAAGTATAATCAGCAAGGTACAAGTGAGTGTATATATGTATGAATACTTGCACTTAAAAAGCATTGGGAAGCTATATTCACATACGTGCTTGCAAAGACATGGAATATCTCTGAAAGAATGCACGAGATACCAGTAACCGTAGTTGCTTCTGGAAAGGGAACTGAGCGGCAATCAGGGATGGGAGACTTACATTTCACCGAATATACGAATATACGTTTGTATTGTTTGGGGATTTTACTCTATACGTGTATTACTTTAAAACATTATAAAGACTTTCTAGTGCTTATTTGATACAATGAAATCTCTTAGTATGACAGGAAAGGCTCTCCAAGTTCTGGCTCCAACATGTTTTCCTGCTAGCTGTTCTCTCAGCCTTGTGCACCTTCTCTGAACATTCCTGTACTTCCCCCCCACCCCCGTGCTTTTGTTTAGGTCTCTCTCCGGGAAAGTCCCATCCTTGCCCGTCAGGAATTCATCTCATCTGTTATCTCCTTGTTTTCTTTAGAACTCTACTCTACTGTGGCCCTTTATCCCCATTTGCTGTGTGTTAGAGGTAGGTGTCCTCCTTTCTTACAAGATGGTATGATGTCTTACACAAAGAAAGCGTTCAAAATATGCCGGTTCGTTGCATCAGATTTATACTGCTGTCTCAGCCACAGCCTCTGAGAAAGGCTGGGAAGGGGGTCAAGGGATGGCTTACCCTTCCCCCCACGGAAGGAGCATGATCTGGAATCCGCCCCATCGAGCTGGGGGCTGCACAAGGTCAGCAACACATCTCAGCCTGGGACATTTTATAAGAACAGACCTCCTTCCTCTGGTTCACTCTCAAGGTCACTTCCCTCCCCATCAATGCCTAAAAATCCACAAAGTCAATGGTGCTGCTGTGCTCAGGACCGGGTCTATAGAATCAGGCCCGGTTGGGGGGTGGGGGGGAGAGAGAGAGAGAGAGAGAGGCATCCATTGCCCTGGACCTGGGGTTTAAACTCAGTTGTCACAATTATTTGAAGCCTATTAAGTTTATTTATGTTCCAAAGCAGGTCCACTAGAGAAGGACCATCATAGTCGTAAATATCAAGGCTGCTGTTCTCCAGACACAGCCGGGGCCATCGGCCCCTCCCCTTCTCGGCTCTGCAGGCCTTGCCTATAGACATAAGCCACGCACTGGGATTCAGTGCAGTACCCACACCGCGACCGATTCTGTCAGTCCAGCCAACACAACACACGCTTCTGCACATTTTGTTTAGCAGGAATGTATTTGAGCAAGATGCTCTGTGGGAGGGATGGTGTCCTCCAGTCCTAGTCAAATCAAATACAAGATTTAGGACACTAGCGGCCCAGGCTTTCTCCTCAAAGAACCATGGGGACCTCAGGATGGGCGTTGAACCATGGGCACACCCGTCTAAGAGAACTAAGGACTGCTGGAGATATTCTCTGAGTCCCTGGCTGTGTGAGGGTTTTTTCATTTCACCCATCAGCGTGGGTTAGGAAACCATTTAGCCCTAAGGGCCAGTGTTTTCCAAAGCATCTCCCACTGTACACTAGTCCTGTAAGATTCTCCACGAAAAAGTACAGGAGATTCTGTGATCAACAAAGTTTAAGAAACACTGAATATGAAGTCTTCCTCTGGTGAGATTAACAATGCATATTTGCATATTAAGGCCCTGAGAAGTCCTGCAATAAAAAAATTTGTTTAACCCAGTGAGCTCTGGATATATTTGACAAAAGAATCCTCTTTTTGGTAACACCTATGAACATCACTCCATAGGAGTGCTCCCAGGAGTACATTTTGGGAAAAGCTGTCTTTAGGGGTGCGTATGTCCCCGCAGTCCCTCCAGTGAGTGTTTCACAAGCACTAGGATAGTCTGGAGTGGTGCGGGGGAGGAAAATTTTCTAACCTTCTCCTCTCTGCCTTGGAGCTGTCGAGTCTGGCCAACGCACCTGCCCAGGACACATGCTCTGCCTCTCTCTGCTGGTTCTCTCCTCTGTCCCAGTCCAGGACGCTGGGAGAAGGAAGGGAGGCAAGTTTTGATTTCAACTTCAGCCAGTCGAGCCGTTCCCCTACCTATCTGTAGGTTGGCCCTCCATCCTGGCCCACTGGCTGATTTAATTTTCCCTGCTCTCGATTCTAAAGAGTGAAATAGAAAAATTACTATCTGGTCTTTTTCTTAAACTTTTCTACAAGTTTACCTCTTCCAGGAAGCCCCACCTGATCCAGGAGAGCACGTGATTGTCAAAGTTGGCCCCTAGGTTAGCAGTACCTGGGAACTTGCTCGAATTGCAAATTCTTCAACCCCAACTGACTTGGACCCTGAGGGTGAGGCCCAGCGAGCTGTGTTTCCCCAAGCCCTCCAGGTAATTCAGATGCAAGTCATTGGTGTAGGGGTCTTAGAAGACTCTTCTTGGAAGGGGTCTGTCCTACCGCATGCATTTTATGTACATGTTTTTATTTACACCACACCAAGTCCAAAAAGGAAAGAATAGATGACAGATGGTACTAAAACTGTACTAGCACAATTAAAACACATTTACAGATAAAGACTCTTCTCTCCAATAAATGTGCTCACCTCTTTCAGGCTCGGGAGGTCATCCTGACCCGTTCCAAAATGTCAGTCTCCTTCCTGTTTCTTCTCCTCCCTTTCCTCCCCTACTTTATTTTTTCCTTTGCCCTTATTTTTTTTTAAACTTTATTTATTTTTGTGAGACACAGAGAGACAGAGCACAAGCGGGGGAGGAGCAGAGAGAGAGGAAGATACAGCATCCGAAACAGGTTCCAGGCTCTGAGCTGTCAGCACAGATGACCTGAGCCAAAGTCGAATGTTTAACCGACTGAGACACCCAGGGGGCGCCCCTTTTCTTTGCTCTTACTATCATGTAATATGTTATATAATTTATAGTTTGGGGGAGGCAGTTAATACTTTCTCACTCTCTCTTAGAATATGAGCTCCCCCAGGGGGACAGGGCTCTTTTCAGCTATTCTTTTCAGTACATTTTGGGAAAAGCTGCCTTTAGAGATGTGTGTGTCCCCACAGATTTCTTTAGAGGCGTGCTTTATCCCAGCACTAGAGTGGCTCCTGCCTTCATGTGTATTTGTTCAATAAATAAACCTTATAAGGAAGCAGGGGAGGGCTGGTGCCATGATTAAACAGAGTTTCGCTCAGAGCTTCCTGACAGGTGAGGAGTTACAAAGATCTCTTTATCTAACAACAGGAGATCAGACACTTCTAGAAAGGGCAGACTCAGCAGAGAGACCTTCCTTTTGCCCTGAGGACTCCTCGGGTGGGAGTAACAGCAATTCCTGAGAGCGAGTCCCTGGGGGGCTTGGCCATGGAGGGCTGATGCCGGAGACCAGCTTCCGCCCCAGAGCTTTCAATCCTCCGTCACAGGGAAATTTCTCTTTTCCCTCTCCAGTGAGAAATGGGCAGATTCCTGCCCACAGATGTCTGTGCCAAACTCGTCTCCTGGCAGGACAGGCAAAGGGGCACGAATTACAGGAAAATGTGTGCTGTTTCAACACTTTCGTGGGTGAAATGTGGCGGGACCCAGGGGAGGAGGGGAGGGGAGGAGAGCATGTGACCATACTGAGTTTTTTTTTTTCAGCCGGCTGGAAGGATAGCCCCCACCTTGGAAGACTGTATCCAGCGCTGATAAATTTATAAAGTATTTGACCTTTAATCAATCCTAATATTTTCAATCCACAGAGCCTTCTTAAACGCCTGCAGCCCTGCCCCTGGACCCCTATTCATCACAATTACTGCTCGACTGTCGGAGGCAGCGCATGAAACGGCACACGCTGACGTCCAATATTTTATCACTAATAAAGAGAAACATCCCAAGTATTTGCACAGTTCTGATACTTTCCAGCCCGAGCCCGGGAAAAGGGGGAGCTGGGTGATTTATGCTCACTGCCCGGCACTGTTAATTGGCCTTCTCGGCTGGGGCCTCTGGGACCGCTGCTGGCCTTGGCGTCACAGCCTCGGACACAGGCCTGCGGGGAGCTGGCGGGGACCGCCAAGCACACAGTAGGCTCTCGCCCGGCGTCTGGGAAGTGGTGCGAAGCGCCATAAAGGGCGGTTCTTAAAAATCACGATTTGGCAAGTGCTTGCCGACGCTGGTGGCTTTGTAAACAGACCCAGCGTTGAGGAGGAATCTCGGTCCAGTTATTGCCACGGCTGCGATCCGCCTGCAGCTCCGCGTCTGCCTTCCTGCGTTGCTCGCGTCCCCGGGGCAGTCAGTGTCTGCCGTCCAGCCCTGTCCTTCCTCAGTCAGAGGCCCTCCCTCCTGGCCTCCAAAAGAGGGAAGCTCGGTTTCCAGCCGCAGCGTTCAGACGGCCCACAGGCTGCGTCTACATGGCACCCAAACATCTGGATGAAATGTAAATAAAACAAGCAGATGTTTCTCCTTCATTGCAGCAGGTGCCTTGGCAGAACCCTCAGCCTTGAGCTGTAAGGGGAAGGGCTCTCTGGGTCCAGGGCCCAGAGCGGGGGAGCGGGAGCACCACTGCCGTCATCAAGCTCCTCACGGAGAGGAGTGAGCAAAGAAAGCCAGACACCCCTAGAAATGGATGATAGCATTTGTGTGGACAAGATGAAAGGTTTGGGAGCTGGGGTGAGGGAGGAGGGAGGGTTCGACGGAGAGAGGTCAGAAGGCAAATCCGTGGGGAAAAGGGTTGATGCCAAATCCCTCTTTCATTTCACTGTGACAAAGGGTTTTCTGAGCCTCCACATCCCATGCCACTGCCTTCCAGGAAAAGGGACTGTCCTGAAGAAATAAGAAATGGCCTCCTTCATACCCTCAGGGGCTAACGTGCAAGGGGAGTTGGGTTCTAGGGACAGAGGGTGTCCTGGGGGTTAGAAATGGCATAAAACTCCCCCTTCTCACCCCATCTTCTATCTAACAGGAGACCAAGGGACAGTCACATTAAACTGATAAGTGGAGTTGAGAGGGGCCCCTGGGTGACTCAGTCGGTTAAGCTTCCGACTTTGGCTCAGGTCATGATCTCATGCTTTGTGGGTTCGAGCCCCGCATCGGGCTCAATGCTGACAGCTCAGAGCCTGGAGCCTGCTTCGGATTCTGTGTCTCCCTCTCTCTGTCCCTCCCCTGCTGGCACTCTGTCTCTCTCTCTCTCTCTCTTAAAAAATAAGTAAATTTTTTTTTAATTTTTTAAATAAGGGGGATTGAGATGCTTGTGAAAGGATCATCAAGGAAGGACAGGGATTCAGAGGACCAGAGACCAGAGGAGATTCACTGGTTACTACTTGCCTTCCCTTTACTCTTTCCATCCTCTGTACCCTGGCTCTGTGTGTCACACTAACACACTCCCCCAGTCCCGTCCTTCATTCCCCTAGGCTTGTGCGTCACACTGAACACATTCCCCCAGCCCTGTGTATCACACTAATACACTTCCCCACTCCTGCGTGTGACCCTGACACACTCTCCCAGCCCTGTGTCACAGCAACACTTTCCCTCAGCCCTGTGTGTCACGCTGAACACATTCCCCCAGCCCTGTGTGCCACACTAATATACTTCCCACTCCTGTGTGTGACAATGACATACTCTCCCAGCCCTGTGTGTCACAGCGAGATGCTCCCCCAGTCCTGTGTGTGACACCGACACAGTCCTCCAGCTTCTCCTCCACTCCCCAGCCATGTATATGACCCTAAAAGCAGTCCCCCAGTCCTCTGCCCCTCTCCTCGAGCCCTGGGTGTAATACTGACCCACCTTCCCTGTCCTTTCCCCCACTCCCTCAGTCCCTGGGTGTCACACTGAACACACCACTTCATCCCCAAGTCCCCCAGCTCTGTATGTGATATGGAACACACTCCCCAATCCTGCCCCCCACTTCCCCAGCCTCTGCGTGTAGCACTAAACACACTCCCATCCCTCAGGTGAAGCATAACCCTCCCTTGGCACCCCCATAGCCCTGGTGTGTCAAACCAAACACGTTCCCCAGGACCACCTGCCTCGAATAGCTTTTTTACCCACTTTGCCCCCCCACCAGCCCAGCACAAACAAGCATTGTTGTGCGTGAGCGTGAGTGTGTATGAATGTGAGAGAGTGTGTGTTGGAGGCGGCACATATCAGAAGCCTCCCTCATCCACCCACTGATTATTGCATTTTGCACCCAAAGCAAATATTTTCACTTGGCCTCAGTGTTCCTATCTGTGAAACTGAGCTACAGCTGGACCTCAAGCTATTTGGGGACCCACGGGAAAGGGTCCAGTTCCCAGCAGGAGTTGAGAATTCAACAACCCGACCGTGGTAAGGACCGAGTGAGGACCGAGTTTGGGGGAAGGAGACTGTACTTTGATCGAGAAGTAACTTTTTAGTTTTGTTTTTCTTGCCCTTTTTTTTTTTTTAATGAAACAGGAAGAGCCAAGCAATGCCCCAAGGCTCTGGGTTTTCCAAGCAAGGACTCTCACCCCTGATAACTACAGCAACCCCTGTAAGACGCGGAGGGTTCCTTTCTCATTTTGAGGGAAGGGAGGTAAGAATCAGACACAAAGAAAACCGGAGTACATGGGTGATCCAACTCCCCTTCCCCCAAGTAGCCTTGCTTTTTAGCATCATGGGTTAGAAGTTTATAGGAATTCTGGATCCATGGTTTCCTATGGTCGCTTTTACAGATCTTGTTAATTTATTACCCGTGGTTACACTTTTAATGGAAATCATGAAGAAATGGCAAAGGAAACATGAGCTAATTTTTTTCCAGTGACACATTTCACTGCTATTTAAATAGCCGTTTTGCCAAACCAAACACAGCGCTTACAGCCAGCGGGGACACATGAAGGAGATCACTGTGGCCGATTCTGCCTGCGGCGTCCAGAACAGGCGAGACTTTCTCTCAGCTTCCCCAAGGGCCGGAGGCCAAGGAGGGCGGACTGTAGGGGGGAGCTGGAGCCTGGGGCACAGCTGGAGCCCCAGAGCCCGGGTGACTTGCAGCTCCCACCCTCTCCCAGGCAAAGCTACTTCACTCCTGCCTGGAGCCTCCTCTCTCCGCACCCCCCTGAGGGGCCCTGGGGTGACTGTCTCCCCCCTGCGCCCCCACCCCACTCCCCAGCAGCCTTGGGAGGCCCCCCAGAGAGGGCCACAACCAGACCACTAGCAAGGACTGCCTGGCTCTCCCTGCTGGATCATACGCTCAAGCCTCTAACTGGGAACATTATTGGGTTGTAGAAAACCAGAGATAGACTTTCTGGGGGGAAAGCCTGGCCAGCTTTGTTCCAGTTCTGCGGTGGCGGTGGCCGTTACCGTGACCACGCTTGCACAGGGCGCCTTTGTTGGGCAACCCCAGAGCCTCCAACTTCTCCTCAGAAACATTAGCCTCTGACGTTTTCTTGCTCCCTGGCTCTGGGACTGTGATGTCACCAAGCATTTATTAACTTTTCAAGAAGCCAATTGAGAGCTGTGGCGCTTGGCAAGAAAGAAGCCAGGGCCTGGGATGTTGGTGAAGGAGGGAGACAGGAAGACAGGGGAGGGGGAAATCTTCCTCCTAACGGTCCGCTCAGAACCTCCCCTGGATTCAAAAACGCAGTAGGATTGACAGACATAAAGCTCTCGGGGGCCAAAGTCCAGCCCTGGGACACCTTGGATGAGTCGTCAACCTCAGGGGCCCTGTGAGAGCCCCACGGCCAGCATCCTCTGATGAAGATCAGGGTGGGTAATTCCAGAAGGGGGCACGAAATGGGGAGAGAACATTCTGGAGGGAGGAGGCCCAGCCAGCGGGAGTTGAGGATTAGGCCCCACCCAGGCCACCAGTGGACCTCAAACAAGTCCGGCCATGTTACCGCTCCCCTCAGTGGGATGCTCTGTGGCCCCCGGAGCCCCCTGCGAGTGTCAAGGTGGGCAGAGCAGAGGGGCCATGACAGAATTCGGGCAGCGGGCCTGCTGGCATACTGGGAGAAACCACTCTCCCTCCTCCGCTTTCCAGGGAGAAAACCCACTTTAGTGAGGCTCCGGAGAGAAGTTAACTGTCGTCTTCCCTTTGCCAAAAAGTATATTAAATTCACTGACCACATTTTTCCAAACCCAAGTGCAGAGGACATTAGATGCAATGCACACTGGCTGGGCTCTGGTGCGCCGGGCACCCCACACATTTCATTTTGCATTATTAATATTTAAACCAAAGCAGCTGTGCTCGGCATACAGAGCCCAGAGCCCGCCCAAGCCTCCTCTGGAGACTTCTGCCCGGGGCCAGATGCACCAGCTCGGAAGCCCCTTTGTTGACCCTCAGGCCTCGGGCCGCCTGGGGCAAATGTCCCCAAGCAGCCGTTCAGTGATCTGTGATGACATTTCTGGGACATTTCTGGGCAAGGGGGCCTGGTGGCTGGTTGGCAAGAGCAGATTCTACTGATCTGGCTTCGTGGGGATTCAGCGGGGGCCACCCTGAGCAGATTTTTTAGAGTGGGGGGGAAGTATCTCTTGGAAACACCAACCTTCTCTTCTGAGCCCTCTGCCTCAGGATTAGGTACCCTGGGCTTTGGGGTGCACCCAAACTCTTTTCTCCTTCAAAACTACAACCTTCATACCAAGATTTTGTGCCTTGGAGCCCAGGGCCGTCCTCCTGGGCATTTGCACATTAAAGCCTCGTCTTTAAGCCTGAGCGGGGAGACTGTTGCTTAAATCCATGGGCCTGCTTGGCCAACAACCGGATATACAAAGCTCCTTCCCAGCCCGCCTTCACTCCTTCACCGTCAGGACCCTGTCCTCCAACCACCTGGGGCCGCTCCATTTCCCTGACACACTAAATACTGTCTTTCCACAAGCCAACTGCTATTCCTACTTGCCTTTGAAGCCCCAGACCAAAAGTCACCTCCTCTCTGCTACCACCTCCCACCTGCACCCCAGGATGAACTAATTACTTACTCCTCTCTCCTGCCAGAAAGTTGTATGTCCACACCTTCCCCCCCCCCACCGGATTTTGTCATTATATCTCATTATATTGTAAACTTTTCTTAATGAAAATTAATATTTGTTGAGCACTTTCTACATACAAGATGCTTTAAGTAGAATTATATACTGTATAATTTTCACAATAACCCTCTGAGTTGGGTTCTCTAAGCATCTCCATTTCACAGATGGCATAACTAAGGCTTAGAGATGGTGAGCAGCCTGCCCGAGGTATCTGTTTCCCCACAGAGACTATGAGCTCCTCAGTAAGGGGTTCTGTGTCTTGTGTTTCCAGATCTTACCTAACCCACTGTCCCATTTTAGGTCCTCAGTCTCTGCTTGTTGAAATGCAAATAAAATTAAATAAAGACAGCAGTGGGGCGCCTGGCTGGTTCAGTCAGTGGAGTGTGTGACTCTTGATCTCAGGGTCATGAGTTCAAACCCCACGTTGGGCTCATAGATTACTTTAAAATTTTTTTTAAAATTATGGGGTGCCTGGTAGCTCAGTCGGTTAAGCTTCTGACTTCAGCTCAGGTAGTGATCTCTTGACTCGTGGGTTTGAGCCCTGCATCGGGCTCTGTGCTGACAACTCTAGAGCCTGCTTCAGATTCAGTGCCTCCCTCTTTCTCTGCCCCTCCCTCGCTCACGCTCTGTCTCTCAAAAATAAATCAAACCTTTAAAATTATTTTTTTTAATTTTAAGACTAAAAAATTAATAGAATCCAACAGAAGGATTTTCCCAGGTCAGGATCTGCTGACATATCCTAGTGTCCCCATTTTCCTGAGGGGACTGCCCAGCTCAAGCTCCTAGGGAAAGAGGAGTGCCAACCTGGCAGTCAACCAGACCTGGATTCAAATTCAAGTTCCTCCTGAACTTGAACTACCTGCGTCTCTGTTTGCCCATTTGCAAATTGGTGAAAATAATAAGGCCAACCTAATTTAATCCTTACAATGACCACTTCAGTCCTACCAGAGCTAGTCTGGAGAGGCGAGGTGGTTGTAAGGACCTCGGGAAGGGATATGTCAAGCATCTAACCCCGCTCTTGCCGCATTACAGACATGCACGCTGACATCTCTTACGCACACAGGGCAGTGCTTGGACAGCAGTGATGTTCATCGTAAAAGTGATTACCGAGGTGCCTGGGTGGCTCAGTTGGTTAAGCATCTGATTGTGGCTCAGGTCATGATCTATGGTTCATGAGTTCAAGCTCCATGTTGGGCTCTATGCTGACAGCTCAGAGCTTGGAGCCTGCTTTGGATTCTGTGCCTCCTTCTCTCTCTGAACCCCCCTCTCATGCTCTGCCTCTCTCTCTCTTCTCAAAAATAAATAAACATTAAAAAAAATTTTTTTAAGTGATTTGCAAATGGGCAGGGCTCAGGGGAGAAGCCCTTCCTCACCGCTTCATTCAGTACCCTCTGGGTGGGGCAGCTTGAAGACTGAAGGTCCAAATCACCTGAAGGCTCTCACTCCCATGTCCCGCCTGTGATGCCGGCTGTTGGCTGAGACCTTAGCTAGGACTCTCGGCCAGAATAGACAGACACGTGGCCTCTCCATGTGGCCTGCGCTTCCTCATAGCATGGCAGCCGAGCTCTAGTGTGAGAAAGAGACAGAGACAGAGAGACGGACGAGAGAGAAAGAGCCAGCCAGTGGACTCCGTATGCCTTTTATGACCTAGCTTAGGAAGCCACACGATGTCATTTCTGGCACATCCTGTTTGTTGAGGCAGCCGCAGAGACCTGCCTAGGTCAAGAGGAAGGATGTAGACTCCGTGTCCTAATGGAAAGTGGTAAGGTTGTGGAAAAGCACGTGGCACTGGAAATACTGCTATGGCCTTTTCGGAAGCTACACAGAGCCCTGGTTTACAGAGGAGAACACAGAGGCCAGAAGCTACCATGGCAGTGCAAGAGCACAGAACCCTTGAGGAGCAGAATCAGAACTTGAAGCTGGGTCTTCTGACTCCAAACCCTGGGCTTTTCCCACTGAACAGTGTGCCTTCTAACCCTATCTAGTGGGGCTTCAGAAAGGCCCAAACCATTCCCATATAACAAGGCCTTTCAGAACCAGCCAGTCAGTCCCCTCACACACACACACACACACACACACACACACACACACAGCTTCTTCCAGGAGTCTGTTTATCCCACTGGATGCGGTGAGGTTGGAAAAGCTCCTTGGTGGGTCAGACCCCACTCTGCTGCTTCACTGCCAGGCCGAGCTGAGCTAGGGCACCTGGGCCAGCTGGGAACCCGTGCTGGAGAGTCCTGATGCTCAGGGGTGAGGGTGGAGGGATTGACAGGGTACAGTCTGGGATGTGTAATTCCCGACGACAGCAGGAGTAAGAAGACTAGGGGTAATTTGGGGAATTTTTGGAAAATGTGAGCGTGATGTCAGCCTCAGTGAAAGAAAGAAAGCTGGGGGTGAGGGGGAGTCCTGGAGGGGCTGGCCAGGAAAGGCAAGGGCAGTCAAGTTGTAATGGGAGAAACAGTTTGTTAGTCTAGAAAAGTTTAACTTGAAGCTCCCAGCCTACCTCCACGCCTCTGGTCAGCATGGGCAAATAGCACAGATGTGATTATAATCCATGCCGGTTGAATCCAGGGGAAGAGGTAGGAATGTATTGATTTCTTCACAGATTATTAAACAGCGGAGGCTGAAGCCAGCTCTTCACCAGCCCAGGGCCGTGGGCATTAGGAATCAGCAGTAGCCCTGAGAAATCCCTGCCTAGGTCAGGGAGCGCGTGGGAGGAGGCTGCAGAGGTCAAGGTTGGGGCAGCCCACCCCCTCAAGAGTCTCTGGGGAATTTGGCTGATGCCTCTGGGAGTGCTTTGATTGACTTGTGAAGGCTCCATCCCCAGAACTGGGTGCTCCCCTGACACCCTTCCCAGAAGTGACCTCGGACCTGAAGCTCTCATTGAATCCCCGTCTTCAGGCACAGAGCCAGGCAGCATTCAGCACACACTAGGGCAGCATTGCCATGATGGCAATATGTCATCCATCCACAGCCAGACGCAGCTAGCTAGCCTCGCAGTCCCCACCCACTGCTACCAGCCCTGTGGCCTTGGGCAAGTCACTGAACCTCATGAAGACTCAGGAAAAGTGGAGCAATAAGATCTACTCCAAAGGGCTGTTATGAGCCTTAAATAAGATCACACAGGTTCCTACCCTGACCTAGAGGACTAGCTACCTGGGCATTCTCATCCCCATCTATTTTCTTCTTCCATTCTTTTCCACAAATCCCAAACTATGATTCCTCCAAAATTTATCTAACTCAGATAAGCAGAGCCAAAGACAGGCCAAGCTGATGAAGTGTTGGGGGTGGTGGGGAGAAGAGATCCAGGGCACTTTCTGCCTTCAGGGGTCGCTGGTATAGGAGGACTTGCAGGACGCTGCACCAAAGCCGAGCTGCCAGCCCCCACCGTGGGGAGGATTCCTCCTGCCCTCTTATGCTGCTTGTCCTTAAGGTCCAGACAGTCCCAAAGCCTGTTCCTCACACCACCCACTCTGTCAGACCCCAGCAAATTGCCAGCAAGAATGAACAGAAGCACAGGCGCCAGGAGAGGGGCTGCTTCGTAGCTGTCTTGGAGACATGGTCCCAAGCTTCTCTATGCCTCCACCTTCTCACCCAGAAAATAGAGTTGGACTGATGGTGTCCTACTGGCTTCCCCCATTTCCTCCTCTCTCTCTCCTCTTGGCCCTTCCCACTCCTTCCCCTCGGGCCTCAGCCAGACAAACCAGGCTTATCTAAAGGGAGGAACGGAGCTGTAGGCTGTTCTCTAAAGTTCTTTCTGTGGCCACAACTTCGAAGACCCCCACCTAAATTCCACTTTTCTGAGCCTGGACTGGGGTTTGGGTAGGGGGACCACAGCCTTTGACTTTCCTGGAGGACTCCGATGCTATTCTTGCCCTTGTCCCTCATGGGTTTCTGTCCCTCTGGGATTCCTGAAAGGTCTTAGGCCATCTCTCAAAGTTCCAAGTTAAAAATACTTTCTCTAGAACCTTAGGAATGAGACTGAAAAATAAACAGACTCCAACCTTATCTTAAGACTTTATTTTGAGACTATTAACAGCCCGAAACAATCCTCCCCTCCCCTTTCTCCTCTCCTGGCAGATCCAGCATCCTCCAACTCAGTCCTGCCTGGGCCGGATTAGGGATGGAGGAGGTTATGGTCCATGGAAGAGTCATACCATGAACTTTATGGGGTTTGCAGTGGCCAGGTGCAGAGCTGGGTCCCTCCGTTTCTCAGTAACAGCCAGAGAAATGAAATGCAGGCTCCAGAGAGCATCCAGTTCTGTGGAAGGGCAAGTAGAAAGGGAGGGGGATGGGAAAACAAACAGGTTTATAAAGATAAAAGGGAGTTTTTGAACGGACACAGGAGACAGCCTTCAGGTGAGGAGGAATAAGAGGGAGTTATGGGGAGATTGGCCATGTTATAACCAACAAATGACAAGGGATAGGAAGTTTCCATAGGTTGTTAGAAGGTTACCCACGATGGAAGTAGTTTTCAGGCAGGTATTGAGAGCTGGGTTGAATTTGAGAAGAGCCCGTGGCCACCTTTCACCACTGCTTACAATCCCCAGAGAACTCTGGCCATGATACTCACTCAGGAACCAACTCCTGTCTCCCTAACCTCAGACCTTCTGCTCCAGCGAGGAGCCTTAGGGCAGCTGGAGCCTAACATTCCCTGGGCTCTTCCAGCCCCAACATTTATCTTAGGGTTATTTTCACTCCCAAGAACAAAGACGTTTTCTATTCAGCAAGTGGTGAGAACCCACACCTCTGACAAGCCATAGATCACCCTCGGGGAGAGGAGAGCGGGAGGGACGGGTGGCCAGCACGTGGGGCAGCTTCTCCCTCCCACCCAGACCCTCAGAGGGGGTGTCTGGCTCGTGGCTTGCTGTAGGATCCTGAGCAGAAGGCAGAAATTGTGCAGGACAAACTGGTTCTGTGAGCCAGGGGCCAAGCTGTGTGGAAAGAGAGGGAAGTGAGGGCAGAGGGCATGACTGACTCTCAGGAAAGAGCTCTGAGCAAACCCTGCTTGGACCCAAGTCACCTGGAAGGCTCTAAAAATAGAAAAGTAATACATACCCATGGTCTATAAAGGCCAATAGCACAGAAAAGGTATATATTGGATTCAACACCCACAGTGGCTGCCATTGTGGCTGAATTTTTTTAATGTTTGAAGAGGAGTTTTAATTTGTATTTTTGTAGCTGAATTTCTTGTTTCCTTCAATAAATATATTTGAATACACTAGCGTGTATAGGTCTGGACACACCCACCACACACACACACACACACACACACACACACACACACACATACATACCTATGCTTATCCATTTTCAAACATTTGGTAAGAAATTAAACACATTGTTCTACCATGTCCTTTTTACATTTCACCATATAGCTTGTAAGTCACTCCACATTTGTACATATAGAACTATTTCCTTTTTACTGACTTGTTAGTATCCCATTGCATGGCTCTTGATGGATATTTAGGTAATTTCCCATCTTTTCCTATTACAAATAACACTGCACCAAATATCCATGTAACATATTTCTTTGTGCACATTTCTGAGTACCAGTGGGGTATATTCCTAGAAGCAGAATCGCCAGGCAGACCAAAGGGCATGTGCATAAATTTTATTTCAAATTTTTTTTTTAGCATTTATTTATTTTTGAGAGACATAGAGACAGAGTATGAGCAGGGGAAGGGCAGAGAGAGAGGGAGATACAGAAACTGAAGCAGGCTCCAGGCTCTGAGCCGGCAGCACAGAGCCCGACGCGGGGCTCGAACTCACAGACTGTGAGATCATGACCTGAGCCGGAGTCGGCTGCCCAACCGACTGAGCCACCCAGGCGCCCCCATAAATTTTATTTCAATGGAAACTGATTGCTCTTTATAGACACACTTATTTACATGGACACTGACACTGTATGAGAGTGCCTCCCATCTTAGGTCAGCACTGCGTGTAATACAACTTTTTTATTTACATCAATGTGATAAATGAGGAAATGACATTACATTGTGGTTGTACCTTGCATTTCACTCATTACAAATAAGGTTAGAAGACTTTTAATGTGTTTAAAAGCCCTGGGCACTTAAGGAAGCTTTAAAATATACAGATCCCTGCCTCCCATGCTCAAAAATCTAATTCAGTGAACCCCAACGCTGTATTTTTTTAAAGTGATTGGGGCAAAGATTTCTTAAAGAGAATGTGAAAATACTATCCATGAAAGAGAAGTTGATGCATTGTCCTTTAAACTATAAATGTCCATTCATTAAAAGAGAATGAAAAATCAAGCAACAGACTGGGAGAAGATATTTGCAATATATATATTCTACAAAAATCTTGGACCAGAATATGTGAAGAAGTCTTACAAATCAACAAGAACAATTAAAAATCAACAACCTATTTTTTATGTAAAAAAAAGACATAGACACTTCACAAATGAAGATAAATGAATGACCAATACACATATGAAAAACTTTACTCATAACTCATCACGGAAAGGTAAATTAAAACCACAATGACATACAATCACCAGTAGTACACTGGTATTCAACAACCAACTTTCCAGGAATTAAAGCATTTCTTTAGTGTAAATACTCCCACCAGGGCTGATTTTAAGCTGCCAGGGTGACTTAGCTGATTGCATAATTAGGAAGAGATGTATATAATTGATGCTCACAAGTCACATAGGCTGGTTCCAGCACCTCACTGAGACCACTACGCACCTGCCATGAAGCTAAAATGAAAAAGACTAACTATACCAAGTACCGGTAAGATTATAGAAAAAGTAGAACACCAACAGCTTGCTAGTGGGAAGTTGGTACTGGAAAAAATAACTGGTACAGTGTAAATTGGTACAATCACACTGGAAAACAGACAGTGTCTTCCTAAAGCTGAACATATTCTGATCCTATGACTGTGCACCCCCACGAAAATGCATACCCCACAGAAATGAGCGCATGCGTAGTAGCTAACTTTAGGTGTCAACTTGACTGGGTCATGGGGTGCCCAGACATTTGGTCAAATATTTTTCTGGGTGTGTCTGTTAGGGTGTTTCTGGTTCAGATTCACTTTCGAATCAGTAGGCTGAGTAATAAAGCAGATTGCCTCCCCTGTAGTGGGTGGGCCTCCTCCAATCAACTGAAGACCTGAATAGACTAAAAAGGCTGAGTAACAAGGAACTCCTCCTGCCTGACTGCACCGAGCCGGTGCATCAATCTTTGGGGCATCTGGACTCAAACTGAAACATCAGTTCTTTCTGGGTCTTGAGCCTGCTATCATTCAACCCTCCTGGTTCTCAGTCCTCCGGTCTCTGAACTACCATTGGTTCGTTCTCCTCGGTCTGCAGCATGGCAAACACAGATCCTGGGGCCTGTCAACTATAATCATGTGAGATGTTTCCTTATAATAAATCTCTCCTCTACACACACACACACACACACACACACACACACGCTATTGTCTCTGTTTCTCCAGAGAACTCTGAATAATACAGCATATGTCCACCAAAAAAAATGTCCATGAATGTTCATAGCAGTTTTATTTGTAATAGTCAAAAACTGGAAACAATCCCAATGTCCATCAATATAGTAGCATGGATAAATACTTGGTACTAGACTTGTGCCATGGAATACTATACCACAATCAAAAAGAATAAACTATAGATCTACACAACAGCATGCATGAATCTCACAGATAAAATGTTGAAATAAAGGAAACAGACACAAAAGACTTATATATATATATAAGATTTATATATATATATATATATATATATATATATATATAAAGAGTATTCTGAATATTCAAGATGCTCTATAATCTGATATGGATGGTAGCTACAAGGATACAAAAATTTATCCAGCTGCACACTTAAGCTTTGTACCCTTTACTGTTTATATGATATACCCAGTAAAATTCTTTAAATAAAAATGGTGTTTTAAAGCTACCAGGTATTTCAGATGATCAGCCTGGTATAGGAAACACTGGACTTGGAATTAAAATTTCTCTTAGAGCCAGGGTTCTGTGAATGTGAGAAGAAACAGGCAGAATGGCACCTGGGCAAAGGCAAGAAGAAGGAAGCCGAGGTGCTTGGCTGGCTCAGTCGACAGAGTGCACGGCTCTCGATCTTGTGGTCATGAGTTCAAGCCCTACATTGGATGCAGAGTTTACTTTAAAAAGGAAAAGAGGGGCACCTTGCATGGCTCAGTTGGTTAAGCATCTGACTCTTCATTTTGACTCAAGTCAGGGCTTCACAGTTCATGGGTTTGAGCCCCACATTAAGCTTCACACTGAGAGCACAGGAGCCTGCTTGGGATTCTCTCTCCCTCTCTCCCTCCCTGTCTCTCTCTTTCTCTCTCTCAAAATAAATAAATAAACTTTAAAAAATAGAAAAAGAAAAAAGGAAACAGAATGTAGAGGCAAGGATGGAAAATGGAAAGAAAGGGAGACCTACCGAAAACACATTTAATTCACCCAACATGTATTTAACAGCTGTTATAAGCAAGGCACTATGCTAGGTAGCCAGAAGGTTAAAAATGAGCAGAGTGCAGATCCTGCCCTCAAGGAGTTTGCCGGCTTGTGGAAGACATAATTCTACATTGCAAGGCAAAGCACAGTACATCCCCCATCCCCACCTGCCAAAAGGGGCACCAACAGAAGGCTCTGCAAGTGGAAAGTGGCATTTGGTTGAGCATGAAGTTGATCTGGAAAGACATCACATGGGCCAGGCACTTGAATGGGGACTCAAAGAGAGATGAGAGAGATGGTTGGAGGAAGATATTTATTTAAGATCCTTTATAAATGCAATTCAAATGGGCCAATGTACAGGGCCACTGTAACCCTTGAAAACTGAAGTTCACCAGACTCACCATGACATGGATGAAGAAATAATCCACAGAAGTGGCTAGTGGATGTACTACTGATAAAGCCGGAAGGAGTTCCAGATCTCGTCCAGGGACTAGAGATTTCCCAAGGAACCATAAAGAGACAACTGTGCTCAGCCCTTCTCTGCACAGAGGATAAAAAAATAGCAGGGGGAATCGGGGCTACATGGGGACCAGAGTCAATAGGAACAGACTAGAGGCAATGGCCACAGTCCAGGCCTAGGCCAGCCAGGACCTGAACTAGGAAAATGCCACTGACAAGGCAAAGATTGGGACACAGAAGAGCCGAAATCAACAAACTACGCCTACAGCATATGCTCCCTGAAGTAAGGACTCTGTCTGTCTCGAACAAGTGAATTTTCAGTGAATTTCTAGTGCCTCGTATGGTGACGGATACATAGTAAATACACAATAATGTTTGTTGAACAGACTAAAAGAAGTGAGGGACAGGAAAGAGAAAAAGATGACACCCCTCCCCTGAGTTAAAATCTATGTGATAGGAAGATGGGAACTCAAGAGAAGATGGTTTGGAAAGGAGAGAAGAAGATGATGGTTAACTGAGAGGGTTCCCAGCGGAACCCTCTTCAGGCACCATCTCGTAGAAACAAAAGACCGTAGCTGGGATCAGACAATGAACTAACAATTTTACACATGATGTCACCCTCGAGAAGCAACTGTTGCAGCCGCATGACCAGATGACATGGGCAAGAGAGAAAGCAGAGAGGAGAGGAGTAAGGACAGAATTCAAGGGTAAGAAGCTGGGGAGGGCAGCAGGAAAGGAGACAGAGAAGAATCAGGACAGTGGAGCATCACCATAGTTCATGGAAGACGGAACTTCAGGAGGAAGGCCCTCTCAGTTCAGTTCTATTTGAGAAATAATTGTGTACCCCTGCTCCGCAGTAATCCAGAAACAGAAAAACTTAGTAGACAGTGTGGACTTGAAATAGAAACAGACAAGCCTTGACTAAGTATAGCTTTGGTGCCTAACACTAATCGTGAAATGTCGAGCAAGTTCCTTAAACATCTATTTCCCAACTGATTGGATCTTCTGTATTCTAATTAGTTACAAAAATACAATTGATATCATCTATAATCCCAGGTTGCTGTAAGGATTAAGTAAAGGTATATGAAAATAAATGAAATGTATGAAAATACCCAGCACAGGGACTAGAATATAGTTAGCATTCAATTCCTACTTACTCCCCTTCTCTGCCCCTCCCGTGTACCAGGATCTGAGGTTTGGGGAAATGATGCTGAAAAAAGCCTACCTGAGATGTATGTAAGAAATGTAAGCGCACTCCAGAACCGCCTGCTGGGACCGGGGGAGCCACTGCATGCTGGTCGAGTCACTGAGCCTGACAAAGCTGCTCCTGAATACTGCAGTGGGTAAGGAGATGGTGACCCTGCAAAGACGGCGGCAGCAGCGCTGGGGATGCCAGAGCAGATTCATCAACTATCTCCTCGGCAGCAGGAGGGAAGAGGCAGAAGTGCCACTGAAAGAGTAACCACGAAGACAGAAGCGTTCTTGGGTTGAGAGCAACCTGAGCATGTATGTGGGCCAGGGGAGAGGGCGAGATGGGAGATACAAGAAAGACAAAGGCTGGGGTTGCCTGGGTGGCTCTGTCGGTGAAGCGTCGACTCTTGATTTCAGCTCGGGTCATGATCTCACAGTTTGTGGGATCGAGCCCCATGTAGGGATCCGCATTGACAGCACAGAATTTGCTTGGGATTCTCTCTTTCCCTCTCTCTCTCTGCCTCTCCGCTGCCAGCGCTCGCACACTCTCTCTCTCAAAATAAATAAATAAGCGTCGAAACAATGAACGACAAAGGCTACAGGATGGAGCAAGACACTCAGAGTGAAGGGCTCAAACCCAGGGGTGAGTCAGGTTCCATGACACAACCTTAAGAGTGGTACAACTTGAGGAGCAGTGACGCTTTAAGAAGGCAAATTTATGGTTACAAATTAGATACAAAACTGCATGTTTATTTAAAATAAGAAAATGATTCACACTAACATTTTAAAAAAAGTTATGCCGATAAATACCACCATCACAAAAATAACATATATTTATTAATTGCTTGCTACACCCCTATAATACTTTTAAGAAAAAAGTGGGGTTTTTTGTACTTTTTGTATAATTGATTCCTCTTATATCAAAGGTTTTGTGTCATTATCTTCTATAGAGAGTATAGAAAAGTAATTCAGTCTTTCCCCCAGCAGGGCTAATCAAAGCCCTGGTTTTTATTATTTATTTTATTTATTTATTGGTTTTTATTATTGTTGGTTTAGAAGAAAAATCAGCTTCATAACTTGACACTGGTAACATCACATACATTTTTAGGATTATTGTCATATTTGGGAAAAACACTATCAAGATCCTTTCATCCAGAAGCTCTAGTATTTTAGGGCATGTCAAGTTCTCTTGTACAGAGACTCATCTTAAATGTCCTTTGACTTGACAATATTAATGAGCCAGTTTGTGGATGTTCTTACTACGGTGGTGCATCATGAGTGTCGTAGTTGCTCACTGAGGTCAGTATTCAACAAGAAATTTAAAAAATGATTCAGTGATAAGAATCACAAACATATGACTTTACAGACAAGCATTCTAGCTATTTGTAGCCTTGCTGAAAATGTGTGTTCTATACACGCAGGAATTCTGATTAAATCATATTTCTCAGGGGAAAAAAAGAGAAAAATGTATAGTACATTTAGAATTGAGTATATCCTGGCAGGAGAGAATTTTCCCTATGACTTGGCATTGATGATGAGAACCAAATTCTCACAGCTTTGCCTTTCTGATGAATGAAAAACTATTTCCTAGACTAGCCTATGGTTCTGTAGCAAATTGCCTGATGACTCCCAAAAAGATATGTCCTTGTGCTAATCCTGTGAATTTGGCCTTATTTAAGGAAAGGTCTTTGCAGGTGTTAAATTAAAGATCTTGAAGGGTGCCTGGGTGGCCCAGTCAGTTAAGCATCTGACTCTTGGTTTCGGCTCAGGTCATGATCTCATCACAGTTCATGGGTTTGAGCCCCACATTGAGCTCTGCACTGACAGTGCGGAGCCTACTTAGGATTCTCTCTCTCTCCCTCTCTCTCTCCCTCTGCCCCTCCTCCCCACTCACACTGCCTCTATCTCTCTCAAAATAAATAAATAAACTTTAAAAAAATTTAAAAAGATCTCGAGATCATCCTGGATTATCCTGATGGGCCCTAAATCCAATGACAAGTGTCCTTATAAGTGACAAAAGAGGAGAAGTCACCGACACAGAGGAGAAGGCCATGTGAAGACACAGAATGGATGCAGCCACATGTCAAGGAACACCAGGAGCTGAAAGAGACACAAGAGGCCAAGAAGAATTCTTCCTTAAAGCATATGGAGGGAGGGCCAGACTCCTGGCCCCCAGAGCTGAGAAAATACATTTCTGCTGTTTCAAGCCATCCAGTGTGTGGTCCTTTGTTAGAGCAGCTAGAAAACTAATACAGGTTCCATACATTCCAAACTTTGTTTCTCTTCTACTCCCCAAACATTTCCTGTGGGGCTGCCATAAGACACGTTCACGATGTCCAGCCATGCACCTCCAGGTGCCGGTTAAGTCAGCACAGTGCACTGCAGAGAAGCCCCCAGAAGCCCTTCCCCCTGCAGATGGCTGACAATAACTTCACTACACACGCAAGTGACTGGAAGCCTCGCACATACATCTCACTAAACCCAGACTAAACACATCTCGGACTCAGCTTCCCCTTAGCTGGGTCTCGACAAACCTCCTCACCTCTCCGAGGCCATTCAACACAAGCAGAAATGCGAAGGCAAGGAAATCAGAGTGGAAGTAGGTAGACTTCTCAGCAACC
The DNA here is from genome assembly GCA_030068075.1 of Paguma larvata. Lineage (NCBI taxonomy): Eukaryota > Metazoa > Chordata > Mammalia > Carnivora > Viverridae > Paguma > Paguma larvata. The sequence continues at coordinate 33,182,673 of CM057836.1, forward strand.
ATGGTTAAACTATATGACACTTGCAACTGTACCAAAACATATCACCCCAAGGATGCACTAGGAGGGTTCCCACCCCTGGGTCCTTGGAAGGAGTTGTACAAGTAGGGACCTCCGAGCTCAACGTCTGAGCTTCCTGGTAATCGCCTCTGGGTCAGCCTCCAGGAGAAGGACCGTATCTTTCCCTGAGATCTAAAAATGCACAGCCAATCAGAATGCTTTCCAGTGGACTCTGTTTCTAGAAGGAAAGCAACTCTGACAAATTTGAAGAGTTCTAGGAAGGCAAGAGCACAGAAAGTGTTGAGACAAGGAAGAAAAAAAATTTCCTAGGAGATCACAAAGGGCCCCTTTAATTATACCAAGAACAGGAAGGAAGGTGTGGACCCAATCTTGAGGATATACCTAGGGCAGAGCGATGATGTCAATGGCCATGGAAAAGAAGTGAGTATGGCAAATCCAAACTTACTTTTATATTCTAGGCAAGATTTATCAAATAAGAAAGAATAAATATTTGTCAGTTGATTTAAAAGCTGAAGTTATGTGAAGAGGTTCTGAAAGTCTGAGTCTTCTCCAAACAGAAGTCTGTCGGCTCACCTGTAACATCCAGGGACTCACAAGAACCTGTGGATGAAATAGTCCTGTAACTTCAGTGCATCACGAAGGTTGGCAGAGATGCTGCATTTCTGTAGCTAAGCAGACATAGTTAGGAGTTTTGAAAACAGAAGAGGTCAATACCGGTAACCGTAGATTATCCATCTCAGGATGGATATCAGATTTTGAGCATATGCGTGTGTGTATGTGTATGTGTGTGTGTGCACGCGCACGCGCATGTGTAAGTTTCTGGGGCAAGTTTCCACAGTATCATCACATTCCCAGAGAAGTTGGTAACCAATAAAATGGTTAAAAACTATAGATTTTCTTTGGGAAAAAAATCCCTTAAGCCTTGGACCCTTCCAATCCCCTCCTTCTACAGGGGGCAAAACTGAGGACACGGGAAAAGGGGTTTGTTCAAGGTCTGTTCCTTCCTCAAGTTCTCACTGCCCCACCCCTACCCTTTACATTGCTTCTTCCAAAATGCTTCTTTCTCCATGAGAAGGTATCAAGAGATGCCCAGAGCTTGGCTGTGGGGACAGGGTGTAATTTATGAGCTCTTTGTGTCCCTTCCTGGGAAGGGACTGACAGTTTCTGAGCATAACACTCAAGCCAAAAGGAATCCCTTTGGATTTGGAAATCCCCAAACATTCCTTGAGAAATGAGGAATAGGACTTGAATGTAATGGGAAAATCATGGGAGACAGACTGGAGACGGGACATCTTTTAAAAAACAGTTGGGAGGCGCCTGGGTGGCTCAGTCAGTTAAGCGGCCAACTTCAACTCAGGTCATGATCTTATGGTCTGTGAGTTCGAACCCCTCATCAGGCTCTGTGCTGATGACTCAAAGCCTGGAGCCTGCTTCGAATTCTGTGTCTGCCTCTCTCTCTGCCCTTCCTCTGCTCATGCTCTGTCTCTCTGTTTCTCAAAAATAAATAAATGTTAAAAAAAAATTTAAAAAGCAGTTGGGGTTCTTGGAAAGGAAGGCCAGGATCTCTGGGAGCAGAGTGGGTTCCCTAAGTCTCCTCTGTTCTGTCAAGTTAATGTCAGTCTGTTTTTTAATTTTATGTCAGAGAAAGACAGAGAGAGCATGAGCTGGGGAGAGGGGCAGAGGGAGTGAGAGAGAAAATCCTAAGCAGGCTCCTGCTCAGTACAGAGCCTGATGCAGGGCTCAATCCCACAACCCTGGAGTGATGCCCTAAGGAGAAATCAAGAGTCGGATGCTCAACCAACTGAGCCACCCAGGTGCCCCAATTTCACTCTTTTTCACAGACCTTCCACCCCTGCCAGATTAGGAGAAGGAATTTGACATTATTTATCTGTATTTCTTCAAGTTCTTGATGAAATTGCTTATCATAGGCAAGAAGAAATAGTATGGATTGTTTGAAGATATAAACATGCTTCAGGATTCACCTCTGTTTCCCTCCGTTCAAACTTTTCATTTATTTATTTTTTATTTTTTAAGATTTATTTATTTATTTAAGTAATCTCCACCCAAAGTAGGACTCGAACTCATCACTCCACGATCAAGAGACACATGCTCCACTGACTGACCCGGCCACGTACCCCTGCTATTCCTGATGTGCATATGAGAATATTGCTGGCATGCTAACTAAATTTGCAACAAATATCAAGCTGGAATTATTAACCATTCAATCAACAAACCTTTATCGAAAGCTTCTAAATGAAGAAAGACACATTTTCATGCAAAAACTCAGGAGCCAGAAGCAAAATAGACAAGTACACAGTTACAGTGCACTGGTGACTATGCTGCCATAGGGAGGGAGGCATGGGGGGGGGTAGTTACAGGAGCCCAGATAAAGGCCCCAAGCCAGATTGTGATTGCCATGGGGAGGTGATGGATGAGGAGTCTTGAGAACAAGGCAGCAGTTAGCCAAGCAGACCTGGGAAGGAGATGACCCACTGGAAGACATACACAGAAGTCCAAGGGCAGGTGAGCGCTGGTCTGCTCAGGAAGCTGCACGTGGTTCTGGATAGCAGGTATTCGTGGAGGTCATTCAATGGCAGCAGCCAGCAGATGGTCTGGTCTGGTGTGGAGGGTCCAAGACGGCTTTGCCCACATTTCTGGTTATTTGCTGGCTGGGAGGCTAGATCCAGCTGAGATTACTGATCTAGTGACTTCGTCAGCGTGTTCTCTAAGAGTGACTGGACTTTTTACATGGTGGCTCAGAGAGAGTGTTCCAAGAGACCAAAATGGAAGCTTCAAGTAATTTATGACCTACCTTGACAATTCCAGACATTGACCCCCAGTGCATGCTGTTGGCCAGACAAGTCACCAGAGCCAGTCCAGATTCAAAGGAGGGGGATTAGACCCCATTTCTCAATGGGACGAATGTCAAACGATTTGCATCATCTCTAAGCCACCACAATGGGGAGAAGTTCAGGGAAGTTACGCTTATATTTTCAGAAAGATAAAGTTATGATGTTCAGGTAGGAAAAAGAGGGAGGGAATTCAGCTAGGGAGGAGTTGAGGGTGCTCTATAAAATGGCCTACGTCCTACTAAAATCAGTATAACTCATCAGCCTGATGGCCTGGGCTTTCCTGCTCTTCATTCTTTCAACGAACACTGATTTGGGGTCCACTCTTTTCCAGCCCCTGGGCAAGGCACTGGGGAGACCGTGTGAATAAGACACTGTTCCTGAATTTAATCCATAGAAGTGCAACATAATGTCAAGGGTTGCACCTTGGAAGATGAAGGGACTCTTTAGGAATGTGGAGAGAAGAGCGGGGAAGAGGGCATTCCAGGCAGATGAGCAGAAGGAGCAAAGCTGTAGAGGCACTTCACGGTTGGTTTTAGGGCCGTGTCAGCATGACTAGAATATGGGATATGGTGGTCTTGGCAAGGGCAAAAACAAAAGGGACAGCATTCAGGCCCAGATGATGTCTGCCAATGGCCCGGCAGTGTCGGAGGGGCGGGGGGCATGAGGGCTTTTCACCTGTTTGCCTATTACCCTTTCACAGAAATAGCCCACGAAGGCACTAGAATGCTGCCCGCTAATCCTCTGTGGCAGCAGAGGAATGGAACCAAATGACCGCCATTGCCAGGTACTTCTTCAAAGTGATCAAAATGGGAGAAAACCGGTCAGCTGGACACCAGGGGCGAGAGCCGCAGAACCCAGCAGGCTGACTCTGTGCCTCGGGTCCTAATCCTGAGTTCCACAGTCCCGCCCCAGCTGCCTGGCCGTACAAGAGGACAGACAGACATCAGGGCCCACTGCCTCTGCCTGCCCTCCTGCCTCCACGGGAGCCAGAAGAGACACACCCCAACATTGGGTTTTACCAGGCTTCAACGGAGGCTGCCGTGGAGTTCATATGTGACATCTCAACTCCAAACACTCCTAGGTGGGGTGGGGGGCGGGGGGCTTATCTTATTCAGCCCAAAATTTCATAGTCGGACCAAGGTTTCAGTCCCAATGAGCACGGAAATTCAGGTGTGGTACAATCCTCAGACAGCCCCACCGATGAGCTTCCAAGAATTCAGCAAAACAGCTGACCCAGCCCTAATCCCAAAGACCAACAGCAAACCACATACTAACCCAAACCCTTCCGGACCCTTATCATCTTTGCGAACTCCACAACCATCTGAATTCCAGCCCAGGACTCATCTCACCCTACGCTAACACTAAAGAAAAATGACAAAATAACCCATACATTAACGTTACCTCCAATCAATCCTGTACCGCCCTCAGCCCTAACTTCGACTCCAATTCCAACCTCACCCTAGGTCAAAGGAAAGGAATGGCCTCAGGAGAGAAAAATCACCACTGCCCCACAATCTGGAGGCCTTGACCGACAGCTGTCTACAATTTGTAACTTGAAATGTGCCTCGAACAACTGTCCTTCGGGTTTAAAATCTGATAGGAGACTATTGCCGTCATTAAAGGATTTAATGCACAGAAATCTATTTGGAAAGAATCAGACCTTGGAAGTCCATAGCTGAGAAATAGAGGCATTTTAGTTATTTCCTCTGCAAAACAGCAGACTGGGATGAACGTTTTTCTATCCCAAACCCTGGGCTGCCAGGAGTCATCAGGAAATGGGATTATCTCCAATTTATAAATGTTGAATAATTGCCAGCTTCTAAGGAGAGAGAAGATAAAAAGAGGAGTCCAAAGGAGACACTAGATTTTTTTTAAAGAGACACCAGCATGTTTCATTTTAACTTAATGTCTGGCCTTCTCCCCTCCCTGAAACAGGGCTGGTTAGGGGTGCCCAGTCTGTGGCCCAGAGGCTACCGCCGTGAATGTGAGGCAGGGAAAGTGGGGTTTCAGAGCATGAGGCCCGAGGTAAGTCCCAGAGTTGTGCTCTGCCGGAGAAGGCAGAGGTCAGCCTGGAAATGTGACTCCGAAGTGCGCTGTCAATCAGGGAAATAAGACAAATAACTGAGGCTGAGACACGAAGCCCAGGGGCGGGCCGGCTGGAGCGGGGAAGGCCAGAAACAGAAACTGCAGGTTGCGGCAGGCCAGCTGGGGGTTGGGAGAAGGAGTCTGAATAAATTCCAGGATCCAGGTGCCAGTACCCCTCCCAAGCAGGTTTTACACCCTACCAGCACACGCTTGCATGGAAAATCCAGATTACGTTTTTAATCACGCTTTTTTTTTTTCCCAAAAAAAATCGGAGAATATTTAGCAAGTCTAAAAAAGTTTCTAGAAGGGAATTAAAATGAACTACAACCTCTTGACTTGGGTTACAGGCATTTAAAGGGGCAGGATGTTACTAGCACTTCATCATTTCAAGAATTTGTCCTCTTCCTTTCCAGGCTTGGTTGCTAACAGCTAGAAGAAAACAAGTCTTGCTCTCTTTCTTTGTCCAAGAGGACAAGACCGCCTGACAAGAAATCAAGGCACGGCTGAGGCTGACGGCGCAGGTGCTATCTCTTGCACTGGAGGGGAGGCGGGGGTCCGTTCAGAAAAATCTGTCCTGAGTGTCTCCCGCATGGCAGCGCTCTGCTGGCCCCAGGGATTACAGCGTGGCACATACCGCCCCTTCTCTGGGCACTTCCAACTTCTGCAGAGGCCGCCAACAGTCCCCAGGCCAGCTCCCTCAGTATATCGCTGACACACCCTCGTGTGCACACACTCCCTCACTCCCACACCACAGCATCACACACGTGCTTGCACACTCATGAAGACATTCACTGAGACACACAGTCACGCACACCGCTGTCCTCACGTACACCCTCACATGCTCACATCACACCGTCATACACTTACACACTCAAAGACTACACACTCACACGCATACCCTTAGACACACTGTCGCACATGCCGTCACTGATAAACACACACAAAGTGGTTACCTGCTTCTTCTTTTGTGCTCCCTTGTGCCCTAGAGAAAAGTCAGCAGGTGGCGTTAACCACATATAATGTCATTAGTTATATAATGCCTGTCCTCCACCTCTGCCTCAGCCTGAACACTTCCTAAGTCCACTCTGGTAAAGCCCATCTTCCCGCAAGCACCTAGCACATGGTAGGTGCTCCACAGTGTTCGCTGCATGAACTTTGAATACCGTGACTAAAGCCTTTGGTCCGAGGGGCAAGTCGTCATCTCCTAGACACCCCCCACCCTCAGGCTGGAGTTACAACTGGGAAAACAAAATCCGAGGGAACTCATCAGAAAAATGCCAAGTTCTCCCTGCTCAGCTCTCTCCTCTGCCCCTGCAGGGGTAGACACGGGCAGATGGCACCCACCCGGTGAGCCTTCCCTGCTCCTCCCACCTGGTGACAAGAGCAGAGGGGACTTAGTTCAAGTGTGTGCCCACAGGTGACATCACCACAGGTCCAACCCTCAGCTTCGAGGAGCCAGAAATGGGGTTCCTCGGCCCTCGGAAAGTTGACCAATGCCAGGAAACTGGGATGTACTCGCCAGTTTCATACAGGACGCTGGGTAAACCTGAATGGTTGAGAAACTCAGAAGAGAAGAGAGCCAGGACAGGATGGGATGAGACGAGACAGGATGGGTCCTGGAGCACTAGCGCCGATATTTGGTAGAGCAGACAGCAAAGGTGCCTCAGGAGAGGCAGACCGGTCGCTGGGGCTGCCGAAGCCTCACACAGTCATCTTACCCTTTCTCTTGCTTAGTCAGCTCCAGGCCACAGCCAGGGCCAAGACTGAATACCAGCCTAATGGCACAGTCTCCCATCCCTTTCCCTGTCATCATGGTCTTGGATGAGACCATACTAACAGTAGGATAGTCGTTCTGCATGCACACACACACACACACACACACAGCTTGCAGAGCTAAAACAGGTCCAGGGACATGGCCTGGCAGTGAGGGATTGGGGCTCAGATCCGGGGAGAAGGTGAGCTGGGGTAGGGCTGGGGCCCCTTTCTGTGGTCAGAGCTGCAACTCTGAGCTCCTGCTCCTAACGAGAGCCTCGGGTTTGGGGAGGGAGAGAGGACTTGAAGGATGGGGGAAGGCATCTCGGATCAGATTTAGCCATTATCACACATCCCTGGTGCTGTGCCCCATTGTGGGACTCCCCTGCCCCTCCTGGGGCCCCTATTCCATAAGCACAACCCTGGAGAGCAGGCTCCGAAAACCCCTGCAGGGGCTCACAGTTGGGGGAGACCAGGACTGGCTCTCCTCCTCACCCCACAATTACCGAATCTCCTTTTTGCCTTCTACAGGGCCGGGGACAGGCCAGACCTTTGCTCCTTGGTGCTGCCTCCTTCACCACCCATCCGCCACCCCCACCAAAGCTTGCTCACCACCTTGAGACCCATTAGCATTTTTAAGGTTCTTATTGCCATAGACATCCTGCCCTGGGATTGTCTCTTCCTTAAGGCATTAGCACCTTCCACTTGCCTTTTATCACCCCAGCCCCGCCCGCCTGGGGTCAGCCTTCAATCCACAAGCGTCTGGGGAAGAGCCAGGAAGCCTGCTCACACTCCTTTCACAGTTCATCCCTTTCCGTCCGAGGCATGTCCTGAGGTCCTGAGTCCCCTCCCACCTCGTCTCCCTCCCCCCCACAAGAGGTGTTCCCGTAATCAGTAGGCATCAGGCGGCTCTAATCAACCCCCTGTTTTGACTATTTTAGCAGCAATAAAAGGGCCATAAAGAGAAAGTCAGTGGGCCCTCTAGGAGCTTGAATCTCCTTTGCTGTGATATAATGAAAAACACCAAGGGCTTCCTCGGAGCCCTAAGTGACAGCCGTGGCAGCAGAGCTATTGGAGGAAGCCTAATTGTGCTATAAATTAAAGGGCTTTTTTTTTTTTACCCAACATTATGACCTTTAATAAGATTGTTTTTACAACCGGCTGTCAATAAATCATGCAGGAGCGCCAGTAAGAAGCATTCTCTGAGAACTTCTGCGAATTTCATTAGCTGCAGTTTATTTGGTTTTGGCGAGCTATGATGTTTTTTAAATCTCAAATTAAAGGCTCTGAACCATAAAAGCTAATTCAGAAAAGTTCCTGTTTCAGCCTCTGAAAACAAGCTTCCCTAATTGCAGAAATTAGCTGAGAGGTGGCCAGGCCAGGAGGTCATTAGCCGGGAAGCAATGACAAGTGGCTGGGACTTCACCAGGCCCGGCAGCCACGAGCCCCGTAAAAACCTAAAGGTGCTAGTCCCAGGGGACAGCTGGCCCTACAGTGGCCGGCCCTGGGAGGGCCTCGTCCTGAGGCCTACTGACGTCAAGAGGGACAGGCCAGCTCACCTACTGGGGCAGGAACTGCCCCGGCCGGTGTCCTTAGGCCAACAGATTGGGAATTCACAAAGCTGTTTAACCCACTGCTCAGAGCTTCTCCCCACCCTAGCTTTCTTGACTTCAGTTCTTGTCCTCCTCGGAACACTAATGTTGGCTGTATCCGTGTGATAATCGTCCTGAGAGATATAGAAGGAGAATATGTAAAGAATAGGACATCTGAGTGGCAAATTCAGAGGCATCACCATGACACAGGAGTGCAGAGTCAGCAGAGACACGGCCAACAACAGCAGAGAGGACATGAGGTCTCCCACCCACCTCTTAAGAAAGCAGGTGAGCCTGCTCTACGCCCCATGCAGCTGGCTGAGTGCAGACTGACATCAGGAGGCCCGAGTTTAAATTCCAGCCCTGCTATGGGTTATGGAACCTCGGGAGGGTAGAGCGTACAGTGAAGATTGTGAAGCCAGACAGACCTTGTTCCAAATACTGGCTTCGGTGCTTGCTAGCCAAGTGACCTTAGGCAAAGTACGCCATCTTTCTGGGCCTCAGTTTCCTCATCTGTAAGATGGGGATGGTCCTAGTAGTCTCCCCAGAGTGTTGTCGTGAGCAAGAGGAAGCAGAGGCGGAGACAGGGCTGGTGTCTGTCAGCTCGCAATAAACACCAGCTGGTGACAACGGGAGTAAGAAGAACAACAGCGTTTCCTCCTGGGTCTTGGCCTTGCCACCTACAAAAAGAGGGGGCTGGATCTGAAGGGTTTCTAAGGCCACTTCCATCACGGAGTGGAAGTGATTCAAAGGGATGTAAACTCCCCTGCTTAAACCCTTCAAAGACTTCCTATCACCCACAGGATGAAGTCTAAGCTCCTCGGAAAGAGCCTGCGTGGTATGGTCCCTGCTGTCCCCCCAGGTACCTCTCCTGCCAATCACTGTCCCAGAGCTCAACAGAATTTGCATGCACAATAGCCCCTGCCTCCGGGCTCAGGTACCCAGTCTCCTCTCTACCTAGAACCCCCCCGGAGCCTCTTCACCTGGCTAAGACCTTCTCCCAGACCCCTAAAGTCACTTCTCCCAGGACGCTCTCTACCCTCAGTCCTCCCCCTCCACTCCTGCAGGATCTACTGTAACACCTGCTACTTCTACCAGAGACCTCATCACCCCACACTGACGGTTTTGTCCAACCCGCACCCTCACCAAAGTAGGCAGCAAAGACCGTGTTGATTTGGGTCGCCAAATTCCAAAACCATCCTTGGCATATGATATGCCCTTAAAATATTTGTCAAAGGAACGTTCATGAAATAGCATTCAGGGACAGAAAGCTAGCAAAAACGGTATGCAGAAATAGAAGAAGTTATTTTGTAAACAGATATTTGAGTTGTAACTAGGAGTTAGGTTTCTTCATCGTAATGAAGTAATTATATTGAAGAGTGTCAGAAAATAAAACTTTAATATCTCTTCCCGTAGGCTTACCATCTGTTCATCATCTCCCTTTTCTCAGAGAACGAGGAGGGGAGACAGAGTCAAGATGAGACCTCTCAGGGCGAGGCTGGGTCAGAAAGGATCGCCTTCGAGAACCAAATGACCAGAGGCTATGCCTTGGGTGGGTTCCATTCCCCACGCCCCCAACTCCTTTCCTCCACACTCCCCAACCTGCCCAACATCCTCAGCCCAGGATTCCTTTCTCCTAGGGGAGAAACATCAGTGGTTCTAAAATTTCCGAATGAAAACCATCCGTGAAGTCGTGCGTGGGAAATGAAATGCCAGCACAAGGGCGTCAGTGACTGTGGAGAAATCATGGCTTCTGCACTCACCTGGGCTTCCTTTGGTCTGCCTCATTAATCAGCTCCCCAGGTCATCGGGGTGTCTCGCCTCAGGCTCACAGGTCTGGTTTTTGTATAATACACATTTCCCCCCAGTTTTTATTTCATCTGCTTTTTTCGAGCAGCCTTTCCATTATTTCTGAGCATTTGAGTTAAAAAAATGTAAATTACAGACGCCTGTGGATTGACGTAATGTGAAAAGAAGGCGGCTGTTTCCCCTCCCTCCAAACAGGGACCATGGTTTTTAAAACTAATAAACCCCTTAAACTCATGAAGCCCACTTCAACCTTTTTAAATGGCTATTTTCAGAAAGGAAAAGGAAAAAAGAAGAAGCCAGGAAAGATGTTAGGGGCAATGTCTTGGCAGGAGGGGGAGTGACCCCGGCCAGCGCAGAAGGAGTCTGTCCCCTCCCTCAGGTCCAAGGCAGCAGCCCATGAAGAGCCTGGGAAGGGAAAGCCTCCCACTTGTGGAAGAGCCTCAGAAGTCCTCGTAGGGAGGAGAGACTGAACAGACAAATGCAGGAAACAGAAACTTCACGTTAGAGGGAGGCTCTGGAGAAGGTGGAGACAGAGATCTCGAGAGGGACATAGGAGGGATCAGTTTTGACACCCAAGTCGGGATGGTGAGTGGGAGGGCACTGGTAGGAGCGAAGGGTGAGGAAGGTGACCTGACCAGGAAGCAAAGTCAGCAGAGTCTGCCTTCTCTAGAAACGGGAATTGAAAATGGAGGAGACCATGAAGCTAGGGATTATGGGTGGAACGGAGATCTGAAATAGCTCTAGGGAGGCAACAAAAGCCACCTTTAAAAGATGATCCAACCTCTAATGTGTGCAAAACTCTCCTATTTTTGCTACTGACAAAGGAGGGTCCCGTTCCGTAACCAGCAGAAACAGAGTCAAGGGTCACTTTCCTCACCCCAGAGGACTCTGGCTGACTGTCTACTCAGGCATTGGGTCCTGCTCTGCCTACAGCCCTGAATCAAATGCCTGGCAGAGAAACACATAGAAGGCTTTGAGCAACATTTACAGAGTGAACGAATGAGCTAACACCTGAATGGATCAGTGAGTGGATGAAATGACCGTCTTCGAAGCAACTGTCATCCTTCTGGAAAGAAGTATAGGTGCCTCTTTTCCAAGAATACCAAAAGTATGCCCCAGAACAAGCCTACCATGTACAGTGTGGCGCAGGTGCTAGGGATCCAAATCAAATATTTCCCTTCCAAGTGGCCTGTCATTCAGAAAGCAAAAGTTTCTAGTAACAGTGAGAAGGTTCTCTCATGCTTTTTCTCTCTCTTCTAGGTTCAGCAGGTTGGAATTTCAAAATCAGAGAAGGAACAGCAAAGTCGATTTGGAAGTGCCCCAGAGGGAGGCTGGGGTGAGACACTCTGCATTTTCCACGTGGGCTGACGATCCTCCCCAGCTTCCTGAGGGATGGCATCAGCTCTTCCAATTTCTGAGGATGAAATGGGCCTTTGAGGTTTCTGGATTTGCCTCCCAGACTCAAGGGGATTCCCAGCAAATCAACTTGCACTTCGCTTTCTGGTTCGGTTTGGAAAGAATTTCTCCAGTGCTTCCACCTCCCAAACCACTGAGTAGGCTTTAAAAGTACCGCGCTTAGCCCTTGCCTACCACACCCACACCAAAGGGCATGGCTACGGTCCTCCAGGGGAAGTGCTTCTGCACCCCAAGTCCCTGGGACTCATGCCCCCCCTCTCGGTAGTTGCAACGGAATGGAGCGGGTAGATGAAGATGAAGATAACCCCTCGAAAGAGCCAATGTCCCTTCCTCAACTGAAGTCAAGGAGATGTGAATGGGTTGCCAGCCAAAAGGCAAATACAAGTGTCCCTTACGATTTGAACTAGATGAGGGAAGCTCACATTTCATCACTGTCATTCTACGCTGGCTTATAATTTAGGGAGCAGAGGATACATTCTCATGGAGCTCAAAATCTTGAGCTCATCCTCTTCAAGCTAAAAGTACGATCGCTTTAAAAAACAAAATACAACTGCTTATCAACTTTATTCACCTCCTATTTCGATGTGAAAAGTGCTCCAGAGGGAAGTTTCATGAGCAAAGGCCAGAATTTACTGCGTATTTCCCACAAATAGGGTTCACTGGTTTGTTCTGCGAGAAAGGAAACCCAGAGGACCCACCCAGCAGGCCTCTCAGGCAAAACGGAGTCTAAGCCAGATTAAAAACTCCACTTCAGGACTTTTTTATTGCTGGGGTGGGCTGGAGAACTGTCAATGGGCAGGAAAATAGCACATCTGGAGTGTGGCTCTGTCCCCTTGTTGGCTGGTATAACTCAACTTGTATGTCAGATCTTTTTTTGGTTTTTCTTTCTTTTTTTTTAATGGCCAGATTTATCTGGCCTCTATTCATTTTTTAAGTCTGGGGTGAATATGATTGTTAAATTCTATACGTTTACATTTGTGTAAATTAAAAGTCATATTTCACTACCGGGCAGGTCTCTTGCTTGTCTTAAAGGTGAAAATGGCAAAACTAACCACTATGATCCAAGGCCCTGATTACCCTTCTCACCCAGAAGATACTAAAAGAGAAAGATCTTGTGATTTTCTTCACTCGAGCTATATCCCCTTTGTGCCTTTATAAAATCTGGTTCTGGAAAAGTTGGCGCCAAGATGCTCAAACTGAAAGTAGACTTTTGGATTAATTTAGTCTGTCATGTTCTGACCGTGGCAACAAGAGGCTATTACAGGCCTTTTTTGCAGCAAGCAAATTGGTTTGTAAAGTTGATATAGCCATTTCAACTCCTAAAGGGATTTGAGAGGAAAGTGAGCGGACCCTTCTGGAGACAGTGGTCTATTGCTTTTTCATCCAGGGGCTGATATCAGTTTTGACCATAAGGGAATGTCTTTTTCATGGAAGTCCACACTTGGCATTTGCTCTTAAGTTAAAAGCAAGAGCAGCATAATAAATGTTTAGTAACAACCCCCCACATACTTAGATTTATTGGCTAGTTAAATCTTTAATGGTTAAAGTTAAAAACCTTTTATTTCAATGGCTGGGGGATTTGCACAGCTGGAAGGTTGCGTTTTAATATATTCAAATTGGAATAGAAAAGCCAAAGTTGACCAGGACATTGACTGTGTTTCTTGGATCCTCCCAAACCGGGAGTAAGCAGACGACAGGCATGGCCTTGCTGTAGGTCTACCCTCCTCACCCCAAGCCAAGCCCACAGGGGGAAGAAGAGAGGGGAGAAGGAGGCGTGTACTGCTAGGACCAGTCTGGCGGGCTACCTTCCTACCTTCACTCACCGGCTCTTGTTCTCCACCCAAGTAGTTGAGAAATCACAAAGCTTCTATTCTCCGGTTCTGCCACCCAAGTGACCCATTTTGGTTAGGTCACGCCGGGACAGTTTTGCCCTTCTGGAAACTCTCTGGTTTGGTGGCCTGGATGGGAACAGTGGCATTTGACAGCAATGGCAAAGGGGCTGGGGTACCTGAGTTGACAGGGGTTGATAACATGATGAAGCGAGATGGGAAGAATAAACTCTCAAGGCATAATGACAGTATAGAGTCTGAGAGATGAAAGTGATGGCAGGAACAAGGGGTGGTGCTGGTGACATTTAACCAATGGAGAGAATTTCAAATTGCTTTACATGAATTATTTCATGGATTCTTCAATTTGGTACTATTTTACTCTCCTTTTATAGGTAAGGAAACTGAAATATATTATACAGAGGCTGTCCAAGGGTGGGGCGCCTGGCTGTCTCAGTCAGAACGTGCAACTCTTGATCTCAAGGCTATGAGTTCAAGCCCCATTTTGGGTGTAGAGAGTACTTAAAAATAAATAAAATCTCAAAAAAAAAAAAAAAGAAAAAGAGGTTGTCCAAGTTCATGTCGTTAGAAAGAGAGCCAGGATTCAAACCTAGGCAATCTTACTCAAGAGCCTACGACCATAATGGAGCCCTCACAGAGTGAGGGATGGGGATACCCAAGGTCTTGGAAACTAAGGAGCATGAGTGTTAGAGTCACTAGTAAAGCAGAACCAGTAAGGATTATCTCTGCTGTTTTCGGGAAACATGACAATGAAGTAATCGTCATTCTCACATGCAACTCACAAATGCACACTGCCACTTGGCTCAGCAGCTCTTCATGTACCTTAACACAGAGACAGACATTCTGACAAAGAGATGTTATGCATCCATCTACCGACTTCTCGGGCGCTCGCTGCTGAAACACACAGACATCATGGGACCAAAGCTCTCACACAGATGCCACGGGATATCCAGATGCAGTTATTCCTGGATGATCCCTTGGGACTCAGCACCGCCATTATTTCTCAGATGACGGACTACTGTCCGTTCTGCTGACAGCGATCCACCTGGCGCACGGTGGATTCTGAAGGACGAAGGATAAAGCATGGGGATCGCACTGCCAAGAACAGAAGATGATCCAAAGGGCCCAAGGACAAAGTAGAAATAAGATCATCTGCCACTTTCCAATCCTCAACCAAAGAGCTCTGAGCTGTCACCTAGAGAAGGGTCAGCCCAGCCTTTGCTCATGACCTTTGTCAGGAGGAGGTTAAAGCTCGAACCCGGGACTTTAGTCACCAATACTTATCTCAGCATCCAGGATGAAGGTTGCAGGCACGGGGGTCGGATCACTCTTCTTAAGTATACCTGATTGCTGGGTCCCAAGGAGAGAAGACTCTTGGTGGAAAATGCCAGGCTCCCTGTGAATTTTCTACTTCTGAAACGCTAATATTTCTCATATGGAGGCTCACAGACGTTCACGGGGTTTTCAATTTCAAGGCCATTTTGGTTTTTTATGGGGTTTGATGTTCTCAGCACAAACATAGGTTTAATAATTGACAGAGTGCCAGGCTGCCCACTTTGGCACTTAGAGGCCTGCCGTGCGGGACAGTGAAGCCACTCAGTTCCTATGGCCCACAAAGCCACGACAGTCTACGGCCTGGCACAGAGACCTTGCCAATTGCAGGAAGTTGGGAAATAAAAGAAACGTTTCAAATAAAAAGATGTCAATTTAACAGCCAGGGACCTGGAAACAGATGTTCCTCGCGTAGCCGGAGAGCCGCCCACCCGCCCGCCCATCCGTCCTCCGGGTTTTCAAAGTCACTTCTTGTCAGGTGCCCTGGTTAAGAGGGAGAATTAATGAGCTGTGCTCCATTTTACGGCTGCCGTCTGATGTGGGAGCCGTGTGTGGAGCGCTCCGCGGACAGGCCAGCCCGGCCCCCAGCCCTTCCTCCAGCAGCTCAGCCTGGATCAAAGCGGAGAGCAGCTCAGCTTTTATAGCAAGATGATTAAAACCACGTGGGGCTTGTTTCCTCACACGTGACCTCCCGTCAAAGTGCAGAGGGGGGAGCAGAGGAAAGGTGAACCCAGGGGTCTCCAGGCCCAGGGAAGGGTAGGACCCGGGAGGCAGACGCCACAGAAAACAAGCACAGCCATCTATATGCATGTGCACGCACTCACAAATAATGCCTTTCGCCTGCAAGTTGAAACCTGGCCCCAGAATGAGCAGTCAGAGGACCTAATTAGCCCGGTTAGCTGGGAGCACTTAGCACCACAGATAGATAGACGATAGATAGATAGATAGATAGATAGATAGATAGATAGATAGATAGATAGAGACAGATTCCTAGTTATCCAATTACCCCTAATCCTTGTAGAAAGTACAACTGGATTGCACTGACAAAGTAAGTCTCAAATGTCCCTGCTGCATCTGGACAAGAAATTTCTCATCCATCTTTGGATGGATGGTTGTCTTTGGCAATTCCACCGCATTCGAAACATCGGAGCTCCCCTGTGGTACGCAGCCCAGTTGATTCCCCCACCCTGGTATTCACGTGTAATCTCCTCCTCTTCAAGGGAGCAAGGACTGGATTTAGGGACTTGTCTCTAGCGAGCAGATTGAAGGTAGCGAGGTAATGAGACGTCACTTCCAAGATTATGGTGTGAAAAGACGGTGGCTTCCTTCTTGGGCACACTCACTCTGAAGGAAGCCAGCTTCCTGGGGTGAACCCAGTCAGGAGGGAGCCCACACAGCAAAGCCCGGAGAGCAACCTCTTGCCAGCGGCCACAAGAGTGAGGTTAGAGATAGACCCTCTCCCAGTCAAGTCTTGAAACTGCAACCCCGGTCACCTTAACTGGAACCATCTGAGACACCCTCAGCTGCGCCTGAAGCCCTGGCCCACAGAAGCTAAGCGATAATAAATGACTATTGTTTCAAGCTGCTAAGTTCTGGGATCATTTGTTAGGTGCCTTAGATGACTAATACACCTACCTTGGCTCCTCCTCCACACCTGAAAATCACAGGCCCTTCAATCTTGGCTCCTCCCTGAGATCGTCCTGTGCGGCCATGTATAATTTACAGCAATCTTTACATGGGTCTTCTACACCATCACCCCACTGCTGCCTTTAGCTCTCTGAGCTCATCCCAATCACCCTGCCCTCTTTGCTGTGCCTTGAACATACCACATATGCATCCATTTCAGGGCCTTTGCACTTCCCAGGGCTTACCCTCCCTCCTCCTTAGAGTCTTTGTTCAGGCATCACCTTCTCAA
Source organism: Paguma larvata (assembly GCA_030068075.1). Taxonomy (NCBI): domain Eukaryota; kingdom Metazoa; phylum Chordata; class Mammalia; order Carnivora; family Viverridae; genus Paguma; species Paguma larvata. The sequence goes on from CM057836.1 coordinate 33,199,291, forward strand.
CTAAGCCTTTCTTTTTTATTTTTAATTATTTTTAATGTTTATTTATTTTTGAGACAGAGAGAGACAGAGCATGAGTGGGGGAGGGGCAAAGAGAGAGGGAGACACAGAATCTGAAGCAGGCTCCAGGCTCTGAGCCGTCAGCACAGAGCCCGACGCGGGACTCGAACTCACAGACCTCGAGATCATGACCTGAGCCGAAGTCGGACGCTCAACCGACTGAGCCACCCAGGCGCCCCTCAACTAAGCCTTTCTTGACTAATATGCTTAAAAAGGAAATCCCTTCCACCCCACCCCCAGTGCTTCCTACCCCCTCCCTGCTTAATTTTTGCCATAGTCTTGGCCACCATCTAGAACACTACATCTTATTAATTTTATTGCTTGTTTGACTCCCTCCCCCCTAGACCAAAGGCAGGGAGTTTTGAATTTTTGTCTTTTTGGTTCGCTGCTTCATTCCCGTGTCTAGAACCCTGCCTGGCACATTTTATAGGCATTCGGTAAGGATTCACTGAAGAAATGAGTGAATGGGATAGTTCTCCCATTTTATTTAGGTTTATTTATTTATTTTGAGACAGCTTGTGTGTGCAAGCACGGAGAAGGGGCAGAGAGAGAAGGGGAGAGAGAATCCCAAGCAGGTTTCGTGCCATCATCTCAGAGCCCAACACAGGGCTCTATCCCACGAACTGAAATATGAGATCATGACCTGAGCTGAAATCAAGAGCCAGATGCTTATCTGGCTGAGCCACCCAGGCGCCCCTAGTTCTCCCATCTTCTAACCACCTCCTATTGTATCCTAAATACGTATTGTCACCAATCCTAATAACTCCACAAGGTTGACATTATTTTTCATTTTACAGAATGTAAAACCTAAGATGAGAAAAAAAAAAAAAAAACCTGAGACCAGAGGACGCTGCATTATTCAAGGCCCCGCAGCTAATACGTGGAAGTACTAGGATTTGACCCTCCTACATTCATTTCTCTTCACTTTTTCCATTGTACTGGCTAACTGTCTACAGTTAACCAAGTGCTTTCCAAAGCAATGATCTCATCTAACCTTCACAATAACCCTGCAGAAAAAGGCATTAAAATTATCTCCATTTTGACAGAGATGGAAATCAAAGCTCAGAGAGGTTAAGGCATTTGCCCCGGTTGACACAGCTGACACAGCAGCAGAGCCAGAATTTCTTTGGTTCATTAAAAAGATATTTGGCTGAGCAGCTTCCGAGTGCCAGACACCATGAATAATAGGACAGGGTCTCCCTCAAGTCCTCTGGCTCTCCACTCTCCCGGGTCCTGTGGGGCTCTGTGTTGGCCACTGCAGTATGGTGAGTACTCACTCAGGATAACCATGGATATTTGTAAATGTTAATTCATGTTAGTCAGACATAGCCCGAAGGAGGCTGGTCTGAAGGGAGATGGACAAGTGAGCACCGAGGTCTTCGGGAAGGGAACCGGAAGAGATTAGAGAGAAGGATATTTTTAAAGATGGGGCCAGAAGATGCATTGAGTCAAAGAAGGTTGAGGTATCAGAGCTTTTTAAAATCCTCTTTTAACCCTATTCCTCATTCCCATCCCCCCACAGGCAGCCACGTTAAAGTGTTTGGTGTGTATGGGTCTCTTGGTTCAAGCCTTTGCAAAATGCTTATCTTTCTTTTTGTGCGTAAGTCTTTTTAACTTAACTGCAAATGTTGTGTATCTCCCTCTGCTTTTTACTCTTCCACTCAGCACTGTTGCAAAGATCCACTGTATGTTAGTGAGTGTACATCTAATCCCTTGCTTCTCACTGTGAGGTGACACTCCATGGCGTGTAGCTACATCTTACCGTCCACCTCCACAAGCATGACCCCCACCACTGCAATATTGTCATGCACATCCCTGCCACACCCCTCCTGGGCCCCTGTGAGTGGACTGCTGGCACATAGGGTATAAACATCTTCATCCGCTAATGCCCGCTTGCTGTCCTGACACACTCCTACCAGCACAGCCTGCACATTCTTCTGCCTCATACCCCTCCCAGCACTTGGTGTCATCCAGCCTTCTAATTTCTACCAGTCCAATAGCTGGAAGTTTATATCTCATTAGGTCTTTAATGTGCATTTCTCTGATTATTAATGAGTTGAAGCAACTCTTCATTTGCCTGTGGCCCTTTAGGTCCTCCTGAGTGGACTAATCGGATTTTAAGTGAAGAGGGAAGATTAGTCCACAAAACTGACCTGGATTCCTGGAAAAGGAGGAAGGGATGGGAGGTCCCCAGGCATAGGAACCACAGATGCTCAGGCAACACTTCCAACTGGAAAAGGCTTCAAGGTGAAAAGTATGGGCCTCAGCTATGGGGTCTTCCTTGAAAACTATCATTTTATTTTCTCCAAAGCACATGACAGAACATAGAAAACAGGATGGAAGGGGAGAATGGAACTGGCCAGGAAGGTAGAAACTGAATTCAGCCAGTCAAAGCATATGTCCTGGAAACTTAAATTGGATTCTATCAAAAAGCATCTGTTCTTTAAAAGATACAATTAAGAGACTGGAGAGGCAATCCGCGGTGTGAGAAAAGGTCTTTGAGAATGAACATATGACAAAAGACTCAGATCCAGAATATATAAAGAACTTCTACAAACCAATAAGAAAAAGACAAACCACTCAATAGAAATATGGGCAAAAGACTTGAACAAACTCTTCACAAAAGAGGCTATACAAATGGCCAACGACCATATGAAAATGAGCTCCAACTTCTTTAGGAAGCAGAAATACAAACTGGAACCTCAATTTGAGGCACCACTATACACCCGCTAGGGTGGCTAAAATGAAAGAGACAAACCACATGTTGGATGGAACATAAATTGGCATATCCTCTTTGGAAAGCTAGCCAACAATATCTTCTAAAGCTGTTCCTTGGGTATGTATAAACCCTTTGACCCAAAAGTTCCATCCTAGGTATATAGCCAACAGAAATGCGTTCACCAAAATACACATACAATAGTGCTCATAGCGTTACTATTCATAACACAAAAACTGGAAACTACCCGAAGACCCATCAACAATTGGATAGATAAGTAATTGTAGTATATTCACGTAATGAAATGATACACAGCAACTAAAATTTAAAAAACTACTACTCTCCATGGGAATATAGGTAAATTTCATAAACATGATGTTGAACTGGGAAGTAGCCAGATAGAAAAGAGTATGTTACATTTATTTATATACGTTTGTACAAAAACAGGTGAAACAAATCTATGGTGAGGTCAAGATAGTGATTATCCTTGAGTAGGTATCGACGGGGAAGGGTATGACTCCTGGAGTGGGGGAAATATTCTGCTTCTTGGTCAGAGTGCTGGTTACATGGATGAGTTCACTCGGAGAAATTGCATTAAGCTATATTCTTGTGATTTGTATTCTTTTCTGTATATATGTTACGCTTTAATAAAAAGTTCCAAAAATCAGGGCACATGGGTGGCTCGGTTGGTTGAGCGTCCTACTCTTGATTTCAGCTCAGATCATGGTCTCATGGTTTATGAGTTCGAGCCCCGCATTAGGCTCTGCACTGACAGCAAGGAGCCTGCTTGGGATTCTCTTTCTCCACCCTTCCCCTGCTCTCTCTCTCTCTCTCAAAATAAATAAACATTTTTTAAGTTTAAAAAATCTTCCATGGGTACCTATTGCCTCACCCCACCACCATACCGACAAATCAGGCGTAGGAGACACACAGGGGCAGGGAACTGGCAACAGGCTGTGGAATCATCACATACAAGAGCAGATGCTCACCCTGCCTTGCTTGGTGAGCAGAGAGTACAAGTGAGTACACAGTCAATGTGTGCCTCGTGAGATTTCAGAGAACAAGATGGGAGTGTCCTAAATTGGGGGAGGGCTCTACCAAGAACCAGGCGCTTTGTGGATTTCATCCCCCTCGCGCCCCTCTGCAGCTGAGTGAACTGGGATCTCAAAAGGCAACATGAGTTGCCTGAGGCCATACTGCGTGGTAAGCCCCAGAGCTGGATCTTGTCCTCGGGTCTCCTAGCTCAAGTATCCTTCTCACAGACCACATCGCCAGCTTGATCTGAGCCAGAGCAATCAGTGGAGGCCCCCCAAGGGAGGAGCCTCTTACACAGACGTTGAAGGACGGGGATGATTCACGACAGCAGACAATGAAGGAAGCCAGAGCGTGTGCTCTGGCAGGCAAATGCCAGGTCCAGGAACTTACGACTTTACGGGCACCTCAGCTTCCTACAGAGGAGCTGCTGGTGGTTTTCTCGGGACACGGGCAGAAAGAATGGCCAGCAGAGTGCAGCCGACCCCCCTGACCCTCGCTGTCTTGCCCTCTCCGTAAAACCCTAGAAGTCTCTCCTCCCAAAGGCTCCCTGTGCCCCCAGATTTATTTTGCTTTCTTTCGCTAAATCAAACTTTATCAGACAGTTTTACTATCAGCCGTTAAACCAAAATGTGTTTGTGCAACAGTAAACACCTTGTTACTGCAGGGAAGGATTACATAAACAACAGTGGAGACGAGGCCTGACTCACTGTACCCAGGAGCCCGTGGCCCTCCGTGGGGATGGAGGCCGGCAGACCGGAGGACACTGTGGGGGCACCTCGGAGCCTGAGGGCGAGGGGAACGGTCCTCACTCTGGCCTGGGGCATCTGCTTTCACCAGAATGGAATGGCTGGCAACCATTTCTCCAGTCAGAAGCTGTCAGGCACATCCTCTAGAGATCCCAGAGGGCACACAGACCCCTCCCCCCCAGAGCACTGGGGGAGTGAGCAGACGGGGAGGGATGGCAGAAACGCTAGGCAGGAGGTGGGGGTGGTTGGGTTTGGAGTAGAATCTCATGAGATGGGTCAGGCTGGGGGCCGGGTAGGGGTGGAACAGCCCTGCAGGCTGGAAGGAGTCAAGAGAGGAGGGGGCGGGCATGTTGTGGAGACCAGAGGGTAACAAAGATCAGGGCAGGGGGGCCACCTGCTCGGGCCTGAATTGCTGGCCAAGGAGTGGAGAGATTGGGGCCCCTTTCGGGGTGATGGGAGCATAGAGGTTTATACCAGCCTGGGCTGAGTGGCAGACGGAGATACTGGGGCGTGCCCACAGGCAGGGACCCATGGGCAGAGTAACCAGCGAGATTGCCCCTCTCACTGGGTGTCCCCTCCAGCCTCCCTTCTCCTTCCTCTCTGCACACTCAAGACCCTCTCTTCATGGCTGTTTGCCAAGCCAGAGTCATGTGGCACAGGCTGTCTAAGGGATGTTAAGACCAGATCTAAGGAGGCCCCAAGTGCTAGATGGAACACAGGGGACAGTTGGAGAGAAATTGAGCAAATAATTTACTTTTTTTTTTTTTTTTACCCTACTGGGCACCAGACACCATTCTAGGAGCTTCTACACCGTAGACACAACTTCGAGTCTTACACTCACACTCTGAAATACAAATTAGGGGCGCCTGGGTGAGCATCCGACTTCCACTCAGGTCATGATCTCACGGTTCTTGAATTTGAGCCCCACATTGGGCTCCGTGCTGACAGCTCAGACTGGAGCCTGCTTCAGATTCTGTGTCTCCCTCTCTCTCTGTCCCTCCCCTGCTTGTGTTCCGTCTCTCTCTCTCTCTCTCTCAAAAAAAAAAAAAAAAAAGGAATAGAAATTATCTCCATATATCACACTGACTGTTCACATTAATATCTTATTCTTCTTATGCTACTACTACTAACAGTTATCATTTTATTGAACACTCACTATGTAGCAGGCATTCTGGCCGTATTTTTCCATTTAATCCTCATACATAGTTTATGAGACAGGCACTTTCGTTATTCTTTTTTATAAATGGGGAAACCAAGACTCAAAGAGGTTGAGTTACTTGGCCGGGGTCACACACCTAGTAAATAGCCAAGTCAGAATCAGAGCCCAGATCTCTCTAATGCCAAAGCCTGTGCTCTTCTTATCCGAATATGTGCTAAGGAGAGAGTCTGGAGGAAGGGGGAGCACCACGGGGGAAGGAGAGGGGTGCAAGAGGTGGTGCACACCCAGAGGGTTTGCCTGGGACACAAGGCATGTAGAGGCCTCTACTGAAGAGAGAGAACAGTCATCAGCCTCACTCGTAGCCCAAAGCAATGGGGTGCTCCTGGGCTGGCATGACTCTAAACTCCTTCCTCAGAGACTAGGATGGACGCTTGGGAGCCCTAGAAGCCTCTGGCCACTCCAGGCTCAGAGTTCTAGGGCACCATACCAGCTTCCTGAAGTCATGGCCTGAGGTTATTGAACCCTAGAGGCTGTCTCTCCCACTTCCCTCCAAGGTCCAGATCTCAAGCATCCCCTCATCCCTTTCCCTTGGCTTTTTTTTTTTTTTTTTTTTTAGTTTATTTCTTTATTTTGAGAGAGAGAGAGAGAGAGAAAGAATCCCAAGCAGGGTCCAAGCTGTCAGGGTAGAGCCTGCCTGACTCAGGGCTCAAACCCATGAACCATGAGATCATGACCTGAGCTGAAGCCAAGAGCCAAACACTTAACCGACTGAGCCACACAGGTGCTCCCTTTCCTTTGGCCTTCTAAGCTCCTCCACAGGTACTTCATCTCCCCATCACCATCCTACCACCTCATCCCCTACCTACCCCGTACCGCACACCGGCCTATCTGCCAGGCCACAGTCCTGGAGCCCGAGGCCACACACAGAGGTCTAACACCTGAGGATGGCGTAACTTCAGAGCCTTGGATCCCCGGGGCTGTAAGTCTCCAAGCCACCGCAGTCGTTCTGCTCAGGTCCTGAGTACACAGAGGTCACTGACTTCACTGACAATCTCGTCCCTTCTGAGGAGACCAGGGAATCCAACAAGCTCGGATCCTGGGGTCTGGACCCAGGTCAAAGGCCACAAATCTCAGACTCCATTTCACAGAATCACAAGGTAGCATTCAAGGGGGCGGGCCCAAGGTCCCATGCTCAGTTTAATGCCCTGGTGTCACTGTCTTGAAATTCTTTTTTTTTTTTTTTAAACATTTATTTATTTTTGAGAGACATAGAGACAGAGTGTGAGCAGGGGAAGGGCAGAGAGAGAGGGAGACACAGAATCCAAAGCAGCCTCCAGGCTCTGAGCCATCAGCACAGAGCCCGATGCGGGGCTCGAACTCACAGACTGTGAGATCATGACCTGAGCCGAAGTCGGCCGCTTAACCGACTGAGCCACCCAGGCTCCCCTGTCTTGAAATTCTTAATGTTTTGATTTTTTCTAAACAAGAAACTCTGAATGTTTATTTTGCACTAGGCTCTGCAAATTGTATGGCTGGTCCTGCCCAGCGGCACTAGTCTTCCTATGCCCTGGACCCTCTCCTTGGGTTCCTTGGGCCAATTCCAGATGTAGGAAGCCTGGTGTGGACAGGAGCTCCCCAAGATAGACACTGCTAGCCTGGAAGGCAAATCAGGGCTGGCCCACAGAAGGGCACTGTTAGATTGTTCCATGGAGCATCTGGGACTCTGGAGACAGCAGGAGGGGTGAAAAGAAGTTGTCATTTAGGGAAAAAGGTGAAGGATGGGCTTCCAGAAGCTGCAGCCAGGGGAGCCAGGAAAATGAAATAGTCAGAGGTCTGGGAGCTCATCTCCGGGAGTCCTAGAACCACAGCAGCACCGCCAGCATGGCACAGAGTTCCAGGCAGCCCGGCAGAGAGGTTAGGCACATAGGCACAGAGCTGATGTCAGGGTCCAAATCCTACTCTGTCGCTCATTAGGTGGGATCTTGCTACATGCAAGCTGGGTTTCCTCATTTGTAAAAATAAAAATAATACCTATGGTGCAAGAGGAAAAACTAGAGACAGTATAAGTAAGGAATAATTTCTCAAATGTCTGCCACATGTCAGCCATTGTAACAGATACGTGTCCCTTGGGAAGCCTCATTTAATTCTCAGTGTCAACCCATGAGGTGGCTATTAAGGCTTCGAGAACAGACCAGCATCCAAGGTGGCAAAGCAGGTGAGAAGCAGAGCTGAGGTTTGAAGCCAGTTCTGTGGTTCTGTGAGCCTGGTGGGCACCACACCCCTCCCTGTCAGGCAGTATGGCACTGAGCTGGGGGAGTTGTGAGTGGGATCTGTCAGTGGGAAAAGTATTCCAAGAGTAGATGACATAAAGGAGGTTCTTCTACCAACTATCACTTAAAGTCCCTCTGTTGGAAAAAAAAAAATTCCTTTTTCTAAAAGGAAAAGTATAATTAGAGATCACCCATGCTGTCTCCACAGAGCCTGCCCCACCTCCCCACCATCCGCCACCCTGTCTGAGACAGAATTGAATAGAGGCCGCCATCATGTCTGCAGTGAAGGATGCTGGGATGCCTGCCAGGGACCCAGTCTCTCCCATAATCCCGTTGCACTTACTGGCTTTTTTCTAATGCTTTCTGGATGTACAATTTACATAGTGAAAGTGCGTTACAAAGTGTTAAGTACGTAGCATGATGAGCACGATGAATTTTCACAAATCAAACACACCCAGGTAAACAACATCAAGAAACAGAACATTCCCTGCATTCCAGGGAATGCCTTTGGAATACCTACCCTCACCTCATCCCCCAAAGGCTAACTTCCAACATCACTGGTTGGTTTTACCTATTTTAAAATTTCATATAAATGGAATCAAACAGCCTCTGTGCTGTCTGGCCTTTTTGGCCATTGTTATGTGTGGGAGTCATTTATTTTTTTCCGGGTACCTGATTGCAGTTCGTTCATTCCCATGGCTGTATAGTATTCTTTGGTATGAGCATGTCCCAGTCTACCTCCTCTGGGCATTTGAGTAGTTTCCAATCACTTACAGGTCTTAAATGTCTTATGATTTTGAGTGGTTAAAGGTCAGGTGCTTCAAAAATACCTCTGTAAATAGTAAAGTTATGTTTCATTACGGATGAATTTTGTTAAACAAGGATGGTGAAGATTTCTCCGGCGCTAAAGCATCACAATCGCTTCGTGTGATATTTTCACCTCCAATAGAAGCCGTAGAGAGAAATAGTCATTTAAAACATCACTTGGAACAAATGCATGGCTGAATTCTACAGACATTCCGTTGAATCTTCTCTTAGAACCATTTTACGGTTTGAAGAAAAGTGTTGAGATTCATGTTAGTAAATTAGTTTTTGAGCGAGGGGGACAAAAGAGCATGATAACAGAAAAGCTTTGCATGAAATGTCCCTCACACAAAAGAAGGACTGGGCGGATCCTCTCCGTTGGCAAATGCTTGTCATTTCCCCCCCCCCCCCGCCCAAATTAGGAAACACAAATGTGACTTAATAGCTGAAACAATCTTCCTCTCTTCTATTGCAGTTGTGAGAAGAGGGGGAAAGAGTGACATATATAAATGCAGTAAATTAGTAATTTCCCTGGCCTTGAATTTCCCCATAAAGTTCTCAGTTGCCATAAATGAAAGTACTTATATTACCAAAAATGCCCAAGAACTCGTTTGGCCCTATAATATCACTGAAATTGTAATGGCTAGTCCGGATTTTTTTTTTTTTAACTAATTTTCCATTACAGGGACTGACATTTTTAATGGCTAAAGAGCTGCATTGAGAGTACTGAAAACAATGAGGAGTATTCGAAGAGGTGGCTGGACCCATGGGCCTAGATAACACCGGGCTGGTGGTTGAACCATGGACCAACTCGACATTTCAAAAAAAAAAAAAAAAAGAAATAACATTTTCAAATACAGTTTATTTTTTTTTTAAATACAGTTTAAACTTCTTCAATTTATTAGTCAAAAAGATATTTTCCCCTCATTGTTTAAATAACTGTCTTTTAAGTGTAAATTCAGTCTTCTGAGCGCTAGCCATTGGAAGGGCCTAAGCTACTTTTTAATTTTTTTAATTTAATTAAAAATAACATCCAAAGGGTGTTAAGCATCCAACTTCGGCTCAGGTCATGATCTCGCAGTTTGTGAGTTTGAGCCCCATGTCGGGCTCTGTGCTGATAGCTCACAGCCTGGAGCCTGCTTCAGATTCTGTGTCTCTTTCTCTCCCTCTTCCTCTACCCTGCTCACACTCTGTCTCTCTCTCTCTCTCTCTCTCTCAAAAATAAATAAACTTAAAAAAATAATACTGATATCCAAGATCTTACCATTGAGGGAAACTGGGTAAAAAGTACACAAGCTCTTGGATATTTTTCTGCAACTTCCTGTGAATCGACAATGATTTCAAAAGTAAAGATCGAAACAATAATAATAGCATTAAAATAGCAAATGGCCCTGCCGGCTTGGAGTTGGATCGGTTAACCCTGCCTTTCAGGCGTCATTCAAGTGTCCACAGGACATTTTGGAGCCATTGAGCTGGAAACCTTTCCTTTCCTCAAGTTTGTTATCATTCCGGTGGGCAATATAGAAATATAGCCTCCAAAAAATGACTCCAAATTACAGACATTGCAGCCATTCGAGATTTAAAGTTTGTAAAACGTCTAGTTTTCTTCCATTTGAAAATTTCTGAAGGGGGAACCTCCTTCTGGAAATTTTTCTCTCCAAAAGTGATTACACGAAAAGCCCTGTATGCTTTGCTTCAATTTACATCTGGGAGTCGATATTTTTTTTTCCTTCCATAACTATGTTTATAACACAAGCATGGAGTTTTGTTAACAAACGTTCATTTAGGCAGTTTGAGTTTGCAACTGACAGGATAAAAATATTTCTAAATATTGAAAATTTGCTAAAAATTGTCAAAAACCAGTGCCGTCTTTTGATTTGGGGGCCATTAGCTGGGGACAGCCAGGAGGCTCCATCCCCCCCCCCCCCCCCACCCCCGCCGGAGGCCCTCAGGTGAAGCCTTCACTTCATTTGGTCCTACTGTAAAATATTCTCAAGTGCCTTCCATGTGCGAGGTGCCAGGAGCAGCAGGTAGGTTGAGGGGCCGTGTTCCAGTTCTCACCCACGCCCTTCAGGACAGAACTCAGACGGTCTGTCGGTCTCTCAGCAGCAGATGCAGATTAGCAAACTTCACAGACACAGCTACAGAAACAAGAGTTCCAGTTTATAAGATTAACTTGGGATTGGGGCGCCCGACTGGCTCAGTCGGTTAAGTGTCTGACTTCAGCTCAGGTCATGATCTCCCAGTTTGCGAGTTCGAGCCCTGCTTCGGGCTCTGTGCTGACAGCTTGGAGCCTAGAATCTGCTTTGGATTCTGGATCTCCCTTTTCTCTGCCCCTCCCTTGCTCACACTCTGTGTGTGTCTCTCTCTCTCAAAAGTAAATAAACCTTTAAAAATTTTTTTAATAAAAAAAATAAAAGATTAACTTGGGATTGATGCCTCACACGCAGAATAACTTAAACCCCAATCCCACACTACCACGTGGGTATGCGAGTGCAAGGAAGTGGTTAAGAGTAAGGCATCTGAGAGAGAGCCCAACTTCCTGGGAGCAAAGCCTGGGACATTGGGCCAGGGAATTAACCTCTATGGCCTCATTCTATCATCTGTAATATCCAGATAATAATAGTAACTTGCATCATTACTTGTTGGGAAAATTAAGTGAGAAAATGCATATAAGGGCTTACAGGAATGTTCTCTGTTATTGTTCTCTGAGTGCTTAGAAAGTGCTCTCTATTAAGTCAAATCCATCCCCAGAAGGCTGCTTGGAGGGCCCAAAATCAGAACAAAGGGCAGTTGAGGCAATAGTTCCCCTTCGCTCAGAAGATATCAGTGAAACATCCCTTGCCCCCAAAATCACGAACCCTCTCTGGTCACAAGGCTGCTCTGCTCTTTACATTCTGTGTGTATCTCCTGTGGGCCAGGCCGGAGAAGCTTGCCACGTCTTGCTTTTCCAAACCCCTTCCTATGCGAACGAACTCTCGTCTGCTGGCCCATTTTTTTCCTTCTGTTTCAAGCGCAGTGAGATTGTTCTTCCCACAGTCCCGGCAGACATTATATCTCTACCCCACCCCCACCCAGCCCAGTGTTGATTCAATTAGAACCACTCTCCAAACTCCGGCTGGGGCGCCCCAGGTCAGAGCCCATGCTCAGAAATCACATTACCTTCTCTATGAATCACAACCCATCATTTCACATTGGTGTCAGCAAGATTTAAATCTTTCAATAACAACTACCCATGCATTTTACAGTTGTATAGTGCCTGCTTCTTTTTTTTTTTTTTTTTTAGCATAATTAAGTTTAGGGCACATGTAATTTTATTTTAGGTTCCATTACTTTATTTGCCTCTCACAACGGAAACCGTATATGTTTGCGTGTTTTTTTAACATGGCAGATAAACATGCTGAGGTAGCCCGTGTTCCTCCTTTGATCTGAGTCTTCTTGCTTAGCGTAAAGTCAACAGCTTCCATTCTGAACATTATGTTTTCAGATGACTGGCTTTGGAAACCTCCTGGCCTGGGCACGTGACTACCAATTTGACCGTTCCCCTCCGGTTGCCAAAGGCACCTTACGTTCCATAAATCTAAGACTAAACTCAGAATCTTACCTCCCTAACTAGGTCTTCTTCCAGAGTCCCTCGACTGAATAACAGCACCTCCATCTACGAATCTGGACAGGCCTGGAACCTAGAATCCATTCTGGATACCTCCTCTCCTTGCCTGCCATATGCAATTTACCTCGAGATTTCAGTTCCTGCACATCCCCTGAATCCATCCACTTCTCTGCATCTCAGATGCCTCGACCTGAGCCAAAGCCACCCCTCTGTATGAGTGAGGCTATAATAATAGCCTCCAGACTGGTCTCTCTGTGTTCCTTCCTGATTCTCTTATTGGTGAAGGAAGCACGTTCTGTTTTCCAGATTGTCGAGCTGTAATTTCCAACCAGGGTGCACATCAAATCACTAAGCATCCTTGCTAAAATGCAGCAATGCAGCGTCCACCTGTGGAGATTCTAATTCATTCGGTGTGAGTATAATTCCAGAATCTGTATATGTAACAAGTACCCTGAAGTGAGGCAGCTAGCCTGTCTGTGAATCAACATTTGGGGGTCATTAGCTAGAGGTCACCAGCGCCATACCTGGCCCATTTTAGAGATGACCAAATATGTCTCTGGCATGAATCACAAGATGAGTACCCCTCCACCAAGCATTTCTGGAGCCCCTCCTATGTGCCAAGTGGTTCGAGCACTGGGGATACAGGAGTGAATAACACGGACGAAAATCCCATGGAGCTTACCTTTTGGTAGTAGTAGACCAACAAAACGAAACGAACGAACAAAACATATGGAATGTTAGATAGCAATAAGTGCTACGGGGGGGAATGGAGCTGTGGAGGGGGAGCAGGTGTCCATTCAGAACAGGCTACTCAGGGATGGCCTCCCTAGGAAGGTGACAATTGAGTAAATACCTGAAGTAAAAGCGACAGATAAGCCACTCAGATAACAGAGGAAGAGCTTCCTAGATGAACTCTGAAAGGAGCACACAAGGTTTGCTCTCGTAGCGTCCTCTGCAGATACCATGTTCAGCTCCTAGTCCCCAACTCCAACCTGGGGAAGACAGTCCCAGGAAAATGTGGTGTCTTTCACCTCGATGTCATTGCTCAAGTATCCCCTCTGCCTGAAAAACCTCTCCAGACTCCTCAGCTTTGAAGCTTTACTAATTCAGCCCCTTTATGCTCCACAATATCTGAACATCCTTCTGTCATGGCACCTAAGACACAGCACTGCCTTTGCTGGTTTACACGCTTGTCTTCCCCAGCTCCACGACCAGACTTCGGGCTCTGGGTCTTTATCTGTGATGATATTTTCAGGGCCTCGTGAAGAGCTGGGCCGGAGTAGATTCTCGACAAGTTTTAAGTGCAGAAAACGAAGAGGGAGGGAAGGAGGGAGATGGATGGAAAGAGGACCTAACTTCCTGTGAAATGCCAGGGTGGGTATTACATAGCGGTAGACGGACAAACCGGGATTTCTGCCAACCAGTCTTGTGGAGAGTAATGCCCTCATTCTCCTACCATCCCTCAGTAGCCTCTCTGGAATTGCAGAGCGCAGAGGAGTGATCACAGGATATGGTAATCATATTAACAGCCGTCACCTGTCAGATGCATGCTCTGCACCAGGCACTACGCTAAGTCCTTTACATGGTTACTGCATTACCTTGTTTAATCCTCACAACAGCCCTGTGCACTGGATCCAGTTATTATCTCTACCTCACACGTAAGGTGTCCAGCGTCTTGCCCAAGGTTTCCCAGCTGGTGAGTGACGGAACGAGTATTCAAACCCAGGGAGCGGGACCACCAGAGCCCATCCGTTTAACTTCTGTCTGAGTCAACTGAGCAGTAACTTGAAGGAAACCCAAGTTCTGGGCTGGGAAGCTGGGGAGAGCAAGTGAAAAAGAAAGGGGAAAGAACGGTTCGGGCCAGAAGAGAGGCCTGTGGTTGGAGAGAGAGGGTAGGTCTGTGGAGTAGGCAGAGGTCCAGGGCTTCAAAACCCCCACAGCCCTCTCAGAAGCTGAGGGGCTCTTTGGCAAAGCTCTACCCAGAGCAGAGGAAATGAGGCTGAGAACCCCAGGAGGGAATTTGGGGAGGGTGGCTAGACTTGAAACTGGATTGGATCGGGATCTGGAAATCAGGAAGTTCTGAGGGAGATATGTCTCTTCAGCTGGCCGCAAATGGGCCTGGGGTTGCTTGGCCCCCTGAGCCTGCCCTGGGGAAGGTCATCAAAGCTGCCCACCGGCGGGGGCCACACTGGTGCATTGTTCCAGGGACATCATTCAATGCTAGGCTGCAACAGAAGCTTTTTCTACTGGGTCGGCAGGCCTGAAGGGAAGTGTGTCCAGAACCTGTGTCCACGGGACTCCCTCACCCACCCACAGAGTCCCATTCTCCACAGCAGCTCTCTGTCCCCCTCCAACCCACTCTCACTCTACATGCCTCCTACTCCCGAGGAAACTTTCCTGCCACTGGTTTCTTACACCACCTGAAAAATATCACCACAGGGAGACTGGGGCACAGAGCCCTGGGTCAAGGGAGAAAAGACGCCAAAGAGGTGACATGGAGAGAGGTTGAGGGGTCCAGCCGGAGCCCAGGCAAGGCCTCTGATTCTGTAAGCTCTGTGGAAACTTGACACCAAGGCCAGGTCCCAGCCAGGGCGGGGGAGGGAGTAAACCATCTTCCCCGAGCAGGAAGTGAGGGATAGAGTGAGCTGAGCTGGGGCAGCGCTCTGTTTTCTTTGGCCTCTGCCAGCCCCAGGAGGGAGAAAGGCAAGCAAGGAGGATGGGGCTGGTCAAAAGATCCAGCCTTTGTGTCCTACCTCCCCCAAGAGGTGGAGGGTGGAGGAAGGTGGGGGTTGGGGTGGGAGATATGCAGGGTTACTCGGGCCAGAGAACCCTGGAATCAGGTGAGAACGTGAGGCATGGCAAGGGGTGGGAGGGCCCATGAGCTGGGAGTGCTGAGCTTATTGTGCTGGAGGAATGGAACCAAGCAAGGAAGCCACCATGAATTCCCTACATCCTCTCCAGCCTTGACCTCCTAGGGCTCCCCAAAAGGTCCTGACCTTGTGGATGGCTCTCTCCACCCAACAGAGCCTGAGGAGGAAGAGGTCATCCTAAGAACAGTTCTGGGCCTGTACAGGCCAGGGCACCCCCCCTCCCCGCCCCAGGAAGCCAGAAGAGCAAAGCCCCCGTGTGTCTCCTGAGTATATGCTGGGATATAGTCATTCAATTCTTGATAAAAAGGTTACCCTTAAGGGCAACTCCATCCCTAAGCCAAATTTTCCTGGGACTTCCATCCCAAATGTTGTCCTAATCCCAAACTTAATCCTAGCAGGGATCCCATCCCTAGCAGGGATCCCAAACCAGCCTCAACCCAAACACTGTTCAAAATCCCTAAATTTAATCCCACACCTGCATCCTCATGAAAAACTTTACTGTGGCCCCAACTCCACACTCTCACCCTGACCTGTGGAAATCCTAAGCCTGACTCACACAGAGGTGTCTGCAGTGGGGTCGGAACTCACAAACAGTAAGAGTTAACACGCATTAAGCATTTATGAGGTGTTAGGCACTGTAATCGGCTCTTTCTATGTATCGCTGTATTTGATACTTAACCCTATGAGTTAGGTGTTTCTATTACTACCATTTTGCAGATAAGAAAACTGAGGTTCAGAAGGATAAGGCTAGTTACCTAGAAAAGTCCCACCAGTCCCGAAAGTGACTGATGGAATCACTGCTCCCGTCAGTAATATTTCACAGGGTGACGGTGGAGCCTTAACAAGGATGTCCTCTGTCTGCACGGGGAACATTTTGGCTGCTCTAGAATCCAAACCACACTCTACCAGACAAGACTCAAATGAGGGTCTCTGCTCAGATATTGAGTGAGAGTTAGCTCTGAAGTCACAGAGCCTGGAAACCCATTGCAGGGTGACATAAGAATCATAGCAGGGCTGGGAAGCATCTGGACCAGGAGAATAAACCCACACCTGGTTAACTCCCAGCAGAATCATTGAGGACTCCATCACCACGGCCCCCCACCCCACCCACTTTGGGGGTGCACATCCTAATCAGCCAAACCTTAACTTGGGCTCAACTAATAGTCTGATACATCTTGGGGAATGTGCCAGGCAAAATGCCATTTTAAGTCACAAGATCCCAGAACCTTCTAGAACACAGTGAGGGGAGTCCTCAATCAGGACGGGGATGACAACCTTCTAAATGGAAGTGGCTTACCCCGCCCCCCCCCACACACACACCCACTCTTATACATGGGCTTGTTCATACACTGATATACAGCACCATTCAAGACCTCTCCAGTTTCTTTCCTCTGCTCCAAACCCTACATTTTCTCTAAGCCAATGAGGGATGCCAGAGGGGGTCTGTCTCCCCCATCCTAGAGGACCTCACTCAGAGGACACTGACCTGCCAAGTTCCCAGGCCAGCAGGTCTGGGCCAATCCAGAGCGAAGGTATCAGCTCTCTGGAGCCCCTCTATCCCTTCCTGAGTCAGGTTTTTATGACCCGAGTGTCTGTCCAACCACAAAGGACTACATCAAGAAATGCTCAGTGCGCCATACCTCCCCACCCCCGCCACTCTCTGACAGTCTTGAAAAGCTGACCCAACCAGAGAACTCTGGACACAAAGAAACCTGATCACAGGCCGGCTGGGATACCCAGCCTATAGTCCAAGGTGCACTGGCTTAAAAGCCAGAAGTCCCCTCATGGATCTTTCTGGCCAATAAATACAGGACGTGTTGGCTACAAAAGCCTTGCCCCTGGTGTTGCATGTTGACATTACCTGGAACCTTTCCAAACCAGTCCCAGGACCGCTGAGATAGTCCAAAGCCACCTGTACCCAGTTCCATCCCGGTCTCCCTCCCCCCACGCCCCACATTTAGCTCCCTCTCACGTGCAACATGAGTGTTCTTTCTCTTCTGCCACCATCCCATCTGTCATTTGGGAGCCATAGCCCGGAACCAGTAGCAAGAGTAAGTATATTAGCTGGTGGAGGAGGGGCAAAAGGCATAGATAGAGTAGAACGAAGGGAGGGAGAGGGTCTGGGGAGTGAGGTGTGAGGCTCTGACGGGATTACTCCCAGCTTTCTCTGCCTGGAACCCAAGAGCCGGGAAGCTGTGACTTCAGAGAGGTGGGAGCCAATGCCTTCCACTGAAGCCCATCAGAGCCCTTCCCCTGGGCCTGGTGACGTGGGGTCCTCCCCAGCCCTCCACTAGAAACTGACGGCATCTGGGGCTAGGAGCCCACCATCCGCAGATCCCCTCCAGATCCCACAGATGCAGATAAAAGTCAGAATAGAAACAACCGGCTCCGAGAGGGCGGATGCAGATGTGGCCGTCAGAGCCCCAGATGTGGCTCAGCCGTGGCTGCTGCCAGGGCTGCTGTGGCTGTGAACAGGAATGTAGACCCAGATGGGGATGCGGGTGGGGGCAGGGGTGGGAGGAGGGGACAGTGCACAATTCTGTGCATTCTAGGCTCCAGGGGCTGTGCAGCTCTGAGGAGGAGAGAGGTCTAGCGTCTGACTTCATGAAAGGGCTCAGCCTGGGCCTGGGGAAACTAGATTCCTATGAATGAATACTCCACCTTCATCCACCCAAGACTCGTTATAGTCTCTGCCAACCCCTGCTGCCTCTCTTCCCCGGGGCCTCCAGCCACAGAATCAGCTTCATTGGGACCCTTCTCTACTGGTGGCCCCACGGTTCTCCTTGGGCATCTCTTGCCACAGAAGGGAGGGCAGTAATGTGTCTCTGCCTCCAGGAAACGGAGGGAAATGTCAGTGTCAGCCCCACAGGTCAGCCTCTGTCCTAAGCCCCGCTAATACCCAGCATTCCGGGCGCCATAAAGATGAAGGGGCCCATGGCCCTACTCAGGGGCCTCTGCACATAAACACCCCCAATGATAAAGCTCCCTACACCATCACTCGTGAGGCCCATTTACTTCCCACTTTGTTCTGAATTTTCATCTCGGGAGGTTTGCAAATCGCTAACAGCAGGAACTTTCCAGAAGTTGCAAAATATAATCGGGGCATTCTCAGCTTTGGCTCTCGGAGCACCCCAGGCAGCCTGCCTACCAGTGAGCGGAGGAGGTGGGAGGCTGAAGGCGGCCAGCAGAGTCCAGGTGAGAACAGGCCACGGAGGGCCACCTTGCTGAGCCTCCACCTCCGCGTGAGTTTAGCCTGCATCCCAGCCAGCCCCAACCCTGGTCCTATTTGTGAAAATAAGGAGAGCAGCCCACACTCAACTATTCTGGGAAGATGAACGAGCACAACACAGACCTTCTCTCCTGGGCAGGAAGTTTGTCTTTAAATACACCCTGAACCCCTCCCGCTGCAGAATCAACATCGCCTCTGCTCAGGCCTCTGGGGAGGAGAGATGGAGGAAGACAGCTGTCACTGTCCTCTCTTACAGGAGCCTGAGCCCCAGAACCAGGATTGCCAAGTCCCCTGACCATTGCTGCACTTTTCTGGGTGGAAGTCCTAGGACCGGGTTTCCCAGGGTCACCCTGTCCCTTTCATGATCTCTAGGGATGGCGTGCTGCATTTACCACAGGAAACTAAAAATCTTTTAGAAAAAAAGACTTCTTCCGGTTTCCTCCAAAGAGCAGAACTAATACCTCCAGAGCCCTACAAGTGTGGAAATACCACCGTCCTTTTAAAACATAAGGCAACAGCCTCAGGGAGGATAAAGAACTTCACCTGAGGTCACACTGCGACCAGACCCCCAGGACGAGACCAGGTCACCCCCCCAGGGCGGAGTCTTCAACCTGTGCTTTCTCCTCCATGTCACACTCCACCGAGGAAGACAGGAAGCCAGACAGAGTGGGCAGGGGAACGCGGCGGAGGAAACACTCCAGCTGTGACTCACCTGGCTGCCTTCCTGGCAGGCCAGCACCGGGACTTCACACCTCGCCTCAGATCTTCCCACAGCCTGGGTGCAGGGCTCCCAGCAGCCAAGGCCAACGAGTAGCCAGAACCATTGCCTGCCTCTCTTCCATCAGAGGAGAGTGAAGAGCTTCTAGAATTCTACCTGGAATTATAGATGGAGAAGGATTATCAATGTCGGACGGGTTTCAGGCAAGGCAGACTCCTGGGAAGAGAGGCGATCATAGCCAGTTTTATAAAGAAATGAAACTCTTTTGTGCAGAGAGGAGGAAGGAGAAAACCCCAGAGCAGAGAGGAAACGGATCCAAGGTTGGAGAAGTGGACTGGCCACCGTGGGGGAGGGCGGGGGCCCCAGGAACAACACACTATGTGGGGTTCGGCAGCCCTCTGCAGTTCTCCCATCCAGAGCTGCGAGTCCCAGATCCCCGAGGGGGCTGCAGCAGCCCTCCTCTTGCGGTCTACTCCACATTCCTCACATTCTTTACGCTCAATTAAGGAGAAATAATCAGGGGAGCAAGCAAGGCCACAGCAGGGCAGCCATGGCCCACGCTGGCGGAATCACGGCATCACGTGTGCGGAAACAGCCCCCCTCGGTCCAGCCAGACCAGACCTCGGATGAGGGGGTTTGGGGGGGGGGGGATGAGGGAGGCCAGCGGCCAGAACAACGGTGTCTCTCTTTGTGCTCCACAGACACAAAAGAGTGTGGAGGAAGTGGGGGGCAGGGTGGGATTAGGAAAGAAAAGAAGATGAGAAGACCAGGTCAGAAGAGAAGGAAGATGGGCAACCAGAAGGCCTCAGCCGTGCATTTCTACCGAAATCACAGCGCTGCGTTGCCATTCCCATCCGCCATCATCATCGGACACCCTTCGAGACCTTCCTGGATGCTTCAAGTGTTCTCACCTTCATCGGTTTAGTGGCAGGTGTTGATTAAGTGAGTCATGGGACCAGTCCCTCTCTGTGGTGGCCAAAATATACCAGCATAGTCTGCAGGGGGATGCCATTCTTGACCCCAGCAGGATGTGCATGTTATTCCCTCCCCTTGGACTCACCGGGCCCCGTCGGCCAAGCCAACTCCTACTCCCTCAAGCCTCTATCCTAGGGCTGCCTCCACCCCTAGCCCCAAATCCCACCCCAAGAAAGCATTCCCTGACATCCCCAGAAGACTCAGGGCCTCCTCTGGGCTCCCCCTTCACCTGGTACATGGAACCAGGACAGATCTTAAGCAGTTCTGTCATTTTGGGTGTATATGTCTATCTCCCCACCAGAATTCGTTAAGTAAACGAATGATCATTATTTACTGAGCATATTCTCTGTGCCAGGCACTGTGTTAGCACTTGATACATGACCTCCTTGAATCCTTTTAACGTTCCCTAGAGGTCATTATTATTATTATCCCCAATTTACCTATAATGAAATCAAGATTTTGAAAGGTTAAGTCACTTGTCCAAAGTGACCCAGCGAGTCAATCAAGGAGGGGGAGCTTGAACACGGAATCATAAAATGCCAAAACCCATGCTATTGATCTAACATAGAGGCGTTTGAGGACAGGGCCCATACGTAGCCTTGCTTACCACTCTACTGCAAAGAATAGGTGATCAATATAGGATGGATGGATGGATGATGTGGGCTTTGCAGAGTTTCAGCAGTGGAACCGGGCCACAAGCTCTCTCTTCTCACCTCCCTCATCAATAGATCAAATCTGTGAGACTATTTGTCAGACCAAGGACCCAGTCGTGCCCTTTCTGGGGTCTTCTGTTAGGACACTTCTGTGGTCACTTTGGCGTCTCAGTCTGTGGTCAGAGGCACGGGCCACTTTATTATCAGGGCGGGACTCAGTCCGGGCCTAGTGTAGAAGATCAGTCTGTGACCGGTGTTTGTGGGAAGGCGGTGTGTGTCAGGGGAGAAGAATACCTCTCTGCCTAGCTGACTTGCAGCTAAATAGATATGGGTGGTTCTCTAGCCAGAGTGCCTTGTGGCTCAGCGTTTAGAGGTGGAGAGATAGTACATTCGAGGGGAGCTGGGTGTGTGGGATAGCACAGGCTGGAATGCCCTGGGAATGGGGGCGAGGAGATGGCACCCACTAAGCAAGTTCCATGTACGCTTTATGAGTCCCACACATGTGTGAGTGTGTAGTGTGGCACGTGTGTGTGCTGTGGGGGGGGGGGAGCGACAGGGGCTGTGTAGGGTGTGGGAGAGACAAGCACACACACCTGTAATAACATTGGCTTCAGATGCTAGGAGAGAAGAAATTCCCCCAACTGTTTTATCAGAGCCGAAGTTACTAAATTACGTTGTTGTTTTAAATTTGAGCTTCTCTGCCTGCAAACGGGGGGATCTCAGGTTCACGAGCTTAATGCTTGGCTGGGCCTGGAGCTCCGCTTCCCCACCCATCTCCAACTCCCGGAGCTCCCAGGCCTGAGGAACAAAAGTCTTCTCTCCCAGGGCTTTGAAGTGGAAACACTAACTGCTCCCTTTAATTAGAAAGAAACCCCCTATTGTTCCTGCTTTATTACTGATGGATGAAGACGTTGTGGGGTGGGGGGAGCTCTGAAGAGCAGGGGGTGGGTAGTGGAGGGAACAGAAAATCTCTCTTTAGAATAGAGAATCTCCACACTCAGCCTCCATGCACCAAAGCAGACCTCTTTGTCCACACAATCAACCAAGATTTTATAGGGCCTCCACCCTTTGATTAGATGTTACGGGAAATATACAAGATAGCGTCCCAGCCCTCGAAGAGTTTAAAATCTGGGTAAGGGAGGCAGGGCAGGGGGACAAGAAATAAGATAATTGGTACTAAATCAGTACTTGGCAAGCAAGAAGAATTCAGGATACATAGAACAGGGAGATAGTCCCATGAGAAAACCTCCTAAGAAATGTCTACGGCGGGAGGGGGGGGGGGGGAGGAGGGGGCGGGGGAGGTTAGGAGGGGTGCCTGGGTGGCTCATTCGGTTAGGTGCCCCACTCTTGGTTTCAGCTCAGGTCATGATCCCATGGTTTGTGGGATCCAGTCCCAAGTTGGGCTCTGTGTTGACAATGTAGAGCCTGCTTGGAACTCCCTCTCTCTCCTCTCTCTCTGCCCCTCCCCCAACGCTGTGTCTCTCAAATTAAATAAACATTAACATTTTTTTAAAAAAAAGAAAGGCCTGGGAGGTGGCGGATAGGGACTTGAGCTGGATGCTACGGGATGGAGAGAATTGACAGCGAGAAGGAGAAGCTACCAGAGAAGGGATTCCCACTCCAAGCAGGGTAAATGGGTCTGGGTAAAGGCACAGAAGCGGGAGCTGGTCTGGCATCTTTGGAGGATAGAAAGAAGTGAGTCTGGTTGTGGGGGGGAGGGGCAAGTGCAGGGGGACTATGGGAAATCAGGTGTAGAGGGCAGATGTAACGGAGGGGCGGAAGACTTCGAAAGTACACAGGGAGAATGGCCTCGATGAGGTCATAGGGAGACATAGAGCTTCCTTGAGCAGGGGAGTGACCTGACAAAAAGTGGCCCTTGGGGAGATTAAGCTGGCAGCGCTGTGCAAGAAGGCATGAAGAGAAGGAGAGCAAAGGAGGGAAACGAGTTGGGGAGCTCTTGAGGAAACCCAGGTAATGATGGCTTAGACTAAGGTGATGGCAGTGGGATCAGGAAAGAAAAGGTGAGTCCGGGAGAGATTTCAAAGGAAGAGAAGGACGTGTTGACAGAACAGCTATAAGAGGATAAAGGAGTGGGATGAGTCAAAGACACCTCTAAGATTTCCAGTCTGGGAGACTCGGAGGGCGCTGGAGGGGGAAGAGGACAGAAGCCCTCTAGGGGAAGCGTGGGGCCAGAGGAGTTAATAAACAAGACCCCCCAAAAGCTTTATGCTCCCTTCCAGAGCCCAGAGACGTCCTGAACCTGGTAGTAGTTCCAAGGCAAGAGAGCCCTGTTCCCTGACAATGGGAGCGCCGTTAATGAAAATAACAACCTTGGTACAATCTTTTCTTGTGCTTCAAAGTGATTCACATTTGCACCTCATTTGATCCTCCAAACAACCACCGTGGGTATCATTATCCCCCTTTTGCAGATGAAAAAAACTGAGGCACAGAAAGACTCAACAACTTGCTCTCAGTCACACACAACTAGTTAGGGGCAGGGCTCGATGCAGAAGCCTTCTGACTTTCAGCTCGGAACCCCTCCCGGTGCCTGTTGGCAGCCCAGGAGAGGGGTGGGGCCTCCAGCATGCGCCCCGAGTCATCGGGGGGCAAGGAGTCTGGGCTCAGAGACGGGGTCCACCCCAGACTTCACCGGCACCTCCAGCCTGCTCCTCACACTCACACAGGGCGTAAGTCGGGAGCCCAGGGTTGGAAACGCCAAGTCTAATCAGACCTCACAAGCCCACAGATGGTTTGAATCAATGTGCTACCTTGATAGGAATAATGAGGAGTCCTGAAGACAGTCTTATGCCAGCTCTATCCGGCTGGACAGAGAACCTTATCTTTCACAAGGATTTCCCCATCCAGGGTCCCATGACCCTCCAAGCCAGCCAGTCCTTCAGGAGGAAGTCCCCCGGTCCCACCGCGCACCTGCTCCCCAGTCCCCACCCCCACCCCCAGCAGAACCACCCACAGATTTTCTGAAAACTTTGGCCTCAGGTCCTGATTTGACACACTTTGACTTCTTAGGCTTTTCTTGAGGCTGAAAATGGTTCCTAGGGAGAACAAGGTGACCACAAGGCCGGCCAGGGGTCGTGGGGCAATATGGTAGGATGGGTGGACCTGGATGCAGAGACATGCAGAAACAGACACATGTCCCACGCACTTCCTGTCAGATCAAGTGTTCCCAATGGGCATTGTTTCCTTCATTCAACGTGAAAAATGTCATCATGACATTTCCTTTGATGGGATACCTGAACTAGGGCACCCAGATCTCATGGAGCTAATCAGTCTACAAGGTCGCAGACTCCCAGCAACAGAACCAGACCTACGACTTAGAAAAACCTCTTCCTTGGGAGCCCATTGAAGACAGGACCCCAGAATGGCAGCAGGGGCCCTCACCCAGGGGAAGCTCAGACTTGGGACCTCAACCCCGCGAGGGTGGTCCTGTGGGCAGGGACTTGCTTTAATGTAATTTGGTCCTGCCCCACCCCACGCCTAGCAAAGCTTAATTTGAAGCTTAAAAAACAATGAAGTTAATTTTTAAAAACCTTTCATTGAGTTCCATGAGACCCCTATTAATTTTATTGTTTCAATAAAGCATTTATTTAATTGTCTCCAGAAGGGCCCTGTTAAATGCACAGATGTTACCTGAGTCAGAAGGGAGGGAGCTGGGAGCCTTTTTTTCACCCTCTCCCGTTAGCACGTTAGCAGGATTCCGTTATTGGATTAACTGATTGTCACCTTAAAAGTCACAAAGGAGAGCCCTGAGGGTATGAGACTGGAGGCAGGTAAATTCTGGGGAGTAGTTCTGGTCACAGTTGCACCAAGCAAGACGCCAGGCTTATGACAAAGAGGTTGGGTTTGGTGAAAAGAAAAAGAGAGGTTTTTTTTTTTCCGTCAATGAGGAGAAATTTGTTACTCTGGCACAAGGCCGATAACCCTGAAAAAAAATCAGAGAACGAGCACATCACTAGATGTACGTTGTCCAAACCATAGGAGGGGAGGGGCTTGGCTTGAGTTGAACAGACGATCTGTGGAATAACACGTTCGGTCCTTCCACAATTATTTACTAAGTACCTATTATATGCTGCCGCTACTTGGAGCTTTGAGCATGCAGTAGTGAACGAAACAAAATGGTGCTTACCTCTCACGGTAAAATGACAACAAAATGACAACAAAAAAATACATAACAGACATATCAAGAGAATTTCAGACGATAAGTGCTCTGAGAAAAAACAGGGTGATTTGGAAGACAGTGGTCAGAAGAGGCCCGTGATATAACATTTGAGCCAAGACTTGAATGTATGGAGAAGGAGCCAACCACACGAAGGTCTGAGAGAAGAACTTTCCGAGCAGAGGGAACGGCAAGTACAAAGATCCTGGGGCCCTGTTGTGAGAGGAGCGTTATCAAACAACTCGGTAATCAAAAGACTGTGATCTGGGAAGAGAACCAGGAGACTCTCTAACGTACGAATACGTCAAGAAATACCTCAGAACAGAGGGTCCATCGTTCATCTTTGTGTCCCTGGTTATTTGTTTGGTGTCTAGCACAGAATAGGTGATCAATGAATGGATGACTGAAAGGGAGAAAGGAATGAGAGGAAGGATAAGATTGAACATTTAGAGGGAACTGCACTTAGTCAGATTATTTTTTTTTAGTTAATAAGCAATTAAAACAGAGTCTGTACACTAGATCATCTGTTACCAAGCCAGGAAGGCATGGAGGGGGTGTGTATATTTGCACCCATCTAGGAGATCAGAATGGAACTGAAGAAACAGTAATAATAATCATTCCTAAAATTATTATAGGCCCTGATCTATAGCCTACCTGGTGCTTTTGCACACATTTCCTGTTTCTAACAGACTCATCAACTAGAAAATAACACTATTAGTCAATATTTAATGAATTGCCTATAGGCCTAGCACGGAACTAGGTGATGGGGATACACTGAGAGCAGAAATCAAACAAGGCCCTGCTTTCATGGACTATATAGTTCAGAATAGACAGACTTGTTTGTGTCATTGAGAGAAACTACAACCATAGTGAGTGTTTCAACGGATAGGTACAAAGCGCCACAAGCACCCATACTGAGTGTGATCAGGAAAGTCTTCCCTGGGGAGGTGTCTTAGGAGCTGAGCTCGAAGAATGAGCAGAGTCACTAGGTAAAGAGGGAAGACAAGAGTGTTCCAGAGGGAACGGTAAGTGAAAGGAGAAGCAAGGGAGAGTCGGTGGGTCCTAAGCAGAGTTAGAGAGGCAGGGCACAGTTAAGACAGAAGTAGGAGTAGACAAGGCTCTAGTGTGACGGGCCTCAGAGAGCACAGATGAAGGTCTGTCTTTGACCTACAGGGAATTGGAAGCCAATGGAGATTTTAAGTTATCTTCAAATACTTGAAGATGGTTTCAAATGCTGAGGAAGTTGGTTTCAATTTACTACAATCAAATCATGTCTCGGCTCCCTGTAAGAAAGTGAGCTGGTCCATCACGAAAGTGGGGGAGTGATTGGCTATTCAAACATCAGGGAGGAGTCCTGCTTTGGTCAGGAGACTGGGCAGCATCAATGACTTCAACTTTTTCACCATCAGGGGTCCCTTTTCTTCATCTTGCTGCCCCACAAACCGCAGATGTTTTAGAGTCTACCTACCAGGTTACATTTACATAACACAATTTTTCTCCATTAAAAAAATTTTTTTAAGTTTATTTATCTTTAGAGAGACAGAGAAAGTGAGTACAAGCAGGTGAAAGAGAATCCCCAGGCTTTGCACTGTCAGCGCAGAGCCTGATGCGAGGCTCAAACCCACCAACCATGAGAGCATGACCTGACCCAAAATCAACAGTCAGATACTTAACCAACCGAGGCACCCAGGCACCCTATTTTTTAAAATTTTTTTTTAATGTTTATCTATTTTTGGGAGAGAGAGCAACAGATGAGCACAAGCAGGGTGGGGCAGAGGGAGGGAGACACAGAATCTGAAGCAGGCTCCAGGCTCTGAGCTGTCAGCACAGAGCCTCACGTGAGGCTCGAACGCATGAACCACGAGATCATGACCTGAGCCAGAGTCAGACAGCTAACCGACTAAAACACCCAGTTGCCTCCAACCATTTTTCTTAATAAACAGCCAGTGTCATTCATCAGGACAAGAAACTCAATGCATGATAGAATTCTGGCCACAAGTGAAGAAATTCAATATTTCCTTTGACTGGGTAAACTTATCATGAAGTATAAGTATAGGCTTTCTGAAATACTCACAATAGCTCCCCATTCCCCAACACATTTATAGACTCTGGGAGATCTTTTGGCTCCAGGCTGGGAACTGCTCTTCTTTGGTGATACCCAAGGTCTCTTTCCAACCAGGGTACGCTAAACCACGAGCTATAGCTTCCTTGTGTTCAGGGATTTGGGGAAGGATCAGCAAATGTGAACTAAAACAATCAGGGAAGGCTTGCTGGAAAAAGAAAGCTTTGAGATGGGCCTTGAAGGACAGGCAAGTTTCGGATAGGTGAGGACAGGGTGTTGTCAGGCGGGGGAAGCAGAGTGTTCCTGAAGACTGGCGAAGCAGCCAGCCAGGCTGCAACGCGGAGTCAGGAAGTATTTGTGGATACAAGAATAGAAAAAGTCGGTTGCAACTGACTTTAAATGCCAAGCTAAATTATCCTCCAAATGACGGGGAGTCATCAAAGATTTTAGAACAGGAAAATGATGTGTTGGAAACAGTGTTCTTGGCAGATGAATCTGGTGCCCATACATGCTTTGAGGTGGGAGGGGAACTTCGAGGGGACCCAATCAACAGACCAGATGTGAGAGAAAGAGCCTCGACTGGGGAGGATGGCAGTGAGGAAATAAAGGAGTAAATTCAAAAGATTTGTTTTGTTTTGTTTAAGCACAGGACTTGAATTTGAGTTCAGAAGCACTGGAGAGACTGTGAGGTGTATTTGGAGCCTGCTGGTACAGAAGCGAGACAGTCACCAGGGGAAGGTTATGGGGGTGGGGGAGATGATGGGTGCATGCGGTGTCTTGGGGAGTTTTTACTCACTACATCCTTCATAGTGGTGACTTACCTCTGCCAGTGGGGTTGGAGGGGCAGGCAAGGTGGCTTTCACATCTTACGATACCTAATCTCCTTTAATGGAGGGATTTTGTATAATTTTTACTTCCTTTTTTGTGCTTTTTGGAGATTTTTCAAAGAATTATTTTAATTCCATACAGACTCCCAGAGTCTCTTTAACCCTTTGTGAAACATCACTCCTGACTTGTTCCCTACCCCCCTGCAGGGAATGGGAAGGAGGGAATG
The DNA here is from genome assembly GCA_030068075.1 of Paguma larvata. Lineage (NCBI taxonomy): Eukaryota > Metazoa > Chordata > Mammalia > Carnivora > Viverridae > Paguma > Paguma larvata. The sequence continues at coordinate 33,227,423 of CM057836.1, forward strand.
ATTCACAGGGTCCTGCTGGGGTCTCTGAAAAACACATCATAGGGGTTTAGTCTCTACTCTTGGGTCTGTGGGACTCCCTATGGGGGAAGAGGGAGCTCTCTTCAGTGTATCTCTTTCTGCATCTCCCTCCTTCTCTCCCCACTGCCCCCTGCCCCAGCAGGGCCTACCTCTGTCCTTTAAAGACTCAAATATCATCAGACAGCCATCTTTGGCTTCAGAGAGCAATGGCGGGCTTGGAAAGATGGACCTTGGGATTTCTAGAGCTGAAATCAGCCGGGCCTGGCCCACCCCCATGAACTAAACTACAGGCAGCAGGAGAGAACCTAGAAAAGAAGGATCTCTGCAGGCAAAGGCATCTGTGTCCAAATCCCAGCTCAGCCACTAGTTACCTAACCTCTCAGTATGTCAATCTTCTCATTTTGAAAATTGGAGATAATAATAGTATTTATTTCCTAGAAGTATTAAGTGGATCAAATTATGATGAAAGGCATTTAATAAGTGTGCTCTATCATTAGTATTAATCAGAACAATAAAATAATAAAGCTTTATGACCAAACTCTGTTGCTTGGAGACAAAACACCTTAATGCACTTCCATTTTGGTTCCCACTCTCATTTTGATTCTCTCCATCTCCATTTTGACTGGAATCTTCTTCCTTTCCCAGACCAACAAAGAGCTAAGAGAAAACCTAAATCAGGGCCTGAGTCACCGCTTCCTCATTTCATGGTGGTCTGCTCTGCCACTCAAAGACTCGTGTGACATTCGACAAATTCCTCAATCTCATGAGCCTCAATTCCCTCATGTATGAAACACATGTAATAATGCTGACTCCATAGTATGTGTCAGAGGCTAGACACTTCTCCATCAGGGTTCCAGGTAGGGGCCAGTTCTTTCCTGCCTGCCCACCCCAGACCCTCCATGATCTCCTTTGCATTAGCCTCTGATGGTTTGGGGTGATATTCCCAGTTACGCCACAAGCTCTCGAGGGCACGAACAGGGCCAGCGTCTCCTTAACTTTAAGGAGCAGACTTCCTCCTGGGCCTGGGTCCAGGCCTGCCTCCTGGGGCAGCCAGGGACGAGGGAGAGAATTTTCAGCCCCCTCGAGGTCCACAACCAGATGCACAAATGCAACAGCTCCTCTTTCTTCACCTTTTCTCTCCACTTTCCAAACCACAACACCAAGGTTGCTTGAGAAGAACTGGTTCTTTCTATTTGATAATGGCCTAGAAGGAAAGTTGCCCCATTGACCGGGGGTATATTTGGCTTGGTCAGAGAAGGTGTAATGTGTTAGATCCAATCACCCTCTCCCTATGTTCCATTCCCATCCTTCTCCCAAGCAAAGGCCTCTGAACAAAGGAAAAGGTCTCCCTTCACCACCCCCTGCCATCAGAGTCCATCCATCATCCAGTGATCCAATGGCCAACTCTCCATCCATCTACCAGCCTCTCCATCTGCCCAGAGGCCCTGCGATTCAGCTCTCACAGAGTCTCAGTGCTGGGCTGGGTCAAACACAAAGGCAGCCCCTTCACTCCTTCCCCCTGGAAATGGCTCTAGCCTTCTCCGTCTTCCCCCCACCTCTATCTGCCAGCTCCTCCACCACTGAAAGGAAGCAATGTAAGAAGACACACATCTCAGCCACCCAGGAAAGGGAGAGAGAGAGGTTATCTTAAAGCATCTCTCTGGGGTGGTGGGTGAGCCTGAGCAGAAGGGAGGAGGGAGAAGGAGAGAGCCCTACCCAGGGAGGGAGACTGAGAGGGACACTCCGGACCACACACTCAGAAGCACAGACACACAAAGAGACCATCCCAGGCAGTGAGAGAGCTCTGAGAGCCTACAAAGCCTTTTGGTTGCGAGGGTCCTGGAGGGCCTCACCCTCATTGGGTCGTGGAGCCAAAATGGCTCACGTTCGCATCTTGGGACCCACACAGAGGAACTAAGCTCTTTTCCAGAAACGAGTGGAAAGATCTCTCCTAGGTCACAGCATTCTGTCTTTTTGTCTGACTCCTCTTGTCAGGATTCAAGGCTTTTGTCTCTGTCTCCCTGTCTCTGCACCTTTGTCTCTCTTGTCTCTTCTTTCTCCCTCTGCCCCCATCTCTATCTCAGATCATTTCTTGGGGACTCTGCCTTGGGGCTCCCGCTCTCCAGCGTGTAGGAAACCTGACCTTCATCATCTGTTTTTTATATTTTGGAAACGTCAGCTTCACTTCCTACCTGAGGGAAGTGGGGGTGGGAGAGCAGGCCGCCTGGCTCCACCTCTTTCCCTCCCCCCACTCCTCATCTGAATCCACCCCTCCCACAGCTTCTTGCCCCAGGGAGGGACAGATCTGAGGCCCCTCCTGCTCTCAGTCACTTTGGCAATAGGAGTCGGGCCCTGATTCACAGTCTCCCCTCCACAGCTCACTGTGAGGTGGGGGAGGCAGCGAAGCCTCTTCGGATCAACCCACCACTGGTTCCCTGATTGGGGAAAAAGCGAACCTTCCAGGCACAGCAAAAGCCCAAGAGGCTGAGAGATTTCACCAATGGAAATCAGGAGGGAAGTAGAGTCACTTCTGCCTCTAGGCCGAGTTATAGTCAACCAGGCCACCCTACACGTTGTCACAGATATTTGCTTGCTATTAGAATGAATTCTAGAATTAGATTACACAGACTAGGGGCTTACCTTGTGCCGAGCACTCTACATGTCTCTGCACTCTACATGTCTTTCCCATTTTCTTAGTGGGAAAACTAGTACACAGAGAGGTTAACCACCTTGCCCAAAGTAACTCAGCCAATCAGATCTGAACCCTGGTGTCTCTGACTCCAGGTCCCAAGCTCTTTACTCCACATCAAGGTCTCCAAGATCAAGAAACTCTGGTCACTTCCACGGAACTCTGAAAATTTACCTTCAAGATCCCAGGGACCCAGGGCCCCCCTGTTGGGAGAAGTGTTGTGTGTAACACGCTACTTTCTGCAAGACCTAGAAGAATCAGCGAGAAGAAAACATTTCAAGGAGGAGGAACTGGGAGGGCAACAAATGATGGCTGCAAGTCAAGGCACAGTGCAGTCACCAGGCAGGGGAAGGCTGGCTCCGTGCAGGGAAATGATAAGGGGCGAACAGGGCTGTGGCTGCTCCAAGTTTTTGAGCAGGAGAGTAATACTCCAAAAAGAAGTGTGTAAGGCCTGGGGTGGAGGGAAAAGGGAGACAACAAAGAGATGCTGAGGGGTTGCTATTACAATCCTGGCAGCCTAAGACCACCTGACAAAACATGCAGAAAGGAGATATCTAAAAGACATTTCCGGAGAAATCTAGCATTTTGGAGTCTGAGCCATCTGTCCGCTTCCCAAGGGTTGCTACCCAAGGAAGCCTTTGGGTTAAGCAGGGGCGTGGCAGGCAGAGGGGGGAGCAGGGAAAGGCAGCATGTCTGCAGCACCGAGCCTTCGCACTAGCAGACACTCCGGTCCGAGGGCTGCTGTGGCCCTGAGCGACGGCGAGAGGAAGACGCCGTCAAGGTGGTACTCAGGGCTCAGGGCTGGACACTGGCCTGAGGCGGAAACTGGCCCTGCCAGGTCTCCAGCACACGGTGGGTGGGCAGACTATAGATCCCGAGCTTGAAGCAGTATGTTGTGTCTTTTTCAATTTTTTGAAAGGACTCCTCCTCTCCCTGGGTGGCAAAAAAAAAAAAAAAGCAAACAAGCAAAATTTGGTTAAGAACTCAAGAACTGCCAATTCCGAAACTCTGATCTGTCCAAAAGTGCAGTTCTTTTTTTTTTTTCAGAGGCCAAAAACCTATTCACATCAAAGACTGTGTATGTCTGTGTGTCTGCGAGCTGGTGAGGGAGACAGAGTGGGTGTGAGGAGAGAGTTGAAACGCCTTTGTTCCTGTGTGTGAGGCTACCGCTCTGTGGGCTGACACATGTGCGTAGTATGTACATTTGTGCCTATTTCCCAGGTCCCTGTGTGCACTGAACTTTCACACCATAAATAGCAACACTGAAGCTTGGCAAAGATATCATAGGAATAATTATCTAATTTCAGAACATGTTATTATAATACCTACTTGATGTGTAACAAACTTAACAATGTTCGCGTTATATTCCCCAACTCTAAGGTCCAGACTCAAAATGCCAAGTCCCACCTCAGAGGCTTCTCTGAGACCCTAGTGCAGAGGAGGCCCCAAAGAAAGGTCTTTAAGGAACATCCACCCTGAACCCCTACCTCCCAGGGCTTGCTCCTGGATGCAGAGGTTTGGCTGGGGAGATAGGAGATTACCGGAAGTGGGACACAGAATATGTTGGTTGGCAACTCTGTTTCCTCCCAGAATCCCCAGTCCTCACCAGTAGAGGAACCCCCCCGGAAAGGGGAAGGGAACGGCCATACCGGGGTCACAGAGGCAGATAAGCTTTCCCTGACTCAGCAGTGGGCTAGGGGGCCTCACATTCTGCAAGCCTCCCCTCTTCCCCTGGGGGGGCTGGGTTGGATTGAGGCTGTGCTGAGGAGAATGTTTGCTGTTTGCTGCTGCTCCCTGTTGACTTTAGCCAGTAGCTCTGTTTACAAACCCAGGTTGGTTTTCCCAGCACAGTTAATTAGAACAAAGACATCTGGTGTGAGGGCTGGGGAGGGCATCTGCGCAGAGCATTCCCCCACCCCCAGCAGCCGCGGGCCAGCACAGGGCAGAGCAGCTAAACAGGACCAGACCGAACCCACCGAACCCAAGGTTCTCAGGAGAATCGTGGCTTTTCTCACTTGGCCTTTCCCATGCTTGCTAAGTTAGACTGGGCCCCAACTCTCAAGTCTCAGGGGACCCCAAGAGTCAGGGATCGATGCCTCTACCTCAGTGGGATCACGGGCTGGAGATCAAAGACTCAGTCCTCTCCTCTGCCCTTCCAAGTCCAAAAGAATCGGGCAAAGATTCCTGTCCCCTCTCTCATCACAGTGACTCTGCACTCTGTAGGAATGCCAGCCCTCTTCAGCCCCCTGCAGGAAAATCTCCCCTCCCAGACACCCCCTCCAAGAGGTGTCCTTCTGACACCTCCCTGACTTCTCTCCAGCCAATTTCTGACACTGCCAGGGAAGAAAGAGATTAACCAGTCCAGAGCCAGAGGGAGGCAGGAAGGTGCCCAGGAAGGTGAGAGGTTCTGGGTGGACAGTTCCAGGGCTGTGGGGATGTGGAGGGCTGGGATAGGGAGGGGCAGCGGCTTATCTCTCCCAGGAGGGGGGAGCTCACTCCAAACAGCTAATGCACTGGCGTGTGAAAGCCCCTCAATTAGCACTAATGATGCAATCAGGGAGGGAGGAGGAGGGACCAGAAGTTCTGGACGAGTCAGCACCAACTTGCACACAGAGCACACACTCCTTTCCTCAGACACAGTGGCCCCTTCAGACACACCAGTGCACACATTCCACAGACAGCCTGGACCACGCACGTCCGTGGGTACAAATGCATTCTTTGCACAAACTATAGCATGCATCTGGTTCTCGATCCGCTGATGACCGTGTCTGACCGCGGGGATCCCAGGGAGAGGGCTTCGATTGGGGGCTGCAGGGACAAGGAAAATGAGAAACCAGAAAGACTTAGTGGTGGAGGTTGAGAAGGGCATCTTCGAAAACATCACGATTGTTCCTCTGATCCCAGAGTTCCCGTCCCACGCAGACTCGCAGGTGCCAGCCTCTCTGCGTCCACCTCTCCACACCAACCCCCCCACCTTCGCCCCGAGATCGGAGATTGGGCGAGGGGCCGCCATCCCCCGCCCCACCCGCGGGAGGCCCTGGGTCCCGGAGGGAGCTCTGAAATCACGCAGACCCCCAGCACCCCAGAGCCAGCTGCTCGTGCCCTCCGGAGCCCGTTACCCGCCGGCCTCACCCCCTTTATCTTCTCCCCCACCCCGCTGGGCCAGCTCCGTTATCCGCCTCCCGGTCCCGTTATCCGGCAGCCGGGCCCCGTTATCCGCCCTTGCGCGGGGCCGGGAGCTGCCGCGCGTCGCGGGGCCGCCGCAGCCCCCTCCCCCTCTCGCGGCCCGAGCTCGGGGGCCCGCGGGCTGGGCAGGGCCGGAGCCGCCTCCGCGCCGCTTCCCAGGCCCGGACGGCCGCGGGAGGAGGTCCCGCTGTCAGTCAGCGGGGAAGGCCGGGCCGGGCGGCCGGAGGGGGCGGCGCCGAGGACGGGCTCGGGCCGGGAGCTGGGAGGCGGAGGCGGAGGGGGCGGGGGCGGGGGCGGCTCCGGGCCTTATAAGCGGCGGGGGCAGGGCGGGAGGGAGGCAAGTGTCAGGCCGATGTGCGGCCCGCGAGGGGCCGGGGTCGGGGCCGCCGGGGCCATGCGCGCGGACTGGGCAGGGGGCCGGTGGGGCGCGGAGCGGAGCCGCCTCGGAGCCTGAGCCTCCCGGGGCCGGGGCCGGGGAGCCGCGCGGGGCCGGCCGGCCGGGGGGAGGGGAGCGATGCGGCGCCGGCGGGCGGCGGTAGCCGCGGGTTTCTGCGCCTCCTTCCTGCTGGGCTCCGTCCTCAACGTGCTCTTCGCACCGGGGTCGGAGCCTCCGCGGCCAGGCCAGTCCCCCGGGCCCTCGCCAGCCCCGGGCCCGGGCCGTCGCGGGGGCCGCGGGGAACTGGCCCGGCAGATCCGAGCGCGCTACGAGGAGGTGCAGCGCTATTCCCGCGGGGGCCCGGGGCCCGGGGCCGGCCGGCCGGAGCGGCGGCGCCTGATGGACCTGGCTCCGGGCGGGCCCGGCCTGCAGCGTCCCCGGCCCCCGCGGGCCCGGCCCCTGCCCGACGGCGCCCCGGGCTGGCCCCCGGCTCCCGGCCCGGGCTCCCCCGGCTCGGGCCCGCGCCTGGGCTGCGCCGCGCTCCGCAACGTGTCCGGCGCGCAGTACGTGGGCTCAGGCTACACCAAGGCCGTGTACCGGGTCCGCCTGCCCGGCGGCGCCGCGGTGGCGCTCAAGGCGGTGGACTTCAGCGGCCACGATCTGGGCAGCTGCGTGCGCGAGTTCGGGGCACGGAGGGGCTGCTATCGGCTGGCGGCCCACAAGCTGCTCAAGGAGATGGTGCTGCTGGAGCGGCTGCGGCACCCCAACGTGCTGCAGGTACGATGGTGGGGGGCGAGGGGGTGAGCGTGCTGGCTGGACGTGCCCAGGCCCGGTCACTCTGGCTGGAAGAGAACCCTTGGTCTTCTAGGTAAAGAAACGGAGCCCCTGTGGCTGTGCCCAGGTTAAGCTAGGGGCACAACCCCGACCGTGGCTGCTTCCCGCTACACTACCCTGCCTCTCATTCCTGAGTGGGTGTCCCTTTAAGGAGGGACTCCTGAGTCTCAGCTTCCACACCATATCCTTTGAAGACAGAGGCCAGGACAGAGGGTCCCAAAACTCGAGTAGGGATGCTGGTCTGTTAGGACTTAGGACCCTGCTTCTGGCTGGAGCTAGGGTGTTGAGCACCACAGGGAAATGACTTCAAGCCAAGACACAGAGCAGAGGTCACCCTGAGTCAGGATTCCAACTGCAGTGATAGGGCCCCCTTTGCTGGTGGAATCCGAACCCCTCTTCTCTCAATCAACTTCCAGTGATTTCTCTGGCTTTGAAAATGCGATGGGACAGCAGTGGGTTTGGGAACGGCTAGAAAGACACCCTGTGTCAGGCTTGATTCCCTGAGAATATCCCCACCCCTTACCCCACCCAGAAGCCACTGGAAGGAGTGGAGGGAATTGGGTAGTAGGCCAGAAAATGCACAGTCCTTCCCAGAAGTGACCCCGCCATTCTCCAGGCCTTAAAGTCAGCCCTTGAATCCTTGAGGAAGCCTTAGGGTCTTAGCTCAGTGCTCAGGGGACAGGCTACAGGCCTGAGAGTCTCGTTGTCACGTTATCAGAGCCGATGTGGTCAGTGGCTGGAAGACTGAAAAGGCCAGATACCCAGGTTCCTGCTAAATGGGACTCTGTCTTTCCTGTTGGGGGGGGGGGAGGCAGAGGGGAAAGATGAGCCCCCCTCTTGTCCCCTCCAGCAGAGACTAAGAGCGTGGGCCTCTCACAGCCCCAGCACTGCCCTAACACACCCACTTCCTCTTCTCCCCCAGCTCTCTGTCCTTGAGTCGGCCCTAGGATTAGACAAACTGTACCCTTTGCACATGTCTGAGCAGACTAAGAGGGGAATCCCTGACTGGCCTTGGCCCGCGGAACAGAGGGTGTGTGCAGACTCCCCAGCAGAGGAACCTTGCCCACACCTCCTAGCCCACTCAAATTAACCTTTCTGCACCTGGCAGAACTGACCAGAAATCCAGGATTCCCTCCCTCCTTCGGTAAGGAGGGAGAGGGACCCCAGGCCTGGGTGGGTATTCCAGAATGAGAGAGAGAAGCCAGAGAGCTATTTATATTCCCGCTGGCTCCAGGTGTCCCGAACTACCGAAGCTGGCTCCAGGCTATCCGAAGACACTTGTGACCAGGTCCTAGGCCCTGAGCTGGCTGCAGGAGGTCGGGCAGAGCCAACAGTTGTGGGTGGTTATGCCTGGTTGCACAGCTGACACTGTGCCTGGAGCTTCAGGGAGCGAGTGGCTGGTTACGTGGCCATTCTAACTGGGAGGATCTTGTTCGCTTCGCTTCCCAGGGGCTCTCGGGAACTTTTTGGCAACCCTGGGGTGTCAGTCAGATTCCGAAGCAGTGGAGAAGTAGGACATTAAATGTTGTCTAATTGACGCAAGACCCCCCTCTGTTAGGATAGGTTTGAGGTTTGCTGAGCTTCCCTGTCTTACAGAATTTCACCCTCCCGCACGAACCCCAGCCAAGCTTCCTGACCCGCATCTAGCTAACTGCCCCCACACGTCCCAGAATGATCCTCCGCTTTAATGCCAGGCCCCCTGCCCGATTCCGAAGGCGCCAAAATAAAATGATATAAAACAACCGAATAGTTTTTACCCTTCCCCTCACTAAGACCAAGACCGGGCTGCCTGAGGTGGGCTGTGTGACTCTTCCAGGGTCAGAGACTGGGGTTAGTTGCCTGAGGGCATGCGTATTCTAAGGTGGGAAAGGGTCCCAATCCTTTCCGTCTGGGGAAAGGTAAAAAGCTACCATTCCCGCAAGGAAAGGATTCCTTAGTGTGAGTTTAGGAACTGCCTTGGGAGTGATTTCCATTTATCCCCCGACCCCCAGCCAGGCTCCCTCTGGCTTCTTCAGCAGCGTGTTACCTCTGCTGCCAGGGAAGCCTGCTGCAGGGTCTTCTTGCTCAGGAGGAGGTGTCCATGAGGGTGTGCGGGGAGCTAGAAATAATGTTTTAATACCTCTTAATCATTTAACATTTCAAAACCGTTTGAAAGATGCAGTGGGGAGGAGCCAAAGAATGTTTCTTACAGTTCCGGCTCCCCCAGGCCACCCGAAGCCCCTTTTCCCCCTCTCTGGCAACCCCAGAGTTGGTTCTGTGGGTTCTAACAGAAAACGCCCAGGTAACATGTCCCACTGTGTACCTCCCAGCACTTGCTCTGGGGACTGCCTGGGTGAGATCTCTCTATCCTTCTTCTCTCACTACACACACACACACACACACACACACACACACACACACACACACGCTTCTCACGTGATAGATGCCTCTACAGCCCAGGGTCAAAGGGCACAAGGGTCTTCCCTCCCCCCAAACTCAGTAGTCCCAGGAGCTCAGGCCTCAGATGGGGCCCCAGGCGTGCTTGGGCCCAGATTCTGGCCCTGCTAGAGTATATTTCTTCTCCCGAATGAACAAAAGATGCGGCTGAAATGCTCAGCCTCACGCTTCCTGGGGGGGTTAATGGTGTCTTTTTATTTTTTCCTGAGGGGTGTTGATTAATACCTCGTTAACAGCGCATTTAACGACCTCCGGGTGTTTAATACCCTTCAGAAGTTTCCCACAAAGGCTCAGACTCTGGGCAAGAAAATGAGAACCAGGCCCCAGGGCTGCTCCCCTTACCTCCCCCCCCCACTCCACCCCACCAGGGCCTGGGGCCTCCCCGGGCTGGTGCAAGGTGGGGGAGCAGACAGAGAGGGAAGAAGAGGGTGCCTGGGACTGTCCCCTGATCCCCCAGTTCACCGCCCTGGTGAGCTAATGGCGGACACTGAGTCGTGCCTTCTCTCTTGTGCCAGCAGGACTGGGGCAGCTGGCTCCAGGGGGAGGGGGGGCTGGAAGGGCACTCCTGGGCAGGAAGGGGGCACGTGAGGGCCTGGAGTAGATCTGGGCGGGGTGTGAATGATGGTAAGAAGGGTGCCGGTATGGTATGCAAGGACATCTAGCCCGTGCGTGGATCCCCCTGTGCCGCGCCCCCCACCCCTATCCCCGCACTGTGCAGCTCTCCCCTCTGCCTGCTTCGGCCTGGACAACTCGGCCTTTGTGCTCCTACCCCACAGGGTGCTGGCTGTTTTGAGCAGCAGCTGACCCTAGCTGATGTGCAGTGTGGTGGGAGAGGCTGAAGGAAGCAGGGCTCTCCGTGGATGCTGGTTTAGGTGTTAATGACAAAGTCAGGCTGTGCTTCCCCCAAGCCCCTAAGCTGAGCTGTACCAAGCCCACCCTCAGGCCCTATGGAGTGGGCAGGCCCTTGTGGGCATGCCCCCAAAGAACTGATCTTCCCCAGAAACCATCCCTTGCTACTATTCCCATTGGTGAGTGTGACCACCGCCACCCCCTCACCACCAACATAAGCAAAAGACACCTAAGGATATGCCCCTTGGATACTTTGTTCTTATCTACTGCCTGTTACCAATCCCAAGGGAGCTTGTTTTTCCTCCCACAAGACCAGAGCTGAGGAAAAAAATGAAGCTGCCAGAAAGTAGAAATGATAGAGAAGGACCGGAGCAAGGGCAGAGGTGCAACTTGCTGGCTTGTTGATTAACAAATGATATTCTTACAAAGAACCAGGCTGCAGAATTCGAGTGACATACATTCGAATCCTAGCTCCTGCAGTTATCAGCTGCGTGATGTTATGCAAGTAACTGAACCTCTCTGAGTTGGTTTCCTCACCTGTAAATTGGAGACTGATAACAGTACCTACTCTGTCTGTGTGAAGTTGTTATAAGAATTGAGTTACACATGTAAAACATTGAGCACAGTGCCCGGCACATGGTTGACACATGGTGTCCAGACCTGCCCATTTACCTGAGCGGCGGGAGGTAGGAGGCTGATGTAGGCAGCAGGCACTCTGGCTGCAGGGACAGAGGGCAGCTCTCCAGGCCATGCTGCGGCCAGCCACCGCTCCCTTCTGGCCTGAGCTGCAGCCACAGCCCAGAGATGGGGGTAGGGGCGGGTAGTGCAGAGGGAGGGGGCATCTGACAGCCCAGCCCTTTCCTGTCCCCACCCCGACCCTGTGACCTAATGACCTGCCCTGGACCTCCCCCAGCTCTATGGCTACTGCTACCAGGACAGCGAGGACATCCCGGACACCCTGACTACCATCACGGAGCTGGGTGCCCCTGTGGAGATGATCCAGCTGCTGCAGACTTCCTGGGAGGACCGTTTCCGAGTAAGCAGGGAGGAGGGCCGAGCCCTGGGCTCCTCGCTGGGATGGTTTTCCCTTAGAAGGCCAGCCCTCCAGAGCAGCTTTGACTCCTCACTCCTCCTCCATTGAAAAAGGAGGGAAAGACAGAGCCAAGCTGCCTCGGCCATCAGCCAAAGGGTTAAAAAAAAGAAGCAAGACCTAGAGGATCCTGACGTTCTTGTCCTCCTGCCCCCTTACACACACACACACACACACACACGCACGCACACACTCGTAGCCTGGCTGCAAGAGGGCCTAGGACTAGAAAAGACCTTAAGGTCAGCTTGACCCTCCCTCTATTTCCACACATTGACTAATATCACAGATGCAACTTCGGGGAGGAGATCCATTACCCCCAAGCTTCCGTGTCGCCCATTTCCCACTGACCCCATGTTACTTCCAGGGTCAGGCCAGCCCACGGTTAATAGAAAAGTCACTGGCTTGCTCTGTAAGGCCCCTGGCCCTCAGCCCTTAGTAAGCACTGGGGCCTTTAAGAGAAAAACCAACCCCTCCACCCCCAAGCTAAGTCCGGAACCCCCAAAGGGATGAGCCCTGGAGCCCCCCCCCCAAAAGACCTTTCCCAGGAGAGAAGGAGTGAGCAGCCTTGTGTCTGCCCCTCAGATCTGCCTAAGCCTGGGCCGCCTCCTCCACCACCTGGCCCACTCCCCGCTGGGCTCGGTCACTCTGCTGGACTTCCGCCCCCGACAGTTTGTGCTGGTGGATGGGGAGCTGAAGGTGACAGATCTGGATGACGCACGCGTGGAGGAGACGCCGTGTACCGGCAGCGCAGACTGCGTACTGGAGTTCCCAGCCAGGAACTTCACCCTGCCTTGCTCGGCCCAGGGCTGGTGCGAGGGCATGAACGAGAAACGCAACCTCTACAATGCCTACAGGTGACCTCCGCTTCCCGCCCAGGAAGGCCAGGCGGGGAGAGTGGGCCCAGGAGGGCGTCGCAAGCGGAGAGCCAACGTGGGCTCCAGGAGGCCAGCCAGGGCAGGGAGACTCCGCCTTGACCAACAGAGCGGCAGGGGCGGGGAAAGTCTTTCACCAGCTCAAGAAGGGAACATTCAGGCTCCTGGCGATGAGGCTAAAAATAGTCAGCTCCAAGGAGAATCTGGGTTGGGGGGTGGCAGCTGGAGACTTCTTAAAATAGTGTCTGGGGCTGGTGGGACCGGCGCTACCCCTTCCTCCCCTGGTCCTTCACCTCTGGAAGCTCCTCACTGGGCCCCAGCTCAGGGGGTAAGGTGGGACTGGGTGGTGGGGAAGTCCTGAGGATGGATGGGGAAAACAGACCTCAGTTTTCAGTTTCCTGTAAAGTCAAGTTGTGGCCTAGCATATGCCCAGATCCCTACCCTGAGTCCAAGTAGACTCCTTGGTACGCTCTGGGGTTATGCCTAGGCCTGAGGGATCAGGCTCCCTGGCCCGATTAGGGTTCTGTCCCAATTTGGGGCAGAGGAAAGACGCATCCTCCAAGGCAGGACCACTGAGCCCCTGGCTTCTCTCCATCCCAGGTTTTTCTTCACATACCTCCTGCCCCACAGTGCCCCACCCTCACTACGGCCTCTGCTGGACAGCATTGTCAACGCCACAGGTGAGCTCTCCAGGGCCCATCCGTGTCCCATCACCCCTCCCCTCCCCCTGCGGGCATGGGGACAGCACAGAGTCCAGAAGTCATCGTTGCCCAAAGTGGTATTCTGTGGCCAACCCCCTCCCCAGTCCGCTGGTCATCTGGGCGCAGGCTTCAGAGGGAGAGAGGGCAAGGCGGCCGGTTGCCACCTCAGGGAGGAGCGGGAGCCCACGTACCCTCTCACGGCCACACTGCACTCTGCAGGAGAGCTCACCTGGGGGGTAGACGAGACTCTGGCCCAGCTGGAGAAAGTGCTGCAACTGTACCGGAGCGGGCAGTATCTGCAGAACGCCACGGCAGGCGCCAGAGCTGGTGAGTGGCTCCGGCAGGGCTCCAGGGGCTGGGGAGGTGGGAACAGGGGTGGGGGGGCGGGGGGCGGCTCATCCTTCTAAGGCAGACTTGGAGAGACCACTCACTGACTGGGTAGCCTGGACTTGGAGGTGTCCTTTCTGGCTGAGCTGTAATTCGGCCTTGACCTGGGGAGGTGGGCATGGACACCCCTTCTCTGGGTGGCTCCAGACCCCACTGTGTACTGACTGTGTGGACTTTGGGCAGATTACCTACACTTGAGCCCACTTTCCTCATCTGTGAGTTGGGTTTAATATTATGTGCCTCACAAAATACTTCTGGGGGTTAAATGCCAGGTGAAGTGTGTGCAGGCAATTAACCCGGGTCCTATAACCCAGCTGGGAGACAATATATGTTTGCTTCTCTTTCCTTCCTCTACTTTTCTGGGGCTAGAAGGGTGGCTGGAGGTGGATGGGGCTCCAGGCCAAACCGAGTCGAGAAGCCCAAGAGCAGGCGGAGAATTCTAGCCACCGCTATCATCCCTCCGCTGAGGCCCTGGGGTTTATCATGGTTGGCAGAGGGGCCAGGAGTGGACAGCCTCTGTATTCAAGGAGCACTGGCCAGTCTTAGGGGTGGGGGAGCCCTCGTTAGCCCTGTAAATAAAGTTTAACGAGGTGAACAATGGCTGGCTCTGTCCCTGAGGATGCCGTTTATGGGGCTATAAATCACAGCCAGCCCTGGACTTTGGTCTAGTCCCTGGGAGAAGAAGGAGGCAGGAGGGCGGGGTGGCCAGAGGCCCAGGGCCTCTGCATTATCAGCCCAGAGCCGAGGCTCCCCAGGCAGCGGGAAGGACGCAGGTGAAGAGTTGGCTGAGCAGCTCTCGGAGCAACTGGGGGCTCTCTCCTCGTAATGAGAAGACTTTTCCTCCAGCCTCCTCCCCGGACACTCAAGTTGTCATTGTTGTGTTCCACATTCATTTGCATTCCTCTTAAGCTCAGAAACCCCTAACTGCCCCCTTCCTCGGAAGCTTGCCTAACCTCTCTGCCCAAAGCCAGGAGGAAGTAGGACCAAGGGGTGCTCCAAACTCTTGCTACTCAAAAGTGCGGTCTGCAGACCAGCATAAGCTGATTAGAAATGCCCACTCCCGAGCCCCACTCCAGGCCTCCGCAGTCGGGATCTGCACTTTAACCAGATTCCCTGGAGATTCACTGAAGTTTGAGAAGCTCGGCTCTAAATACCTAAAACGTCCTGATCTCCAGCTCCGTGTGTGTTTGTCCCACGATGTCCCCGCCATCGTGTGCCGTCTGAACCCACTGCGCACTCTTAGATTCGGGAGCTGTGGGTCTCCCGGAAACTGAATCTGAGCTTTGCCTTCACTGGCTGGTCAGCCCAGTCCCACAGTGGTGGCTGCCTTGGTCTCCACGCTAGGGCGACTGGGCTAGACTTCAGCTTTCGGTTAGGAAAGGAGTCCTAGCCCTGTTCAGAAAGCAGCCCAGCCCTCGCGCCTGGAGACACAGAGTTCTCATCCGAGCTGCATCCCTAACCCACAGAGTACCAGCGCCTCCCAGGCAGCACTGTCCCCCAGGAAGACTACCGCTGCTGGCCCTCCTACCACCACGGAAGCTGCCTCCTTTCAGTGTTCAACGTGGCTGAGGCCGTGGACGTCTGTGAGAGCCATGCCCAGTGCCAGGCCTTTGTGGTCACCAACCAGACCACCTGGACAGGTGAGCCCGTGGGAAAGGACATCCCGAGGGAGGTGACCAGAGCTCCCTGGAAGAGACAGACAGGTAGTGGTCCCCCATCAGAAGCCAGACTTGATGAGAAGACAAGAAGGCCGAGACGATGAGGGACAAGTATATGTGTCCTCTGGGCAGTCCCATTAGGGAGAATGGCCCCGCCTCCAGGGAGAGAAACAGTCCTGTTCCCTCTCACCTCTGCCTCCAGGTCGGCAGCTGGTATTTTTCAAGACAGGATGGAGCCACGTGGTCCCCGATCCCAACAAGACTACATACGTGAGGGCCTCTGGCTGACCCGAGGGCTCTGCTGACAGCGGGCCAGCCCCGCCAGCTGGGCTGGCCTGTGGAGGGAGGGAGTGACTTGCACTAGCAGCACTGCATGTCACCTGGAAAGCCCTGCAGACGAGGCCGACATCCCAGACAGTGAGGCGACCAGGACAACGTGCAATAATGCCAAATGTTAAAATGTGAGTTTACCGGTCTGGGTATGGGACTGCTGGCCCCAGGGCCAGAAACCACGGGGGGCTGACCGTCTCTCCAACCCTCTGGGCTGCCAGCAAGGCTCAGGCTGGTGTCCCCACGGGGGCCTCTGCCCCTCGCTGGGACAATTCTGTGGGCAGCCCCATCACTGTGTTCATGGTGAGAATGTAGCCAGAGCCCCTGCTGCTGCTGCTGCTGCTGCTGCTGCTGCTGCTGCTGCACGCCACAATCAGGCAGGGGCTGCGTGGGGACAATCGGTCACGGAGTGTTCTCTCAGCCGAGCTGCGGACGCTCTGGGACGTGGGGAACTCTGGGATGCGCGGCCGCCTCTGGCCACTCAACCAGGGGCACCCACGGGCCAGCACGGGGGCAGGGACAGAGGAGCACACACATGGTATGAGCCAAGACACGGGGTCAAGGAGCAGGTTGCGGTTTGAGCCAGGACCTGGGGTGGGGGTGGGGCCGGGGCCTTTCTGCCTCATTTGCTTTCAGTGAAAGCCGCAAAGCAGCCAAAACCAGCCTCTCCCCCCTCCTGGAGTTTGTATATCCAGAAGCTTTTGTACTTCTTGTTCGTTAAAATGTTTATTTTTGTAAAAAAAAAAAAAATCAATTAATAAATGACGTCATGGCAAGGATTCTTCCCAAGCCACAGTTTCTTGGGCTGACTTACTCATCCTCACTTAATGTCTTTGGTGTTTGTTCGGGGGGGAAATGGGGGCAGGAGGTTATGGGGGGTGACCTTCGGAGGAGTGAAATCTGTGTGGCAAACACCGAAGTTGGCAAACTGTGTTTTCGGGTCCCTCTCCCATGGTGCCCACCGCCCTCCTTGGCCCTCCATATCCACGTCCGGACAAAAGACGTGGGGGACTTCTTCCCACAGGGAGGTTCACGCTTTAATACACACTGGCTTTTCTTTTAATACACATGCAAAGCTTTTACCCAAAGGACTGGTGTCCTAATGGTGGGATGTCAGCCCCGTCAGGGGACTCCGAGCAACCTGCAGTCAGGTCAGCTTTGTCCTAGACGAGGTTGGGCCTCATCATCACCACCACCACCACCCACCACAAGCTAATGGGCAATTGTTTTTTTCAGGGCCTTTCTCTGAGCATGAAATATATGGACAGTGGGAAGAAAGGAAGGTCTATGGAAAGACTAGCCCCCCTCTTCCTGGGTTTTAGGAGGGGGAAGACTCAAGTGTGTGGAAGCTCAGAGGGACAGTGAGGACCTAAGGGTTCAAGATCACACTGAGGCCAGAGGGAGCCCAGCGTGGATACACATCTTCTAACTTGAAATCCTGCACCTTCTCCCCCACACACCATTCTGCTTCTAGAATATTTCCAAAGCACACAGATCTTTGAGGGTTTTGAAAAGAACGACCATGCTTTAACTCAGAACCCACCTTCTCTTCAACAGATGTGGTTGTTGTGAGTTCTGGCATACAAGACGTCCCTGTAGTTCTGGGGGCTTGAGGGGTCCGTGTTAGTTCTGGAACCCTAACCGTGGATGCTGCACGGACCCTCGGGGTTGCACCTCACTACCGCCATGTCTAACCCACACGTGCCGCATCTCGCCTCTGGCTGCCTGGACTTGGTGGTCGTGGGGAGGGTCAGAGCCACCACAACATCTCACACCGTCTCAACCAAGCCAGATCCTAGCCATGCTCCCCACCCTCAGGCCCCACCCTTCCACGGAGGACCTCGGCTTTCCTCAGCCTCCAGACCCCTTTCCTCAACGGAACTCATGTGCTTCAACACATGTAGCCTGCCCCCTGCCATCTAGTATTAGATTTACACAGCCCTCTGTTATTCTCCAGCTGCCAACCGGCGCATGGGGCTCTGAGGACAGAAGGAACCACATCGCTACGCTGGGACCAAGGAGGTGTCACGGGGCTGGGGCAGGAAAGTCTGCAGGTTCTGTGCAGCCCAGACAGAAACAAAGACCCTGATTACAGTCAGAGAGGCCCACAGGGCCCAGGAACTGTGTGGCTCAGCGAGAAAGTGAAGGCTGACGATGAACCAAGAACTGCCTTCTAGACTCTAGAAGTTTCTAGAGGTGGCTGGGGGAGAGGGGCAGGCTCTGGCCTTAGCAAGGTATCATTATCATTCCAATTTTATGGACCTGCAACTGAAGCCTAGATCCCAGCTGCTAAGGGATTTAGTAAGCATTCAAATCCCACCCTCACTTCCAACCCTGTCCCAGAGCGGAGAATTGCAACAAGAGCGATCTAAGTGAGACCTAGGGAGTGCTTGCCTACTTTGCGTGTGGGACAAACTAAAATGGAGGTACAGAGCACATTTAGAAAGAGTCAGGCACAGGTGGCTGAGGGGATGGTAGATTGCTTCTTCCCCAGTGAGTGAGCCTTGCCTCAGAACCTAGATATCTGGGGGCAAAAATGGCCAGGCTCAGCCCTGCAGAGTAGAGAAAAGGGCGTTTGCAGCTGGAAATGGAGAGGTGGTAGAGTGCCCTGAAAGGGAGAGGACAGGGAGTAAAACGCCCGGGGCAGAATCATCCCTTCCCCACAGATGGCCACTCACTGTAGCCACCTGTCTCCCTGGAAAACGTTCAGTTCCTGGGTACATCTTGTCCCCTTCCTGTGGAAGCCAGAACCACACCCCCTCTCCCCAAAGTCTATGTTCTCTCCACTCCACCGCGCAGCCAATGATACCCAGGCCTCGTGCATGGAAGAAATACATTCGCCCAACCAAAGCTTCGGGTGGCAGTCCCAGAGGAGGGAAGCCAGGGGCGGGTCCTTTCCAGGGCTGGGGAAGTAGGAAGCAACATGAGAGGGGTCACGTTGCCACTGGTCCCGCGAGAGGCTCTGGAGGAATGTTGGCCAGTCCTGCGTTTTGCTCTTTTGTGTGATCCGGGCTGTGACAACTCCCCGAGCCTCCATCTCCTCATCTACAAATTTCAGATTAATAACATCTGCTTCAGAGGAGTGTGATAGGGACCCAATGAAATGATGTAAGGTCTTAGCCAGTGTCAGCAAACAGTAAGTGTTTAGGAAACACTAGCTGCTCTGTCACTGCTCTGGGCGAGCTGAGCCCTCAACATTCATCAATGATCTGGTGTGGCCCAGACTCTCCCCACACCCCACCCCTCCAGCATCCCCAACAGGGAATACTGCCATCGCCTGGAGGAGGTGGAGCCCGGCTCTCCGGGTCAGTGCCCTGGGAGTTGAGTGTGTGGCAGACAGGAGGAAGAGGATTAACATGAAAGCAGAAAATGGGATTAGGAGGCCTCAGGATAATGTGCCCACCCGCCCGCCATCCATGACAACGGCTTCTTGCTTTCACTCTTTGGCTTCTGGAGCCCCAAGCGTGTAAAGCTTGGTTGCCCCCCTGTTCCCAGCGGCAGAGCCGGCAAAAGACTTGGCACACTCAGAGCATGAGACTACTCAGTCCGCTAGGAAGAGGGCCAGGCTGCTTTGCATGCACTTTCTCATTTGATAACCATGGCAGCTCTGAAACGGGTGATGGCCCAGGTGAAGAGCCAGGATACAAGCTTCTGGGAGCCTCTATTCCTTCCCTTCTACCCTCTGCCTCACATGGGAGCACAGTGTCTCCCTGAACCCAGAGCAGTGATGCACTCAGACCTGCACTTCCATTGGGAAGGATTCCCAGACCCACAACTGCCTTTGACAGAAAACCCAAAAGGCAACTTAAGGAGACCAGGTCTGCCAGTCTGGCTCATCCCAAAAGGGTGAAGATGTCCCCAAAGAGCCTGACCTTTTTTAAGGCCCCCTTTGTGGTCCATCGTGCAGGACTTTAATTCCCCCTGTTTACATCTTTGTGAATCCAGGCCAATGCTACACCATTGGGTGGAGAAAGTGCTATGTAAGTCCCATCTATGTAAAGGAGATAGACCATGATATTTCTTAAAATTACCTCTTAAGTTCTAGAGGATTCCTAATGACCGTATACAAGGAGTTCATTCTCCCATCCCATTCCATGGATCAGAACAAGGCCCATCTCCGCCTCCTTTTTTAAGACTGTAATCCCTTGTCCTCCCCCATCCTATGTAGCCCCTCACCCCCAATCACTTGCCTACCCTCTGCTGGCCTCCTTTCAGCTCCAAGGTGTTTCTCCTGAGATGTAATGACAAGACTTCCATCCTCTATCATTCAGGGTCCCAACAGGAAATGGAGAGCACACTGCACATAAGATATATTGACAAATGTGTGGGTACAGGGGAACCCTAAGGAATAGGGCTGTAAGCCGGGGCTAGTAGCAGTAGAACTGTTACCAACTCTACCCAAGGGAAGGGAGTATAATCTGAACCAGAACCCAGAGGAGAACCTGGAAGGAGTCAAGTGACCAGAGGACATGGCCGGGCAGGGTGACCTCACAAAGAGGGAGCCAGAAGACCATGTAGGCTCGTGTTACTTTCCTCCCCGACCCCTTCTCCATTCCCATCTCCTGTGGCGCTCTCCATTGGTCAAACCCACCTGAAGCCAGAGGGACCTTGATGGGAGGTCTGTAATTGTCAGGGAGTCCTCTAGAGTGTGCATTGTCCTGAGGGCCGTGATCATCTCCAAGAAGACAAGACTTGGCTCTTTGGACATGAAAACAATCTCAGATATCCCAGTGGTTGGTGGCCCTCCCAGATATACAGTATATCTATGCTACTGAAATCCCAAGGGGGTGGTGCAATTAGGATAAAAGTATCCACAAACAGGGGTGCCTAGGTGGCTCAGTCAGTTAAGCTAAGCAGCTGACTTCGGTTCAGGTCATAATCACGCAGTTCGTGAGTGGGGTTCTGTGCTAACACTCAGAGCCTGGAGCCTGCTTCGGATTGTCTCCCTCTCTCCCTCTCTGTCCCTCCCACACCCATCCTCTGTCTCTGTCTTTCCCTCAAAAATAAACATTTAAAAAAAATTTTTTAGTACCCACAAGAGTACTTGGCAAAGGAGGGGTCAATGATGAAAAATAGATTTAGAAGCACTGGATTGTAGTGGCCCAAAACCCTTTCTTGGACTGTCACTGAGAGCTTTAAATCTGTCACCCTCAAAAGCACAACTTTTACTATTATTCTCTAAACTGATGTATATATCAATATACATTTACATGGACTCCGTGTGCCATTTAGAGTAAAAACAATTACAGTGTGATCTGAATTATTTTTCACTTAATGCTTTACTCAACCGACCCTTGCCCACGGTGAATGTCGGACCACAGTAAGTCTCCTGCATCTCCCTGTAGATTATAGTTTTGAGTTGACCTTTCCCCACGCAGAAGAGCTCAGCCAGCGTCATTGGCGAGCCAGGCAATTTCAATGTACGTTCACTCCTCTCTCAACTGCTCAGGCCACAGAATATCTCTTAAGTGCTAATCACCTTAATGAATACTGAAATATCAGACATGCCCCTGCCTTTCAGGGGCCCACAATGTCACTAGAGATGTCACAAAAGCATCACTAGAGATGTCACAAATTCACCACAGTAATATACGAGCTGTGACTACAGGGCAATGAAGTCAATTTCCACATGTGGCCTGTGAAAGCAGAGGGCTGGATGGTCACATCTCAAATCACTAAGGGCCAGTTAACCTGGTCTCCCCCAAGGAGCCTCACTGTCAACACTTTTCCATCCAGGGAAAGGCCCTATTTATCCTTACTCCGTATTTCTTATCTCTAAGCCTGTTCCCTATTGTCACCAGACATTCCCCCCATTCCCAAGGCGACTCCACAGGCTTTGGTGTAGAGGCTGTCAGAAGCTCCTTAAAAGTGTAAACAGAGCGTGTCTACTGCTTCCCCCCTTATCCATACACTTATTTGGCCCTTCAAAGAGCTCTAGTAGATTAGGGAGGCACGATTTCTCCTCACCAAAGTCAGGCTGCCTTGCCACGGGAGGTGGAGTTTGCTCAAGTGCTCCGTAATCCTGCCCTGAGAGGTGCCGCCGACATGCCCGGCGTGGAAACAAACTTGTGAGCCATTTCCCAGAAGCCCCTCTGGCACCCTTCGGTTCTTCAGCATGGAGGTCCATCTTTAGATAAGGCTCTCATTTTGTCCTGCCTTCCCATAACATCAATCCCCTTATTTCTTTGGGGGAAAGATGTGTGGGCAAAATGAAAATAAAATACACCGTGTGCTTGCTTTCCATTACTTGGAGATTTAGGGCACAGTTCGTCATCTGAACCCGTGCAAAAGACCGTGGTAAGGTTGTCTGTATCGCATTTCATTTTATGACGTATCACCTTGTTTACGCCTCTCTTTAGGTTGTTTATAGGATATAAAATACCTTTAAATGCTCTGGTCTTGTTTAGTCATTTTTTTTCTCCCATCAATAAAAAATTTTAAAGGCAGTCATTGTTCTAAGAAATGACTATTGTACTTAGGACACAAAGATGCTTTAATGGGGAAAGACAGTTTGTCTTGTATCTTGGCCTCCCATCCATATCTTTTTGAACCAGGCTTTGATGCTCTGTGGAGTATTCTGACTCCATCACTGAGCTATGCGGCATTTTGCAGTTATTAAGAGCAAATGAGTTTCTTCTTTAAACATAGGCCTCTGCTTAGCACATTTAGTACTATTTGACTTAGGTCTCAAGATAGTGCTATTCCCGGAATGGACTTCACATGCTGACATTTTTTTTTTAACTACCCACAATCCTATCACATATGCCGAAACGAGTTTTGTTTTTTTTTTCCTACAGCCTCTCCAACAATTTGCTGAGATGAAGAGATTTATACAGGGTACTTTGGGGATTAACTCTTTAATACACAAGTTATTATATAACCCACTCGTGCTACTTCCGAAAATATATTCTGAGCAAATACTTCAATACCCAAAAAAAAAATAAAAGATCCAAACGCATACAGCTGTTCCTTGAAACGTTATAGAAAATAACAAAAAATGAGGATTATATAGCAATGTGAGAAAATAAGTACATTACAGTGTTCGATCCGAAAAGCGTTGTGCAAACCCACATATGCAACTATGTAAAAATACCTGTGAAAAGAGACTGGAAGAAATACACGCAACTAAAAATTCTGTAAGGGTGACAAACTCATCAGCCTTTTTTAAATTTCTTAAACTTCTCTTGCATGGCGTTGCTTAATAAAAATAGATGATTTTAATTAAATGATTGTTTCAGTGGATTGAAGGAGCTTGATCTTGTCACCTAGAGGAAGACCAAAATCTCTCTCCCATTTTGTTGTATAAGCTTCATTTAACTTGAACTTTTGGAAAGTCGGCCCCGCTAACCCCCTGATCCATAAAAAGTGCTTGATGGCTTAATACGGGAGCTAGAATCACAAATGACCGTAGAAGCCGGCAGGAAGGAGGTTTGTGATGCCTGACGCCATGTGGAGAACTTAGGCCTGAGCCCATAGGTATTTCAAGAGAATCAGAGTTGTGCATGTGTGTATGTGCCCACGCGCACACACCTGTGTAATTCTCCTGATTTATGTGTTTTGGCCTCTAATTCAAACTCAGAAATGAAAATATTTGTGGGCCACCTAGTCCATGCCTACGAGCTGGATTCAGCCAGCCGGCGGCCAGGTTGTGACCTCCAGCACAAAACCCATTGCTGAAGTTATAGCCGACTGCCTCATTTCCAAGTGTTTAGAAATCCCAACCTTCCCCGTGTTCTCCCGCTCGCTCTTCTTCAGTGAGCCCTGCACCACTTCTGCTGTTCGATGAGGGTGATGAAGGGTACTAGTCCTCAGGATTATGACGTCTTGGGAATCTGTCCCTAGCTGGAAGCGTTTCTCTCGCCAAACCGTGAAAGCTGGTGACATTTTTAATATTAATCTGTTTTCCCGTCTGTCGCTTACATTTAGTGTGCCGTGAGGAGAGAATTTGATGCCCAATTTCATCCCTGAGCCGCTCACAGCTGTTAGATGGTGCCAGCCAGGCCCAGGCTGTTTCCGGCTTGTGGATCGCACTTGAGCGGTCTGTGTGTTTATTGCTGTTTCTTCCGATACCACTGCCCCAACACCAGTTACCAGCTTCAGAGGGTTGACCCCAAGATGTAGCCCCCTCTTCTGCTCTATCTCCACTCCCTCTGCCTCCTCCTCCTCCCTCTCATCTCTGGGAGCTCCCCTGGCACCACGACAGACCTTGGAGGGGTCCCACCTGCTTCCACACTGGCATCTGCTTCTGATCGCTCATAAAGGGGGCCCAGGCGAGCTCCACTTCTGCAAAATGGCCCTTTTCCCTGCAGGGACCCCGCAGGTTTGCCCTATTATTTTCCCACTATTCACAGGTCCTTGGATATTTGACCCTGGACTTGCAGCAAGGGGCGGCTAACACTTCAGGAGACCGTCATTCCCGGCACTTCGTACACCATGGATCATCTGGCCCCACGACATTTTAGTGTGATGTCCTTGCTGTCCTGGGAGCCGTGGCAAACTACACCGGCAGGACCTTCTAGGAGCTTGTGCATTGACTGATCAACTAATTAACCACCCATCAAGAAACAAATGAGTGGAGGCTCTGCAAGTAGCCGGCTTTGGCTTTTACATAGTGAACCACCCCTTCCTTCCCTCCTCAGAACCTGTTGTGGTTACAAACGCCTCCTATTAGTTCTTGGTTTATTTTGAGCACTGCAGAAGCTGCAAGATGTTTACTTTTAACGTGAGAAGAATTACACAGTTCTTGTGGCTGAGGGGAAAGAGAGGGGCGCTCAGGGCTGTGGGCAAAGCTGGCAAACCCCTCCACGGCCCAGGCACTGGGGGCTCCTTCCCTCTCCCCTCCAGATGTGGACCAACCCCCACCTCCATTTTGGCAAGTCGGCAGATCCAGGCGATTCCAGGCAGGGAGGACCCTGCAGGTTCCAGAGCACAGGCAGCGGCACACATGGCCCACCATGTGAGGCGCACCTGTGTCACTCAGATCATGCCTGGGCTCCACTGGCCCTCACAGCACCCTCACAATGGGACGCCTCACCACAGAGTCCCCTTTGAAACAGCTCCCTCTTTGGCAAAACCAAAAGGCAGAATTTCCTTTTGAATGACTTGGACTGTCTGAAAATCACACTTCGGGCAGTTGCGATGATGGTAGGACCCCAAGACTAACCTGGGGACCCCACAAAGCCTGATCCATTTTGCGGCTACAACCCTGTTGCCAAACTCCACCCACAGCTAGTAGAGTCCAGTAGGAACTCATGGGATCTTGTGCTCCTAACACAAGAAGCTGCTGGCAGAAGCCAGCACAAATACGGGTTCTTCCCACTGGGGGCCAAAGACTTCCAAAGACGTAGCAGGCAATTACCCACAATCCATACCCTTTGAAGGAAAGTTCCTGATCCCATGTCAGCTGGTGCCACCGTTATCTGGACAAGGAGGGATCGTCTTCTTGTTTGTCCATCCTGTCCTAAGGATAGACCCGTCCAGTCTGTCCTCCTTCCGCCTGCTTTCTTGGGCCTCTAAAGGCTAAAAACATCTCTTCTTCTTCTGTCTTCCTGGTGCCCAGAAAGGAGGACCCAAAAGCAGAAGTGCATAATCCTAGCTCCATAAATCATGCCCTGTGGGACCTTAACACAGATTCATTTATATCAGGTAGCACTGGTTTCTTCATCTGTGATAAGCGAATATAATACTTATTTTACAGAGTAGCTGTGAGGCATCCAGAAAGTTGGTAAATCATGGAGCCTGTCACTTCCCAAGTCCTCAATAAACATTAGCTGTTATCATCATTATTGTCTTGGGCTATTAGGTTCCAGACCTGACCCTCTCCGAGAGGTTCTGAGGGACAATGCCTGTCTGTCCGGGGGTCAGCGTATCCAGGCCCATCCAGGCTGCTCCGGCAAAGTATTCAGCCAGATGCGGCTCAGTACATGTAGCAGATGAGGCAGACTGGGAGGGCCAGGACCGGACAGGACCACCCATTGGGCTGGGGAAGGTGCTGGCAAGACAGCCTCGCTGCAGCTGCTGGGCAGCCGTCCAGAGTGACAGGCAGAATGCAGTGTGCGAGGGTGTGGAAACAGACAACAGGTGGCCGCTCAGCACCAGTCAGCGGCTGGGGAGGGGAAGGGCGGGTCTGCCAGCATTTGGTAACAGGGTGTCCCGACCAGCAGATGGGCCACAGCAATGGGCAATTCCAGAGGGGTGTTCCAAAATCTCAGCAGGCACACGGCATCAGGAAGGTCTGTCAGCAGATTCCAGTACCCATCAAAGGCTGGATCTAGTGAGGGAAGAGGCCAGAGATAATAGAACAGGGCCCTGGGCCTAGAAAGGACAGACAGATTATTAAGACAAGGCTGTGGGCCCAGGGGGAAAAAAAAAGTGACATTGCTAGAACTTGGCCTCCAGCCTGGAGAAGGGGAGAAGGCCTGAGTGGAGTAGGTCCTACTGTGGTCCAGCCTGACCCCTGACCCCTGGGCCCAGGCCAGGCTCATCAGCAGAGCAATCAGGGCAGGCCTGAGACTGTGCTGTTCCCATGATGAGGGTACAGGAGAGACAAGCTATAGGTCATCATGGTGTAATTCTCTCTCTCTCTCTCTCTCTCTCTCTCTCTTTCTCTCTCTCCTCTGTCCAGCTACTACCCCGGTTTTCCTGATTCTTACCCCTTTGCCTGCTTTTTTCTCCCCCAGATCCTACTTGCTGATAAGGAAGAACCAAAATAGATAGGGTCAGGATTTTTTAATGAAAAGGCCAGCCCATCAGGGACTAACAGCTCTCCTGCCTTGGCCATCGGCCTCTGCCGTGTGCCCAGTGGAGGGAGCTGCAGTGGTAAACACAGCCGGAGGGAGCTAGACCCCAACTAAGGAAGGAAGGTGAAGGTCCCCATAACCCCTGCCTTGGTCGGCTCCCATGTGTCTCTTTCTTAGGCCCAGCTAACAACAGCTTCATAAACTCTGTTCTGGACTCATGTCTGACCAATGATGCTGAAGACTTTGTCTTGGAGACCAAGGGACCTTGGGGGCCATGCTCGAGGTTCATCTACACTAGACCCATGTCCTTGCAGGTGTGGAAACCTAATCCATATGCATCCTTGTAAGCCAGTATAATCCACACTGGGGATCTACATTAGCCCCTAAGCCTTACACACACAGACACACACACACACACACACACACACACACACACACACACACACACATACTTATACTGCTTCTCAACCCACCCACATACTCTTAGTCACTAGCTTCCAAAGCATAAAAGCACAAGCAATGAAAGTGAGCACCCATCAGAGGACCTCGTAAGGGCAGAAAGCAGTCACTAGAGCATCCCCACCCCCGCCCCAGCCTCTGGGTACATCAGCCATACCATCCCTTTACCTGCCATGGCTGGGCTCTTCCTCCTTAGCAAGGTGGTTCAAGGAGTGCTAGTGGCCTGGGCTTGGTGGGAGCAGGCCAACCACCTTCTCGGTTTGCTCTCAGGTTTAGAATACGGTTACCGGTATGCAGAACATTTGGGTCCACCTGGAGCTAAGCTCTGCAGACTCCACCTGAAGCCAGGCCACAGGACCCTTCCTCACCTCCGGGGCTCCCTGGATTCACAAAAGGCAGATGACCAGTGATACCAGTCAGAGAAGACTTAATAGAGAAAAGAGGTTACATTGGTGAGAAAGAGCTAAGAAGCCACCTAGGAATGGAATGATAAGACAATCCAGACAGGAGCGACAGCAGGAAGGCACTTCTGCTGTAGGGCCAGAGGGAGAAAGGAAAATGAGAAAGTGGGGTTACGAGAATTCAAAGCCAAGGTTGTCCAGTGGGAACTGCAACCACAGAAAGAGGGGTCATCGATGTGAGCTGGAGCCATGAAAAGATTTAAATTCTGCCAAAGACACCAAAGGAAGCAGAAAGAAATACCCACCTTTCCCCCTCCTACCATCTTCTAATCTTCTGCCAGCCTACACTGCCCCCCTCGCTGAACGAACTTGCCCGGAAGCCAAAAGGCAGAGAGACTGGGAAATGGAGTTCTTGTAGAGCAGCCAGCCAAGGTCAAGGAACCAATCTGAGAGCGAACAGGCAATTGATCAGCACCAGCCAAGAGGCCTCGGATGGACCAGTTGTAAGTGTCTCTGTTTTAGGGAAATACTGTAACCACCTTCCCAAGAAGCAGCGCCATCCACCATCCTTAGACCTGTTAGCCTCACGAAGATAGAAATGGGTCATGGGCCTCTGACGCACAAACAGGTTGTTACTGTGCACAAACAGGTTGTTTTGCAAATTCATCACAGCAGAAAAATATCCCTGAAGGAAACTGGGCATTGTTTGTAAAGAGGTGGTGCCCTCCCTCAGGGGCTGTCTGGCTTTGTGCTCTAATTAGGGGCTGGGCTGGGTCTAGGCTCTAGGGGGACCTTTGAGCCATTTCCTATCCTGGAAAAAAGGCATGCCCTGTGCCTTGCCCAATGGTGAGGAGGCATCTGGCTGAGGACTAGGAGGGAGGCATTGTCCAGGGCACCGGAGAACTCAGCGTGCTCCGTAAAGGAGACCAGTGAGCCCCTCCTCTCCTATCCCTCCATCTCCTCTCAGAAACCCTGACCACATTTGGCCCAGCTTCCTTCAGGCATCTTCCAGGGACTCATTCAAGATCTTCAGCCTGAGCTGGGCATTAGGCTCATGTGTCTCCGTATCTCCCCTGCCCCCTCCCCTCACCCTAGGAGCCGGTCCTCATGTGGATAGCCCCTCCCTACAAGACCTTCAGCACAAGGGTTCTAGGAATGAGGGTAAGAGAAGAGGTAGGGTGGGGAGAGTAAGAGGACATTTCTAAAATTCCTGGAAGAGAAGGAAGGCTTTGCCCAACATGGGTTGAGAGTCTGAACATGAGCCCAAGACAACATGCAAAACAGAAGGATCCTCTCCACCCCACTTTGGCCCTCCTTGGCAGTCACAGCCTAACTTCTGCTGAGACATCGTCATTTACTAGCTTCAGTGTTTCCTGTAAGTCTTGTGTCCCCACCTAGTCTGCAAGTTCTCCGCAGGCACAGAGCCCAGCATAAGCCCCACCCCTCACCATGCTGCACAAATACTTCACAATGGGTCCTAGGCAGGACCAGCTACCTAACTTGCAAGGCCTGCTGCAAAATGAAAATAGGAGGCTCCTGGGGTGCCTGGGTGACTGTTGAGTGTCCAACTCTTGGTTTCAGCTCAGGTCACTATCTCACAGTTCGCGAGTCAAGCCCTGCATCTGGCTCCACACTGACAGCATAGAGCCTGCTTGGGATCCAATCGGCCTCTCCCCTGCTCATTCTCTCTCTTTCCCTCTCTCTCTCTCTCTCTCAAAATAAATAAATTGAAAAAAACTTAAAGAAAATTAGGGGCACCTGGGTGGCTCAGTCCATTAAGTGCCCAACTTTAGCTCAGGTCATGATCTCATAGTTTGTGGGTTTGAGCCCCATGTTGGGCTCTGGGCTGACAGCTCAGAGCCTGGATCCTGCTTCAGATTGTCTCCCTCTTTCTCTGTCCCTCCCCAATTCATGCTCTGTCTCTCTCTCTCTCTCTCTCTCTCTCAATCTCAAAAATAAACATTTTTTTAAAAATTTTTTAAAGAAAATTTTTTTTAAGTTTTTATTAAATTTATTCATAAGTGTTTCATTCTATTTGATGCTATTATGAAAGGAATTGTTTTTCTTCACTTTATTTTTGGATTGTTCCTTGCTGGTATATAAAAATGCAGATTGATTTATATGTGCAAAAAATAAGTAAATAAATAAATAAAAATAGGGACTCCTTGTTAAAAATTATTAAAAATTTCAAAATGATGACAACAGAGAATTAAACCAAGCACAGGATTTTTCTAAGTGCTTCTATATGGTATAAGTAGTAGCTTGCCTCCAAACATCCCACCATCAATTTCTTACCTCCCTGTGCCTGCATGTCACTCCCACATTAAATGGTGGAGTCTAATTCCTTTCCCTTGAACATGGACTCGACCAATAGAACACAGTGGAAATGACATTCTTCAGCTTTTAAGAACAGATCAGGTCCCTTGACGCTCTCCCGGCTGCGTGCACCGAGCCCAGCGCCCCGCCATGGCATGCCCCCTGGATCAGGCCATCGGCCTCTTTGTGGCCATCTTCCACAAGTACTAGGGCAGGGAAGGCGACAAGAACACTCTGAGCAAGAGTGCGCTGAATAAGCTGATCCAGAAGGAGCTCACCATTGGCCCGAAGCTGCAGGATGCTGAAATTGCAAAGCTGATGGACGGCCTAGACCAGAACAAGGACCAGGAGGTGAACTTCCAGGAATATGTCACCTTCCTGGGGGCTTTAGCTTTGATCTACAATGATGCCCTCAAGGGCTGAAAATAAATCGGGAAGGTGGAGACCCCTCTATCGGGCCTGTCTAAGTCAAATCCAGTGGTGGGTCATTGTTCAATAAATATCTTTTTTGGTCAAGTCGGGAAAAAAAAAAAGAACAGATCATAAGAAGCCTTGCAAATTCTGCTGGGACCGCTCAAACATTTGCTTTTAGGACACTCCCCCTCAGCAGCCATCATGCTATGAGAAACCCAAGTCAGACGGAGAAACCATGCAAAAGTCAATGGCCCCTGGCTGAACCCCAAGTGGACACCCAGTGTCAACAGTGTCAACGGAGTGAACCACCTGGATCACTTAGCCTCCCTGACGCACTACAGTGCCAGAGACATCTGACTGAAACCATATGAAAAACCCCAAAGAGAACCACCCAACGGAGCCTTAGCCAACTCACAAAAACATGGAAAGTAATCATAAAGTGTTGCTTTTAAAAGCTAAGTTTCATGGTGATTTGTCATACAACAATAATAACCGGGACATGCTCCAAGAAATGGCATTCATTTGGAATACAATGTGAACGGCCTATGTTATGTGCCACGACAGTACAGACTGGGTGCACAGTAGGAGCTCAAGAAAGGTTAACCCCCATTCCTGCCCGCTGGCATGCTGGCACCAGACAGGTGGACCCCATGACCCAGGACAAGCCCTCTCACTGGCAGATGTCCTTTGTGTTGAAATATTTGCCATCTGGTTTCAACCTGACTTCTCCCTGGCTGACGAGGGCGCGGATGCGGCTGTCTCCAGAGATTCATGACCACTTCCTCCCACCCCGTTCCTACCCTTCCTATCTCAGGAAATGAAAAGCAATTTTTCCCCAGGGCCTGTTTACCCATAGCAACATAACAGGATTTCCAAAACCCATCTCACAGCCAGTTCCAATATCTGTCTTCACTGTAATAATAATACAGACGCTGCACCTGCCCCCAGATTCCATTTTCTGCTCTTGCGTTTGTTCATTTGTTTCTTTGGGATCTTTAAACATCTGATTAAATTTCATGCTTCAGATGAAGAGTTGTGAAGATGGAAGATTATCAGACTTTGTAATTTTCATCAGCCCTCCTCTCTGCTCAGCGTTTTTTTACAGCCCTTATTCTCCTTCTCCTCACGCTCTGCCTCCTGTGAGTTCCTCTCGTGCCCCATGAGTGCCTCTCCCAGCTGTGGGTCATACTGTCCTCTCCCCTGAAATCCCTGCAGGGGCAGCAGCCCAAGGAGGAAAACAAGTCAGCAGGTGGCTGGAGGCTGACAGAAGTTGCAATTTGGCCGGGGATGAGATTCCCTCTATGTCAACTGGACAAAATGGTGGGGTCTGGGATCTCAGGCTGACATGACACTCCTTCCCTGTGATGCTCCTGATGACACGGTCCCGCTTCTTATGACACCAACTCCCCCCAAATTCACCCCTCCCTGAAGTGGACAGACAGTACAAGCAAAACCAAGTGACCAGAGACCCAAGGCGCTGAGGCCGGGGTGTGTAACCACAGTGGGGTCCTAAGCCTGAGTCTCCCACCTACTGCTCCCACTGCCCCTTGGGAAAATGAAAGCTTGCGTGTAACCAACCCAGGCCATGGTTAGTCTACACGGCATGATGTCTATTTTCATTTTGCTAATATAAATCATCACTCTGGAGATCTTGGCGGCAAGATGGGTCCCCAGGCAATTGTCATGTACTACGTTACTTGCAGGTAGCATCCTGGGCTACCAGGTGGGTGGTGGCCTCAGGACCAACTACTAAAATGCAGCAGGAAACATTCTGGAGATAATGACCAATTCTTTGCCTCACAGGAACTCCCTGCTGCCTCACTCCAACTCACAATCAAGCAGCTAGACCACTTCTGCCTCAAGGAAAGATGTGATAGAGAGAAAAGGAAAAATACAAGCTTTGATGTCTGGGCAAGATGAAAATATTTAGGAGAAGCATCTTGAGTGAGAGCAGGGCTCCTCTCCACCCTTCCTCTACACTCCCCAAAAATAAACAGTGAAGATTCCTCTGAGACAGTGAGGGAGGGAGAAGGAGGGAAGGTACTGAGAACAGAGTGGCCGGTGAACCCCTGGCCTGAAGAGCCCACGAAGGCCACATGAAGATCATGCCGGCGAAGGGTCTCTGTAAGGGACACTGCTGGCCCCAGAACCCCGAGCGCTGGTTGCCACCGGCACCAGGGACCTCATGGCCGTCTTTCCTGATGGGCCCACCAGTGGCTATTCTTTCCACGGCATCCAGTACTGAGGTCCATACTGTGATCTCTCCACACCCCGATTACTGCCCCCAGCCCCACCTTGTCCAGGACACCTGAATCTTCAAGAAAGGGATGTCGGGGCCTCAACCTCCACTACCATCACCACCCCGTCACAAACCCACTGTGAAGCAGCTCTACACGTCCCTCACCACTCACGAGCTGGAAGAGGGTAAACCAACCTACCTCGCTTACAACACACATCAAGGAGACTGAGCACATGCTAAGTGGCATCTAAGTAAGCTTTTCACCCACCCTTAAAACTTGGACTCAGACCTGGCCTCCCTGCCAAGCCTTCCCTCAGAGCATGCCCCCGACCTCATAGAGCAGTCGCTCTTTCTTCATTGTTACATCTGCAACCTTCTCTTCTATCAGCCCGGTGTCATACTGCATTGTGGTTCTCGACTCACAGGCCCGTATCTGTTATCAGACAGGAGCATCTTGGGATGGGGACCCAAGCCCTACTCATTTTTGTATGCCTTGTAATTGGCACACATAATAGACACTAAATTAATGATTTTATAGTTAAACTGAATTGTCCACCCAATTCTCTTTTCAAAATTAAAAACAGGGGCACCTGTGTGGCTTAGTCGGTTAAGCAGTCCAACTTCGGCTCAGGTCATGATCTCACAGTTCATGAGTTCAAGCCGCATGTCAAACTCTGTGCTGACAACTTGGAGCCTGGAACCTGCTTCAGATTCTATGTCTCCCTCTGTTTCTGCCTCTCTCCTGTTCATGCTCTCTCCTCCCCCTCTCTCTCTGACAGAAAATGAACATTAAAAAAAATTAAAATTAAAAACAGAAATCCTCATTAAAGCACCTCCAGAGCAAAGGGAGATAGTCCTAAAAAGTAAGAAATTAAGAGAAACTCAATTTGATAAAGCATCATCAGGTCTGTCCCTATGCCCCTCTCATTCTGAGCTCAGGCTAGGATCTTGCCTCTTACCTTATTGAGAAGAAGAATGCCTGATATTAACTCCCTCAAATTCTCATCCATCTGCTTCAAAATCTCTCTGAAATGATTGGCAAAAGGTGTAGGGGCGAAGGGAAACTCATACACTGCCCGGGTGAGATTGATAAAATCTTACTGGAGTGCAATTTGTTGACGTGAATTGAAATTTCACATGCACATAAATTTTGACCTAGATGGTCAACTTCTATAACTTAATTCTTTTTTCTTTCTACAACTTTATTCTAAAGAAAGAATTGAAAAAGTGCACCAAGAAATCTACAAAGATGTTCTTTGCAATGTTGTTTATAAAACGCACCCTCCTAGCCTTGTTTTTGTACTGTTTTTGCTTTCTGGGCTTCAGCGACTCTGGCCTTCTTCTCTTTCTCCTCTCCCTTTGTCTAAAATCCCAAAAGTACCTACATCTCCTAAAGTCTCCTCCGTGTCTCTTACCTCATCAATTGCTTCAACCTAGCTCAGACCCTCCATAAGCCCCCTACAGACTATCAAACCAGTCACCTTGAAGACGGAGCATCCTTGTGAAGGGCGCACAAGAAGGCTTGTGAAGGACCACTCTGGAAGTGAGAAAGGAGGAGTTTATGGGTGCTTGCCAACCCCTGGCCCCTAAGTCTCTCTGGTTCCCACTGTGACTGCACCACTCTGCCTAGGCATGGGCAAAATCCTTTTCTCCTGAGTTCATCTGAAATAGATTGGAATTTTTCAAAAAGGACCTTAATTATTTTTGTGTGGTTTTTTTTTAATTAGAAGGGAAATAAATTCTGATATATGGAACATTAAAAAGGGGAGAGAGAGAGAGAGAGAATTTGCATGTTTCGTATCTTAAAATAATGCCCACCTGGAAAGATATCTCTTCCCTGGTAAAGACCAACAAACTCTCAAGCCCTGGCTCCCCATCCTTAAGTTCTGTGTGCAACCCCACAGCACAGCCCACTTCTCCTTCCTGTTGGAACAAGGCAGGTGACAAGCCGGACAGTGAGTGAAATGGAAATCACATCCTCCCTCATGGTTTTTGTTCCATGTAGTACTATATTTCATGGTAAATCTTCATCTTTGAAAAAATGACCCCTGAACATGTTAAGAAATGTTTTTCAACAATACCAAAACATATATAAAGAAAAAACTTGCTCCTTCTTATTCCCTAACCGAGACACTCAGGTCCCTTCCCCAGAGATGGACGCTGTTCCTTGGTGAGCATAAATGGAGAAGGGTATGCTGTGGCGTACTCTATACCCTGTTCTCCTCCTTGCCTTTTTCATTGAACATATCTTAGAGTGTGTTCTATAATATACATATAGATAGGGCTTATTATTCTTATCAGCTTTATGGATGTACCATAACCCATACACCAAGTTCCCTATTAATGGGTATTTAGCTTGTTTCCAATCTTTTGCTATTATGAACATGGTACAATAAATATCTCTGAGTGTTTCCCTTTGCACATTCGTTAGAAAAATGCTAGAAATGGAATTTCTAGCTCAAAGCAAATGCGTATTTAAAATTTTGATACATATTTCCAAATGGCCTCCAAAATGATTGTTCCTGTTCACACTTCTACCAACAAAACGCGAAAGCGTTGGTTTCCTCCCAGTTTTCCCAGTCATCCACCAAACTTTTTTATCTTTGTCAATCTGATACACAAAGAGTGATGTTCTGATATATTTTTAATTTGAATTTATTTTAGAATTGGTGATATTGAGCAAGAAGAGTAGCATAAAGCTTGAGAAGACAAACTCTGGTCTTTGATTGCTTGGGTTCAAATCCCAACGGAGTCGTTTATTAATTGGATGACTTTGCTAATTTACTTAACCTATGCTTTTGGTTCCTCATCAAAAACAAAATGGGTATCATGATAATAATACATTCTTCATACAGTTATTGTCAAAATGAAATGCATAAGTGAATATAAAACTATGTATGTGTTATTTATCATTATTATATTTTCATGTGTTTAATAACTATTGTATTTTTTTTCCTGTGAAATGTCTGTTGATGTCCTTTGTGCATTTTCCATTTTTTATAATTTTTTTATTTCTGAAATATAAAAGATCTTTACACATATTTAGGAGATTAACCCTCTGTCATGTGGGGCAAATATTTTTCCCAATTCTTATTGTCTTGATTTTATGGGACGTTTTTGAAATTTTAAAGTTTTATGTAGTTAAATACATTAACCTTTCCTTTTATGACTTTTTGACTTTAAGCTATGCTCCAGGAATCTCACATTTCTTAAAGAACGAATAGCAATTAGAACAACTTCCTGTTTTCACTCCCTGCCTTTCCTCCACTCACTCTCTCCCTGTCCTATGAATGAGTCAAGGTTATCTCCTAATACCTCCTCAGTGACTTTTCCATATTCAGTCTCTCCCTCTCCCATCTATAGTCAAGAGAAGTCCAATCAGGGCACAGCCCTGCTCAACAGTGTTCAATAACTCCCCATCACCGCATGAACTAAAAATAAGCTTCTCTTTAGAGGCACCTGCCTAGATAACACCAACTTACTTTGCCAGCTGCCGATTCCCCTAGACGTCTCCTACCTTCTAGTTCAACTCCACTTTCCGATGTTCCCCTCATTGTCTTTCCCTCCTCCCTGATTTCCACCACATCATTTCATCTTCATAAAGCCTTCTGCCCATCTCTGCCTACCGAAATTCTCTCCACCTTTCAAAACTCATCCCAAACACCCTTTTCCCCATAAATAATCAGATGTGAGCTTTTCTTCCTTTGCACAGTCAAAGGCACTTTGTGTGTTCTTTTCCTGAGACACACATCTCAATCTGTCCTAAATAAACCAAGAACTCCAGGGGAAATGCCAGCTGCATGTCCTTCATCTCTGCATCTGCCCATTTCCTTAACCTTTTGTTGAAATAAATTGTGGACACAAGTAATTAGATTGATGGGGGGAAGGGATGATGGCCGGGGTGGGGACCAAGGAGTTACTGTTCTCTGGCTAAACCATCACATTCAAGCAACTGGGCTGGAGGCTGCTGGAGCTGCCTTCCCTAGCTGGTCTCCTCTGCTGTGTCAGATGATAGGACTGGTTAATCTTCTTTCAGTTACTAGTGAAAGAATACCTTGAAACAAAAAAAAGGACTCCTTGGGTAGAGGAGCAGGTCTCTCTCCTCTCTCTCTCCTCACTTAGCCTCACTTCCTGTGTATTGGCCCTGTTAACAGAGAGGCGGTCCCCTGTGGAGGCAAGATGGTGGCCACGGCTCTGTTGGTCTCTGGTACTTGCACATCACCTCAAATTCAAGTCCAAAGAGAAAGGGTATCTGCTTCCCTCCTAGCAACCCCAGCAGGTCTCATTGCCTTGCTTTTTTAAATGAGTTACATGTCCATACAGAGCCAATCACTATGACCATGGCAACATATCACCCTGATAGGTAGGCCTGACCACATACCCACTCTCAGTGTCAAGGATTGATTGGATTCTATGAGCACATGGGCGTGGTATACATCCAGAAACAGATCCACGAAGGAAATTGACAATGTTACCAAAAGAAGGAAGAATAGATGCTACTGACCAAAACCACCAAATATCCACTATGCGGAATGCAGAACACTGTTGTCCTCCTGCAAGAGGGGAATAGGCCTGAAGCCTCAACCCCGAGCTATTTCTCTCCTGCCTGCCACTCTCTCCTGCCCTGTAGGCAATGGGTCTAGCTTCCAAACACAACACGGTCCCCCAAGGTTTGTGGCTTAGCCGCAGGACCAGTGTGAACAGATCCTAACCAAACCCCAGACCAGGCGATGGCTGGTGTGGTCCAGCCAGCTCCAAGTTATTAGAACCAGGAGTCCCAGCTCCAGTCCCAAGAGTTGTACGATTGTTTATCTTTGTTGGGGAAAAACTGCAGCCAGAGCCATAAATCACTGCCCAGCTGGATGGCTTCGCTGAAATGTTTGTTTAAACAATGAAATCTCCTGACCGACTGAAAATATAGGATGGATCACCCTGTCCTTCTCGGGCCTTGTCTCGCAGGCCGGAGCCTGAGGCCTGCGAGAGGGACTCAAAATTGGCTGCCCAACCCCCACTCCCTATTCCTCCCACCCCCAATATCAGCCCTAAAGAATGAAGCCACAGCATAGCTAATCTGAAACAGCAGATAATGCGAAAGCCACGTCTATCAATCTTTGAAATGCAATCTCTAGAGTGGTTTGCATCGGACGTGCCTTCCTAATGGAAGTAGCATTTCTTGGCTAATGCCCACAAAGACGCTGCTTAAGGGATGGTCTCTGGAAGGACACTGCATGGAGCGTGGGAGGTCTGGCTCTGCCCTGACCACTGCCCTGACCGCTGCGGGCAGATGACTTCTGCTCTCCGGACCTTGGTTCCCTCGCTCATTACACGACAGTTAGACTTGGTCATTACGTTTTTCTTCCAGCTCTCGCTTGCTAAGTAAGGCAACCTTGTGTTTACATTCCCAAAAGAAAGACTAGATAAACAGGAGGGGGCAGGGAAAGGAGAGGAAGAGTGGGGGAGAGGAGGCTGTTGACCTGGATGGTTCCCTGAGGCCCCTTTCGGCCCCCTAGATGCTCCTTTCTGTGCTCTCTGGCCCTTCAGAGGAGGAGGAAAAAGGGAAGCCTCAGGTTGGGAACACAGACCCATAACCAGGAGCTCGGTGTCCTCTGAGGAGGAGGTAAAATGGTAACCCTTAACGGCCTTGGGTGACAAACACCAAGTCAGACTACAGGGCCCGGCCTGTGCCCAAGCAGTATCTTCCTCATGGAGGGAGGGAGCCCGTCTGGCCTGATGTAACCTGAGGGGGACAGGGAAGCATCCAGGGATGAGCAGCTTCCTTCTCGGCCCCCTCCTAAAGGACAAAGGCAACAGAGGACCGAGCCTTTCCAGTCTGGGGGCTGAGCCTCTAGCTCTGTGATAAGAGCCATGACAGGACTGTGATAGAGTATGTGACACAGGGTATCGAGCCATCTGGTCTTTGGCTTGCCAAATACTTTCGAGAACACATTACCTGTCTGGTACTGTGGGAGGCAAAGGGGAGTAAGACCAGGGTCCTTTGAGGGTTTATGAGGAAGTATTCCAAAGGGGCGAGCGGTGAGATTTACAACAAGGGTCATGGCGGAGGCTGGGAAAGAAGCGTCAAGGGATTTGTTCACGGTTGCGTGGGGGCGGTGCAGGAATAAAGAGCATCTGTGATGGCAGTGGAGTCCACGGTGGGATCGTATGATGAGATGCTTTGGAGGATCCATAAACTATAAAATGGGAATAGAATGGAGTGTGCGAGGGTAGGCGTAACAGGGTATGCGGAAGGGTGGTAAGGAGTCACGGTGGTTCATTAACAGAGACGGCCCAAATGAGATCGAATTCTTCCCCTTCCTGAGGTCTCCGTAACACTTTATACTTATCCTTCATAACACTTACCGCAGTTGAAATGAGCTCATTGTTTTGTAATTATTTGCTTAATTCCTGTCTTCTTTACTAGGCTGTTAAGAACCACAGAAGGTGAAGCTCCTTCACCCTCCACCCTCCACCCCACTGCAACACATGGCCCAGAGCTGGACACATAGTAAGTTCTCGATAAATGGTGATTGGACAAACAACTCTGTAGTAGTCAAGGTGGACAAGCACCTCCCCAAATTCTTCAGGGCAGCTGTATGTCCTCAAAATAGGTAACAATTTTGTGTCAAGAATCTGGTGACTCTGGTTCTGTTTGAAGGGAGGTGTCGTCATCTGGTGGCCAAACGGGAGAACTACACTGAGAAGAGGCCAGCATCCTGCCCAGTTCAACCTCTACAGCCTAAGGGGCCAACAGCCAGCGGCCATGCCTCAGCTTGCCGCCCACCCCCAGCCACACAGAAAAGCAGTCCCAGCTTTCCACTCTGCCTCTGAAATAGAGCAAGAAGAGACTAGAAAACAGAGACCATGCAGGCCCTGTGTTGGATTGGCCCTTCACCGGTCCATTGACCCTCCATCAAATCTGAAGCTTTTTCGCATTCATGGTCACCCGGACGGGCCTGCCTCAGGCTGGGCTCAGCCCCACTTGCTTCTCCCTAACTTTGAACTCAACTCTTCATCCTGTGAAGCAACTAGTCCAGGGAAAGGGGGAATGCACAAACTTCTCTGACGCTATGGCTTCCATATGAAAATTTCTCATCATCTGAGGTTTCACTTGGAACTTTGACCAAAACAGGTACAGAAATAGGACGGTGTGTGTGTGGGGCGGGCGGGGGGGGGGGGGGGTGTCTTAACTGAGACTCACTCACCATTATGTTAAGCAAAGATGCTGCCTATTTTTTGGTAAAATTGGATTGACCTTCTCTGGACAGCGGGTGCTGGCAGGGCTGTTGGGGATACATAACTTATTTCTATGACTTCTCTTTAACAGATGAGTGCATTCTTCTCTATTTACCCTCTTCGTCCCCTTCCTCTCCTCTCTCTTTCCCCTGAAACCAAACGTCCCTTGGCTCACGTTACAAGGGCCCAGACTTTTTTAAAAGTCCAACATTAAAACCAAGTTTATAAAACAGAGAAAATGGAACTTTGCCTGCAAGAGAAAGGATTCGTTGCTTTACAGTGTGAATCACTACAGCTTTGCTCATTCAAGAAATATTTGCTCCATGGGTACTCGCCCTAAGTACTCCTATAGACACTAGAGAATCAGCAGCAGATAAACTAGGCAGCTCCCCTAAGGGAGCTTAGATTCTAATGGAGCATCTTTTTTTAATTTTTTTATTTTTTTTAGCATTTTTATTTTATTTTTGAGAGACATAGAGACAGAGCGTGAGCAAGGGAAGGGCAGAGAGAGCGGGAGATACAGAACCTGAAGCAGGCTCCGGGCTCTGAGCCGTCAGCACAGAGCCCGATGCGGGGTTCTAACTCACAGACCGTGAGATCATGACCTGAGCTGAAGTTGGACGCTTAAACAACTGAGCCACCCAGGCGCCTCTAATGGAGCATCTTTTAACTACACAGCTTTGACCATGAGTTCCTCATCCTCAGCTACAAACTGGGGTAATGATTTTCGCTTTGCTACCTCGCAAGGCACTGTGCATATGAAATATTAAGAGAGAGTCAAACATTGAAAGGATTGGTTCACAGGAACACAGCCGCCCTATAAATTGAGTTAATAACAACTTTCGTATGTGTTTATAGTTGTCTTTTTTCTATGTAGCATGTTTCATTTTCATTATTGCAGTTGGGTGAAGGAAAGTGGGAGCGCCCACAAACCCATCGCATATAAGCACGCCACCTGAGCACAGACAGTGCATTCGCTCAGCAAACCCAGTGGTGTGTCCCTCTGCAACGCCCCGCTCTGGCCCCTAAGCCATTCTATATGGGAATGCTGAAGCTGCGATGGCCGGGGTGTTCCCCTAAAGACACTGGAGCACTTCTGAGCATCAGAACGCTGTTGCCCAGTAGACAGCTCACAAGTAATGAAAGACCTCCACTTTCTGCTGGAGCCTGGGGAGCCCAAGATAGCACTGTTCTGACGCTGCCGTTCTCGCCGAGGTGGAGAAAAGTCTCCCCCAGTGTGCTTGGCTCTTTGCGTTAATTTTCCAAAGCGTGGCCTGGTTCTTTCCATTTCGCTACAGACCCTTCTGTTCAATAACTTTAAAAATGTTCCCCCAGGGCAGAGTTGAAGGACATAGACTACTACCCACTAATGCCACCTTATAGCTCCCTTGTGGAGCAGCTCTGAATTTGTACCCCACATCTAAATCCTTCCTGGCCTCAGGGTACCTCAGCATCCCATCCCCAGGAGCAGTCAATACCAAGACAGAAACAGAGGCTGCCCATGCCTCGTCCCCTACCTTTTTCATTCAATTTGGTCCTGACAACTGATTCCAAATTTTTCCTCACTGTTCTCCCAGGAAGCCCACAATATTCCATCCACATGTCCTGTAATTCTTATCACAGGAATATAAATTCAGTCCCAGGGGATACTTATTGTAAATAGGTAGGCTAGAGAAGTGGAAAGGATCTTAAACTATTAATACAAATAAATAAAACAAGATAAATCAGACTAAAAGAAAAATGGATGAATTAATAAAATAACTCCACCAGGTTGAACTACATACATACTCAGAGTCATTTCTCTAATCAAAACACCTAAAAACAGGGTACCTGGGTGGCTCAGTTGGTTGAGCATCTGACTCTTGATTTTGGCTCAGGCAGGTCATGATCTCACAATTCGTGGGATCGAGCCCCGCATTGTCACAGGCTCTGCGCTGACAGCATGGAGTCTGCTTGGGATTCTCTCTCTGCCCCTCCCCTGCTTGCACATGCTCTCTCTCTCTCTCTCAAAATAAACAAACCTTAAAAAATTGAATCCTTGACAGGAAAACACTTGAAGGATGAAAAGAGAAGGCAAAAACTACATCAAACCATCCTGTATGCTGGGCAATGAACCTTCAGATCTCATCACTGGATCTACATCATATACTTGTGTAACAGAATGGCGAAAACTGCATTTCTCAGAACTCCTCTCAGGGAGTGTACTAAATATGGTCATAAAGAATATTCTAGAAGCTGCTTGAATGCAGATATAGGCACAGGGATGGCAGGAGTCAGGCCACTATGGGCAAAAACAGATGCTCAAATGACAAAGGATGATGTTCGAGTCCCCTCTAAGGAAACAGGCTTTTGTTTAACTGATGGGATGTGCGTTTGGGGGGCCAGAGCGCAATTGCTCAGGGCAGTGGAGGGAAGGCAGAGGCTGGAAGGAAGAGCCACTAAGGAGAGGCAGCTATGTAAACAGAGGAACAAAGATAAGAATTGCAGTAACCCTCTCATCGGAGATCATGAAGGCCGGAAGAGAAAGGACTCACGTATTTAAAATGCTGAAAGGAGAAAAAGAAAAAGTCATCCCAGAGTTTCATACACAGTGGAACATTTTTTCAAAATGAAAGAGTAATAGAAAATGTTTCAAACACTACCTAAGAGAATAAAACATCAGTAGGTCTCTCTTATATGAAATGTTAAAGCAAGTTCTCCAGGGAAAAGGATTATGGTATCAAACAGAAATTAGAGCTACACAAAAAGGTTAAGATCTCCAGAAGAAGTTAAAATCAAAGTAAATACAAAAGATTTTTTTTGATTTCTAATTACTCTAAAAGATAAATGACTGCCTAAGCCAGAATAGCAGTAAAATATTGCGGGTTTATTACATAAAAGTGAAATGGATGGCAACTTTTCCAATGAAAAGTTGGAAGGAAAGCATAGGGGTGAGACCGTTGTAAGGTTCTTACATGATAGATATAGATGTATGATATCACTTGGAGACAGACTGTGAGTAATTAAATATGTTTACTTTAAATCCTAGGACAACCTGAAATTGTGATTCATTAAATACATGCAATTTAAACCAGTGGGCAACATGAAATTTTTTAGGGTATAAATAATAACAATCATGGAGACAAAATCAAATGGCAACAAACTTGTAGTCCAAAACCAGGCAGAAAAAAAAAAAGAAAAAATTCAAAAAAGAACAGACAAGACAAACAGAAAACAACTGGCAAGATGTTAAACTTAAATTCATGTGAATGGGCTAAACGGTGTAAACAATCAGGTTAAATGACAGAGACTGTCATGTGGGATAAAATAGCAGGATCTAACTATATGCTGTCTACAAGAAACCCATTTTAAATATAAAGATATACGTAGGTTAAAAGTTAAAGGATAGTGAAAGATATACTGTGTAAACACTCATCAAAAAAAACGTATGGTGGCTAGATTAGCATCAGGCAAAGTCAACTTCAATACAATAAATAATATCAAGGATAAGGAAGGA
Source organism: Paguma larvata (assembly GCA_030068075.1). NCBI lineage: Eukaryota > Metazoa > Chordata > Mammalia > Carnivora > Viverridae > Paguma > Paguma larvata. The sequence continues at coordinate 33,270,146 of CM057836.1, forward strand.
TGTTATTTAATGATAAAGGGGTCCATTCACCAAGAAGGCATAAGAATCTTAAATTTGTAGGCACCTAACAACGGAGCTTCCAAATACATGAGACAAAAACCGATGGAACTGAAAGAGAAATAGATTAATCCACAGTTACAGTTGGAGACTGTAATTAAGTTATAAAACAAGTAAAGAGAAAATCAGTAAGGATATAAACGATCTAAACATCGCTATCAACGAACTTGATCTAACCGAATTTATACAACACTCCTCCCAACAACGGCAAAATCCACATTCCTTTCAAGTGTGCATGAATCATTGACTAAGATAGACCATTTGGAGGGACGTAAAACGAACCTCAACAATTTTAAAGACTTGAAATTATACAAAACATGTTCTCTGGCCAAACTGAAGTTAAACTAGAAATTAAGAACAAAAATATACCTGGAAAACCCCAAAATATTTGGACGTTAAGTGTCTGATGGGAGTTGTTGCTGTCTGGCGTGAGACATCCCTCTTTTCTCTACCACCTTACCAAAGACCTTAGTAAGATCTGGGTAATTTACTAATGGTTTAGCCCAGCAGCTGGCACACTGGGGCCCACAGAACTAATCTGACCCTTGCCAGTTTTTCTGTAGACTGTAAACTAAGAATGGCTTTTACAATTGTAAAGAATTGTGAAAAAGGAAGAGAGGAGGGAGGAGGAGAAGGACAAGGAGGACGAAGAGCAGCAGCCTAAAACAGTCTAAAACATTTGCCAACCCCTCCTTTAATCTCATGAGTTGAGAAACGTTTTGTCTCCTATTTTCTAAAAATGCCTGTATTATTTTTTCTTTACCTGTTCACCAGAAAAGCCTGGTGTTGGGGTATTCTTTGTGGGAAGGTTTTAAACTATAAATGCAATTTCTTTCATAGATACAGAGCTATTCATTTTTTTATTTCTTCTTTTGTCAGCTTTGATCATTCATCCCTCTCTGTTAAAGTTTCCAGCTGCTATCATTTTCCTTCCATTTGAAGGAAACATTTGGTGTAGTGAATTATGCCAGCGTTGAGTTCTCTCAAGTTTGGGGCTTTTTTTTGGGGGGGGGGATTCCTTTATTTTCAATTCATTTGAAGGAATTTTAATGATCTTTTCATTTTGGAGGATTTTTTTGCTGGATATGGAATTCTAGGTTGACTTTTTTTTTTCTTATACAATTTTAAAAATATCATTCTTTTCTCTTCTGGCTTTTACCGTTTCTGATGAGAAGTTAGTGTTCATTCCTACTTCTGGTTTCTGTATGTAATAGTCTTTTTCCTCTGGCTGCTTTGATGACTTTTCTCTTCCTGATTATATTGTGGCAATGATATAAGGCATCTTGGTGCGGTTTTCTTCATGTTTATCCAGGTTAGGGGTTCGTTGAGATTGTTGGACACTTTAGTTTTTAGCTGCCATCAAATTTGGACATTTTCCAGACATTTTTTCCAGTATGTTTTCAGTATGTTTCCCCTCTTTTCTCTCCTTCTGGAACTCTAATCACATATGTATTAAACTGCTGATTTTATCCCATGGGGCAATGAGTTTCTGGGGGCTTCAGTTGGGACAGTTGCTATCTTTGCACATTCATAGATATCTTCTTCTGCAACTTCTAATTTATGTGCTGTTGAGCCCATTAGTGAATTTTTCACTCTAGATTTACATTTTTTCAGTTCTAGAAAATTTAATACTTCGGTTCATTTTTAGATTTTATATTTCTCTTCTCGTTATGTTCATGTTTTCCTTTAAATCCCTGAATATCTTTAAAATAGCTCTTTTAAAGTCCTCATATGATAATTCAATAACCTTTGCCATTTATAGATCTTGTTCTTATCATTAATTTTCTCTCGGGTAAGGGTAAGGTTTTCCATCCTCTTAGCATGCTAGTAAGTTTCCATTGGATCCTACTGTACAGAATGTTACCTTGTTGAGTGGCTGAATTTTGTTCTTTGTTTGAAGACTAGTGAGACTCCCGGGTGGGGGCAGATAGTTGAGTTACTTAAAAACAATCTAAATGCTGGGGTCCCTGGGTGGCTCAGTCGATTAAGCTTCTGACTTCAGCTCATGTCATGATCTCATGGTTCATGTTTGAGCCCCATATCGGGCTCTGGGCTGACAGCTCAGAGCCTGGAGCCTGCTTTGGATTCTGTGTCTCCCTCTCTCCCTGCCCCTTCCTTGCTCACACTCTGTCTCTCAAAAATAAGTAAACATTGAAAAAAAATAATCTAAATGCTTTCAAGGCTTGTTTTGTGCTTTGTTAGGGTGGGTCAAGAGCAGTGGTTCTAAATCGGGTGCAATTTTCCCCCCACTGCGCTCTCAGGATGTCGGCAATGTCTAGAAACATTTTAGGTTATCACAACCAGGAAAGTGCTACTGGCTTTTAATGGTTAGAGGCCAGAGATGCTGCTGAATATTGTACAGGACACAGGAAAGCCCTCCAAAACAAGAATTACCCTTCCCCCAAATATGAATGATACCAAGAATGAAAAACCCTGATCCAGAGTACCTTACTCTAGGGCCAGTGTTACCCAGCCACTAAGATATCTACTGAATACCTGATATTCAAGGTCTCTCCATGCTCCAGTCTGGCTGGTTGGAACTCAAACATCTCCAAACCCGATGTGAGCTCTGGACATTGTTCAGCTTACACCTTCCTGGTAGTTGTTTTTCCAGTAGCTGTCGCTTGCCTAGCTTAGGAAGAGCCACGCACGCACCGCTTAGTATTTAGCCAGAACTCAAGGGAACCCCATGCAAACTGCTAGAGTTCTTTCTCTGCATAGCTTCCTCCTCGCTAGTACTCTGTCCCACAAATCCCAGCTGCCTCAGCCTCCCTGACTTCTACCCTCTGGCATTTCAATGAAATGAGCCCCCCAGGCCCTATTTGGGTTGCTCCTTTCCGGTGCCAGGTCTGTAAAGTGTGCAGGCAGCAAGCCTCGGGTGATCAAAGAGATCTCCACGCGTATGTCCCGTTTCTACACATCTTGCAGGCCGACGCACTAACTCCTTTGTTCCTGACTATCTTTTCAATCATGTTGATGTAGTGAACAGGCTTGAAAAGTAAAGATCATGTCTCCCTGTGGAGCAAAGGGAGGCTTCTCTCTAGTGTTACAATGTCTCCCTGCAGGGCAAAGGCCAAGTAGGCTTACAGCCCATTAGAAACAAGTCGGGTTCCGTAAGCTCAGTGTTCCTCTTCTGTAATGCAACCCACTACCTGCACGTGTGTCACCTGGACCTCTTCACATGTCCCTGTGGGAACTGGGACTCCAGGAACCAGTGCGAATGCAGATTCTCTGGCCACTGCTATTGCTGTGAATAATAAAGTCCTTTGTCTTTGACCCAGTGTCTTTTGCCAGCATCCGTAAAACGGCAGCAAGCTAACTTGTTAACTTGCAAGTAGAATTTCGGCTTCCTTCACAGTGCTTGACATGCCCATTATACGCTAGGCACTATGGTGGGCTCTGACCACAAGAAATGAACCACATACCAAAAAAAAAGCCATAACCTGCCTTCCGCAGTCTATAGTCTAGCAGGAGCAACAAAGATTTTAAAAGACAAACTTAATGTTTAAATGGCAACAAGTATTAAAAAAGGAATCTGGAAATTACAACGAGAAAATGACAAGGGTGACAATTTTAAATGAAATGGTTAAGGGAGGCTTCTCTGAACAGGAGATATTCAAACTGAGCCTGAAGGATGAAAAAACAAGCAGACACAGGATGAGCTTTCCAGGCAGAGGGAGCGGCATCTACAAAGGTCCTGAAGCCAAAAAGGGCTTGGCATATTTGAAGAATTAAAAAAAAACACCAACACGGTTAAAGCGGAGTGAGCCCTGCGTGTGCGTGGTGGCGCTAGGTGAGGATGGAAGAACAGTCAAGGTCAAAATCAGAGGTTCTAGACCCTGACTGGACGTCTGCATCTACTTTAGGGAGTTGTAAAAATGTCTGTGCTCCAGACCCCATCCCGTAGGAATTAAATCAGAACGTGTAAAAGTGGGGCTCGGCCACTGGTCTTTTTTTCTTTTTTTTAACATTTATTTATTATTGAGAGACAGAGAGAGACAGAGCATGAGCATGGGAGGGACAGAGAGAGAGACACACGCACACACAGAATCTCAAGCAGGCTCCAGGTTCTGAGCCGTCAGCACAGAGCCCGACGTGGGGCTCGAACTCACACACCGTGAGATCATGACCTGAGCCGAAGTCGGACACTTAATCGACTGAGCCACCCAGGCGCCCCGATCATTTTTATTTTTAAGTTTATTTTTATTTATTTTGAGAGAGATAGAGAGAAAGCAGAGGAGGGACAGAGAGAGAGGGGCAGACAAAATTCCAAAAAGGCTCTGTGCTATCGGAGCAATGCCCAGTGTGGGGCTCGGTCTCACGAGCCACGAGATCACGATCTGAGCCAAACACAAGAGTCGGTGCTTAACTGCCTGAGCCACCAAGGCGCCCCAGCTCCTGGTCACTTTGAAAATATTCCTAGGTCATTCTAAAATAAAATAAAGTAAAGAAAAATAAAATATTCATAGGTAATTCTAAAATAAGATAAAATAGAGTAAAATAAAATACAATAAAATATTCCTAGGTAATTCTAACGTGAGGCTGGGGTTAAGGACCACTGGTCTGCACCCTGCAGATCCTTGTAGAAGTTTGGGTTTTATTGAAGAGTTTGGGCTTGAGTCAAATTGTAATAAAAAAAACCACCGAAGGGAATTAAGCATAGAAAAGACACTTGATTTGAATAATTTTAAAAAGGTCCCTGGCCGCTGTGAGGAGAACGGATTAGAGGAAATCGGTAGTGGGAGCGAGGAGGTAAGTTGGGAAGTTACTGAAATTGACCAGGCAAGAGAGGGTAGAGGCTTGGGCTAGTGTGCGGCCATGAAAAGAATATTGGAAATACTGGAAATTCAGGCTGGATGAGAGAACGGGGCCCGATCATGAGTGCTCTGCCACAGGACCTTTGTAGATACTGCTCCTTCTGCCTGGAAAAGTCTTTCCTTTGCTCATCCTGTGTCTGCTTTTTCTCATCCTTTAGACTCAATTAAAAAAATACCAGGTTGGGGGGCGCCTGGGTGGCTCAGTCGGTTAAGCGTCCACCTTCACCTCAGGTCATAATCTCATGGTTCGTGGGTTCCAGCCCACGTCCAGCTCTGTGCTAACAGCTCAGAGCCTGGAGCCTGTTTTGGATTCTGTGTCTCCCTCTCTCTCTGCCCCTCTCCCGGTTGTGTGCTCACTCTCTCTCTCTCTCTCTCAAAAATAAATAAAATTAAAAAGAAAAAAATACCAGGTTGGGGCACCTGGCTGGCTCACTTGCAAGGACATATAACTCTTGATCTTGGGGTCATGAGTTCAAGCCCTACATTGGGCACAGAGATTACTAAAAAAATAAATCAACCTTTAAAAATTTTCAAATTTTTTAAAATTTAAAAATTAAAACTACCAGGTTAAGGAAATCCACCTTTATGCTGTGGGTATTGGAGGAAGGGAGATATTTAAAAATCATGAATCAGGATTACATTCAGATGAGCATAAGAAAAAACATGACTTGCAGTGGCTTAAACAAACAGAGGTTTTTGGGTTTGTTTTGTTTTGTTTTGTTTTTTTCATTTAAGCAAGGAATCTAGAAACAGTAGCATTTGTTCAGCTACTCCGTGAGGTCAGGAGCAACAGCTTGGTTTTTTTTTCCTCCTGGTTGCAAAGTGGCTGCTGCAGCTCCTTTGTAACCATATTCAAAGCAGTAAGGAGGGAGGATAAGTGGCACCAACCACAAACTGAGAACCACAATTCTCTCTTTTAACCAGCTGTCCCAGAAACCACTTGCACTCATTTCTCACTGGTTACAACTGTGACTCCCTTACCTGAAGAGAGAGTAGAAAAGAAAGGATTTCATTTTTTTCCAGATTCTATCAGGCTAAGCAACAAGAACTTCTAGAGTTCTTGAGCTAAAGAATAATATCATCAAAATGATGTTTTAGGAAAGTACAGCTTGGGGGACCATGGAAAAGTGGAAAAGAAAGAACTAGAAATGGAGAGGAGTTAAGAATTTATTGCTGTCGGGGCTCCTGGGTGGCTCAGTCATTAAGCATCTGACTTCTGCTCAGGTCATGACCTCACGGTTCATGAGTTCGAGCCCCACATCGGGTAAGCACGAATCCCCCTTCGCGTGAGCCCCACTTCTCTCTCTTTCTCTCTCTTGCCCCTCCTGGGATTCTCTCTCTCTTTCTCTATCCCTCACTTTTGTGCCCTCTCTCGAAAGAAAGAGAAAGAAAGAGAGAAAGAAAGAAAAAAGAATGTATTGTTGTCAGTCAGTGGGATGGTGGGATGAAGATCTGGATTAGAATGAGAACAGCAGAATTAGAATGAAGACAGCAGAAATAATAAAGGGCTTAAAGTAAACTTCATGCCTAGTCACGTATCACTTACGTGCTTTCATGTAAATGTGTATCAGTTTTGCGAGGGTAAAGAAATTCGGGTAAATGGAGGTGTGTTTCCGCGTACTACCTTTGTTTTCCTCTGTGTCTGTGCCATTTACTCCTTCATTCAGCAAATATTTACTGAGCCCCAACTTTGTGCGAAGCAATGTGCCAGGCACCGTAGGGGAACACAAACACGAGTCAAGCACAAGTCAAGCACCCTTGAGGAGTTTACAGAGTAGAAAAGGAGAAAACGCATGTCCCCATAGCTAAAATGCAGGTCCCTGAAGTGATAAATATTACAAAGTTATGAAAGTTTCGGAAGAGAAAGTCATTGCCTTAGCTAGAGAGGTAAGGGGGGAAGATGGCATTTGAACTTGGTCTTAACGAATTAATAAGAGGGGGCAGGGAAGGAATATAGGCAGGAGGCAAGTGATGATGGAGCACTCTTAGCCATTTGGCTAGAAGGGGGAGCGAAGAATGAGCCTGAAAGAAACCTTAGCTGAAGAATTTGGATTTTATTTTGTAGACTGGCAAGGACTGTTGATCCTCGAACCGCACAGGTTTGAACCGTGAGGGTCCACTTATACGTGGATTTTTTTCTATAAATACAGTACCGTACTGGGGTGCCTGGGTGGCTCAGTCGGTTAAGAGTCCAACTTCGGCTCAGGTCATGATCTCGTAGCTCGCGAGTTCAAGCCCTGTGTCAGGCACTGAGCTGTCCAGAGCCTGTATTTGGATTCTGTGTTTCCTTCTCTCTACCCCTCCCTCCCTCCCTCTCTCTCTCCTCTCAAAAATAAATAAAACTTTTTAAAAATTTAAATACAGTACAGTACTATCAACTGTATTTTCTCTTCTTTTTTTTTTTTTTTTTTGAAAGAGTACAAGCAGAGTAAGGGGGCAGAGGGAGAGAAAGAGAAAGAGAAAGAGAAAATCTTAAGCAGGCTCCACACAGCATAGAGCCCCACATGGGGCTTGATCTCACCTCCATGAGATCATGACCTGAGCTGAAATCAAGAGTAGGACTCTTGGGGCACCTGGGTGGCTCAGTTGGTTAAGGGTCCGACACTTGATTTCAGCTCAGGTCATGATCTCAGGGTTCGTGAGTTCCAGTCCCGTAAGCGGTCTGCGCTGGCAGTGTGGAGCCTGCTTGGGATTCTCTCTCTCCCTCTCTCTCTCTCTGCCCATTCCCTGCTCACTCACTCTCTCTCAAAGTAAATAAACTTAAAAACAAAAACAGAGTGGGATGCTTAACTGGCTGAGCCTCCCATGTGCCCCTCTTCCCTGATTTTCTTAATGAAATTTTCTTTCTCTAGCTTACCTTATTGTAAAAATACAATATATATACACATACAAAATACGTGTTCATCCACCATTTATGTTAATGGTAAAGCTTCCAGTCAACAGTAGGCTATTAGGAAGGTAAATCTGGGGGAATCAGAAGTAATAGGCAGATTTTCATCTGCACGGTGTAGGCCACCCCAGTGTTCAAGGGTCAACCGTATTTATCGGACTCCGAAAGTAAAGTACAGTGCTAGATCCTGAATTTCTACCTGTGATTACATGTCTTGTTTCTACGCATATTTGCTTGTGAACACATATATGTCTTTAGGTAGGTACATAGCTGTGTTACCCCCATTTCTTTGGGAGGACATTTACACCTAACCCTGGCTACGTGTCTACATGTGACCAGCAGATGGCGCCACAAAATCATGACTAGCAAGGACAGTTCTGCCCCTTCCAGCCAAGTAGCATCTCCGACATCATCAGGCCACGGAGAGAGAGCCCCAGGCCCTTCTAGAGCCTTTATCTGTTTCCATCATTAGCGTTATTCACCACTGTATTCCCATGTCTAGTACAGAACCTGGCAGATTGAAATCATAAATATGTATACAATGAATAGATGAAATGCTAATGTGCTCCAGGGGAGAAGTAGGAGATGGGGGGGGGGAGGGTTGGGGGAGCCAGGGAAAGGAGAGAGGCACAGAGAAGGTGGCAGGGAGTTCAGTCACACTCAGAGAAGTCACACAGGGACCCAGAGGGGGATTTGTGATAAAACGGTAAACTCAGCCATTCCTGTCACCCCTGAGACTTCCATTTATAATGTAGCATCTGACCCCGATTCTTTCCTTCTGCTTTTATTTAGTGCCCAGGGAGAACTAGGACCTGTGGGAAACACCGCCGCCGCTCTCTAGGAGTTCACGATCTAGGAAGATAAAATCAAGTTTATTTTTAAAAACACAACAACCTGGGGCACCTGGCTGGCTCGGTCTGTGGAGCGTGCGACTCCTGATCTCAGGGTCATGAGTTCAAGCCCTACATTGAGCATAAAAGTTTACTTTAAAAACCATGCAGCCAGGGGGCACCTGGGTGGCTCAGTCGGTTAAGCATCTGACTTCAGCTCAGGTCATGATCTCGTGGTTCAGGAGTTCAAGCCCCACATCAGGCTCTCTGCTATCAGTGTAGAGCCTGCTTTGGATCCTCTGTCCCCCTCTCTCTCTGCCTCTCTTTCTCTCAAAAATAGATAAAAACGTTTTTTAAAACTACACAACCAATACAATTCTCTTTGCCTGTTGCTGAGAAAGTTCCTTCTCACTCCAGGTGAGAAGTGCTCTGTTAAGGACAGAGTCCCAGACCCAGCAGAGGGGCGGGCTGGGTCTGCTCAGAGAACTTTTGGCCCAGAGGCCATTGCCCAGTGCCCGTCTGGCCCCTCGTACCTCCTTCCAGACCCCTCTCCAGCTCAGCTGCTTCAGGAGACTGTCTCTCTCCCCGATCTGGGTTACCCCCAATCTCACCCTTCCCCAGGCTAGCACAGGCACGGCTCAGAGGAGGAAGCCTCTGACTTCCCACAGTGATTACCCCTAGGCATTTTCACACGGGAACACAGAAACCACCTTCAATGCTCAGTTTGCTCTCCTAGGAGAACTGAGGCTCAGCCTTTTATAGGGAAAACCTGTCCCCAGCAAAGATCTACACAATGGAACCGATTTCAGGTCCGCTGCACAGATGAGGGGCTGGGTGGGTCTGGCCGAGTTATCCACACGTGAGGCCTGTCTGCTTCCCCTTCCCTCCCCAGTCCTCCCCGCTGCCTCACTTCTTTCTGAGCTTCCAGCAGCATGATGCCACGCCGCTCAAGTCCTCCTCATGGCCCTCTGACCAATCTCATAGACCCCAGGCTGGCATTTGGGACCCTCTACAGAGTGGACCCCACCTCCTACTCCAGGCATCTCTTCTAATACTCCTTTGTACCCACTTTTGCCCTATGCCCTCAGCGCCCTGGGTGCACTAGCCCCCGACCTCCCCTGAACCTTTGCTGATGCGCTTCCTTCCGGCCCTGCAAGGAACTCCTTCCCCATCTCTACGTGGCTAAGGCCCACTTGCCTTTCAAGGCCACTCAAATGCCAACTTCTTCCTAAGGTTTTTCATACTCCGCCCCAACCTGATGTGGCCTTTCCCTCCTCTCTTGGCAATAGTTCTTGTCAGCTTCATCCTCTTAAGGCTCTCTTATTTGAACGCCAACTCCTTCCATTCGGCTCTAAGTTCTAGAACGGAAAAAGCAGTCTCTTATTCACTCAGTGCCTAGCAACTTGGTTGGCATGTAGTAGGGCCTCAATCGATGCAGAGGAGGGCACACAGCTAAGGGTGTTTGCTATACTTCAATGCTATGAGCATACGGGGCCAAAGAACCATAGCTCTAAGGGACACACGACACGGATGCTCTTTCCACGAGGAGATGAAAAGAACACTGAGCACCTACTAGGTGCTATCTGGCCCCAACCTCATCTCTATCAGGCTCCTGGCCTCCTCAATCCTCAAGGACACACTGCTCCAAAAATATCTCCCCTTTGGGACACCTGGGTGGCTCTGTCGACTGAACATCCAACTTCAGCTCAGGTTATGATCTCACGGTTCAGGAGTTGGAGCCTCAACTGCTGTCAGCGCAGAACCTGCTTGGATTCACTCTCTCTCTCTCTCTCTTTCTCTGCCCCCTCCTCTGCCTCTCTCTCTCAAAAATGAATAAAGATTATATCTATATGTCTATATATATCTTCCCTTCTTCCCTCCACCATGCCTATCTCCCTTTCCTTTCCCTTCCTTCCCCCACCGTTCCATAAAACACTGGGGCTCCTCCCCCACAGAACCCTGGGGGGGAAACAGAAGGGCTTAGGGAACCCTTCTGAGCACTGACAAGAGAAGTGATTATCAGAGGTCACTGTCTTGGTCAGTTCCTGTTTCTGGAGCAAAGATGCCAAAATCTGTTCCTTTTTCTTGTGAAAAATGTAGGGGTTTTGACTTCCAAAATTCCCAGAATCAATACTGTCACTGTGAGCTGTCTGCGTTTCTGTCTGCCTGTGTCTGTATGAAGGGTCTGCCAAGGCTTCCTGAGCCTGCTCCTCAGGGGTGAGTGTCCAGAGGCGGCCTTGGAAAGGATACCTCATCCCCCTCTCCTCCCCAGTCCCAGTGCCACGCACCAGTCGTGCCTGAGGAGGGCCAAGTGTAACCCCAGATCTTGGTCGGGCTTCTCAGAAGCCCCTTGGAGAGGGTGGAAATTAAGCTGGTAACTTGGACTCAGAAGAGATGTGGGTCAATTTGGAAAACTCGGTCACTGTCCTGCTTCCGAACTTGAAGCCACTCCACTCCGGAGGCAAGCAAAGCCACCGCCAATCGCCGCTCCCAGCCTTGGGCCAGGGCCTCGCCTTCTGTGTTCCACACCTTCGAAAAGGTGGACGGTACCTTTATGTGGAATCAGACCCCCCTGGGGCCCGGGCAGAGAAATGAGGAGGGCCAGCATGGGAAGCACCGGATGTGGAGATGGAGAAGGGTAGGAGACGGAAACAGACACGTCTCGGCAAAGCCAAACCCAGAGGCTAAAGCCAGGGTAAGAGAGCGAGAATGGGCGTTTTAGGATAAAGGTTAGGATCACAGTGTGAAGGTCAGAGAGATCTGGGGCAGTAATGGCGTCAGGCTCTCTGGACTGGGCGCACCTGAGGGTTGCAGGTGAGAGAGGACAGAACAGGACCTAGATAGTATTCTCTCCATATGCAGGAAGCAAAGATTGAGGTTTCTAGCAGAATCCTCATGGGGCCTGCTTTCTTTGAGCTCTGCTTCTGTTTGCACTGCGCGCACCCAATTCTCTCCTCTTTTCTCATTCATTCATTCATTCAACAAACATTTAAATAGTCTCTTTACTATAAGGCAAGCACCATACTAGACAGTGAGCCCACAAAGATACTAAGATCCAATCAGCCATTGACCTTGTGGAGGTATTGTCTAACTGGGAAGATATATTTATAAACAAATTATTCACAATCCTGTGTGAAAGATGAAATTATGTATGCAGTGAAAGCAGACTGAAGGAGTAGAATATAGTGGCGGGTCAAAGAAGTATTCGCAGAGAGGGTATGGGAGCTGAAAGCCCAAGTGGGACTCACCAGCCCAAGAAAGGAAGGGAGGAGCCTCCGGCTTATGAAACACAGAGTCTACAGCCTATAAATACAGAAGTCCTCCTGGTAAGTTTCCAGGAAGGGGGCAGAAGGTAAAGCCCTCTCCAAATGCTATTTTTTTTTTAAGTTTATTTATTTTGAGAGAGAAGGTGCATAAGCAGGGGAGGCGCAGAGAGAGAGACAGAATTCCAAGCAGGCTCCTCCACACGGTCAGCACAGAGCCTGGTAAGGGGCTGGAACTCACTAACCCTGAGATCATGCTCTGAGCTAAAATCGAGAGCTAGCACCCCTCATTTTTTAATGTTTCTTTAATTTTGAGAAAGAGAGAGAAAGAGCATGCATATGCACAAACAGGGGCGGGGCAAAGAGAGAGAGGGAGAGAAGCCAAAGCAGGCTCCCACTGTCATCGAAAAGCCCTATGAAGGGCACAAACCCAGCCAGTGAGATCAAGACCTGGGCCAAAGTCAGATGTTCAACAGACTGAGCCACCCAAGGCGCCCCCAAATGCTATTCTTGATTGGACAGATCTTGAGTCAAGCAGCCCCTGTTCAAGCCCCCAGGGGCTACCCTTCTAGCAGAGGTTACCTGGGCCCCAAATTACGGGTCCATCCAAATCCTCTCCTCCCCCCAGTTATGTCGTGGTCTTGTCCAGGGGAGGCACGGGGACTTTCCCAGGCTAGGCTGACCCCAAGAAGGTTTTCTATCCCCTCATGACACCACACTCTGGAACAGTCTGAGGCAGCCTCATTACTCAGGCCAATTGGCCGCTCAGGCTGTCTCTACTACCTTGCACCCCTCCCCCAGCTCCTCATTCTATAGCACCCAGATGCCTGCATTCTCTGGCGGAATCAGCCTCTCCTTCCAAGTCAACTCCTGCCTTGATCCCAAGGCCTGTAGTAAAGAAAGGCCTCCGCAGCAAGCCCAGGCCTAGAACATTTGGAGATACCGGGCCAGGGCTTTCCGAAAAAAAAGGGTAGGCTGGGACGTGCAAAAGTCTCACTGAGCAGAGCTTCAGCACCCGCACCCCACCCCTCCCCCCGGCAGGGGCCCACGCGTGCGGTGTGCGCTGAGTGTCGCGCGCCACCCCAGAGGCGCCGGGGGGGGGGGGGGGGCGATGCGGGATCGGCAGGGGTGCAGCGGCGCTCCACACGGGGTCCACCCAGACAACCTGAGCCCCGGACAGGTCGAGGAGGCAGGAGGCTGGCCCGGCCCGGGGAGTCTGGGGCGGCCCGTGCCCCTCCACGAGCTCCCGGAGCGCTCCCGGAGGAGGCGGAGCCCCCGCCTGTGCTTGGCTGCGAGCCGAGCCGCCCCCAGCCTGCGCCCCGCAGCGCCTGCGCACGCTCCCTCGGGCGCCCTCCCCGCCCCGCCCCGCCCCAGGCCCGAGCTAGGCGCCGCGGGAGGAATTCCAGCCATTTCCTCTGCGCCGCGCGGTATGTGGCCTGCTCGCTGCCCGACCGCAGCGCGCCCGGGAGGTTGGGGCCGGGCGGCGCGGGCCAGTCACCAGCCGCGTCTGGCAGCTGCCTGGGCCTCGCTGTCCCGCTCAGGATTCCCGGCCAGCCGCCCGTGTCCCCGGCCACCAAACCGGTCTTCCCAGCAGGCCGGGCCTGCGCGCGACGCCCCCGGCTCCGCTCCCCGCCCCCACGGGGCCGCTCTCTCGCCTCCTGTGTCCCCGCTGCACCCCCTCCCAGCCCCCCGCCGACCCTTGGGAGTCCCCGGAATGTGAGTTTGAAACTGAAGGTGGCACTTGCTGCGTCACCTTCCGGGCAAGTCCCTGAACCTTTCTAAGCCTCAGTTTTTCCATCTGTGAAATGGTGACCCTAACAATAGTGCTTCCTCACTTGTGCTCTCCTTGGGTTAAAGGAGGAAAGTAACTTGCAGGACAGACGTCCACGATGTTTTTGTTTCTTTGGGTATCGCTACTGCCCTTAGCTTTCTTAGATCTTCCTACCACCCTGCCTGTGGCCTCTAATTCCAGTCTAATTTGCAGATGGAGCGGTCAGGCCTGGCTTTGCAGGTAAGCATGGTAGACGGCTGCCTCCCAGCTCAACCTGCTCATGACTGCTCCCTCGTGCATGTACAGAATGCCTGAAGGTCCCAAAGCAGTCTTCCTACGGATTATTTGCCCTCCGGTTCTTGAAAAGCTAAAGGACAGCTATTTCATTTTTTTTTTAATTATCTCGTTATAGTCTGAGAGCAGCCAGATATATACTGATTAGAGAAGATTGGAGGTGCAAACCTGGATGATGGGTCTGCAAACTTGGACTCTAGTTTTGCTGCTCTGGAACAGAGGATGGGCCACCACGTGTTCTCTGAGCTTCTCTTTCAAAGTGCAGATCCCCAGAGAGAGAACATTCTTTCAGGCTTTAACCCTTTGGAGGAACAGCCCCAAGCAACTGGGAGGGTGGGATCCACTCCCCCCCCCCCACCGCCCACACCTGCCTCACCCACGCCCACAGCTGCCATAAATATAACACTAGGTGGTGTCGGAAAGCCCGGGTTTCACCAGGCCTGACGGCCCCAACTGCTTTGCAGATGCAGCACGAAAGAGCCTTTCTGTCTCGGTGTTCCCCCAGATGGCCCCTTGTTTTGATTTTGTAACTTTCATTCCAGCCAGAGTCCCAAGGCCAAGAGTCAGCCCTTGCAGCAAGATGTGCGCCCCACATTCCTCACAGACGCTGCAGCCACAGAGCGGTAAATCCAGGTAGAGACCACGGTCCAGAAAACACAGGTCCTATAAATATCCTGGTCCAGCCAGGAGACCGAGCTCTTGAGCAGCCCCTTCCCACCCACCCCTCTCCAAGCCTGGCACTTCAGGGCCACTGGGGCGCCTGCAGGCGGGTCTCCCCGAGGTGGGAGGGGCAGACTTCATGTGTATCAGAAGCCTGATTTGTTCCCCTCTCTGAGACCCCCTGACTGCCCAACCTAAGGGTTTTCCCCTCTACCCAGGATACCCCTCCCTAATTCCCGATTATAGACACTTCCTCCTTCCTCTGATATTTGTAGAAGGCTTCTGCAAGAACCCCCATGCCGGGACCAGGCTTCAAGAAAGTCTGACTCCTCTTTCAAGGGAGACCAGATGGTGCCTTTGGCTGGAAGCAACCACCTGAGTCAGATTTTACAATTTACAACTTGATTCTAAATTTTTGGTAGCACTTTTTGTTTGGGAGGGGGGGAAAGAAACAGGCTGGAGACAGAGTAGAGTTAAAAGAGGGAAAAGAAGAAGCAAAGAGGGGATAAAGTCCCTCTAGAAAGGGGAATTGTTTTAAAACACAGTAGGTAATTCCTCTAAAAATATAGTCCCAATTCCTCTTCCAATGTGGGAGCGTACTCTTTAATCCTGAGGCTAAGGAAGCACATTGCCGGCTCTATCGACAAATCCTACTTAGAAGTCACTATTCATTCTCCATTGTGCAGACGAGGAAGCTGGTTCCAGCTAGCAGAAGAGAGGTTTGAACTCAGGGATCTGACTCCGCTGGTCATGACTTGAACTTTTCTGCTGGGGAATAATCCACTCCGATGGTCTTTCTGACCCTCCATGGAAACAGCTCCACTGCAGTCTTTAATTGCCTTTAACAGTGAAGCAGACATTCTGGAACACTCGCCTGCACCTAGCAGATCTGAGTGATTGCAGCTCATTGAACTGAGTGGCCCAGGGGACCAACTCCAAGACCCCAGTGATTGGAGGAACAAACTGTCCATAGAAACAGGTTTCTAAGTGGACTGGATGTAAGTCACCAAGGTCGGGGTCAGCCTTGGACCAGCCCTTCGTGTGTGATCTCAGGACCACACGGAAGCCCAAGTGGCCTTTTACTAAACATCAACCGTAAAAGAACCGGATGTGTGCTTAAATTTATGCAGGCCACTGGTATCTCACTTTGGGCCATAGGCCCGAGACATATTTTGTCTAGCTTTCCTAGCATGTTTTTTAAATTTTTATTTATTTGAAAAAGAGACAGCATGAGTGGGGGAAGGGCAGAGAGAGAGGGAGAGAGAGAATCCCAAGCAGGCTCTGAACTGCCAGCACAGAGCCCGACTCTGGACTCAAACTCAATGAAACCAAGAGTCGGACACTCAGCTGACTGAACCACCCAACTGCCCCAGCCTAGCATTTTTTTAAAGTTGAGTTAATTACCAAACATTTAAAATTGGAAGATTGCACAGAAATATCTAGATTTTTTTTAGCTTCTCCCCAAAATCTGAATTTCTGCCGGCACCGATACCTACTCCCACTTCTAGCACCTCCAGGGCTGTCCCATCCTGTCTTTCCCCCCTACCGCCTGGCCCATTGGCATGTGAATTTGCTGACCTTGTCTCCCTCACTAAATGCAAATATTCACTAAAGAGGTGCTTAAAGTATTAGGGAGATAGATTGTGGTAAATTAAGGTGAGGGTAGGAGAGAAAGCATCCCCCAGACAGGGTGCTGTCAGGCCATCCCAGAGCAGAGAAGATTTCTAGGGTTCTAGAAGACCACAAGGTGAGAAATTGTTCAAACAGCTGTCATGGATGTGCAAAAGAAGTATCACCTGTTTCCCAGGAGCTCATCCTTTCTTCTAACTCCGCGAACACCAAGCTTTTATTAGCATCCTTGGGCTGCCTTCCCCAGGCCTCCTTGTGGAAGCGCCTTGGGTCACGTCCAGAAGCAAACCCTGGAGATGATTAGAGGGCCGGCGACTCAGGCTGTGAGTGAGCCCAAAGGAATGAGTCTGGCTTGTGACCAGGATAGAGCTAAGCCCAGAAGGGGAGCTGAATGAAGACAAGGACCAAGCGATTAACTGGGGCCTGGGCAGCCAGGGACTGAAGCACGATCTCATTCACCAAGATGGTGAGCAGATGTGTTCTCTGAAACGCGGACCACATGAGGGAAAACCGTCTTCCCTGAATTTGGAAGCTCTTCCTGCCAAAGCAGTTTATTGAGCAGGCAGAGAGGGAAAGAGGTTTCGTATGGAGATGGTTGGAATGGATGACATTGCCGTAGGTGGACTGATAGACCTCGGGGCCGCCTCATCCTTCCCCCAAATGCCCATCTGGGAGGGTTGCATCTCTGTGACTGTTTGAACTCGGACTTTTTTGGGCACTAGCCCATGTGACAGGTGTCAGCAGAGCCCTGGATGTGTGTGTACTCTTGGATGGGGAGAGGGGTGGATGTGACGAAGTGCTTTTAGGGCTTTTAGAGAAACAGGAAGTTCGGTAACCAGAGACAGGAAAATCTATCTGACTTCTTTCAAAACCAGTGGACAGCATGGCAGGCAGAATTGTTGTAACTGCTGGGTGTGGCATTTGGAAAAGGTGAAAACATTACAGAGTGGGGGTGGGGGAAGTTGCCAGGCTGGGACAGGGGCACACTCTATTCAGAGAGCTTCCCTAACCTTCCCCCATCATCAGGAGCCTCTGAAATTCCTTCTGAACCCCAACACTCAGTCTTGCCACCATCATCCACTTTGTATCCAATGAGACTAATCTCATTTTGTCCTGTGTCCTTGTCTCTGTTTATGTCAGTTCTAAAATCACCCTGGCTCCCAAGTCACCTTGCTTCCGGACCTCTCATCCGCATGAGGACTTGTCTTTCCCCAATTCTGTGGCCTTCTCTCACCCTCCCTAACACCTGAAACTCGTCCTCTGTGGCCTCTAGAGTTCATAATCCATGGTTCGCAAAATCCCCCTCAGCCCCACGTATTTGCTAATCATTCTCATTGTTTCTTTCCCTGCAGGACACCTGGCTTTCCCCTGAGTTCCCTGCCGCCTGGCAGCCTCCCCAAGCGAGGCCTGATTTTTCTGTCCTAGCCCTCATCATAGGCCTGATTTTTCTGTCCTAGCCCTCATCGTAGGCCTGGAGGTAAGATAGGTGTTGTGCTTGATCCTCATTGTCGCTTTTAGAAGCGTCCTCTCCCTTCTCCATAAACCCTTGCACCTCACCTTGAATTTCATGTCAACAGATTATGTGAATCACTACTGTCTTCTCCTGCCCCCCAGGGGTCATTGTTCAATTCTAGATCCTTGCTCACTGTTGCTCTTTCCAATACCATCTTAACTATCAACAAATGCCGTATATACACAGACGACCCTTCCACTACTCAGGCCACTCAGTTCAGTCAACTCCTCTCTCCAATAATTTTCCTTCCATTAAACCCAGAGTTATGATTGCCCATAACTGTAACACCTCCATAATCTCAATTTCGCTCACCCCACTCTCTGACCCCAACCTCCTATCTTTCTAGCTGATCCCAACCATCGTTTGACCCCACCAGAGCCTCCAATCTGTTGGGCCCACCAGCCTTCACTGTGGTCCATGCCTTTGATGTCCTTCCTCCCCTCCTGACCTAACGTAAATTTCTGATCATTATAATTATACCCTCTCCCCTTCTATATGCTCTGAATTCTTTGCCTCTTTGTCACGCTCACCTGGCATGACAGTAGACCTAGTGAAATCAAATTCCGACTGCTCCACACCTCCACACCTGCAGCTAAACCTGGCTAGAGAAAAATACACAGCTACACAGCTCGATCTCACTTTAAGTCCATGCTGATGGAACCCTGGTGGGTCCTTCATTCTGCCCAGTGGTCGGGCTTCTATTTCCCTGATGCATTCACCCCTTGTGCTCCTAGATGACAGTTCCATACCTTCTTTTCTCAAACCCTTAACATGTCCTTCCCATCCCCACTCTCAACTCCTAATTGGATTCTTTTTCCACTGGAAAAATACAAGCAGCCGGAAGAGAACTCTGCATATTCCCACCAAGACATCTCACCTGTTCAAGGACAATACTTCAGCAATGCTTCCCGTTCTCTCCTACACCAAATTGTCACTCTCCTGGACCCTTTCCATCAGCACACAAGCATGCTATTGTTCGTCCCATCTTAAAAAACAACATCTTTTAATGGCCGTATTTCCCTTGGCAGCCTCCGTCTCATTTGTTTGCTTCCCTTTAGATCAGACTCCTCAAAGAAGGACATACTTGTCAAACTCCCCTCCTCTGTCCCTCTCTTAAACCAGCCCCCAATCAGGCTTGTGTCCCCACCACTCCACAGAGATTGTTCTGTGTTACTAAATCCAGTCACCGATTCTCAGTTCTCATCTTACTGATTAATAGCATCCAGTATGGTTCACTACGTTTGCCTCCTTACTGCACTTTCTTCACTGGGCTGCCAGGACAGCCCGCTCTCTCGGTTTTCCTCTTACTTCATTACTCCTCCCTTCTCGATCTCTTTTTCTGATTCTACCTCTTCGGCCTGACCTCTAAATGTGGAAGTACCCAGGGCTCAGACCTGGCCTTCTATTCTTCTTTATCCGCCTCTTTTGATCTCATACAGGTATGTGGTTTTAAATACCATTAATATGCCCATGCCCCACCTTTCTATCTCTAGCTGAGACCTCCTCTCTGAACTCTACACCTGTATTTCCAGCTGTCTGCTCCGTATCTCCAAACTCAAGATGTCCCAAGTGGAACTCATGCGATGCTTCCCCAAACCTGACCTGCCTGCAGGCTTTCACGTCACAACTGATGGTAACTCTGTTCTTCCAGGTTCTCAGACCCCAAACCAAGCCACTCTTGACTTCCTGTTACACACCCATCAGATGTGACAGGAAGTAATTATCTTCAGACTATATCCGAATCCAACTACATCTCACCTCCTTTACTGCTGCCAAATTAGTCTAGTCAACATTATCTGTCACCTGGATTACTACCGGAATAGTACTCCAGTCAAGTCTCCCTGTTTATACAATTACCTTCAATATGGAAGCCAGACTTACCCCTTTAATTTTTTTTTTACATTTATGTATTTATTTTTGAGAAAGAGAGAGAGAGAGCGTGTTTATGAGAACACAGGCAGGGGAGGGGCAGAGAGAGAGAAAGAAAGAATTCCAACCAGGCTCTGTGCTGTCAGCACAAAGCTGCTACGGGGCCCGAACTACTAACCACGAGATCAGGACCAGAGGCAAAATCAAGAGCCAGACGCTTAACCGACTGAGCCACTCGAGCACCCCAGACTGATCCCTTTAAAATATACCTTGGATCATAGCACTTCTCTAATCAAAACCTTTCCGTAGCCACCCCCTTCATTTCTTTAGAGTAACTCTTCAGTAACTCCCCATTTCTCTCAGTATAAAAACCAAAGCCTCTACCACAGCCAGAAGGGTCTTGCGTTATCTGCCCGATCCACTCACTCCTTACCTCTCCGTCTTTCTCTCCTGATACTCTCACCTTCGCTCATTCCGGGCATCCAGCCTCCTTGCTCTTCCTGTGCCTCCACACACTAGGTAACTCATGTTACCACACTGAGGTCTCTGCTCTAGCGCTACCCTCTACCTGAACACCCTTGCCCCAGAAATCTATCTGACGAACGTTCTCATTCCTTCGATCTTTATATCTTATCTTTCCAGTGAGGTCCACCCTAACCACCAGGTTTAATACTGAAACTCGCCCCTTCCCCTATATCCCGACACGCCAGATCGCTTAACCTGTACAATATTGGTTTTTTGTCCCCATGGCACTTATTACCTTCTAATACACTATGTAATTTATATCTGTTGTCTTTATTATCCATCTTCCCCCCACCCGCCCCTGAGGAATCTTCATCTGTTTTGTTCACAAATACATCCCAAACACTCAGAACAGTGCATGTCATATGGTAGGGAGACTATATATACACACATACACACACACACACATGCATACGTGTGTGTGTGTGTGTATATATATATATATATATATTTTTTTTTTTAATGAATGAATGAAAAGAATCCAAACAGAGATGAACTGATTTCCTTGGCCATGAGAAAAGAGCAAAGAAATGGCTAGCCCAAGAGCAAAGAAGAGAATGGAACTAGCAAGAGCAATTCAACCTGACTATCAACACATGATTAAGAGCAAAGTCAGGTCCAGTTGAAATGAACAACCAAACTACGTGCTTAAACTACATTACAGATAGAGAGAAAGAGAGAGAGAGATGAGCTCTCCCACATGGTAGCTAATAAAGTGACTTTACTCACTTAGCACGTATAGAGTAAGTACAGGCCTGGGCCAGTGACACCGACTTACCCAGCTACCATGCATAGACAGTTGCTTTTTAGCTGCTCTCCCAGCCTTACGTGAGCCATTTACACAATTTGACAGAGAGGCACCAGAAGGAATAAAGGTAAAAACATAGGATCCTATGGGTGAGGTCTTTGGAAAAGAAACTTCTCTCTCTTCTCCTGTTCTCCTAAGTGCCTTCCCGGCAGAGGCTGTTGCAGTACTAGATATTTGGTGCAGTCTCCGGGCCCATTTCATCAGAATTCTGCAATCATTGGATGCAGATGGGTTAAGAGTTCTGCATGTCTGGCCCCCACCATGTCCACTGTTAACAGAGGCCTTCTGGAGGCCATGCCTTCCTTTCCCTCAGGGATTGCAGCCTCGAGGCTGACTGCCAACATATCCTTTCTCAAAAGATGCCAGTGTTATGCAAGGAGTCTGTGCACTCAGGATAAACTAAGTTAAATGTGTCTTCTAAGGTCCTCCAGACATTTTGGTTACAGACACTGGAGTTTCAGCCACGTTGCTGCCCCAGGGGCTTGAGGCCAGAGTAGAGTCTGGGGCAGGAAGCTTTCCCTGTCCTAAAAAGAAATAGAATTTCGGAAGCCTTTGAAGTCTTGAGACTTCACCTCAAAACATACTTAAACAACCCCCAAGCATCCCTTAGTTTCCAAAACTAAGTGGCAGAAGCTCCGGAAGATGTCTCTTGACCAGACATAATAACAAGACCCCAGTGCACAGGAGACACTCAAACCATAGTGCACGCAGTGCCTTTCCCAAAGAGGGGCTGGCTTGGCCGCACCTTTCATCGTGTAGGATACATGTGCGTTGTTGTGGGCCACCTAGTGCTAAGAGATTGGCCAATAGGCATTGAAATAGGATAAGCCTGTGTTATTTTCTCCATAGAATTCTTCCATTCATGAGGAAGGCATTCATGTTTGTGTAACCCAAATACAATAGGGAACCCTGTGTTGTTCAGAGGAAGCACAAAAACACAGTAGAAAAAACTGCACTCCTGGAGCGAAATGCAATTTAAATCAGTTAAAATATTTACCCAGTCTCATCAGAAAAAGTCAAAGCGGGTAAATATATTCTCAGTATACAAGGTAGCCTTTCTTTTTTCCGTTCACAGCTGCCCCATTTTGCCCTCTTCGCTCTCGGCTCACACCCCTCCCGCACCCTTTACACTTCCATCTGACACGCACACACGCACACACACACGGCTCTTGATTCTTTTGCACTTTCCCTGCCTCCCTGACCTTTTTCTTTTCTCCATTTCCAACGTAAGGGTTTCTGGCTTGCTCCGGCTCCTTCCAAGTCTTCCCCCCCTTTCTGGTTATTATTCTGATCAGCACAGTAACAGAGCAGCTGAACTGGAATTAGGCAGCAGTAGATAAAGCTGTACTCTTGTGGAGATACTGTGCGATCCTGTGCTTCTCCCCCGTGTCTCTTTTTAGCCCCCAGGAGGTGGTTTAAACATCCACACCCATCAGCATTTTATTTCTAGGGGAAAAGAGAGTGAGACGGAGAGAAAGGAAGAAGAGGAATCAGAATATGTCTGGGGAAGGAAAGAGGCAGATGTTATTTGATCTACTCCTTATACTCATCTTGGATGCCGACCCCAAACAGCGCCTAAGCTATCGGTGGATTCTCAGACATTCCTGTATTAGCCCAATGCACAGTCAAAAAAGAAAGTCAGACACATAGCCAACAAGGGGTTAAGGGACAAAGTCAAAATAGAAAGGATTCTCTGGGCTTCTGGACCTGGCTTGAAATATTCAATGTGAAAACAAGTGCTGGGAAAGAAAGAAAACATGGAATTGTATTTTGGATGATTTTTTTTTTCTGATTACAAAAGTAATATACAATGTAGAAAACCAGAAAAATATAGGATTTAAAGAAACAATACTTATGACCTCACCACCCAGATATAACCAGTGATAACATGTTAGTTCACCTTTCCAATGCTGTTTCAATGCATAAATATTCTCTTTTAATCAAATTATTTAAAAAAAAGTATGCTTTTTTTGGAAATTTTTCTTATTTAACAGTATATCATAGATATATTCCCAAGTCTTTAAGTATTTTTCAACAATATGATTTGATAAAACTATTTATGGTTTTGTGCTATATAGATTTAACCAGTTTTATATGGAAGAGCATTTAGGCTGTTTCTGAGCATGGAATTTTAACTGTGGCAAGGTTATCTTGTACAAACCCCTGTTTTCAAGCATGCTGACATCCATCCCTTACAACCAAATAAGGATCCCTTTAACATTCTATTCCAAGGCAGCGCCTGGGTGGCCCAGTTGGTTGAGCATCTGACTCTTGATTTTGGCTCAGGTTACGATCTCAAGATTTGTGAGTTCGACCCCTGGGTCGGGCTCTGTGCTGACATCATGGAGCCTGGTTGGGTTTCTCTCTCTCCATCTCTCTTTCTCTGCCCTTTCCCCACTCACGTTTTTTCTCTCTGTCTCTCAAAAACAATTAAACATTAAAAAATAAAATAAAATCCTGTGCCCAAGAGAACCTTGCCATGGCAGAAGTAACTCTTCATAAGGGATCCGCTGTCCTTGTTTTCTTCAGAGAAAGCCTGGCATTAGGCTTTGAACAGCCTTACCATCCTTGCTGTTCCTGAGCAGATGGAGGAAAAAATGTTTGTCATTCTGTCAGGGGGTTAGCCTAAAACATTCAGTGCATCATTTTTTTTTAACTTTATTTATTTTTGAGAGACAGAGCATGAGCAGGGGAGGGGGAGAGAGAGAGGGAGATACAGAATCTGAAGCAGTCTCCAGGCTCTGAGCTGTTTGTTAGATCAGAGCCGGACGCGGGGCTCAAACTCACGAACTGCGAGCCATGACCTGAGCCGAAGTCGGAAGCTCAACCGACTGAGCCACCCAGGTGGCCCTCAGTGCATCATGCTTAAAAATATTTTTTTTGTGCTAGTCCTGAGCTGGATATTATAGAAGGAAGATGTGATCTCTGCCTTTCAGAAACTTGTAGTCTTCTTCGGTTGAGAAACAATTAACTAGAAAGAATTAGGTAGAAACACATGACTAGGTACGACTCTGCTCATACTCTGGTTCAAATCACAAGGGCTTTCAGAGGTGAGGAAAGTATAGGCACAATGTGGAATTGGGTGATTTGAGAAAACTCCATAGAATTGAAGCTTGGAGATGGAGTGAGCAAGGAGCATTCCACACAGAGGGGACACTGTGCCAGAGGCACAGAGGAGACAAAGCATGGGCGCATCTGGCTGCAGCTGAGGGAGAAATGGCCAATTAAATCAGATAATTCATATTTGGAGGACATAAGCAGAGAGCCAAAAAGAGTCTGTAGGTGTTTCCCCTGTACTGTCGGTATTCCGCCAAGAAAGGAAACATATATTCGGCCAAGAAAGGAAACATTAAATCAAACCAATTCAAGCTGAGTTGTGTTTTTGTTTTTGTTTTTTGGTGGTAGTGTAGATGATTTATAAGCAGAACTTCTCAAAGCCTTTAATATGCTTCTGTATGTGGCAAAGTCGAGAGAGGGAAATCAGATTTCCCAAGAGTCTTTAGCCACAGAACTGGTTTTATCAAGGAACATCTCTGGTGTTCCATGAAGCACAATTAGGGGCTAGTGAGCCCCTGGAGATTTTTGAGCTGGAAAACAACACATGGGGGAAAACAAATTTTGGAGGATTGATCTCATGGTAGAACGTAAGGCGAACAGGAGAGAAAAAAGCCTGGATTCAGACAATACAATTAGTTAATTAAGATTCAAGATAAGCAGAGAGGGTTGAAGAACAATGGGGCAAAGGATGGAGAACGAAACATTAATTGTAGGTGCAGTCTTTTGTTGGACTCTGGGTTGATACAGAAGTGTCAGAGTCCCTGGATCTTATAGGAGTTTGAATAAGTATTAATCAGGATTCTGATTACAAGGGACAGAAACCAACATGGACCAACTTAAGTAAAAGGGGAGTATTCTTAGGGAATTTGGGATGCTTCCCTAAAAATTGGATCTATGTACTGGAAAGCTGGCAAAAAGTTCCCTGTCTATCTGGTCTCGGCTTCTCTGCTTCACATTCTTTATATCCTGTCTCTCTCCTCTCTGCTTCTCTCCTCTTCTCCCTCTCCTTCCCTCCTCTCTCCTCTCTCTCATTTGTGGAAGAAAATGACTTTCCTACCTGAGTTGGCATGTTACACTAACTTTGCATATAGTGGTTCCAGACCCATAGGAAACTAATTCTCCATCCTTCCTTCCCAGTTTCATATTCCCGATGGAAAGAATCTTGTTGACCCAGCTCGGGACTCATCACTCTGACTTGGGGGACAGGTTTTAAAGTAGAAACATGGCTGCCGAAGACTTACCCAACATGGAGGGAATTAGTTAGGAGGCCACTTACTGGGGAAAGATGTCTACTGTGGAGTGACACTGTGGCCTTTAATTGAAAGTATACTTCTGTGGGGGGGAGGTCCCTGGGTGGCTCAGTCAGTTAAGCATCCAACTTTTGATTTTGGCTCAGATAATGATCTCAAGGTTCGTGTGTTCAGACCCTGCATAGGGCTCTGCGCTGATAGTGCAGAGCCTGCTTGGGATTCTCTCTCTCTCTCTCTCTCTCTCTCTCCCCCTCCTTCTTTCTCTCTCTCAAAAATAAGTAAACATTAAAAAAATAAAAAAATCTACTTCCGGAAGAGTTGAGCAGGAACACACTACTGTTGAATGGATGGACAACTATGAAGCTTTAAAGCAGTTCCATTAAAGAGTGCACATCCCTGTCCCTTCCCCAAACTCCGTCAGCTCCCAGGTCCCGAAGGAGTCTGCAGATGAGGGAAGCAGGATAGCACAGTGGTTAAGCCACATGTTCTGGGGTTAAGTTGTCTGTCTTTTGGATTCTGGCCTTGAGGACTTGAGCAAATTGGGTAACCTACCTGGACCTCGGGCTTCTCATCCGTAGAATGGGTATCATGAGAATTAAATACTTAACATGTGTAAAGCGCTTAGCATCATACCCTCGATAACATTAGCAACGTAATTTTTAAATGAAACTTAGCTATCGGGGCTGAGATTTGTCATCAGGAGGTCCAAATCTCTTTGATAAATTGAGAAAAGGAAGATGAATCGGCACAGAGGCAAGTGGGTCAGCTTGGTTCTCCAGCTATCCCAATGAACATGGCCTCTGGGAAAGGGGGCTTGGGGAGAAAAATATGCCACAGAGATCTGGTGGCGCCAGTGGGGACTTCAGAGATCACAGGTCATTTGGGCCAATCCCACTTTCTTTTGTTCCTAGGGACTTAATATTTAACTGCCTATTAAATGATCATGATTTGGTGGAGAGAAGACAAGAAGAGGAATTGCTTTCAGCTGGCCCTCGTCTTTAAATAACCCGGGTACAACATCTTTTAAACACAAAGGAGACCATGTGTAAAACATTAGTTAAACTCAGATATAAATCTAGTCTTTGACCAGTCCAGAGCTAATCAATATGCTTTTCTACTCTCTTTGAACTTTGAGTTTTCTGGCAACAACAAAAAATCCCAAACCCCATCCAAAACCATCGTCCAGACAGCCCCGCTTCTCGGCTCCCCTCTCTCGTGTCACATATTGTTGACAGAGCTACTCCCGTTACCACATTCATTCCAGTGGTGATTCAAATTCTTCTGCAGAAACAGACTTGAAAGACAGAAAATTGCTCTTGTAATCAGTTAATAAGGAATCCTGGACCAGGAATACAGAGCTATGAATATGGATTTACTCTCAGCTTTTATGGATGCATTTTTCTCAGTTGTTTTTTTTTTTTCATTGAAAATCACGATGAACTCATTTAAATAGCAAGGTAAACTGAGATGGAAAATTACCCATAATAAGAATTTTGATGAAAATATACACTGGC
The DNA here is from genome assembly GCA_030068075.1 of Paguma larvata. Taxonomy (NCBI): domain Eukaryota; kingdom Metazoa; phylum Chordata; class Mammalia; order Carnivora; family Viverridae; genus Paguma; species Paguma larvata. The sequence continues at coordinate 33,296,890 of CM057836.1, forward strand.
CTGGTTTTAAGCACATCAAGGACACTTGGTTTAAATCGCAAGTTCGCGTATATTTGAAATGTGTTTGTTTAAATGTGTCAGTTTTAGGCAAAACTAAACTGCTCCGTTCCTTTCCAAAAATCAAGACTTTGCTTTGGAAAAACATCATGCAGTTTGATGTACAAAGCAGAGGGGGAAGAAAGCAAGTAGTGGGTGAGAAAGACCCACCCAGGGGCTGCAGCCAGCCTCCCTGGGAAGATTCATGACCATGCCTCAAAACTGTCCTGCAATTCTTTCCAACGGATTTTACTATAACTCTAAATCATTAGAAGCAACTGCCGCTGTTACCAGAACTGTCTTTGCCTCAAAAAGAAGAAACTTCAGGAAATGCAATATAATTCTCCCACTATCTAAGGGAGAAACCAGCCCATTTGTTATAAGAACTAAAAATATCAGCTGTGTAGTATACTAAATGTTCAAGTTTCATACCTCAGTATTATAGATCCTTTGCAAGAAGCGGGGAGGGGAGCACACACAAGAGGTGATTGGATGCAGCAATGATAAAGTGGCTTACATTGGGTGAACTAACTACAACCTACAAAAACCATTGATTCTATCCACTGTAATCCATTGCAGAAAAAGGTAAGAAAATTCAATCAACAACATTTTGTAAACCTCCTGAGCTAATCACAGTAAATGCATCCTTACTCTTACTAGATGTATCCACATTTATGTGATGCAGGGCTTTCATAACTTGATGAGTGTCATCAAAGACAGTGCTAATACTTTGTTCTTCCCTTTGACTTGAATGACCTCTTCCCTCTTAGGATCATTATTGCCCCATAGTGTATTAGGGATGAACAGACTTTGAAAGGTCATTTGTCTTGCAACCCGGTTAGCAGCATTGGCATTACCAGGGAGAAGCTGGGTAGAAATACAGAATCTTGGGTCCAGCCCCTATCTTACTGACTCAGAATCTGCATTTTGACAGGCCCCCAGGTGATTTAAATGCACGTTGAAGGTTAAAATATGTTACAGTAGGTCATTTTCCTGCCTCTGAGCAAAATGGACACAGCAGATCGACTAGTCTCATTCAGCCAATTTCAGGTCCTTTATAGTTTGTTCTATTTGAGTCACTGAGAGGAAGGGGAAGTATACTAATTAAGGAAGTCTTGCATATAGCATAACAAAGCAACTTCTTAAATACATTCAAGTACCTATTCTTGGAAGCCCTGCAGATTGGGTAGAAAGAAAGAGAAACAGAAAATGGAATGAGTTCAAATAACAACCTCTAATAAAGTCAGGGTAGTTCAGAAGCTGATTCTGTGAGGGATGGGAGGAGCAATTTCGTCAAATTACCAGTTCCAAAATCGTCTCTGCACTGTGGGTGATTTATAGCCCTGGAAGTTTAAAGGCTTGAGGATCTTGCTATATTTCATTTCAGATTAGTAATTTTTGTCTAGTACTTCCTTGCAGCCTAAAACGAAGGCTCTGGAACTACTAAAATTAATCTGATGATTTGTATGCTCGTTCTGTAGCCATCCTATAGTTTTCAGACTTGTACCTGATTGGAATCTGGAAAACAGAAAACTCTGTGTGGGTTAATGATAGCCCAGTCTCTAAATCAAAGACTGAAGACTTAGGATAGTTATATATGTGTTCCAGTGTTCCTCAAACTTAGTTGTACATGAGTCATTTGGATTACATTTTTTTAAACAACTTTCTTGATATTTAAATAACATACAGTAAGCTGCACATACTTAAAGCATATAATTGGGTAAATTTTGATATATGTTGTATGTCTGTGAAACTATGACCGCAATCAAGCCAATCACCCCCAAAATTGCTTGTGCCCCTTAGTAACCTCTTGCCTCATCCTGCAACAACTTACTTTTCTGCCACTATATCTGAGTTTGCTAGAGTTTTCTAGAATTTTACATAATGGAACCCTGCCTTTTTTTTTTTTTTTGGTCTGACTTCTTTCACGTGGCATAATTATTCTGAGATTCATCAATGTTGGTGTGTGTTTTAATAGTTTGATCTTTTTATTGCTGAGTAATATTCTGTCGTACGGAGGTACCACAGATTGTCTGCCATTCACCACTGAAGGACATTCGGGTTGTTTCCAATGTTAAACAATTGTGACTGACACTGCTATAAACTTTCACGTACTTAAGTTTTTACTTCTTTAGGTAAATACTTAGAAGTGGGTGTGGCAAGTATACATTTAACATTAAAAGAAGCTGCTGGGGCATCTGAGAGGCAATCCCACTCTTGATTGTGGCTCACATCATGATCCCAGGGTGACGGGATCCAGCCCCGCGGCAGGCTCTGCACTGAGTGTGGAGCCTGCTTGAGATTCTCTCTCTCTCCCTCTGCTCCTCTCTCCAGCTCACACATACTCTGTAAAATAAACAAATAAATAAGTAATAAAATAAGCTGCCAAATTGTTTCTTTTTTTGTTTGTTTTTTTTTTTAATGTTTATTTCTGAGAGAGAGAGAGAGACAGAGGGTGAATGGGAGAGGGGAAGAGAGAGAGGAAGACACAGAATCTGAAGCAGGCTCCAGGCTCTGAGCTGTCAGCACAGAGCCAGGACACAGGGCTCGAACCCACAAACTGCAAGATTGTGACCTGAGCCAAAGTCGAACACTCAACCAACTGAACCACCCAGGTGCCCCCAAACTGTTTCTCACAGTGGTTGTACCATTTTACTTGTCTACTATAAATGTATAAGAATTCCAGTTATTCCACATCCTCTCCAGCAGTTGATATGGTCAGTATTTTTTATTTTAGCCATTCTAATAGATGTGTAATGGTATCTCCATTATGGTATTAGTTTTCACTTCCAATGACTACTTATGTTGGGGATCTTTTCATGTGTGTATTTGTCATCCTTATTTCTTCTTTGGTGGAGTCTTTCAAATCTTTTCCTCATTTTTTATATTACATCTTGTTTGGTTTTCTTAACTGTTGAGTTTTCAGAGCTCTTTGTATAATTTGTATGTAAGTCCTTTGTCAGATATATAATTGACAAATATTTTCTCCCAATCCTTTTGTTCCCTTAAGAAATCCTTTTGTTCTTTTTCAAAGAGAAATTCTTAATTTTGATGAAATCAATTTATTAACTTTCTCTCATGGATTGGCTCTTGGTGATAGTGTTGAGCAATTTTTACCTAACCCCAAGATCTCAAAGATTTTGTGCTATATTTTTTTCCAGAAGTTTTATAATTTAGATTTTATATCAGCTCTATGATATACTTTGAGTTAATTTTTACATGTGATGCTAGGTTTGGAATGATTTTTACTTTTTTGCATATGGATATCCAATAGCTGTCGTACCATTTATTGAAAAGGTTGGTCTTTCTCTAATGAATTGCCTTTGCATCTTTGTTGAAAGTCAATTGACTATATATTCATGGGTCTGTTCTAAATTCTCTATTCTGTCCCATTGATCTATCTTCATACTAATATCACGTTGTCTTTAGCTTTATTATTAGTCTTGAAATCTAACTCTATTCTTTTTCAAAGAAAAATAATTTTAGAGTAAGTTTATCAGTTTCTGGGTTTTAAAAGCCCAGTAGGATTTTGATTGAGATTGCATTGAATCTGTAGGCCTCTTTGAGGAGAACTGACGTCTTAGCAATATTGACTCTTAAAATCCATGAACACGATAAATCTGTCCATGTATTTAGGTCTTCTTTTACTTATTGTAGCAATGTTTTTTCAGTGTACAGGCTTTCACACTCCTTTTGTGAGGTTTGTTTCTAAGTATTTGATTTTTTATGCTTTTATAAATGCTAATATTCATTTAATTTCAATTTTCCACTGTTTCTTGAAAGTATTTAGAAACACGGTTGATTTTTAGTATTGATCTTGTATCCTGCAGGCTCACTTAAACTCACTTATTAGATTTTGTAGACTCTATAGAAGTTTCTACATAGATAAGTATGTGGTCTGAGAATAAAAACAGTTTACTTCTTCTTATCCAATCTGGATTCCTCTTATTTTTTTTTTTTCTTGTGTTATTGCACTAGCTAGAAGAAGTGCAACGTTGAATAGAAGTCATGACAATGGACAAGCTTGCTTTCTTCCTGGTTTTAGAGGAGAAGCAGTCAGTCTTTCCTATTAGTGTTAACATGATGTTAGCTTTATGTTTTTCATAGATGCCCTTTCTCAAGTTAAGAAGTTCCCCACTTTGCTAAGAGTTGCTTTTTTTTTTTCTAATCAGAAATGGGTCTTAGATTCTGTCAAATCCTTTTTCTGATTCTACTGGGATATTCACATCATTTTTCTTTTAATTATATACAACTATAAGATATTCATATGTTAATATGGTGAATTAAATATCAAACCAACCTTGCATTCCTGGGGTAAACTCTCCCCCCCCCCCAGTGTTCTTTTTAATATATTGTTAGATTCTATTTGCTAAAATTTGCTTAAGAATTTTTGCATCTGGGGGCACCTTGCTGGTTCAGTTAATGGAGCATGTGACTCTTGATTTAGAAGTCATGAGTCTGAGCCTCACATTGAAGGAAGAGGTTACTTAACAAAAATTTTAAAGAATTTTTATATCTGCACTAATGAGAATTATTGGTTTCTAGTTTTCTTTTCTTATAATGTTGTTGTCTGGTTTTGGGGTCAGAGTAATGCTGGTTTCATAGAATGAGATGGGATATATTCCTTCCTCTTTAATTTACTTGAAGTGTTTGTGTGTAGAATCAGTATCATTTCTTCCTTAAATATTTGATAGAATTCACTATCTAGGACTGAAATTCTCTATGTGGGGAGATTTTTAACTACTAATTCCATTTATTGATAGATATAGAACTACCCAGGTTATCTGTTTCTCTATGAATAAGCTGTGGTAGTTTGCATTTCCCAAAGTATTGTTCTATCTTCTCTAAGTTGATAAAATTTATTGGCATAAATATCTTTTAAATATCTGTAGAATCTATAATAATATAGATCTCTCATTCCTGATACAAGTAATTTGTATCCTTTCTCCTTTTCCTAATGAATCTGGCTACAGGTCTATCAATGTGTTTGATCTTCTCAAAGAAACAGCTTTTGGTTTCATTGATTGTTCTCTATTGTTTTTTTCTGTTCTAATTCTCTGACTTCTTCATATTTTTATTATTTACATTCTTTTGCTTAGTTTAGGTTTAATTTGTTCTTTTTCTAGTTGCTTAAGATGGAATCTAAGATCATTGGTTTGAGACCTTCCTTCTTTTCTAATAGAAGTGTATAGTGTGATAAATTTTCCTGTAAATATGTTTAGGCTGAATCTTACACATTTTGACATGTTGTGTGTTCCTTTAGTTGCAAATATCTCCTAATTTCCCTTTTGATTTCTTCTTTGATCCCTGGGTAATTTAGAATTATGTAAATTTGTAAATTTATAAATATTTGTATATTTCCCGGATATCTTTTTGTTTTTACTATCCAGCCTAATTCTACTGTGATCAAAGAATACACTTTGTCTGATTTGAATATTTTAACATTTCTTATTTTTTTAATGTTTGTTTATTTTTGAGAGTGAGAGAGATGCAGAGTGTGAGCAGAGGAGGGGCAGAGAGAGAGGGAGACACAGAATCCGAAGCCGGCTCCAGGCTCTAAGCTGTCAGCACAGAGCCCAGCACGGGGCTCAAACTCACGAACTGCGAGATGATGACCTGAGCTGAAGTCAGACGCTCAACCGATTTAGCCACCCAAGTGCCCCTATTTTAAAATTTCTTGAGGCTTATCTTACAGCCTAGAATATGGTCTATCTTGGAAAATTTTCTGTGTGCGCTTGAAAAGAATGTGTATTCTGATGCTGTTAGGTAGAATGTTCTTAAAACGTCAAGTAAGTCAAATTGGTTTATAGTATAGTTCAAGTCTCTTATATCCTTCCTGATTTTCTACTTATTCTATCAATTATTGAGACAAGGGTATTAAAACCTTCAATTGTGGGTTCATTTCTTTCTCCTCTACACCTCTAAACATCTCACTACCAAATCCACATAGGATACCAATTAATTCAGAATCTCTGAGAGGGTGATCCAGGCATCAGTATTTATGTTTAAACCTCTGAGTTATTCCAATGTACAGCCAACCTTGCGAGCCTCTGCCTTATGCAGTCCACATTATGGATTTAGCAGATTCTCAAATGCATTATCTTATTTAATACCTTTGAGGTAGGCATTATTCATTCCCATTTTTAAAATGAAATTAAGTTTTAGACACTCATCCAGGATGACACAGTTAATCGGAGAGCCTAGCTGGGATTTAAACCCAGGTTTCCTAACTCAAAGTTGAGCTGCTTGTATTTGAGCTACTTGTATTTTATTCTGTGAGGCATGTTTATTGACTTGACTTCTATTTGTATTTCTGTTCTGTCCCTCTAATACACTCTTCTAGGTTGTGGGCAGGAGCCATGTCTGACCCAAAGCTTATAATTTGCACTGGACCTACCACGGTGTCTGTACCCTGGAGACGATTCTAAGGTTTTTCTTTTTCCTCTTGAAAGATATAAGTGTCTAGGGTCATCTGACCACATACTAGTCATCACTCTGCCTTTTTCATGGTCCGTCCACAATCGAAGATTGAAACCAGGCTGTAATTAACCCTGACATACAGGCTCTTCTCCAAAAACCTTCTCGAGCTGCAGACTCTCAGCCCGCTTCACTCCCTTAATACATGACATTGGCAGCCAGGGACCAGGTTTTGCCCCAAGCCACCCACACAAGTTTGGGACAAGATTATGAGGGAAGACCAGCTTAGAGTCGATGCATCTCCTATGCGTAAAGGCTGTTTTGTTTGAGTGCTTCCAAGTGCTGGTACACTATGATTACTTATGTTGGCCAGGATTAATATTTAAATTTGTTTTAATGTTTATTTAATTTTTGAGAGACAGAGCACGAGTAGGGGAGGAGCAGAGAGAGAGGGAGACAGAGTCCAAAGCAGGCTCCAGGCTCTGAGCTGTCCGCACAGAGCCCAACGTGGGGCTCCAACCCACGAACCAAGAGATCATGACCTGAGCCGAAGTTGGACGCTTAACCGACTGAGCCACCCAGGCGCCCCATGGATTAATATTTAAAATCAGGAATGATTTCAGTCGTTTCTCCAGGTGAGTTGCTCAGCTGCCCCCAGGGAAAAGATCAGTAAAAAAAAAAAAAAAAAAAAAAAGCCATTAATGTTTTAGAGAGTGTATTGCATTCCAGAGAGATAAAGAGAAAGACTAATGAGATATCTCTTTGGCTCTCTCTCTCTCTCTCTCTCATTCATTGGTATGTCAGTTTCAGTACAAACTACTGAATCAGTGTGAGTTTGTTCCGTCTCATAAATATTCAACTATCCAAATCCTTTCCCCAAAATTGCCTTCTCGGACCTGTTTTCTAGATCTGTTATCTTCAGATTCCCCTTACCTGACTCACTCCTCCCATTATCAATAAGTTACAATCTAAGCTCAAGACTTGGTAGTTGCTAATGTCATTTCCTCTATGTTCTGAATGTTTTCACAGTTATTGCCCAAAGTGAAAGACAACCTCGAAAAGTTAGGGAGCTTGGCTATTTTTTTTAAAGGATTATTTGTTACCGAAACAAATCTACAACACTAAAGGTATTTAAAAAGAAAAACATCACTCATTTTTCCACCACCTAATCACCTTCTCTTCTTGCAAATTTCCTTCCAGTCTTTGTTCGGATATAGAAGTATTTTACATAATTACAATATAAGGTTCGTATAATGTCTGTGTTCTACTTTCTTGTTTAACATCACTTAAAAAAACGTTTTTCATTGTCCTTTATAGTCTTTCTAATTATCATTTTTGTGTGGCTGCATGGTTTTCCACAGACGTACCATAATTTGCTTAACCATTCCCCTGCTGCCGTACATCAAGTTGTTTCCAGTTCTCACCATTATAAGTGATTATCCCATAAACATCTAAGTACATATAAAGATTTCCTCTCTTCTTTTTTTGTTTTAAAATTTTTTAGTTTTTTTTTAAATGTTTATTTATTTATTTTGAGAGAGTGAGAGAGTACATGAGCAAGGGGAGAGGCAAAGAGAGAGAAGAGAGAGGATCCCAGGCAGGTTCTATGCCGTCAGCAGAGAGCCCAACATGGGGCTTGATCCCATGAACCCGTACGGTTGCTTAACCAGCTGAGCCACTCAGGCACCCCATCCTCTCTTCTTTTTAATTATTTCCTTTGTAGAAGTTTCTAGGCCTGCTGTTGCTATGTGAAAGGGGGACGAATGATTTTTAAGGGGTGATGAGCCCTTAAAAAAACAGTACCACAAAGTTCATAGCCCATGCCATACCTTGATTTATAAAATTAATTATGACACAGAGGGGCTGGGGCACCTGGGTGGCTCAGGTGGTTAAGTGTCTGACTCTTGGTTTCAGCTCAGGTCATGATCTCACAGTTTGTGAGTTCAAGCCCCACATCAGGCTCTGTGCTGACAGTGCAGAGTCTGCTTGGAATTCTCTCTCTTCTTCTCTCTCTCTGTTTGTCCCTTGCTCTCTCTCTCTTAAAATAAACAAATAAAACATTATATATATGCTAAAAAAAAGACATGACACAGAAGGGCCATGATACTTCCTAAAGCATCACTTACTGCAGTCTTATCCCACAGAGTGATCCAAGTAATACAAAATGAATGTATGTCCATTAGCTTATTCGTTATTCCACTGAAGCCCACTAAAAAAAAAAAAAAAAAAATGAACCAATTCCTCCAACAATTTTTAAAAATGTTTATTTATTTTTGAGAGAGAGCATGAGCAGGGGAGGGTCAGAGAGAGAGGGACAGAGGATCCAAAGCAGGCTCTGCACTGACAGGAGTGAACTCCATGCGGGGCTTGAACTCACAAACCGCAAGATCATGACCTGAACCAAAGTCAGAGACTCAACCAACTGGGCCACCCAGGCACCCCTCCTCCCACATTTTAAGTGACGAGCTTTGGAATAAGTCTTAAGAAACTCCACAACAAAACCACAGGCCAAATCAAAGACGCACCTCCTGAGATAAGCCCTGCCTTAGAAATGAAATGAAGGCATAGAATGTGTGTGGCAGGAGAGCACTGGGGAGGGAGTGCAGGTCAGATATGATTGGAACGCCAGTGTCACAGTTGTGCCCTGCAAACTGGCCTCGGGGAGCTGGGTCGAGGCAGCCGAGTTGAAAGCCAAACACAGACAGCAGCTGTTGAGGATGTAAAGTCTCTGGCCAGAGTGGATAGGGAGCAGGGTGTGGTGGCCCAAAAGCCAATTTCCACCCCACCCTACAGGCCCAGTGACAGGATGAGAGAGAGAACTTCCCGAGTTGCATTCCAGTCCTTTCTGAGCTTAGTGGGAATGTCTATGAGAATGTAGGAGACTGGCTGCAAGCTGCCTATTGCACCACACACACCTCCCTCAACGTCACCCCTGGAAGACACCCACCCCTGGAAGACACCGAAGTTCAAGTTCAGAGAGCCGGGGTATAGGACTGACCACATGGTCCCAGCTACAGCCCCGGGTATAAAGGAAACGTCAGACATTCCGGGGGTCTTTCCTCCATTGCACAAGGAAGCGCGGGGCTGCGGGGGCCACACCATCCCCTTCCACGATTTCCCAGAATGTTTGACTGGAGCCCGGCAGCCTGCATCACGGAGCAGAGAATCCTCGTTATTCATTTCAACATCACTTTTCTTGGAAACCCTGACGTCTCCACTCTCCAGAAATAATCCATCAAATTTTTCTCTTTGCTGAAGTCATACTGTGAAAACTCCCATAATCAAATTCCCCACAATGGGACCCCTGCTGATATTATGTAACAACAGAGTCAAGAGGGAAAATAGTGGGTCAGACACTGACATCCTTTTTTTTTTTTCCTTTTTTAACTTTTTAATCATGAAAACTTTCAGACACGCACAAAGCAAGAGAGAATGGAATCATAAATTCCCATGTCCCCACCACCCAGCTTGAATAATCTCATGTGTGCCAACCTTGCTTCATCTGTCACCCCACCCCACCCCCTACCCCCACAAATATGCACATTTTTCTTTTTTTTACAAGAATTTTTAAAAGCAAATCCCAGACACAGTGTCATAAATACTTCAACATACATTTCTAACAACGAGTTTGTTTTATGACATGACCTCTACGCGCACTGGTATTTATTTAGTAACTACTGATATTTGTTAGGCATTTCAATGTGATATTTGGTGCAAGATATCACAGTAAGATTCTTGACAGTTTCTTTTTTTTTACTCTATTCTTTTTGTTTTTATTTTTATAATAGTTTATTTTCAAATTGGTTTACATACAACACCCAGTGTTTATCCCAACACGTGCCCTCTTTAATGCCCGTCACCCCCTCTGCCCCCTCCTTCACCCTCCTCACCCTCAGTTTGTTCTTAGTCTTTGAGAGTCTCCTATGTTTTATCTCCCTCCCTCTGTGTCTTTTTTTCCTTTCCCCTCTTCCCCTCCCCCTGGTTTTTGCTTAGTCTCACAAAGTCCACCTATGCGTGGAAACATATGGTATCTGTTTTTTTCTGACTGACTTATTTCACTTAACATAATACCCTGCAGTTCCATCCATGTTGCTACACATGGCCAGATTTCATTTTTTCTCATTGACAGTTTATTTCATAAACTCTCAGCTCAGCAGAGAAACACCTTGGAAATTCACAAACTCCCCAGAAGAAAGAAATGCCCTGGCCTGGAGAACATTGCTATTTGCATTTTACTCATGAAGAGGACTGCTCAGCCAACTCAGGGTAAGCTGTGGAGAGGCTGCCGTCCAGGAGATGGCAAAGCTTGGAACAAGAGGCTTGTCAGAGCCTGACTTGCTCCATCCCTCCTGGATATTCAGGGTATTAGACGGGCATTGCTTCCTCATCTGAAAACTGGCCTTTTTTTTTTTTTTAAACTACCTTACACCTACCTCTTGAAACTACATTATTAAGATAGAAACGCCCAGGCTTTTTGAAAAGGAAACACCTTAAAAAAGAGCAAAACAGAGACACTGGGGTGGCTCAGTCGGTTAAGCGTCCAACTTCGGCTCAGGTCATGATCTCGCAATTTGTGAGTTCAAGCCCGGCATTGGGCTCTGTGCTGACAGCTCGGAGCCTGGAGCCTGCTTCGGATTCTGTGTCTCCCTCTCTCTCTCTGCCCCTCCCCTACTCATTCTCCTCTCTCTCTCTCTCTCTCTCTCTCTCTCTCTCTCTCTCCAGTAAATAAACTTAAAAAAAAAAAAAAGCAAAACAGTCCTGAAAAATCCACATTACATTTCTACTTACCATTGTGTGCATCGGGAGCACAGGGGAAATGCTGCTTCACTCAAAAGCAATCTCACTGTAAGTATTTCTGTTTACTACATGCTGTTGCTTTGCAGTCCTGCACCTGATCTATACGTCTATACTCAAGAGGTTTAGGCAAGAGTAGCTACATTGGGTTGGCTAACCTCAGTAAAGGTGGAGACTACCTAAGCATAGCCGTGGTTGGGGGGTAGGGGGTCCTTGGCTCAAGGACAGACTGATAAACCCACTCTCAGTCATAAAGACCCCACACTGCTATTTGCTGTTTGCTAACCCCATACTGCTGATCCAAGTCGCCTATACTCGAAACCCCAGGTCGGCCAGCATAGGCAGGCAGCACACGGCTGATTTCCCCCTCGTTAGTGCCCTCCTCCAGCTCTCATCACTTTATACAAGATTGCTACCACGGCATCTGTCTCAGACTCTGATCATCCCAGTTTGGGCAGGGTGCCCTCTTCAGGTCCAGGCAACTGTGGCTGGAGACTGGGGCAAGTGATACCGAGGAACCGCCAGGAGCTGCAGCTGCGGGGTAGGGGTATGGAGAGGGAGGGGGACGAGCCAGCCTCGTACATAGTGCCCGCTAGAAACCGAGCTGTTCTCACATGGTTTGATAAATGTTTCCTCCGTCTGAGCCACGCTTCGATGTCTATGTGACTTGCCCCTTGGCCACCTTCGCCTCTTTCAAGTCTCTGCACAAGCCTCCCCTTATCTGAGAGGCCTTCCCTACCGCCTACATCAAATAACACATCCACTGCTGCTCGCAACCCCTTTATTCTGCCTCGTTTCCCCTTATCACAACCTGACACATATTTTTTGTTGTCCATTTTGACCTCTACTGTATCTCCTCAACTAGAACGGTGCCAGGTATACAACAAGAGCTAACATATCTGTGTTGAATGAACAGTCTCCCCGAGAACAAGGTCTTGCCTCCTTTTTTTTTTTTTTTTTTTTAATTTTGTTGCCAGTGATCTCTACCCCCAACATGGTGCTCGAACTCACAACCTGGAGATCAAGAGTCACATGCTCCTCCCACTGAGCCAGCCAGGCGCCCCCAATCTCATTCTCTTCTACTACCACACCCAACCATCAGAGTGACACTGATCATGACATTCCTTTGCTGAAGAGGAGCCCCATAGGAAATCCATGGGGGATTCAGATGAGCTTTACAGACTTAAACTCCCCCTAAAAACCTAGCTGCTCTCATAGGAATGCCTATTCCTTAAATCTGTATTCCTTGTGACTGTCTTCTATAGAGCTTGTGACCATCAGCTCATACTTTGTTCTTGCCCTTCAGAGTCTACCCGAATTTTCCCAATGGCCTGACTCTAACAAACTTTCAAGCACGCACACTTTAAGAATAATACATCCCTCTCAGAACTACACCACTGAAAGGTGTTCCTTCAACAACAGAAAGATTTATTACTTTCTTCCCCCACAGAAAAACCACAAAAATATTTCCTCCTTGACTATAGCAGTGAGTTCCAAGTTTCATTAAAGAACTGGCCAGATGCTTCCTCCTAGCTTGTGTGGGAAGAAGTTAAGATAAAGAGCAGTTGAAACTCTACCTCTGCACACCTGCCTCATACCTTATTCCCTTCTGATAGGTCTTCTTCCTGTTTCCCTGTGGTCGGGGATATGGACCCGCCTCCCAAGACGCCTGGGGCTCCGGAAGCCCCCTGACCCCTATCCTTCTAGTATTAATAACAGATGGCTCTTATTGATTTGCACACCTGCTATAAACCAGGCACTGCACCTTACAAATTGTCTCAAATTCTTAACCCTCAGACTGGAAGAGAACTGTAACCTGAGTGCATCCGAGTCTGTCTTTCTGCCTTTGTTACCAAGAATCACTTTCCTGAGTGTATTTGCAGAAAGGGAGTTGGTCTGTCAACTCCAAAGCCAGTCCAAGCGTCAGCCTGTCCTCTGCTTTCACCTGCTCAGCCAGGATCTTTGCTCCCTCCCGTGGGGGTCCTGGCCTGTGCTCTGAGGCTGCTGCCATTGTCCCCTCAATGTGACGCCAACAGTGGCCTTAGGGGTACAGTAGACAAAATAACGGCCCCGAAGAACACCCATATCCTGGAACCTGTGAATGTGTTACCTTACATGGCAAAGGACTTTGCAGACCTGATTAAGTTAAGGGCTTTGAGATGGAGAGATTATAATCATAAGGATCCTTCTAAGGGAAAGAAGGAGGCAGGAGAGGAAGAGTCAGAGAAGGAGATGTGGGGATGGAAGCAGAGGTCAGACGGAAGTGAGGAAGGGATGAGAGACGCAGGCAGTCTTTAGAAGCTGAAAGGGGTAAGAAAACAGATTCTGGCCTAGAGTCTCCAAAAGGAACACAGCCCTACCAACATCTTGACTTTGGGTCTTCTGACCTCCAGCAAGGTCATAGATTCGTGGGATTTTTAAGCCACTAAGTTTGTGGTACTTTGTTACACCAGCAACAGAAAACTCTGCAAGGGATGATGCAGGGAAACCACACTTGCCCTTGTCTTCTTGCCCTGGATCCTCTACCTCTAACACACATGTAAAAACCACTTCACTGTAAGTTTGGGGATAAGTGCAAGAGGAAAAAAACTAGGTATCAAATGCGATTGTTCCCAGAGCCCAGTGGAAGGGAAAACAAAACAAAACAAAACAAAACAAAAAATCCTTAACAAGGTCGCCTCATGGGCATCTCCTATTTCCTTGATGGGTCCAAGGCCCATCCTCTTTTTCTGTTTTTCCTCTATAAGCCCGCCATTCTCTTCTCCATGATGGAATTCATTCAGTCAGCAAACATTTACTGAGTACCTACTATGTCCCAGACACTATTCTAGGACAGAAACTAATACAAGCTCTCACAGGGCTTACATTTTAATGCAACCTCCCTTCGGTGATGTTCCCACCCAACAAGGCCTACCCACCCCCTACCCTGTACCCCATATAGGATCATCTGTAAGATACAAGTAGCCCACAACAATATATTTCTCAGAGTCTGAGCTACTCCATGAGGGATCCTGCCGTGTAGAATAATCCACCACAGACTTCATTTCCCCAGTTCTTGTTCTCTTCGGGGTCCCTCTGCCAACACAAAGTCAAGATACTCCTCGTGATTCTTCCTCTGGTCTTCTGATCTCCTGCAAATAACTCTCGGATCACACACGCATGTGCACGCGCTCACACACACACACACACACCCCAAAGATAAACTGTCAGTCTCAGTCTAAATCCATGTTAAGGAGGCTGCCTTCCTAAAGGTAACATATTCTGCCCAACTAATAGAGATATGCCTCTACTTTCTGTTATGCGAGAAGTCCCAGTTCTCAGCCTCTACTTATAGACCGTGTCCAGGGCCTACCCGTGTGCCGGAAACACTATCCATCACTGTGCCTTTCTAAACAGAAAGACCTCCAACTGCTGCCATCATGCCCTACTACCCAGAGAACTGGCAGAAGCTTTATACATTAAGCCGCATGAAATTCCTGCTCAGGGCTGCGTCTACTAACAGACTTCACTAGGAAGTGAATCTGCCCCCGCTGGCCCCCATCCATAGCAAACCCCAAAGAGTTATAAGACTTTTCCTCTTCCAGTTATAGCAGGAACCCCCAAGGGTAAGTGGATACTTTTGATCACTTAAAAAGATCCTCCCCTCCTCTCTTATGGTCTTTCTTAAATAATATGCAGGCATCATCAAGCAAATACTTCTGATTAAAGCAACTGTTAACACTCTGGGCATTGAGAATTGCAGAAGAAAGAACTGTAAGTTATTGATTCCAATTCGGCTTACCACCATTAGCTATATAACGCTGGTTGCAGAGTAATTATTGTAATATAAATAATAAAATATTGATTATGTGTTTACTTGGTGCCAGGGACTTTACTAACTTGCATTAGCTCATTAGTCCTCACCAATGAATCACCTCACTGATCCATATTTACCTGATGAGGAAATTGAGATCACAAGGGGTTAAGAAATTGCTCCAAAGTCACGCTGCTAGTTGGTGGCAGAGCCAGGGCTCAATAATGTATGTAGGCTTTCCTGCCTAATCACTGTGTTATACTGCTGCACCGTGCTTTAACAACTGGAAGGCTGTCCAAGGTGGGACCTTCCCATTAAAGTGGAAAGCTTTGAAGTGAAGACAACAGGGGCCCCTGGGCGGCTCAGTCAGTTACGCGTCCAACTTTGGCTCAGGTCGTGATCTCTCGGTTCGTGGGTTCGAGCCCCGCATCGGGCTCTGTGCTGACAGCTCAGAGCCTGGAGCCTGCTTCAGATTCTGGGTCTCTCTCTCTCTGCCCCTCCCCCACTCATGCTCTGTCTCTCTCTCTCTCTCTCTCTCTCAAAAATAAACATTAAAAAAATGAACAAATAAAGTGAAGATACTAAAGGAGGAAAGGAAAGACAGGATTCTTGAACAAATTTGGTCACCCCGAGAATGAAAAATATAGACTAGAAGAAACCCGAAGCCAGGAACAAGAAATGCTCTTTAAATTACAGCCAAGCGAGCAATGGTAAGTTTGGAAATTTGTGGTTTAGAGTCCACAGTGGTGTAGGGATTGGTGGCAACATTTATTTTCAAAGTGTCAAGGACTTCCACCTCCATTTAGATGCCTTTAATAAATGAGAGTCTAAAATACTCTAAAGAGAATCCCAGCAGAGACTGCAAGCCAAAAATCCTTGGCTTCCAGAATAACGGGGGCTGCCTCTTCCCAAGTTACCATGCACAGAAGCAAAACTTGGCAGAATCTGAAACAAAGGATTTTGGTCTTGTTCCTACCATCGCTTCCACAGAAGGAAGCAAAGCGAACCCCTGGGTTATATCTTCCCCAGCTCCCAAGCACCTAGACCCTGCCAGGTGCTGCTCGGAAGAGAATGGCCCCCTGCTCTCTGCCCAGGGAAATCAGCCGCTGTAGAGGCAGTGTGCCGGGTGTGATTTTTCTCCCCCTACTTCTTTTCTGCAGAATTCCGTTTCTTGAGGATACTTTCCACATATAATCAAGCTGCTACTCTGACACCATTTTCATTGAGTAATTCATGGTGATGTCACACCGGCCAGGCACCCGGGGAAGCCCTGCTTTTATGGGTTGGCTCTTAATTTAGGAATTTTTATTTTCTGACTCCCCTCCCTTTTTTGCTGGACTCCACGGCTTTTGAGCAAGATGCCTGAGTGGTGAAGTGTTGCCTGCTTTTGAGAAAAGGAATTCCTGCTCGTTGAGAGGCAAATGATTGAGCGAAGGCAAAATGCGTGTCCTGTAATAGTACATCTTAATTGGAGAGTTGGCAAGAGAGGAAGGATGTGTGGGCCTGGCGTGGGCTCTGTTGCTCACGACGGGGTTCGGCAAGCCGCGCTGAGAAGGTGGGCCGAGGAGTCGCCACCACTCCCTGGTGCCGCAGCCCTGTGTACCTGGGGAGCCGACCGCCTCCTCCCTGACACCTGGGCAACCACATCTAACCCATATCCCCGCCTTCCTTCTTCACCTCTCGGCTGTTCTGTGCAGCGAGCCGAGCCGGCGAAGGCGAGCTTGGCAAACCTGGCCTGTAAAACCCTAATCCAAACAGCATGTCCGCTGAGCTCAGCGGGGTGACTCATGTGCAGTGATGTGTGAGGCCAGCAAGCCGAGATTAGGATCTGGCCCGCCCGCCAGCCTACCCTGCACTTCCTTTGATCAACTCTGATGGTTTTTAATTCTGCAGAAGCAACTTCCTGCCAGCGGCAAGCACCTCTTGGTGGAGGCTGGAGCCATGGCTCTGCTGACCTACTTGTCGGAGGCAAAGCCAGCGTGCGTGACAGCACGGGGACTGACAGACACCCTGGGCTCACAGCCCACCAGAGCCGAGAGGGGAGCCTCTCTCTCCAAGGTGCCCATGGCGACATCGGAAGCTTGCTCCTTAGCCAACACCGGCAAGGGCGTGCATGCGAGCAGCCCTGGGTTCTAAACCCGATGCTAGTATTGGTTAAATCACTGGGTAGTGAAGAAAAAGGGGATTCTCTCTAGAGGACTTTTTTTTTTTTTTTTGCCTTTTTTTGCCTTTTTGTAAACTGGGGCATCTCTAAGGACAGTGTCTGGCACAAAATGAAGCATTCTCTGGGTTCTTCAAAAGTTCTTTTTCACATCTGTTTTGCTCAAAATGGAACACATTCGGAGCATATTACTTTGCTTGAACATTTTTCCCCCTGGCTTGAGCAGAATATGTTTGTCTCTTGACTCTTCTAAATCCCCTCAACGACCAATGCCAAGCACAGCACCTGAAACCGGGGCTCATTCTCTCTTTCCCTCTCATCCCCTATCTTGCGTTCTCCTTTCTCTCTCTTTTCTCAGGAAGTAGACAAGTGATTCTCAACCTTGGCTGCATGTTATAACCATGGGAAGTGAGTAGGGGTTTAAAAATTCCCTCTGCCCAAGCTCCACCCTAGAATAATTCACTCGGAGTCTCTGAGGGTAGGACCAGACATCAGCCATGTTTAAAGCTCTCCACGGTGCAGGCCAAGTTGGGAGTCGTTGAAATTTTAGGGTCCTGTGGCATCGGTTATAAACCCTAAGAGTGGTTCTTACCTCCCCATCTGTCCTCCCCACCACCATTCAATTTGAGGGACTTCTGGAGTCTGGTGTGTACTTTAACCAGGTTAAGGTATGATGTTATCTGGTTATAAAAAATACGGATGTAATTTTGAATGATGCACATGTCATTACCGATTCTAATACATTTTTGCTCCCTAGATTTTTTTCACTTAATAAAAATGTTTGTGTAATCTAAAAACAAACAAACAAACACATGTTATCTGGTTGGAGTAACTAGTCTACATATTAAGAATTGGTTCATCTGATTAAAAGTGGACAAATCTGATTTGTCCACTGAGACTTAGAGAATGAACATGAGGAACTGGAATGCAGAATGGATGGGTCTCACAGGGAAGAAGTAGGGGATGGTTGAGCACACAGAGCACTGATCAACCCAGTTAGAGTTTCCAGGAGGCAGGTTTGTATGTGGTGGTGACAGACTGGAAGTAGGGCTTCCAGATAAAATAAGGACCTCTAGTTAAATTTGAATTTCAGGGGTGCCTGGGTGGTTCAGTTAGTTGAGTGTCTGACTCTTGGTTTCCACTCAGGTCATGACGTCGCGGTTCACGAGAGTCTCTCCCTCCCTCTTTTTCTGCCTCTCTCTCTCTCTCAAAACAAATAAACTTAAAACATTTTTTGAATTTCAGAAGTGACAAATAATGCAATATTTGAGACATATGTATACTAAAAAATTATTTGTTATTTATCTGAAATTCAAATTTAACTGGGAGTTCTCTACTGTGTTTACAAATCTGGAAAGCCTAACTGAGGATGGCGGGCTAATGAGGAGAATCTTGGGTATTTGAGGGAGTGGTAGGTCTCACCTGGGTGGTTACTGCCCCCCAGGAGGCATAGGAAAAGTGTGCAGACATTAGGGGCTGTCCCAGTAACTGAGGATGGCTACTGGCATGTAGCGAGTGTGAACCAGGATGCCAAACATACTGCACCAGGTAGTTCCAATGAAGAAGTGTCCCATCTAAAATGCCAATAGCACCCAGACCAGTCTCACCCATTTCACCGTTTTACTGAGAATCGACCCTATTACCTTCACATGGTTTCTCCCTAGAAAGCAATGCACTGGTCAGTCCGAGAAGTTCAAAGTGCCCCCCAAGAAAGAGCCAACCAGACTAAGTCCCAAGTACTTGCACCAAGGCCTCCTATAGTCCAGCCAAACCATACAGTAGGTCCAATGAAATGAATCCAAGCCTTCACTGCTTACCGTAAGTATTGCCTCCTTCAGGAGGCCTTCCTTGACTGCTCCCGTCTTCACTGATCTGTCTCCTCAATCCCTAAAACCTTTATTCTTTGAATTTAATACCTGAACATATTCCTGTAATCGTTGCATGTGTTCTAGCCTGTGATTTCGGCTCTCCAACTAGCCTGGGGACATCAGAAAAGTGAGATCAAGTTCTGGGTGACTTTGATCATGTTACTGATTTGTTGGTCGGCTTTGCTGTTTGTTATACTCTGCCTCCTTTGAAAACTCTGATGTAGCTGAAATTCAATGCACAAATAGGCGAGGCAGTTAAAGTAAAGATTAAAAGGGAGATGAGAAACCACAGAGGAAAGAGAAAAACAGGAACCATTTTGCAAATGGATATTAAATTGAAATCTGGACTCCCTGACAGTCAAAGCAAAAAGGGAAACACAATTGGTTACATCACTCTTATTGTCTGGAAAAAAAAAGGAAGCAATATCAGCTCATGAGGAAACAATGTTTTTCCTCATGCTAAATTTTAAATGTATTACATGGCTCTTTAAAAGGCAGACTCTGAGAAACATAATGAATATTATCTTCCCTTGAGGTTTTCTCTTTTTTCCTATTTCTTATGTTCACTTTGTAAGAAATTTAGGACTATACTATGGAACCTTGGCTCAGCGAAAACATTTTTATAAGGAGCTAAGCTAACATATTCTAAATATACTGGTTTCTGGTGATCTGGTTAATAAAGGGACACTGAGAAGTTTTCAACCGACCAGAGCTCTTAGGAAGTTTTTGCGTGTGGCTCCCCTGGTAGCTTCTGACGGCCTTAAGGAAAAGGTGGGGACGCTGTAGAAACTAGGCTTATCCTAAGGGGCAGAGGAAAGAGGCGCTTCCCACAAGACCTTACTCCCGGCAAGCTAGAATCAGACAGCTGGAATTACCCACCCTGCCCAGAAGGTGCTTCCCAGCCACATCCCCAGGAAAAGGATAAAGGAAAACAGTGTGTCACCGAGGGCCCACCCCAGGGTAGGATCCTGGAAATGGCTTAAGACCCTGCCTGACCACGTGTATCATCCTTTAATGACTGCTGCATTTGGGGATTCATTGGCCTCTCTTTTAAAGGCAGGGAACAAATAATTAGATGACTCAAAACAGAGTTTCCTTTTTTAAAATTTTATTTGGGGCTTTTTTTTTTTTTTTTTTTTCTTAACCAACTCCCTATTGGGTGGGAGACTAAAACAAAGCATAAATAAACCATAGATTAAGCTCCCTCCACCCTGGGCTGCACAACATCAGGGAGAGGAAACTGTGGCCTGGGGCTTTGGAGGCTTGCTGATTAGCACACATGTCCCCCCTCCCTCCCTACCCATCCCCATCTCAGATGCACCAGCTCTAGTGCCTGGTGGCTAACAGTGACAAAACCAAGATGAATCACCGTATGTCAAGATTCATAGATTATCAAAACACGAAGGAACAGATCTGGGATGAGAGGTCAAAGCCGCAGGTAAAACTCTCTGACACAGGTTTTGGTCTTTTGCTTTTAATTTTTTTTTTATGTTTATTTGTTTTTGAGAGAGAGACGGAGTGTGAGCACAAGCTGGGGAGGGGCAGAAAGAGAGATGGAAGACACAGAATCTGAAGCAGGCTCCAAAACGAGGCTCCAACCAGCAAACCATGAGATCCTGACCTGAGCCAAAGTCAGACACTCAAGCACTGAGCCACCCGGGCACCCCTGGTCTTTTGTTTTTAGATGGTGGCAGCTTCAATTTCCTTCCTACTGGCACAAAAAGGAAGGCTAGAGTAGGCAGAGCTAGTCTAGGTGCAGGTGGAGAGCTGCTGGAGCCATCAGGAAACCTCCCCACCACTCCCTCTCCTCTCCCCACTGACACTGAAGAGAGAGAGCCAGCCTGGGAGAAGTCTTTCCCTCCTTCCCTGAGAGGAGATTGACTGGTTGTGCTGGCTTTGCTCCCTCCCAGGTGGCTTGCTTCTCAGGTCAATGGACGCTGCCCTTAGTGCTGGCATGTGTGTACAGGACTCATTTCCAACTCTCTGGCAGGCCAGCAATATTGATCTCTCCCCTTCACTTGGGATTAGAGCAAGGGGGGTTAGTCGGGTCATTTTTTGCTACCCAGCATCTGAACTCTCTTCCCAAGCTTAGGACATTTACCACCTTGTGAATCTTGGTACCCTACGAAAGAGCCCCCAGGGCCAGATGCTCTCTTCTCCAGTCTCCTCTGCGGCCAGGACCCGGACACACAGCAAGACCTGGCCAATAAGGTGCACCTGCTTCCGATGGAATCAGAAGTTACTGGCACCAGCAAACAGGGACAGGGGAGAATCCTTTCTGGGGGATGCTGCAGGGCCACAAAAATATCCAGGCTCCCAGGGCAGTGGTGCTCGTGGTGGTATCCAGTGTCCAGGGCTGAAGGTGAGAGCAGCCCGAGCCGTGGCGAATCACCAGGCAGCAGCCACAGTGGGATCCTCATCTCTCTGTGCTGCAACTGTGCCTGTGGCTTGGGATCTGTCCCTGAGGTCCCGGTCCCTGTGTTTTCTGAGCCCGTTTCTCCAGCCTTCTCTGCGATTCTGTGAGTTACTCGATAGCCTTCCAACAAATTCCTCTTCTGCTTAGATCAGTCAGCGTTGGTCTCTGTTGCTTGCAACTGAGAGCCCTGACTCCGTCCAACTACAACTGGTTTCAGTCAATTGTTTGCAGATGCTTTTTTTTTTTTTCTCACTGCCTGCATTCTTCACGTCTCTGCCCTCCTGGCAATTCCACAAGTAATCCAGAAAAGGAGGAATAAGCATGCAGAGAATTTGACCACAGCTGGGAAGTGAGCCAACAGAACTCTGAAGAACGTGAATATTAGATCCCTCACTTTGTCAGGTGGGGTGGACGCAGGATTAAAGAGACAGAAGGCTGTGGGCTGTCCATCATGTGTTATTTTCCAACTGAAGCTGGTTTTACAGTGATTACCCAGGGCACTTAAAAATCCCGTGAGGGTACGGGCCACGTCTGCCTTGTTTTCTCTAGTACCTGGGTCATACTGGATACTGAGAAATAAATAGCAGCAAAGGGGCGATGAGGGAAGTCTGGGGAAGAGAATTCAGGGAAGAGAAGCTTACTATATCCTGAATGTCTCTTTAAAAAAAGCATCGTCTCAACTCTGGGAGCTGAAGATTAAGGCCTGTGAGTCGAGCCAACGCTGCAGATATTTGGTTGTGTTGACTGAAGAGCAGGAGCCTGGAGCTTTAGCCATCAGACTGTCAAAGACAGAGAGACGACACACTCCCAGGCAGGCAGAGCCTGACTTGGGTCTAGCCCAGATAGAAGGCCCGGCCTGTTTCTTCTTGGAAGGGGGCCCCAAGAGTGCCTGCAAGCTGAACTGACACGGCTCTCCAAAAAGAATTTTGAATCAATTTCAAATGTGTTGACAGTACTTGGTTGAAACCCCAGAACTGGGTGGGGGGAAGGCTGGGGGGCGGGTAGAGTGAGTATGAATCTAGAAAACCAAGGGGAGGTTTCCCCGTCGGCTACCTTCACCACATAAAGAACTTCAGGACGTCTGTGCTGGTAAGCTGTTTTTAAGTGACACTTAGATCCGGATTTGGATCCACAGGGTGCATTTAGCTACAAAGTGACTCTGATTCTAATTCTCGTTTGTGGCATTAACCAACGCCGCCTTCCCTTAGGTAAGTTTCTTAACTAATTTGGTCTAAGCTCTCATTTCCCAATTTAAAAATCCCTGGTTTTAAAATAGAGGGTTTGGACTATCTCGTTCACCAATTTCCTATCTAAAAATGTGACCTCTCTGTGATTTCCCCGAAGTACAGGACTCGGGTGTTCTTCTTCAATATGCTCTTCCGTCCAAGCACAAAGCTGGACATAGCAGGCACAGACAGCCTGCAGTGTGGCTCTGTTCCAGAAAAGCCTAGGCCAGACTCCTCTAAGAACTTTCTCGAGCCAGGACCGAGGGCCAGCAGTGATAAAGTGAGAAGAGGAAGAGCACTGGCATCCTTTGATCTGTAACTGTGATCTGTAACCAGAACCTTCTAAATTGCTTGTAGTGCTCAGGTTTGCTGCGGGAGCTGGACTCCCGAGGCACCCACGTTCAAGGCCACGCTCGTCTTTAAATTCACATTGAACAGTAGAAGATGCCTCAAGCTAACACTTTCAATACTGTCTGGCACTAGTGGAGGCGAGAATCGTGAAATATCATGCACGCGTATAGATCTTTTCAAGCCGTGTTGTAGAGCCGGGTTTTAACCTGTGGAATCCATGGCCACCGCTCTTGCTCGGCGAGGGTGCTGTGATGCTTTCCAACCTGGGATTAGCGTGGTTAAGTCATCAGTGACAGCCGACAGGATGGTCATCTTCTCTCCTCTGCTTCCTTCTGGGGAACGGGCAAGAGGACTGCAGGGAAAAGAGAGAGGGGGAAGGAGAACAAGTAAATCCCAGCCCGGGGAGCAGGGAGGAGAAAGAATGGCAACAGACATAGGCGCTCAGCTGCCAGCAAAAATCTGATGCGCCGCATTGCTCCGAGGAGAGGAGGCAAGTCTTCCCAAATCCAGGCGCCCCAACATGATTTCGAAAGCCACACCCACGGGCCCACAGACAGCCAACAGGGCTGTAGAACCAGTGAGACACCTTGGGAAGCTGCTCAAGTTTCTGAAGGCAACTTGGTGTTAAAAGCTGCCCTTCGTCCCTGGCAGATGCTTTGAATCCCGGGGAGGGGAGACCCCACAACTGCCACCCAGAGCTGAAAATCTTTTTTTTTTTTTTTTGAAGGCAAAGTTAATTTCAGAAATTTTGCAGTCAGTTTTGTTCTAGGGCTCACAGCCAATTCCTTCTCTCCCCCTGGCAGCCGGCAGGGCTGACTGAGCAGGCGCAAAAGGCTTTGATGTCAACAGAGGTAGGCAGGGCAGGCCCCGGTGGAAAACCGTGAAGTCAGCAGTTATCTCCGGCACTCCTCCCTTCCCCCTCGCTTCCCCTTTCTCCACCCATTTCCCCCCTCTCAGGCTTCCAGCTTCTCATTTCCCAGGGGACTCTGGAACATATGAAAACCCACCCTCGAAAGATATGAGGGGGCCAGCTCGTGGCTCCAGCTATCAAAGTCTGCTCTTTCCCCACCCCCAAGTCTAAAACAAACAAAGGCGTGCATTCCATACATTTCCTAAGGAAAGAGAGTGAATACAGAAACCTTGTCCTTTGCTCTCTCTCCCTGAAAGCCCAAGAGCCTGGGGCCTCAAGTTTGAAGCCGGCTTCCTGCCTCCTGGGGCTTTAAAAGGATTCAAAAGTGCCTCAAACCAATACATCTGCTTGGTTTATGGCTCAAATTTAAACCACAAATTATAAAATGATAACTCGCTGTTCGAATCTCTTCCAGGAAAGACTATGTTGTCAAGATTAAGTTACAACCTCATGGACGTATGAGCGAGTCTCGCTGCTGACTAACTCTCACTCATCTTCCTGCTGGTGATGTTTTTTCTTCGTGAACTTTCACTGTTTCTGAACACTCGAAATAGAGAAAAATCACTGAAGGCAGGGAAAAACATCGGGGACTTCTTAACCCATGGAGCCTGTCACAGGCTTGATTATGTAACGGCTGCTTTCGTTTTGTGAGAACCAAAGGAAGTTGAAGAAATATCTTTCTTCTCAAGCACTTAACTGCCGGAGAACAGTGAGAAATGGCTTCACGTGGGCAGCCGCACGCACTTCGAGCTCTAGTTGGAACGTGAAGGGTGTGGTAAATCAAAGCTGCTTCAAGGAATTTGGGTCTTAAAGTATCTGTTCAGTGACTTGGGCAGCATTGCAACATGGATTACTGTATTTCGTCCCCATGAAAATCAATTCTTTGGAATTCTCTCCCAGGGCCTAGTCTAGTGGACAGAGGACTGTGACAAGTAACTAGGCCACATGCAAGCTTTCCGGTAAGGATGCCGCTCTCTGCCAGCGCTTTGGCAGGCAGAAGGAGAGATGAGTTACTTGGTTGAGGCACCTACCTGACCTGGCTGTGGGTCTGTCACACTGACCTCGTTTTGATTACCTGAGGCTGCGGGAAGAAAGCCAACCATCCATGGCGTCTCTCCGGCACAGTGCCTTGGTTATACAACTGTGACTCGGTTTCTCCAAGGCCACTCAGGTCCGGAGGGCCGTCAGACCGAGAGTCATAGTCCACTTAGCATTTACTCCTGAGTTCCTTCTGGTTTATGTTACACCTCACCCCCTTTCCTCTCTTTCTTGGGGTCCCCGGGCCCTACGTGGCAGTTTTTGTGTTCCGACATAATTTTACGTTACCGCCCGCACCGGCCCCGGCAGGCCCTGCCACAGCTCCTCTTGTCTCTGCTTTTCCTGAAGTCAGCCTGCTGTCATTACTGCTGCTTTTTCTGGGATACTTCAAGTTGCGGAGGGAGTTTTTTCCCCTGTGATTATAGCTCTTTCTTCCAATTTTGACTGGTCTGGCGTCTCTCTGATTATAGCTCATTAGGACTCCTGAAGCTAGAAGGGACTTTTTTTTTATGCTGTCTTGTTTTTATTGTTTTTATTTATTTATTTTTTAAATAATTTTTTAATGTTTATTTATTTTTGAGAGAGAGAGAGACACACACACAGAGCGCGAGGAGGGAGAGGCGGAGAGAGAGGGAGACACAGAATCTGAAGCAGGCTCCAGGCTCCAAGCTGGTAGCACAGTGCCCAACGCGGGGCTTGAACCCATGAACTGTGAAATCATGACCTAAGCTAAAGTCGGAGGCTTAACCCACTGTCCCTTGTTTTTATTTTTTTTAATAATATTCATGATAACTTATTTTTGCAGGGTAGTATAAAGATGAAAACGATAAGGGTCATGAATCCCACAGTCAGACAACCCACTAGCATTAAAAAACAATAATAATAAAAGTCAAAAATGTGGGGCGCCTGCGTGGTTCAGCCAGTTAAGCATCCGACTTCGGCTCATGAGTTTGAGCCCCGCATCGGGCTCTGTGCTGACAGCTCAGAGCCTGGAACCTGTTTCAGATTCCATGTCCCTCTCTCGCCCTGCCTCTCCCCTGCTCATGCTCCTTCTGTCTCTCTCTCAAGAATAAATAAACATTAAAAAAAATTATAAGTCATAAATGTGTGGGCAGAAAATTAAAACAATTTTTAAAAGGTATAAAAGGAAGGGGCCCCTGGGTAGCTCAGTCGGTTAAGCGACTGACTCTTGGTTTCAGCTCAGGTCATGATCTCACAGTTTCGTGGGTTCAAGCCCATCCTGACAGTGTGGAGACTGCTTGGGATTCTCTGTACCCTCTTTCTGCCCTCCCCCACTGGTGCTGTCTCTGTCTCTCTCAAAATAAACTAAAAAAAAAAGAACTTCCAAATTTAAAAAAAATTAAAAATTAAAAATTAAAATAAATAAATGATGTAAAAGGAAGAATAAAAACTCCTTATTCTGCCCGAGTTCCTCCCCCAAAATAGAACTATACTATTTTTTGTTTATTCTTGTTACTTCACATTTATGTATGCCCTTCAATAAAATTTTACATAAAAGAGATCTTACTATACTTATTCTGCATTTTGCTTTTTTCAGCTAAAATGCTGCCCGAGAGATCTTTCCACATGTGCACTGCAGATCTAATCCCTTCTTTTAATGTCTGCAGAGTCTTCGTTAGAATGTGCCTTCCGGGGGCACCTGGGCAGCTCAGTCGGTTAAGCATCTGACTTCGGCTCAGGTTATGATCTCGTGATTCGTGAGTTTGAACCCCACAACGGGCTCCGTGCTAATGGCTCAGAGCCTGGAGCCTGCTTTGGATTCTGTGTGTCTCTCCCTCTAGCCTTCCCTCACTCACGGTCTCTCTCTCTCTCTCTCTCAAAAATAAATAAACATAAAATAAAATAAACATAAAAAAGAGAATGTGCCTTCCAAATGAAGGGCACTCAATTAATATAATTCCTGCCCCCTTTCTGTCCCTTTACTTCTTCTACTCCCTGAGTCCAGAGTGACTTATCTGACTAATAAATTTGGAAGAATCACCTAGACAGTTGGGTTTCTCTCTACCCTTTCTGAGCACTGAGTTGCCTGTAAGGAGTATGCCTTCTGCTCCTGTAGAAGTAGGCAGAACCGCGTGAATGGCTGTTTAATTCTGGGTTCCAGTGGTACGAAATGTCTCCCACTTAATGTGAGATCACACATGGTCCTACATCCAACTTTACCTTTTATCAGAGATAGGCCTTCATCTGCTGGTCCATTGTTTTATTTTTCAGTTTGTTCAGAAGCCATGCAAGGAAGAAGGCCGCTGTTTACTGGGCCTACCTAGGGTCCCCAAATATTGTCCCTTATTTGGATATAGCAAAATGTATTTAATGTTTCCTAATGATGACTGTTTAGGTGGTTTCCGCTGATTGCTTAAACAAACAACACCTAAGTGAACATTTTTATGCATATACCTGAGTGTACTTTCTTGTAAGCAGATCAATGGGTAAATTCCTTATAGTATAAGGGCTGGAACAAAGGTATGTGCCTTTGTGTCCCAAGTAAAGAGGGGAGGAAAAAGCCTCCTTGGCAAGGACGTAGTAAGATAACAAACTAATAATTGTAATGGCAACAATTAATGCTGAGTTATTTCTTGTCGTGTGCCAGATTCTGTGCTAAGCACTTTACATATGTTCGTCTTTTTTGACCTTACGAGATAATGACTATTATTATCTCCATTTTACAGTTGAAGGTACTGAGATCAAAACTGTTGAGTAACTAACCCAAAGTCACAAAGCTAGTAACTAGTAGCGAAGGAATCCAAGGCTCTGTCAGTAACTAGTAGCAAAGGAATCCAAGGCTCTGTCTGTGTGATCGCAGTCTGATTGCCCAACTAAAGGTGTTCCCCACAATACAGAGTGAGTGGTAGCCTGGCCTAGCATTTGAAAATGTGCAAAGAAGCATTGGTTCAGGGCTCAGCTCACACAGGTATACATATATAGTAGAGTGACTAAGAGTACAGAATCTGTAGCCAGACTCCATGGGTTCAAATCCCAGCTGGGCCTCTTACTCACTGTGTGAGAAGTACCTAGGTTTCCTCATCTGCAAAATGGAGATTTTTAAGAATTAAGTTATTCAATATTTGTAAAGCACTAAGAACACTGCCTGGTATAGAGTAAGTCCTCCATAATTGTTTGTTGAATAAAATTAATTCATTTATTTTATAATTATCTTTTAAGTCCAAAAGCAGTGTATGAATTCACATTTTAATTACATTAATTAATTCAAATAAAATACAAGTATATGTAATAAGAAGTGAAAGTCCTCCTTCTTAAGCATCTGCCTCCACCTGAGCCCATTCAATCCTATTCCTCTCTTTAGCAGTTTATGGTTAGTGTCTACACTGCCAGACCTTGTTTTGTTTTTGTTTTTGTTTTTTTAATTTTTTTTAATGTTTATTTATTTTTGAGATACATACAGACAGAGCATGAGCAGGGAAAGGGCAGAGAGAGGGAGACACAGAATCCGAAGCAGGCTCCAGGCACTGATGAGCTGTCAGCACAGAGCCCGATGTGGGGCTTGAACCCACAGACCATGAAATCATGACCTGAGCCAAGGTCGGCCACTGAACCAACTGAGCCACCCAGGCGCCCTTGTTTTGTTTTTCATATATGTTTATCTTTATGTGTATATAGTTTTATTTGCATGCATATGCCATTGGAGTAGTTTACCACAGTGATTAATAAATGGATGCTGAAACAAGACCATCTGAATTCAAATCCCAGTTCATCTATCAACTAGGTGGGTGATCTTAGACAAATTACATAGCCTCTCTGAGACTCAGTGATCTCATAATCTCCACAATGGGGGAAAAACCAGTACCTTTCTTGCATGGAAATGAGATGAGTTCATATATACAAAGCTTTTAAAACAATGTCTAATACATAGAAAATCTTCAGTAAGTGCTAAATCTCATAATTATTCCTACATATGTTGTATGGGGACTTCTCTCTCCCTTAACAATGCATCTTAAGGATTATTCCACAACAGTATGTATAGATATACCTCATTTTAAAAACGGCTAGTATGGTGTTTCACAGTACAACCCCACTGTAGCTTATTTAGATGTGTCCTAATTTGGGTGGTTTCTAGCAGGCAGTCTTTTCTCATCTGAGGATAGAGAGCTCTGGAGCCACTCAACCCAAGCTTCACCAGCCATCCGTGTATTTTACTTGTACTTAACAAACATGTATAGCGCTCACTGCCTGTTACACAATGCCCTGATCACCTTCCAAATGTCAACTCCCTTAATACTCATTATGATGCTACTAAAGTAAGGGCTAACTAATCCCCATGTTACAGATTGGGAAATCGAGGCACAGAGAAGTTAAGTACCTTACCCAAGACCACAGGGCTAGGAAAAGAAGGGATAGGATTCCAGCCTAGGCTGTCTGGCATCCAAGTCCATACTCTTGACCTCTCTGTCCACACTCCGCACCTCTCTTCTGTGTTCTAGAATCCATGGCATCACTTCAATAAGACCCCGAGCCTCATCTTGTCACATTTTACATCCACATTGTGAATGGGAACTCGGCCTCTTTGGAATATACTTAGGAATGTACAAGTACTCTGAAAGGGCAACATGATTGCTAAATCAAGGGGAGTCCTTAAACTACTAAGAGCCAGCCTTCCTAAGGATTGTTCTGACAATAACCAGCTAGTGATGAGAAAGCCCTTCAAGTGATGATACCAGCACTTGCCTTTAGAGGCCCAGGTCCGGGCTCTCGACTCCGCCTCTCTGTGCCACACCCACCCACTGAGCAAACTCACAGTGCAAGTCAGCAGATGGCCTTAAAATAAACAAACATGTTTGCGTTATGCCCAGTTATGGAATAGTATGTATCCAATTAGGTAGTGCAAACCTCATGCAAATAATTTTTTCTTTTTCCGATCGCTGCTGCCTCGGAGTCTTTCACAACTGACCTGGCCAACCCAAATTCCTAAAATGCTGAGGTTCAGGAGGTCTGGTCAAAAGCTTGCTAGTAAAAAATGAAACACTGCCTCCTGGGTCCTCCATCACTGCCCCCAGCCCTACCCTCAAGCTACTTTAGCTTTCAGATATGTGTACACTAAATGCCTTTTTCCTTAAAGATATGGGTAAGATATTTCTCTTGGAGTATGTCCAGGCAATCTGGCAAATCCATGGAAGCATATTAAAAAAAAAATACAGACAAAGAACAAGAAACAAAATTAGGGCAGACTATGGGCCTACCCTCTTTAGAAATCAGTATATCTCTTTAAATGGAAGACTTCCTAAAACTGAATAGGTTTTTAAATTTTTTGCTTTGTTAAAGAAAAGATATGTATACATATGCCTGTAATTTAATATTCTAGAAAGTTCCTGTTTTAATAATAAGAGTTTAAGTTTTCATTTCAAAAGTTATTGCTCATTCTAACATACTAAAACCTGCATTTTCCTTTTATAAATACACTTCTATCTCTGGTTTCTGTCCTTATAGAAAGAAAGTACTTAAGGCCAGTTTTCTACCCATCCCAATGCTTAAGTTTTGGCTCAAGGAGTTTCCTGCTCTGTTCCAGCTGTGACATGTTTGTAGACCTGACAATTGCGGACAACTTGCTATACTCTTTGAGCCTTGGCTGTGAGTCTAGCCCATACCATTTTAGGAAATAGGGTGGAATATAGAGAATGGGGGGAGCTCTAATGGGAACTGGAAATAGGGGCTTCTTAGGGACTCCTTTCTACTCCTTTACTCTTCACACCATTCAAGGGGACAGAATGTCTCTAATGCCCATGCCTAATCCAACTCCTTTCACAGGGAGGTACTTGAGCCTTGGGATGGGACCGTGGATTCATCTGACCCTTAATTACAATGCATAAAGCTGCAGATCAAACACAAGAAACTATATCCTGGCAGAATTGCTAACACTGAAGGAAGAAGTTTCTTGAAAAAGAAGTGCTCCATTTTTCATTAAAAATACCAACCACACATAAAAATATCCATCGCCATGCCCTACCACACCAGTATCATCCAGCCCCTGGTCCCTGCTAAAAGAAAAAAAGTTAGGCCTAACAGTCATGTTCTGGACATGTGATCTAGCTCTCTGTTCTCATGGCTGATTGGACAAGAAGTGGGCACCTGATTCAAGGACAGTCAACCCATAGATTGGCTAGATTCCCTTGACATGTAACCAGGTGTGAAAAGAGACTGGGTTGGGATACCTGTGTGGCTCAGTTGGTTGAGCATCCAACTCTTGATTTCAGCTCAGGTCATGATCTTATAGTTCATGAGTTCATGAGTTTGAGCCCTGCGTTGGTCTCTGCACTGACAGTACAGAGTCTGCTTGGGATTCTCTCTCTCTCTCTCTCTCTCTCTCTCCCCTTCTCTCTCTGCCCCTCCCCTGCTCTCTCTTTCGCTCTCTCTCCAAATAAATAAATAAACTTAAAAAAGAGAGAGAGATTGAGAGAGAGAGAGATGCTAGGAGAATCAGAGTCCCTTTCTCAGAGAAGTGGCATGACAGGAAAGAGAGATATTACCAGTTAGTAGAAGGACAGAAAGGAGTATGGTTGAACTATATTTCTAATTATGAAATGCTGTGAGCACTTACGAGTTTCTGGGGGTGAGGTCAGTTTCTGCCACTTCGAATTGAGCACGAGCTTTTCTCACTAGTTTCTCTGAAGCCAGCCCATCATGGTTCCTGATCTTAGGTTTCTGAAAACTCCCATTATCTTATCATGTATTTTTCTTAACATTCTTATACTTGAGCTAACTGGAATGAGTGTCTGATACTTGTAGCCAAAAAAAGCTAAACTAAAGCATTATCAAAAAGGCAGGCAAAAATAGAGCCAAAATAAAGGGGACGAGGAATCAGGAAAAGTCTAAACCAGATGCAGAGGAGTACATGACTTTGTCAAGGCTCTTGAGGTTACAAATAATAGTACTGAAACTAACTCAAGTTGATTAAAGATGAAGAAGAAAGAAAGGATTCATGCATTCGTGTGAAGGATGCTTAAATAGTTTAAGGGCAGCCAGAATTTTTAAAAACGAGTGTCAGTTCCTCAAAATGTTAATCCATAGGGCTGTTACCTTATGAGCCAGCAATTCCACTCCTATGAAAAGGTATGTGCACACAAAAACATGGACACCAATGTTCGTAGCAACATTATTCGTAACAGGGAAAGAAGCTCAAATATCCACCAACTGATGGATGGATAAACAAATTGATATATCCATACACTGGAATATTATTTAGTCATAAATACCATTGTGGGGAATATTGATGGGAAAAGGTGGCTGGGGCAGGAGATCACTTACAGGCCCAGACCGACTTCTCTAATGTTGTCCGAGAGAACATGAAGAGTTTCAGGGAGGATTTGAGGTCATCGCTTTGAGAGAAACATTACAAATGACCCATTCCCACCAGCTCTCCTGGCTCTTCCTTAAGTGCATCCCTCAATTCAAGGGTCACTATGAGCAGCTGAGGGTCACTAGCACCCTAGGTGGGCAGGAGTGTGTAGAGCGCAGTCCACTAGGAAACATCTACCCAGTTGCTGACCTTGCTCCCAAATAAGGAAGTGTGGATCAAGGAAGACATCTCTGCAAGCTGTCCGATTCCTCTGACTTCCTTAATTCAGGGGAAGTAGTTCTTTGGAAGTGACCGGAGCCCTGTTCTGCACGTTAAACACTTGACGTACAATTCCTCCACCAAGCAGATATGAAAACTAAGCAGGAAGTTTAGTTGTATCTCCTGAATTGGTGTTTTTTTTTTAATGTATTTTATTTTTGAGACAGAGAGTGTGCAAATGGGGTAGGGACAGAGGGAGAGAGAGAATCCCAAGCAGGCTCCGTGCTGTCAGTGCAGAGCCTGATTCGGGGCTCGAACTCACCAACAGCGAGATCATGACCTGAGCCAAAGTGGGACGTTTAATTGACTGAGCCACCCAGGCGCCCCCCGTAGCTCCTGAATTATAATTAAATCATAAAAGAACCTGGGCTAGTGCTGGACATTTCCTTTTATTTGTTTTTAACAACATTGTTGCTGACTGCCAAAGTAATGCATGTGCCTTATAGAGATAGAAAAAAGTACAAAGAATAAAATAAAAATCACCCCAAATCCCAGAACTCAGAGATTAACACTGTTAACATGTTTTAATGTTTATTTATTTATTTTTGGGAGAGAGAGATGGTGCATTCGTGAGCAGGGGAAGGGCAGAGAGAGAGAGAGAGAGAGAGAGAGAACCCCAATCAGTCTCTGTGCTGTCAGTGCAGAGCCCAATGTGGAGCTCGATCCCATGAACTGTGAGATCATGGCCTGAGCTGAAATCAAGAGTTAACTGACTGAGCCACCCAGGCGCCCCATGCTAACATTCTTGTAGATATTTTTTCACCCTTTTGTCCATAATATATGTACTTACGATAATCTCTTTTATAATCCTGAGATCATACAGTATTATTTCATAATCTCCTTTTTTCTCATTGTGGGTTGTTTTTGATTTTGCACCATTGAAAAAATAAAATTGTGAGGAGACTTCTTGGTAGATACCTCCTTGTACATAGCTCTGATTATTTCCTTTGGACTAATACTTCAAAGCGAAGTTGCTGAGTTAAAGGTAATCACATTTTAGGGCTTTTGATAAATACTACCGTGCTTTCCAGAAACGTTGGCCATTTTACACAACTATTAGCAGAATATAAGACTACCTGTTTATCCGCCTCTTCATTTACACTAAATAGTTTCTTAAAAAAAAATTGGAGATGCCTGGGTGGCTCAGTTGGTTAAGCGTTCAACTGTTCAGCTCAGGTCATGATCTCATGGTTTGTGGGTTCGAGCCCTGCATCAGGCTTTGCACTGACAGCATGGAGCCTGCCTGGGATTCTTTCTCTCTCTCTCTCTCTGTCTCTCTCTCTCTACTCTATCCTTCTGCTACTCGTGCACATGCATGCTCTCCCTCTCTCAATATAAATCAATAAACTTAAAAAAAAAATACTTTCCCAATTTGGTTTCTGGCAAATGGTATCCCTTTCATTTGGACTTGTCAAATGTTCTTGTTCTTATATAGAATTATTATTGGTGATTTGTATTTCTTCCTCGGTGAACTGTTTGCTCCCGTCCTTAGCTGTGCCTACCTTTCTTGAACTGCAGTTAGGCCAACTTGGTGAGCCTGGTTTTGTGCAAAATCCTGGATGACTGAGACTGGCAACTGCTCCACACTGATGAGAAGATGGTTCCCCCACACCCTTGGCCGTGGGAAGCTCCCCAGGGGCTCTCCCACAGGAATAGCTTCTTGCTTTGGTATGAGAGTGACCCATCTTGTGCCATGGACTGTGTGCACCCGGGTCATGTCTTGCCACACAGGTTTGGTGAAAAAAACTGCTGCCATTTTGAAATGAAAGTTTCAGGCCTGAGGTAATCTCATATCATTCATAGATCCTCCCAAAACGTCAGCCTTCACAGTTTAAATTGAGAAGACATGGCGAGAGAGGCCTTATCTAGAAAGGACCATGAGGGAATGAGGTGAGCAAGGACACTGTGCTAGGAGGACATTGACGATGGCCATGATTGGCCTACGCAACTGGAAATGCTCTTCCATGACAGACCATTCACGCCTTGATCTAGCACTCAGTGTGGGCAAAGCCAAGCATTAGACGAGGAGGAAGGTGAAGAAAGATACAAAAAGCTTCATGACCATCTACACTGAGGGGCACATACATGCACACACATGCATTCTGTTTGCCTGCACCTGCACGTTAAATTGTAAAGAAAAGAAACTAAAGGGAATGACATGATCAAAAGCAAATTATTCATATTATATTGCTTCCTGTCTTTCTCTAAAAATAATTTCTGACTGCGTAAAGGCAAATTAGTGCAGTAATACCCATACTGTTTACTCCTCTGATGGACCTATGATAGGCACTTAAAGACTGCCTCCCTTGTGTCTGTAGGCAAAAAGGAAACTGCTTCTTAAATGCATTGGAAAGCCTTGATGTACTTTAATTATATCCATGAAGGAGCATAAACTAGGGGTGGGAAACCTCCAGGTCTTTAATCTTATTATAGTCCAAGTATGTCATTGTACTTAAGAACCACTTAGACGTCTTACGCTCCTAGTTACAATTTATTTATTTAATTTTATTTAATTTTATTTAATTTTATTTAATTTTTTAAGATTTTACTTTTAGGATGCACCTGGGGTGGCTCAATCAGTTGAGCATCTGACTCTTGATTTCAGCTCAGGTCATGATCACAGGGTTGTGAGATTGAGCCCCACATCAGGCTCTGCTCTGAGTGAGGAGCCTGCTTGGGATTCTCTCTCTCTCTCTCTCTCTCTCTCTCTCTCTCTCTCTCTCCCTCTGCCTCTCTCCCCTACTGGCACATGCGTGCTCTCTCATGCTCTCTCTCAAAAAAAAAATTATTTTTTTAAGGTAATCTCTACACCCAAGTAGGGCTCAAACTTACAACCCCAAGATCAAGCGTTGCACGCTCCACCAACTGAGGCAGCCAGGCACCCCTACAATTTATTTTTTAAATATCTGTTCTTTACTCATAAAATTCTGACATTTGGAGAGATAATAATTTAAAATAAAAATTTTTAAAAAGATTTATTTTATTTTAAATCGCAGTTTTAAATCAAAGGCTATTTTACCTCTATGCTGTTATAAGATTTCTTTACAATGTTTTGATATTATACTTGGTCATTTGGTTTTTAAAGGACCATAGAGTAGTGAATATATAAAAATGTACAATTGCAATATCATCTGATGGTATGCCTGAAATTAAGTTTCTAGTTACTCAGACTTAGTTGTTTTGTTTTTTTTTTAAGTTTATTTATTTTTGAGAGACAGAGCACGGGCAGGGGAGGGGCAAAGAGAAAAAGGGAGACATAGACTCTGAAGCAGGCTCCAGGCTCTGAGCTGTCAGCACAGAGCCCAATGTGGTACTTGAATCCATGAACTGTGAGATCATAACCAGAGCTGAAATTGACGCTGAACCAACTGAGCCACCCAGGCGCCCCTACTCAGACTTAGTTCTATCAGGTCATCTGTAACAGTATTGAGGTTCTACTGTGGTACGAGAATAAATGTGGATGAAGAATATTAGACTTACCTCTGTGTGGGACACAAATTAGTTGAAGAAGTAGTATTTTTCTGAGGACAATAAGAAATTAATGGGGGTGAGAAATTGTTTTCTAAAGAATGGTAATTATGTTCGCTTATCATACAAACAGACTGAATAGTGGAGTTTGGAGGATAGTAGGGGGGGGGCGGGGAAAGAGCAGCTAATAGGTAACTAGTGGAGAGTCTAAGAAATCAGGTTCTCCAGCTGAAGGAGGAAGGGGAGAGAGGACTTGATAACCCTGGCTTGCAAGCAAACTCAGGTACCCCCAGTTCTAGAGATGTGCCCCTTTACCATTCTTCAGCTCAAGTTAATTTTTTGCTTCTGCTCACTGAACAAATATTTATTGAGCACTTGCCATATGCTAGGTACTTTTCTAGGAACTGGGAATAACAGCAGTAAACAAGACAGACAAAATCCTGTCAAACTTCTTTAAATGTTTTATTTATTTTTGAGACAGAGAGAGAGCGAGAGAGCACACTGGGGAGGGGCAGAGAGAGGGAGGAACAGATGATCCAAAGCGGGCTCTGCGCTGACAGCAGAGAACCTGATGTGGGGTTTGAACTCACGAACCTTGAGATCATGACCTGAGCTGAAGCTGGATGCTTAACTGACTGAGCCACCCAGGCACCAGTCACCCAGCACCAGTTTATAGTTTAAACTACAGCCTTAATTTTCTCTTTCTGCTTTCCACACTACCCTCTCAGTCTTCACCCCCCTACAACCTGATATCCTTTCCCACTATTGTGATAAAACAGCTCTCTAAAGACCAGTGACCTTCTAATCACTATATCTAATGCCCCTTTTTTAGTTTTCATCTTTCTGGACTCTGTAGTATTTAATACCACCTGATTCCCATCATTTTTTTTAAGTCTTGGCCCCTTTGGCTTCTGTGATATGGCACTATTTTTAATTTGTTTCCTACAACTGTTCTGTTTTTTCCCAGACTCATTCCCTTGCCTCCTAAGTAAATTTTGGTGGTCCCTCAATCCTACACTCTGCTTATTTCATTTTATCTCTCTCTCTCAAATCTTCTCCTTTAATGATTCCTCATGACTTAAATCTTTGACTTTCTTTAGAAATATCCTAAATCTATATTCCTAGACCCAGCCCTCTCCTAAACTCTAACCCCACATTTCAAACTGTGTGCTGGAGGCTTCCATCTGGGGATGTGGGCATGACGCTAGCACAATATGTTTAAAAGTAAAGGCAGTGTTTGTACCACTCAGGGTTCTCAACTGCAAACAACAGAAACCCACTCTGGCTAACTCACACAGAAAATGAATTCACCGGGAGGGTATCAGGTGGCTCACTGGGTCGACGGGGAAGCCAGAGGACCAAACATGGAAAACGGGCAGGAACCCAGGCAGTCCAGCGCACAGAGAGCACAGCCAAGTTCACCCCACAGGAGGAATCTGTTGAGGACGCTGCCTTGGAGCTGGCTGTCCCCCCATTTCCCCCGCCTCCCCCACGATCAGTGCTGGACTTCGATTTCTCAACCTAACTTCCAGTGCGGTGCCGAACCGCTAGTTTTTGTGTTATTCCCCCCAATTTAAAAAGCTGAGCTGGGGCTTCTAGTTGGTCTAAGTCATGCCAAAAATGACCTCTAACTCTCTTCAGCCTCCCACAAAGGGAAAGGGGTTCTGACACAGGCCAACAAAAAAATGCAGTTAACCACCATATTTTATTTTCTAGAATCACCTCATTTCTGTAAGTTGTTTAAGTTGTCACTTGCATTTAATGCTGACATCATTTTCTCCATCACTAGGAACCGCACCTCAATAATCTCTTTTACTTCCTCCTCTCCCTTGGCTTCTGAGGCAGTCATCCAGGTCTGTGAGGGTGTTGTTTATTGTGCATTCATTTGTTGTTTTCCTTCACCCTCTTTTATTCTTGGACCTTTCTGCAGCTACCCTTCCACTGCAACAGCCTCCTAATTGCATTCCCCACTTTCAATGCCTCCTCCAATTTATCCACCCACAGGTTAATTTTTCTGTGACAACCCTTTGATCATATCGCTTGCTGCTAAAACGACATTGTTGATAGATGTCTCAGCCTGGCATCCAAGAATCTTCACAACAAGAATCCCAAAGAGACTAAGAGGCAAACTGGGGTGGTGAAAAATGCTTGACCTTCAGGTGCAGATTGACATGGCTTCAAACCCTGATTTTCCCACATCCTAATTGTATCCTCCTGAGGCTCATTTTTTTTGGTCTGAAAAATAGGAGTACTGAAACATCTCTTCTAGGGCATTCAAAAGTCAGCTCTTTGAAAGTCAGAATGGTGTTGTTATAATTTGCATCTAGGTTGCAACATCAACTCACAGATGCTTATAATGGACAATATTCAATTACAGACCTGTCTGATTCAAAACCTTAAGTAGGTTGCCATCAGTGCGGTTTTAATGCAGGCAGGTTGGGATCAGTATTCTACATGTTTTGGGGGCTGGCAATCTAACCATCATTTACAGCATTGTTCTTGATTTCAAACAGCTGACTTACAAATGACCTTTTGGAAATATTTTACTTGCAAGTAAAGAACTTCCTGTGTTATTAATTTTGAGAGTTGAATTTCCCTGATTGGCTGCTTTCCACTATAACCTTGCTCTTTTAAAGTGTTTCCCTGCAGAATTTCAATTTTGTGAGAGGCCGCTATGAATTCCTTGTGGGAGAAAGTGTATACTTATGGTTCACAGACGAAAATTATTAGTTATCATTTCTAAGGTTTGCCCAATGTCCAGTAGATGTGGTGAGGCCCTAGCACAAATTTTGAAGCTGGTTCCACCATCTCGAAAAGTTAAAAGTTAAGCCCCGCTACATGGTTTAAATTCTTGGTTGGCACCAGGAAAATTTAACTCTGCAGCCCAGCCTGGTTCTCTTTTCTCTGCTAGTTGTGAATGGACCATCAGAACTATCAACATTAACTTGTGTCCACATCCGTTCACTCGCTCATGCGTCCACACGGCAAATCCCCCTAGCGAGGCAAGTTTGGCGATCCCCACAGGGTAGATTTCATTCACATAAGCACTTGCCAAGAATTCACAGGACTGCTAATTGCTTGATTCTTTTCTGAGGTCAGTAAGTCTGGAAAGTCTTAGGTAAGAGATAGCAATCATGCCAAGATTAGTAAAACAGTTATTTAATAAGCATGATATTTTAAACCAGTCTCTACAGATACAGTTCGTGGCACTCATGAGTCCACATGGCATGTGAATTAATACGCACTGCAACATATTTTTGTTTTGTTTTTGCATCTTTAATGGTTTTTAAAAATGAACACATTCATGATATTATTAAAATAATATAAAAGTAAAATCCCTTGTATCTCTCTCTACCTTTGCCTTCTCCCACTCAATGTTATTTCCTAGAGGCAATTACTTTTTAACAATTTGGGGTATATCCTCCAACACTCTTTGTTTTTTTTCCCTTGCACTAATCTTAAAGTTATCCCTAGGCATTCTTTATGGTTAGAAGCTAGAACAACACTGCCATTTAGCCTCTTACAGGTTTTGCAACTCTTCCGTACACTGCTTGTGTTAAACATAGAAACTTTTTTTCCAAAAGAAAAACATTTAAGTTTTTTTTTCTCTGTAATACTTATGCTCACACAATTCCATGACTATTGGGTTTAGTCTTTCAAATAACATTAAGGCAACAAGGGGCGCCGGGGCGGCTCAGTTGGGTAAGCAGCCGGCTCTTGATTTCAGCTCAGGTCGTGATTTTCCCATTTGCAGAATGGAGCACTGACAGCGCAGAACCTGCTTGGGATTCTCTCTTTCCTCTCTCTCTGCCCCTCCCCTCCTCTCTCTCTCTCTCAAAATAACTAACAATGAAAAAAAATTTTTTTCAGTAATAAAATAGGGGCACCAGGGTGGCTTAGTCAGTTAAGCGTCCAACCTTGACTCAGGTCATGCTCTCATGGCTCATGGCTTCAAGGCCTCATTGTGGAGGCTGACAGCTCAGAGCCTAGAGCCTGCTTCGAATTCTGTGGCTCCCTCTCTCTCTGCCCCTCCCTCACTTGTGCTCACTCTCTCTCTCTGTCTCTTAAAAATAAAAATAAAATAAAATAAATAAAATAAAATAAAAATAAATAAAATAAAAATAATAAAATAAAATAACATTAAGACAATGAAATAAAAGGAGTAGAAAGCCCAACATACTTTTAAAAACTAAAACCAAACAAAAACACTTCATTATTCTTGACTAACACTTTTTTTTTCCCTTAAGGTTGTTTTATTGTAAAACAAAAAAGACAACACTGACATGAAATCTTTTAAGTAACTGATCCTGTCCAACCATTAAAAGGATGTCTTCTGGCCTTGGCATCAACCAACTGGGAATAATGTTGCAAGAATTCAGGAGTAGGAGGCGAATTCTGGGCTGGGGCTTTTGGCCACTTAAGGAACCAAGTAGAACCTTCTTCTCCTGGGAATGTCCCACTTTTGAACAAGAACAGACAGGTAAAAACAGCAACATTTAAACACCTCAGTTTTAAATGTTATTACTTTGTAAAAATATTTTTTTTCCTGTTCCTTTTCTCCCTTTGGTATCAGAAAAAGCTTTAAACATCATGAACCGACTTGGCTGTAAATGGAGATAAGGTACCAAAACAAAGTGAAATGAAAAACCCAAAGGACAAACAGAAAACCCAAAGCAACCCTCAAGTTTGGTCATGGGGGTTTACAGGTCACAAGAACAGTCAACTCAACCCCCATGCAACGTGACTCCTTAGAGAGATGTTGGATTCACACCAACGACACAAGGACTGCAAACAACGTATTCTTGACTGACACTGAGAAAGAAAAAGTCAGGAAGCCAAAAGAGTTTATAGTTACCTTTCAAGGTCATCTAGCTAGTGAGAGCAAAACAAACAAATCAGTATGGAAATTTTTTATTTTTCTTCAAATCTTAGGTAAAGGCTTTGACAATAGGTACTGTGTGTCTTTAAAAGTATTCTGAAACTGCTTCCACCAGAAACTCATTTTGACATAGAGGGGAAGGTAACTATGCACAGAGTCAAGAGTCTATGTATGAAGAGAATGTTTTAAACTTGCATTATTTGATATAGCTATACTTGGCCTTTGCAGTAATTGGACTCCTGAAAAATGGTGTATATTTTACATTTGCCTGAATTAAATTGCACTTGAGGGGCTCAAAGTGAGGGGAAGGGGAGTTCTGTATTGAAAATAATCTAAAGGCGTGGCTGGCTAGCTCAGGTGGTTGATCATCCAACTTTGGCTCAGGTTATGATCTCACATAGGATGAGTTTCAGTCCTGCATCAGGCTCTCTGCTCTCAGAGCGGAGCCTGCTTAGGATCCTGTCCCCCTCTTTCTACCCCTCCCCCACTCTGTGTATATGTGTGTGTGTGTGTGTGTGTGTGTGTGCACGCGCGTGTGTGTCTCAAAAATAAATAAATTTTAAAAAAGAAAATAATATGAAGATAAATCCTTTGAAGAATCTAAATAACTATCCAGTAACTGGCAATTGTACAGTATATTTGAAGTTTTATGTGTGTTCGTTTGATGATAATGTACAGCTATATTTTCATTTTGAGGGATTTATGTTCAATCTTCCATTTTATTATGGCATTATTAAACAGTTTGTCAGATCTAATTTGATAAATATAAAAAAGTAAAATTAATACTGGCTGCTTTAAAACAGCTGGACATTGGTTGTCGAAATAATGTATTCAGACTGACTAGTTTTCAGAGTTCTTCTATGTTTGTCCAATGTTAATAAATATTTATTGACCAGCTTCTTTGTCATAGGCCCTGAGTGTATAGAGTTTAAGCAAAAACAGACACAACACAAGCCCCCTTACAATAACAACAGCAGCTAATACCATGTACTTACAACATAGTGGGCCCTGTGCTAAGGACTCTACATGTATTATCTCATTACCATCTGCTCAATAACTCTAAGAATTAGGAAGGGTCTCATCTTCATTTTACAGATGAAAACGAGGCACAGAGAAAGTGTTACCTAGCTACCAAGGGGTAACACTGGGATTTTAATTTAAGTAGTATGATCATACTAGAACACCAGAATCTGTGCTCTTCACATGGGGATGTACTACCTCTCCTATATTCTAAAAACTCTTCCTATGGTATCTAATATAATGGGTGAGATACTTATTGAATAATCATGGAAGTAAATAAAAAATTATAACTCTGATAAGAGCTATGAAGAGAAATATGGCAGGAACAACGTAGCTAGTTGTCACCAAAATGTTTCTCTTTTCCTTCTGCTTACAAAGTTAAGGTGTACTTCCTAGCCTGCCTTGCAATTAAGTGTGCTCATGCAACTACGATGTGGCCCATGGAATGTGAGTAAAAGTGACAGGCCGACTTCCAGGCCTTCCAAGCTTCCTGATTGATCCTCCTTGTTGTTCCACTACTACTCGTATTTACTAGCTGAAAAGAGTACAGTCCAAGATAGAAGAAGCCTGGGTCCTTGAGTGACTGCAGGGAGCAGAGTCCCCTGATGGTCCCCATTGGATA
The DNA here is from genome assembly GCA_030068075.1 of Paguma larvata. NCBI lineage: Eukaryota > Metazoa > Chordata > Mammalia > Carnivora > Viverridae > Paguma > Paguma larvata. Next base: position 33,339,474 of record CM057836.1, read on the forward strand.
GTGATAAGAATGAAAACATTTTATTACATTAAGCTAATGGAAATGTGGGAATTGTTTGTAATAGCAGTTCGCTTACCTTGACTAACACAGAAAAAGAAACTTTTAAGTTGAATGCTGCAGAAGGAAAAAAAATTAACTAAAACATGTGACCTTGAATTTGTAATTAGGTTGGAGATGGTGTGAAAACAAATATTGGAGGTAGAATTACGTGACAGTTTTGTTATGTCTTGCCAAAAGATTTGCTACAACTCTTGCCTGTGCAGCTCGGAAGGTAGCACGCTACTTGCCTAGTAAGCCAATTACTCTAGAGGAAGTTTTTGGAAAGAGTTAGAGTAATAATGTGTGTTGGCTACTATTTGCTAACTTTAGTAAAACATTATAAAAAAGAGAAAAGCTCAAGCAAGAATTGGCTGATTTGGAAACAGAAATGAAAGAGAATTAGAGAAGTTCAGAAATTTGAAAGCTAAAAGATTAGAAAGCTGACTACTTCTAGACACCCAGAGAAGGAAGAAAATATTAAAAACCATTGAGCAACAAAGGTCCATTTAGATCTGGAGTACAGGAATGATCTGATTAAGAGTGTGGTCTTCTCATCCAAGTCTAATGGCTTGAATCAGCCCCCCCATTAAATTCAGAGAGAGAGGACCTAGGGAAGGAAAGGAAAGACATAAATCCTACTTGAGAATTATGTGTAGAAAAGAAGTATGGGTGTGGTTATTGGCACATGTTGCTGACTGGAAGAAAACAGATCAGCAGCCTACCAAGTTTTTGAGGGAATCATGCTCTCAAAGAAATCCTTTGATTACTTGAGTCGGAAATAACCTTTGGATCTCATATTTGTACCAGTAAGAAGTGAGTTGAACAGCCTGTGAGGAAGGTGGGCTCCTCAACACCCTCTCATAGAATAGCAAAGCCAGGGGCCATGGAGTATAAAGAACGAGGAAATTCCTCGGGAAGGAGAGTAAGATTTAAGGGAAGAACTTGCCTTATCCTTCATAATGCTTATTCCAGCATTCTGGTTGTGTAAGTGTTATGCTTATCCCAGGATTCTGGAATTACTGTAGACAATGACCACTATATTTCTCTTCCCAGTTGCCGTTTTTCTCAATGAGCATTTATTTCATTTTTCCTGTCTTTGCCCTTTTTTACGTGTATGTAAATTTGGATCGACTTCACTAGTTAGAATGAGCATGGGCTACATTTGTAAAAAATAAAAGACACTTAAGCTCTAGGGCTTCTTCCAAGGCTTTCCCAAGGCTCTGGACAAGCGTGTCTTTCCACTACAATCTCTCCTTTGTCACATGTCCCTTTATGTCAGGTGGTGTTGGAGTGGCCTTGGATAGTTTAGGTATCTGGCTAAGGGAATGAATGATTTGGGGATACATTTAATTTCAGGCTTCATGAGATGTAAGTATGGGTTACAATCATGTACATTTAATTAAATTATTGCTGGCTGTCTTTGTTTAGCAATAGATTCCAGGAATGTTCCTATGGGCCACCGCACTGATTGCCCAGCATCCTGCCATGGACATGGTAGGACTAGGGGTCATAGTATGCTATGAACATATGGCTAGCACTGGAAATGTGTGGGTCTTGTGGGAGAAATGTTTGAAACATAAAAAGCCAGAAGTTAGCCCAGGGGATATTCTTCTAACCATTGTAAATGATGTATATTTGGTTCTCATTGATGTCAAACAAAATAGAAGTTCGGTCAGGAATATATACTCAATAATAGAGTATGCATAATTAAAAATTCAACATATGTTTTATTTATTTTTTCTTTTAAATTATTATTTTTTAAATATTTATTCATTTTTGAGAGAGAGAGAGAGTGAGAGTATGAATGGGGGAGGGGCGCAGAGAGAGGATCCAAAGCAGGCTCTGTGCTGACAGCAGCAAGCCCAATGTGGGGCTCGAACTCACAAACTATGAGTTCATGACCTGAGCCAAAGTTGGACGCTCAACTGACTGAGCCACCCAGGCACCCCTATTTACTTCCTTTTTAAAAATGGGAATCACATGAAATAAAATTCATCAGAATTCCTATAGCAATACTACAAACAACCTGTACTATATGTGCAAAGTGGTTTTTTATGCATTCCAACTATATCCCAATAATAAAACAAATTTGATAAACCATGCTAGAGGAAAAACTAAGTTATCTTTTTTATCCTATTAAAAAGTTATTTAAAAACCACTGTCATATTCATAACATTGAGATCATGGGCTTGGTGTAACACTGGAATAGGGGTAGGTGTATAAAACACCTGGATATAAAACCTGTCATATAACAGAATCTCTGTAAAAGGTATCAAGAAAAAAGAATCATTGTCATATGAAGAAATAATCAGAATATGCAACCAAGAAAATTAGTAAAGAAAAAATTGGAGGTATGTCCGGCAGTTAATTAAATGTTATATTTCTTGATTTTGTAACATTTGTGGTGTTTGTAGGGTTCTTAAAATGTGTAATCTGTTGTAACTTCTTTTCTCTAAGTAAATCCTCCATTTAATCTAATTTTGTATTTTTTTTTTTACAAGGGCTCCACCAATAGTAAAAGCTTCAGGCCCCACAAAATGTGAATCCTTCTCTGAATTACAAAATATATATCCGTATATTCGTATATCAGTGGAAGTTCTTATTCTTTTAATTGACCTGAGGCAGAGAGTGTAGCATACAGACACAGAAGAGCAGCTGTCAGAAATGGGGCTTCTCAAACATTAAGTGGTTAGGCTTAATAAGAATTACAGATAGAAAAATGCCCATAGTAGGTAGATAATTTAATTTTGAAACAGGAGGAAACTCTGGACACCATTTAGTCTGTAACCTCAATTTATCTTGGCTGCCTAATGGCCTGTCTCCACATGGTATGGTATCCAGAAGACATACAGGTCTGATATCCAAAAAGGACGTGAAAAGTAATTTAGATTTTTAGGGAGGATTTTTAAAGAGGCACCCCCAAGGGTTGGGAGAAGTATACTGCAATACGGCAATAAAATGCTTAACAATCCTTTTAACCATCTAATTCTAAGTCCCTCTCATTATGGTAGCTGCTAACCTCCTATTTCTCATCTCCCTTCTTCAGGCTGCCCCTTTCTCCTGCAACCTGTCTAGAATGACTCTAATTCTTCCCTAACTCAGCTCTTAATTATTGTATACTTCAATTTAGTTCACAAGCACCTCACAACTCTATTACTCTGATCCACACAACCAAGTCCCAAGAGGAACTTTGAAAACCACTGGAAGGTCTTGAGAAGGATGAAGAGGGATGAGCAGGGGAGAGAGGAGGATGATGAATGTTGTGTATATTTACATAGTTTGGTTACAAGTCCAGTCCTTCCGCTTGCAAATGAATAAAGTGAGCCCCAAATAAGTTTAGAGACTTGATGCTCACCTATTTATTGAGTCACATGGAGTTGGCCGGAGAACTCTTTGTTACAGTTGACCAGTAGGCAGTCCTATGTTATGACCTGTAAAGGGGTTGCTCTGCAACTCTCGGTGCAAAGAACACCAGGGGGAGTAAGGAAGCCTGAGTTCTAGCTCTGCTTTTACCAGGCTCCGTGACCTTGGGCAGGTCAAGTCCTTTTTTTTTTTTAAAATTTTTTTTAACGTTTATTTATTTTTGAGAGACAGAGAGACAGAGCGTGAGCAGGGGAAGGGCAAAGAGAAAGGCAGACAGAGAATCCGAAGCAGGCTCCAGGCTCCGAGCCATCAGCACAGAGCCCGATGCGGGGCTCGAACTCACAGACCGTAAGATCATGACCTGAGCTGAAGTCAGCCGCTCAACCGACTGAGCCACCCAGGCGCCCCAGGTCAAGTCCTTTCTAAGGCTCAGTGTCCTCCCTGAAGAGGAGGCAAGGGTCTTGTCCAGCGTTAACATTCCTTGTTTCCAGTTCCTCTTGAGCCCTGAGGTTGTGGCATGGGTGGCCTTGAGTTAGGAAGACTCGCCCCCATATATCTCCTACTGCGACGAAGGGACAACCTGGGAGGAAGTGAGTCCTCCCGGAACTTGGTTGCCTCCTTGATGCCCTCGTAGGACCCATGGGGTGACCATCTTTTGTTCGAAGGGTTCTAGACTTGGGCTCCAGGGGTACTCCGCAGGCTCCCTAAGGGCTATGAGACAGAGTACCTCGACGCTCCTGAAAAACTGGGGCCTGAGGCAACCGCTTATCGCTACCCATTCGTAACCGGCTTCAAGACCCGAGTCCCAAGCCCTCAGCAGGACCACTGCGCAAGCGCAGCCACTACTCCAGCTCGAGGCGGCAGGAACCCGAGGCCGAGGCAAGGTGAGAGGGAAGGGTCTACAAGCCCCCGCCTCCGTGTTGTCACGTGGGAGGCGGAGTCGGAAGCGTGACGGCGTGCGCGGGGGCGGGGCTACCGCTGCGCGCGGGCGCGGGGGCGGGGCGCGGCGCGGCGTTCTCGGCTGCTGCCTGGGAGGGAGGCCGGGCAGGCGGCGGAGCGGTGCGGCTCTCAACCTGACGGGGAAGTGGCTCGGGCGGCCGCGGCTGACTGTCCCGGGGCGGACGGACCGACGGGCGACGGAGGCGTGGGCTAGGAGCCGTGCCGGGCGACCTAGAGAGCGAGCGGCTCAGGCTCGGCGTTGGCCAGTCTGTCGGTCCGCTGAATGAAGTGCCCGCCCCGCTGAGCCCGGAGCCCGGCGCTTTCCCCGCAAGATGGACGGTTTCGCCGGCAGCCTCGGTGAGTACAGCTGGGGACTCCTCCGGCTTCTTCTCAGGGTGGGAGCCTTGTTCTTTCCACACACAGCCCAGGCCCTGCTCTCCACCCTGCCCCTGGGGATGGTAGTAGTTCCACTGCACATGTTCCCCTCGAGGCTGCCGCCCCTCTACTGGCTCCGGTGGACTCCGAACCCCTCCCCCCATGCCCAGCCCTCCCCAGCAAGACCCTCCCTTCCTCCCAGCGTCCCCTTCAGTGCACGGCCCTCCTTCCCCGAAGTGGAAACCCCCTCTCTCAGAGGACCCCCCCTCCCCCAGTAACTGGTACACCCCTCCCATACACTCACGGCTCCCCCACAAACCCACCTTCAGGGTCGGGACACCCCTTTCTGAAACCGTCACCTCGCTTCAGGGCACAACATTCCTCCCCCATTCCACATACTGAACTCTCTTTCAGAGTGGAGGCACCCCTTACCCACGCAGAGGGTCCCTTTTTAGGGTAGGGACCTCCATTCCCACTTCAGGAAGAGGGCACCCCCCCCGCAACTCAGTCTTCACTTTAAATTTGGAGGCTTCTTTTAAGTATCTTTCAGTGCCTGCCAACTTCCCTTCTCTCCTTCCACTTCTCTGAACATTTTGCAGTGGTGGAGAGAACTAGAAGCACTGAAGCATCATTTGCTTAATACAGGAAAGGAAGAGGTACATCTGTGTTGGGGGACCCTCTTTAAAAGAAGAGTGAAAGCAGAAGTATTTTCTGGCTCTGCGAGCATGCTGGGGAGAAGTAATCCTGCCCAGTGAATCCATAGGAAAGGGGGCCTCTGTCAGGGAAAGAAAGGATTCTCCATTTTTGGAATATGTTGTCTTTGTGGAATGGAAGAGGTTATTAAGTAGGCTGCAGTATCCTTCCAGTGTTCCCTTTCACCAGAATAAAGGTGGTAAATTTTGTAGCTGCCTGAGGGAATCAGAACTGGAGGCTGGTACTCAGTGCCCTATAATCTGTGTCTGGAATTACTATTCTTTGAGGCCCATTGGAATCTGGTTACTGTAAAGATTGAGCTCAACTGTTATGATGGTGAGAGAAACAGTTTCTGCTTTGGCTGATTCTGCAGTTATGTGATACCTGCTGCTGGATTTATGTTTTCAGTATTTTATGTGGAGATAGTTTGCATTCAGAAGACCTTTCTTTTGCATTTCTTGATAGTAAATCCCTGGTTGATGAATGTTCATGGGTCAGTGCGTGATCTGGCCAGAGGCCATACTTTTTTCAGCCATGTTGGGATTAGACGAATTTTTTAAATCTAAAGTAAAAAAGGTAGTCGAAGAGCAGCGGACCCATTACTGGTATTAAATAGTAAAAACCGTAATTTCGGCCCTGACCCTCTATGGGAAGAAAAGAAAAACACACATTAGAGTGCTTTGAGAGTGGAAATCCTAAAATAGGAGACAACTGAGTGTTACTCTTTCCTCCCAAAGGCACCTGTTGTCCATTATCTAACCTTTGATGTCTTATAATTCCTTACATAGTGAGGTTGTTTCATTCTTGGCTCCTTTTAAAGAGGCATCAGTTTTTCACTGCTTTTTAATTTTTTTTTTTTTAAGCCTCCTGGGTGCATTTATTCGCTAATCATATGACTGAAAGACTTGTCCTGTATGTTCGCAAAGAGATGATCGTATAGTAGGGCAAAAATTGAGCATATTGGGAGATGTCGTGGGCCTGAGATATCACTGCACGGTCGGCTCCTCAGCTTTTAGGAATGGTGGGTCACTACTCAAAGTAGAAATCCGCTTTTATTTCTTTTCTTTTTGATTCCAAGGACTTCTGGAAGGCTTGCCAAGGCTTCATTTTCTCCAAGTGTTTTGAGGGAGTCTTTCTCACCAATTGGGGGCACTTAAGTTTATTTTGAAACAGTAGATATGCCTTGTTAAATAACTTTATCCCTTATCCAATTTATGAGGCAACTGATATGAGAGAATGAAAGATGAAGATGAATTGTTGTTGGGGCTTCACTTTTCATAAAGAGTGTTGTAGCTGACCCTGACATGATTAGATATGTTTTGTATTCGTTTGATTGCCATCCTTGAGTGGATGAGACTTTTCTTTAGCTATGGTGTTGATCAGCTCTGCAGGGGAGATGCCTCTCTCTAAAGAGAGGAACCTCTGTCAACAGAGAAGGAGAGAAATGGTTCCTGGCAGTATTTCTGAAGCTGCTCCTGATGAAGCTACTTTTCAGCAGGAGCTCTGTGCTTTCTCTTTCTGTCCCCCTTGTAAGAGTAAAACTAGGCCCCATCTTATTTGAAACCTCTAAGGGATGCGGGGTGGGGGAAGGGTAATGCTGGTATATTTTACTGGTAGTCTTTAAACAGAGCTTTGCTTAGCTCTTGCCAAATTGCTTGTTTCTGTTCCCTGCAGTTCATTAGTCTAGAGCTTACGTTGATCTTTAGTTTATCATTAAGAGACCCATGAACGTAAAGGGAAGCACTCGTATTCTAGAAGGTGTTTAAAAACTTTTTTTTTTAACTGAACAATTCAAACCACGTAAAGTTCCTTTGGGGCCACAAGTATTGAAAGCATTTATTTATTCTCAAGGAGGTATACGTGTATATCTCCTTTTGTATACCAGATGAGTTCTTGAGAAAAAAATGTGAGAAAACTACACTTATATAAGCAGAAAAGTTAAGTGCTTTGTAAACAGAATGATTCCAGAGAAGCTGATTATTTAAGGGAATCATATGCTGAATCATAAGATCCATTTGTAAAGTGGAAATCTTAAAATTCAAGCTGTACCCTTAATTGTTGAGTGTTTTAATAAGGAAAACTATTCTATGCATTTTATAAGATGTACAATAGCAATCAAAACTGTGTAGTAGTTTTTGAAATTGTTGAGAGCGATGTTAGGGGATTGGTCATGTTATATGTGTCACATCGAGATTGTATACCTGTTGTATTACTTTTGTTTTACATAAAAACTAAAGGATGCTTTTAATCTGTGCCGATGATGAATTTTAGGCAGTTTGGCTGGCAGGTGCTTGTACGCTGGAATTTCCCTTAGGCATAGTATCTTTTAGTTCATAGACTATGGTAATTTAAAAAGGCAGCACTTTGGAAACAATTAAAAAAAAAAAATTAGAAGGAAAGTACCCTGAACAATCTATCTTGATACCTTGCCTTCAAATCACTACACGCAACCTACACCAACTTAACACCCCACCACCCCACGCCCCCACTAACTTAGGTGCATTTCATCTTTAGTCTTTTTTAGCATCTCTTTTTCATAACAAAGGTGTTTTTTCGGTTTTGTTTTGTTTAATTCATTTTTGAGAGAGAGACAGAGCGGGGAGCAGGGGAGGGGCAGAAAGAGAGGGAGACACAGAATCCAAAGCAGGTTCCAGACTCTGAGCTGTCAGCACAGAGCCCAGCGCGGGACATGAACCCACCAACCGTGAGATCATGACCTGAGCTGAAGTTGGATGCTCAACCAGCTGAACCACTCAGGCGCCCCACAAAGGTTTTAATTTAAGACTTTTATCTTGGAATTAGCCTAGGGGTTTGTCAGTGCTTATACTTAAAAAAAAAAAAAAAAAAAGCCTGTAGTTAACCATATCAATTTTAACTTTCTGCTCCAAAGGTTAAAAAACAAAACTCAAAAGTTTTCAAAAATAAAAATGGCAATGAGTGAAATCATAGGGTTAGTATCTGTAAGAAACGTTATATTTTGGTACAGGGTATGTGAACAAATAGCAGTGTGCTTCCATTTATTAAATATTTTAAGAAAACAATCTTAACATCACAATATTAGAACTATTTTCATCTCATATATACTTTCTTAAACAATGCAGTATATGATTTTCAAGTATTAATCTCATCCTAAGCTTTCATTATTCACATAAAAATGTTTTTCATACAATATTTCTTGAGGAATTTTTCTTTTAATTTATTAATTTTCTCTTGAAGGGCTTAAAATAGGCTTAAGTTATAGAAGACATGAATAGTAACTCTTACGTGGTTACTACAACATCTATGACGTGAGTTAGCTAGAGTATTTCTTAGTATATATGTGGGTTGGTACTTGTTTTGTGACCAGTAGTGTACTTGGTTCTTCTTATGGGAAGAACGAATAAAAGACCTGTTTTTGTCCTTTAGGAGTTTACTCTGGTTTTAAATAGATACCCAGAGATGTTTAAGCATGAGGAAGTACCAGAAATGGGACTAGAGGGGAGAAACACAATTTAGAATACTGTGCTATGTATAAAGCATGTAACTTCTGAGAGGGAATGTGTGGAGATTGCGAAATTTACCTCTATAGAGCCTAGCTTTTAAAGACTATGAAATTATTTAGCTGTCCAAATATTAGGGAGTGAAATTACTAGGTCTTTTTCCACCTTATGTTTGAGTAACATGTAGGAAAAGTATTGTCTTAATTTTACGTTTATGAGTCTATTTCTATAAAATGTAAAACTTCCGTATTCCTAAGAAATTTGAGAAGAACATTTTCATTTTGAAAAATCTAAGGAAGTAATCCACTTCTTCAGCTATAACCTCAGTATGGAAGATTCCCAAATCTGGAGTGTATTTCTATATCTGTGTATGATCTCTTATCCCGTAGTTTTAGCTGTCTTGGACTATCATAATGCCTTAACTTTGCATATTGCTTTATAATTTACAAGTACTTTATCTCACTTAATCTTCACACTAATCTTGGAAGAGAAGAAATTATTCTCCTTTTATAGATGAGGAAACAGGTTCGGAGAGTTTGCGATTTTTTTTTTACAAAAGACTATTTGAATCCAGGTGTTTCTTTTTCCCTTCTTACTTTTGGGGGGAGAGTGACTAATTTGTTGGATTTATATCCAGTGAAAACACAATACAAAGAAGAAAGAAAAATAAATGATTTTTTCTTTAGCTCATCTGTATGCAGCCAGTGTTAATATGTTGATATACTTGTTTTTAGTCTTGTCCTATGCCTAATTTTTTACATAGTTAAAATCATACTATAGGGGCACCTGGGTGGCTCAGTCGGTTGAGCGTCTGACTTCGGCTCAGGTCATGATCTCATGTTTTGTGAGTTTGAGCCCTGTATCGGGCTCTGCTGACAGTTCAGAGCCTGGAGCCTGCTTCAGATTGTGTCTCCCTCTCTCTCTGCCCCTCCCCTGCTTGTGTATCTCTCTGTCTCAAAAACAAATAAATATTTAAAAAAAATCATACTATAGATCTAGTTTTCTTTTTTTTATGCTAATCGTTTTTTTCACTTGAACTCAGATTTTTCTTTTTCTTTTTGTTTTTTATGTTTGTTTATTTTGAGAGAGAGACTGCATGCGTGCAAGTGGGGGAGGGTAGAGAATGGGGAGGGAGAATCCCAAGCAGGCTCCACGCTCTCAACATGGAACCAGTCTCAGGGCTCAAACTCACAAACTGTGAGAGCATGACCTGAGCCTAAACCAAGAATGAGACACTTAATCTACCGAGCCACCCAAGTGCCCTGAACTCTGATTTTTCTGATGGAGTTCAATGTTCTTTTCTGTACCCTACTACTAACTCTTTGTAACCTACTCCTACATCTAACATAACCTGAATCCGAACTCCTCTTCCTCTAAATCAGCTTCTTTTCCTTATTATCCATTGTCTGTATCATTCAGCCTTGAAATATCAGAACCATGTTTGTTTGGTCCCTTGCCATTTTTGCCTACCATATTAAAATCTCTTTTGGGACTTTTCAGTTGTTGTCACCTTTTCTCATCCCTTGCTTTCCTTTTCCCCAGCTATAGTTCACGTACTTAATTATTCCCTGTTTGGATTATTGCATAGCCTAAAGAATTTCCACCTGTCCAGTTTATTTTATACAGGGTCGGGGGGGAGGGGAGAGAGGGGTCTTCAGATTAACATTCCTAAACTAGTGCTGCCATTGTGCGGTTCACACTCTCAGCTTCATTGCCCTGATGACCATACTCAAACAAGTTAGCCTTGCTCTCAAGGTCCTCTATTATCTCTGTCTACAGTCTTAATAAAGCTCTGGCCAAAAATGACCTGTTTCTTGTTCCCCAAATCTTGGTGCTTTTTCATCCATGCCTATTCTCAGTACCCTTCAAGGCCCAACTCAAGTACTGTTTCCTTTCTAAACACCTTTCCTTGTTTGTTCCTTCATTCATTCCCAGCCCAAAGTACTGAACTTTTGACCCAAGAGCATTCTTAGGGCACTTATCATAGGATATTTCTTCTTATAAGGTAGAAATAATTATGACAAGTCTTAAAATTATTATTAGTATCATTTCTCCAGCCTCCAGCCAAATTATAAACCTGTTGAAGGCTGACACTTTTACGTGTCTTTGAAATCTCACAACACAACATTGGAGATTTTATGATCCAGCAAAATGTAGGGAAAAAATTAGGGGAGCAGTATATAGTGGACAACTTACAACCTTCACTTTCACATTGTTTCATAAAAGAAAGAGCTTTTGAAGATAAAAAAAATTATATACAATCTCCGAATAGAATCACTCACTATGTTCTCATTTTTCTCATTTCACCTGAAATGAGTTAAAACTTTGTCCCAGACTTTGTTGGGAATCTAATCTGGTAAAGAACTCCATGCCAGGTTCTAGGGTAGTGTTTTTCTTTTTCTTTTCTTTTTTTAATTTTTTTTTTAATGTCTTTATTTTAGAGAGAGAGAGAGAGTGTGTGAGCATAGGAGGGACAGAGAGAGAGGGAGACACAGAATCTGAAACAGCTTCCAGGTTCTGAGCTGTCAACACAGAACCCCGACGCAGGGCTTGAACTCACAAACTGCAAGATCATAACCTGAGCTGAAGTCAGCTGCTTAACGGACTGAGCCACCCAGGCACCCCTAGGGTAGTGTTTTTCAAATGTAGGTCTTGTGCATGACTTATTATGATGGATTTAGGAATTTATTTAACATCAAGACCAACATTGAGAAGAAAAAGAAGGAGAAAGAAAAAGAAAAAAAATTATAAAATATCAGTGCTTCACATGATAATGCTTCAAGAAATTTTTAATTTTGGTTGTATATGTTTGCCGTAGGTTGCAGGGTAAAATTTATTTCTTAATGTGGGTCACAGTCAGATGAAATACGTACTTTTAGTGACTGATCCTGATCTTTGAAAGACCAGGTGAGAAGGATGATATCCATATGAAAAGTTGGATGAACATCAGAAGTAGTTGTGGAATTGTGCGCTCTCTTTATCAGTAGCAGTAAAAATATATCTTTAGTTCTAGAATCAGTGTAATTCAGGCAAACTTAGTAATTTTCTCAGTATATTTTCTCAGTAGAAGTAGGGTTTTATAAAACTGATAGGCTAGGGTATATATTTTACTTTGCAGAAGGATTCACCATGTTGTGTTTTTTTAGCTTTCCTGATGAAGTTGTTTGTGTCTTGACTGGTTCTCCACCTCAGTAGCTATTTGAAATCTATCCAGTCTTTGGGGGGCGCCTAGGCAGCTCAGACGGTTGAGTGTCTTACTCTTGATTACAGGTCAGGTCGTGATCCCAGGGTTGTGGGATCGAGCCCCGTGTCAGGCTCTGCAGTGAGTGAACATGGAGCCTGCCTTAAGATTCTCTCTCTTTCTCTCTCTCTGGTCCTCCTCCCCCCACCCCCCCGTCCCTCTCTCCAGCCTGCTTGCTCTCTCGCTCGCTCCCTAAAGAAAAAAAAAATCTATTCAGTCTTTAAGGCATGGCTCAGATATGTTTGTTTTTTCTGGAAGCACGGCCTAATATTCTAGTCTTGCACTCAAACCATTGTACTCTTCTAACATAGAGGAAGTGAGCATTACATCTGAGGGATCTGGGAGTATAGCCAATCATTGATAGATACTGAATCTAAGACGATATTCGATGAGGAGCAGGTTGTTAACATAGTCTTAAATATCTCCGTATATATTGCTCTTTAATTTCAAAGGGGGAAGGTAACTCTACACTGTGATGAAATCAGACACTACCTTAAGCATGTGATCAAAATGAACAGCACTAGTGGACATTGTGTGCTTCTGAATGTAATGCCCTGAGAAGAACATATCGTTTATGTAGTTCTCCAGCCAGGAATGAATGGATAGCCTGATCTAATCATGATTGAACTCCAAATTGGGGAGCATCCTATTTTTTAAAATGGTGAGAAGACTTGTGGTTTTTTTGTTTGTTTGTTTAATTGTTATTATAGACACAAAGGCTGTGGAATGTTCCAGATTAAAGAAGAGCTACTTACAATATGTGATCCTAGACTGGATCTTATATTAGAAGGGAAAATGGTATAAAAGGTATCATTGGATCATTTGGCAAAATTGGACCTCAGATGGTAGATTAGATAAAATCGGACTGTGGATGGCAGATTAGATAAGAAGAACCTTTACTGAAGGTTATCACTATCCTAAGGTTATGGAAGGGAGTATTTTTTTCTTAGGAAACACACACAGAACTTTTTAGGGATAAAGGGCCATGATATGTATGTTACTCTCAAATGGTTCAGAAAAAATGATGGAACATGTATGTGTGTTTTTTATATGTATGTATGTATTTGTAGTGTATGTGCAAGTAGGGAGGATGCTCACGTGCAAATAAAGCAAACGAGTAAAATGTTAACAATAGGTGAAATTGGTAAAAGCTGTATGCTATTTTTGTACTATTCTTGTTCTTACAGCTTTTCTGTAAGGTTGAAATTATTCTTAAAAAATCATATGAATTTTGCATTAAACTCTATAGTATAGCATTTTAAAAGTATAGAAATGTCTTCTCTCTGAAAATTCCAGCAAACTCATGGGATGAAACTGTGGCTGTAAGAATATGTTCCGTATATATCATGTGGTTTCCTTTTATCCCTAGGCCTCAGTTTGAGAAACATGCCTTTGGGCCTGAGGCAGCTGTGGTTCAAATTTAGCCGACAGACATGTTTTGTTTGGCCCTTTTGAGTGTTTTAGAAATTGGGAAATTTCACATAAAAATCTGGATCTCTGGTTTCTCTTGAAAAAATGTAATGATCTTGCCCCCGTGGGCTTGCATTCCACATGATCTGTATACGCACTAAGTGGTATGTCAGATAAGCAGCCTCAGTCCTTACCTTACACCTGGCTTGTTTCAAGTATTTACTTTATTGCTTGACCTCTGTAGGCATGTATTTGCAGCCTTTACTCTAGCCCAAGAGGTGGTGCGGTGTCCGTCGTCTTGCTCATAACATTTTGAGAGTTAAGTTGTTGAACTTCATTAATTATGTATGTAACTTTAGGGGCGCCTGGGTGACTCCGTTGAGCATCCGACTTCAGCTCAGGTCATGATCTCACAGCTTGTGGGTTCAAGCCCCATGTCAGGCTCTGTGCTGACAGCTCGGAGCCTGGAGCCTGCTTCAGATTCTGTGTCTCCCTCTCTCTCTCTGCCCCTCCCCTGTTCATGTTCCCGTGCACTCTCTTTCATCTCACTCTCTCTCAAAAATGAATAAACATTAAAAACATTTTTTATCTATAACTTTATATACATACTGTAAACAAAGTCATTTTACTACATAACCATACTACAGCCAAAGAAAGTAGGAAATTAGTATTGGTACATTACTACTATCTAACCCTCAGACCCATTCAGATTTTGCTAATTGTCTTAATAATGTCTCTTATAGCAAAAAGGTCCAGTTCAGAATCAAATATTGCATTTAGTTGTCATGTCTCTTTAGTCTCTTTTAATTTGGAATAGTTCCCTAGTCTTTCCTTGGGTTTTATGATCTTGGTACTTTATAAGATTACAGGCCAGTTGTTTTTGTAGAATGTTCCTTAATTTGACGTTTCCTCCTGATTCAATTCAAGCCCTGTATCCTTGGCACAAATGCCACAAAGGTGAAGCTGTGTTTTGTTTCATTGCATCCTGTCACGTGGTAAATAACTTTGAAATATACTAATACTGATGGCCACTTCAATCATTTGATTAAGGTGTTGTCTACCTGGCTTCTGCACTGTAAAAGAACTTAAAAAATTTTTGTTGGTGTTGTTATTAGTATTTTGTAGGAGGTGGTTTGAAACTTTATAAATATTCTGTTCCTCATTGGAGTTTCAATTTATAGGTTTATTTATATTTGTATGGACTCAGGTATCCTGTTTTTTTTCAATGGGTTTATTTTGATGCTCACATTGGCTCCATCTTGGCTAGTGGATACCTTTTGGTATGTTCCCAAATATGGTATGTTCATCATTCTTTAGAGGATTTTTTTTTGCATTTTGACACAATGAGGTGGTGTGGACACAAAATTCGGCCCATAATAACATGCATACCTATTTTATATATATTTTTTTATTTTTTTTAATGTTTATTTATTTTCGAGACAGAGAGAGACAGAGCATGAGTGGGGGAGGGGCAGAGAGAGAGGGAGACCCAGAATCCGAAACAGGCTCCAGGCTCCGAGCTGTCAGCACAGAGCCTGACGCAGGGGCTCGAAATCACAGACCGCGAGATCATGACCTGAGCCGAAGTCGGACGCTCAACCGACTGAGCCACCCAGGTGTCCCCCTATTTTATATAATTTAAATAGGGTTCAGATGAGAGTTTGAATTGAGTCACTTTGGTTAGCTGACATTTTTTATGTTTTTTTAGTAATTTGTAACTGCATGGTATTTTATCTTGCACTTAAAAATTATGTTAAACTATACACTAGGCCATTAATGTAAATTAATTTGAAGATATTTGATAGTGGGAAGTCATTCAGGATTATATCCATTACTATTACTGTTACTGTGTTTGAACAATCAGCAATTATCTTGGAGCAAAGTACTGTTAGGTGTTGGGTATGTCAGGGAGGTTGGGTAAAAGAAAATAAGCAGCAAAATCAACCATGTTTTTTTCCACTTTCAAAATTGCGATCATCTTTCCTTCTCAGCAGGTATAAGTATAAACTTTAGTGCATTGTATTCATTATTTGGACATCTGATCTCCTTAAGCTGTGTATATAGAGCATAATGTAACTTATTCTTGATGACTGATGGTGGTTATTATGAGTGTTAGACGTGGTTCTTTGCTGTAACACAGCAGTGCCTTCAAGAGCTTTTGTGTAGGGCCGTTTGCTCCATATACTAAATGACTCCACATAATTATAACTGTCTTCCTTGCTGTTGCTTATCACCTAGCATCGGTGTGCTTTACCTCCTCTCTCTTTATTGTATTATTTATGAAATCTCACCCGAAGTATTTGAGTGTATGACTTTTCTTTCATTATTCATTATTCTTTCATTATTTAAATTTGACAGTAATTTCTTAATATCAGATATCCAGTCACATATTCAAACTTTTCTTTTACATTTCTTGCTCCAATTTCTGCAGTCAGCTATTTCTCTAAACGTCATTCTTTTGGGCACGAAATGGTACTCTAAGCTGTAGAGGTGCTCATTGTTACTGGATTGGTTATTGTTTCCAGTCTAGCCTTTCTTTTTATTTCCAATTTTAAATTTGCTGTGGTATAGGAAACGAGATAACAAAACTAGTTTGACTTATGTGTAAGGATTGTTTTGAATCTCAAAAAAAGAGGAATTAAAGATCAAGGCCTATGTCTATTGAAATTGTATGGTATAGCACCTAGAGGGGTAAGATCATACCTAATAAATATTGCTAATGTTGGTGATATGTGAATAACAGGATGCCAGATGTTTTTCAGAGGAAAATAATAGAACTTCTGAACGAGGACCTTCATAAGATGCATGAGCTTTTTAGGTCACAAACTTGACTTTATATATGTATGTAATATATATATATATTGTGTATATATATATATATTTAAAACATATAGGGTTCAGATAGATATACATGTAAGTTTAATTTTTTTTTTAATGTTTGATTATTTTTGCGAGAGAGACAGAGCATGATTGGGGGAGGAGCAGATAGAGAGGGGGACAGAATCTGAAGCAGGCTTCGGGCTCTGAGCTGTCAGCACAGAGCCTTATGTGGGATTCGAACACATGAACCACAAGATCATGACCTGAGCAGAAGTCGGCTGCTTAACCAACTGAGCCACTCAGATGCCCCTATACGTATATATCTTTTAAATTGTGGATTGCTTATATTTCCAATATTTTCTTTTGTTAAGATTATCTTTTGTTTTTCTTCTTTTTTTTTTTTTTTTTGCAAAAATAAATCTCTGGATCATGAGATGTTAGTGTATTTTGGAGTCAAATTATACTGTATTATTTTTGTCATATTCCATGAGAATGCACTTCTTTTTCCTTTTTGATTTTTTTTTCCAGAGAATATATATTTTTCTGACTTTCCGAAATTGACGACTTCCTAAAGTTGAGACGACTTCCTTTTTTAAGACAAAACTGTTTAGTGTTAATATCTTAGATTTTTCCTTAAACCATCTTTTACTCTTTCATGCTGGTCTCGAGATGGCTACCTTTTGCTGATCTTTAAGTGATAGTGGAATGCTGATGTGTAAGTGACATATCAGAGCAAATGACAAAATTTGTTTGCAATTTTCTTTGAGCCATTTGTTCCAGAAAAGTGTCATAACTGAATCCTGTTGATGAGTGAGTAGGTTTCTTTGTTTTTTTTTAAACTTTGAAGGATATCCTGTTTTCAGTTTAGTTGAGGCATAGCCTTTGATTTTCTTTGACTGCTTTGAGTACCTCTTGGCATTCATTTTATTTCTTTCGTCTCTCCAGTTATAATTAGTGTGGATGTTTTTGACATAGACAACAATTTCTGAAATTTTAAGATCTAGTATTGTGGATTATTTGAAATAAATTATTAGGGAACAAAGTTTAGAGCAAAGCAAGATAATTGGGAAAGTAATTAATATTTGACTTCTTGAAATTTTTGTGATTGAGATTTAATGATTATATGCATGCTGAAACTTGCACAATGTGAAACTCCTTATTTTGGCTCATTAGTGCATACTATAATGGCTAAGTATATGGGTTTGTGTCCCATGTAGACTACTTTCTTTAAATTTTATTTTATTTATTTTTGTTTCCTGATCATAAACACATTCATTAAGTAAGTAGTTTTTGATTAGCTTCTTTGGATCACACTCTGGACTAAATACATGGAAAATTGGTGAAGGAGACACTTGAAATCCCTGCTCTCATGAAGCTTTTAATTCTGTGGAGGATTCAGGCCATATTTATTCAGGAAGTATTTATTGAATGCTTGGTATGTGCTCAGCACTCTTCCAGATATAAACAGAGCCCTATGGAGCTTATAATGTAGGCTTTTAAAATACATAGTAGTAAGAATTGTGATGACGAAGTATAGGAAGCTTTGGAAACATGGAGGGCTCCTTTAAGCCTTCACCATCCAGCCTTTTTGTTGTGTTGTTTTGTGTTGTTTTGTTTTTAGAAGCATGTCTTTGTTTAGTGTGTAAGCAGAAAAATGGAGGTCAGGACACAGTGGCACTCCCAGCTCTTGGAAACTGCTTAAAGGAATGATATTTACTTTTTTTTTTTCCTCCTCCCATATACCTGAGAATATGACAAGCTACCTACCAATGGAGACCACTTTGGTTGCAATTTTCAACCTATGCCACTCTTATCAGCTGTGTTCTCCTGGTATCATCCTAATTTAAGGCAGTGAATTCTATGACTTCTATCCCCTCTCTGTCGTCTGTGTAAATGCGGTCATTTTCTAAGATACTTGCTTTTTCTGTGTCTCTTTTTTTTAATTTTAATTTTTTTAAAGCTTTTTAAGTTTATTTAGAGAGAGAAAGTGCAAGTAGGGGAAGAGCAGAGAGAGAGAGAGAGAGAGAGAGAGAGAGAATCTCAAGCAGGCTCCGTGCTGACAGTGCCCACACAGGGCTCAAACCCATGAAGCTGAAGATGATAACCTGAGCCAAAGTTGATCGCTTAACCAACTGAGACACCTAGGCGCCCTGCTTTTTTCTACATCTTTGTTAGAGTATGAGTCCTTTGACTGTTAGGTCTACAGTCTTCAGTATACTTGCTTTAGGAAATAGTCATTGATGCTATACTTTATAGACTACGTTTCAAGAAATTTGGTTCAGTTGAATAACTTTTTCAAAAAGGGTAGCAAGGCAAAGACACATTTATTCAGCTGTGATTTAGGAACTATGTCAGACACTTTACATAAATTAATAATGTTCTAAAGGACACAAGCGTCTTAATTTCACATTTAAAAAATACCCTCAAGGGGAAAAAAAAACCCTTAAGTGTGACTGTTAACTAAATTGAACAAAACTGAACCCATTATTACAACCTTTACATGCAGATGATGATTACAGTAATATCTGTGACAGCTTTTTGGTGACTGAAAGCTCCCAAAACAAAAATGTAATAGATCAGCAAATATTTATTCAGCAACTGCTACATGCCACAAATTGTTTTCATATTGGGAATATGTCAGTGATCAAAAGAAACAAAAATCCCTGCTCTGTCAAAGCTTATATTATAGCGAGGGGAGATAGACGATAAACAGTTTTCATTAAATTATTTACAGTAGGACCTCAGTGACTCCTGTATAAACTTTGATGTCTGCATTGTTGGTTATAAACATACTATCCTTTTTTCATAGACTAGATAATGATAGAGCCTGTGTGGGGTTTGGTTGTGTCAGATAAGCTTAGAGAAAAGTAATCTTGGGGATACAAAACAGGTGAAACATTGACAACTGTGCTAAGGCTACTTTGTTATCATACCATGGCATCTGATCTTATGATAGGGATTTGGAACATACGTACTTTTTTAGATGTTCATCCCCAGATTCTTAATTAGTCTTTTTGTTTCATCATTCATATTTATGTTTTATTGTTTACTGTAGTATTTTTTAGTATTTGGACATGTATTCTTTTGAGTTTTAATATTTTTTCTTGTGGAAGAATTTGATTGTGTTTCTGTAAAATCTTATATATATTTTTTTACCAGGTCAGTTACTCTAGGTCGTCTGTTTATCAACCTAGATTCAGGACTCATTCATTTACTCATGAGAGGTCCCAGGATGCAGCAGAGATCTCCAGACAGCTGTATGTGGGTGGTGGCGATGGCAGAGGCAAACAGTGGGTTGTGTGATCAGGATGAGGTCACCTCTTTCACCTTCTGGCCCTCTTTCTTTCCGGACTTTAACACCTACTTTGGCACTTAGAGCAGTTTGGGCAGTTTGGTGTGCTCTGAACAGTTGTTCTGTAGTAGCACCTATACGATGATACTAAATGTTTTTTGGATGAAATTCATGGGGGTATGACTATGTCATGGCAACAACAAAGAAGTCGTTTCAGTAGTTTGAGAACCACTGATGTGGTTTTAAATGTTCTGACCCATTTTAGGCAATTGTTTTAATATCTAGAAATGAATGTTTTAGCTTTCGATCTTTTCATACTCTGATTTACCCTGCATATGGCCACCAGCTTATTCTTTCAATATATCAACATTTTGTCATTCCCCAGCTTAAAAACTTTTTATCATTTCCAGTTTGTATGAGATAAACTTTTAGCTGGGTCTCCAACGTTCTGTGCCATCTAGCTCCAACTTACCATTTCATTCTCAATCCTTACTACTCCCTTTTTTGGGGAATCTTCTGTGGATACTCTCAGTATCCCTTTTTTTTTGCCATATTGACAGACTTAATCATACACTCTAGGAAAAGGAGGGAATTTGAAAACCAACAGATAAGAAAAAGATACATTCCCATCAGTTATGTCAGGAAGTGTCTTTAGACACTTTAAAGCAAGGTGTTAAGAATTATTAATTGTTCCTACCTTTTATCACTGACATTTTGTGTAATCCTGGATAAGCCAGTCTGCTATTTTGTCAAACTTTATTGGACTTCTTCAAAACTAAGTGTACTCTGTTCCTTTGGTAATTCGTTTGGCATTTTTGTTGTCAAATAAAGTACATTTTTTAAAGCAATTTCTACACCCATCGTGGAGCTCGAACTCCCAACCCTGAGAACAAGAGTTACATGCTCTACCACCTGAGCCAGCGAGGCAACTCTAAGATACATTCTTGATAGCAGATTTTCACAGTCATTTGTTTTAAAACATCACAGAACACCTCATTATCATATCTTGATTTTAGTGAAAAAGAATAAAGGGTAGTTTTGAAGTTTCATTTTTTAAAAATCAGCTTTATTGATCTATGCTTTACCTGCAATAAACTGTGCAAATTTTAAGTGCACAGTAATTACGCTTTGAAAAATTTGTGTAGTTGTATATCCACTGTAGCAGTCAAGATATAGAATATTTCCCAGGCGCCTGGGTGGCTCAGTTGGTTCCAACTCTTGATTGCGGCTCAGGTCATGATCCCACGGTTGGTGGAATCGAGCCCCACATTGGCCTCTTTGCTGACAGTGCAAAGCTTGCTTGGGACTACCCCCCAACCCCCCCGCCCCATCCTGCTTGTGCATGCACACTCTCTCTTAAAAATAAACCTTTTTTTTTTTAAAGACACCAAACATTTCCATTACCCCAGAAAGTTTTCTTGTATCTTTTTGCATCTCCATCTTTTTCTTGTATCTCCAGTTACTGGCAACCACTGATCTACTTTCTATTGCTATATTTTATTTTTTCTAGAATTTCATATAGCTGTGACCTTACAGTCTGGGGTCTTTTGTGCTTTTCACTTAGCATAATGCTTTCGAGATTCATCCATGTTGTGTGTTTTAGTAGTTTGTTCCTTTTTATTGCTGAGTAACACATTATCATACAAATATACCACCAATTAGTTTATCCATTCACCAGATGGTGGACATTTCAGTTGTTACAGTTTGGACTATTATGAATAAAGTTGCTATGAACACTCGAATATGTGTGTGCCCATAGCATCCCTACAACCACTAATCTACTTTCCACCTCTTTGGATTTGCATATATGGTGTTCATTTTTTTAAAGTTTGCTTATTTGTTTATTTATTTATTTATGTTTATTCTTGAGAGAGAGAGAGAGAGAGAGAGCATGAGCAAGGGAGGGGCAGAGAGAGAGGGAGATACAGAATCCAAAGCAGGCTCCAGGCTCCGAACAGTCAACACAGAGCCCCATGTGGAGCTTGAACTCATGAACCATGAGATCATGACCTGAGATGAAGTCAGATGCCCAACCAATTGAGCTACCCAGGCATCCCAAGTTATTTATTTATTTTTAAGATTGAGAGAGAGTGAGCAGGGCAGGGGCAGAGAGAGAGAGGGATAGAGGATCTGAAGCAGGCTCTGTGCTGACAGCAGAGAGCCTGATGCAGGACTCAAACTCACCAACTGTCAGACCATGACCAGAGCCTAAGCCAGATGGTTACCCAACTGAGCCACCCAGGTGCACCATATGGTGCTGAGTTTTTAAAAATTGGGTTGTCTCTGCAGATATTTTCTTCCAGACTGGCTAAACTTTTCATTTACTTAACAGTGTCTTTTGAAGAGTGAAAGGTTTTTATTTTGATATAATCCAGCTTAGCAGTTTATTTTGATGTTCATTTTATCATTTTTTTTCTTTAATAGTATATACTCTTTTTTGTCCTAGTTGAGAAATTTTGGTTAATCCAGAGTCACAAAGATTCTAAAAGAAAACTCTGTTTCCTCTACTCAGAACACTTCTGACACTAGATGTATGGATTTTCCACACCAGCCAATTCTGACACTGCCTGGAGTTAGTGCAGATCCTACAAGTTAAGGCTTCAGTCCCACAAGATTACCTCCCATTTCAGATGCCAGACAAGTTTGGGTCTCAATTACTTCTTTTTTAAGTTTATTTCTTTATTTTGAGAGAGAGAGAGAAAGAGCTTGCAAATGTGGGAAGAAGGGCAGAGAGAGAGAGAGAGAGAATCCCAGGTAGGTTCCGCATTCCGTGCTGAGCCCAATGCAGAGCTTGATCGCAGGATCATGACCTGAGCCAAAATCAGGAGTCGGATGCTTAACTGAGCCGTCCAGGTGCCCTGGGTCTCAAGTACTTCTGACTGACTGGTTATAAATGGGTGATTCCTATGGCCCCCCTCCTTGGGGTTGATGGTTTGCTAGATCGGCTCACAGAACTCAGGAAAACACCTTATTTACTATTATTGGTTTATTATATGGTCATACCTCAGAAATATTCAAAGGAAGAGATGTGTCAGATAAGGCATGTGGGAAGAGGTTTGGAGCTTCCCTGCCCCCTGAGGGTGTCACCCTCCCAGCAGTTTGATGTGTTCATCGACTGGAGGCTCTCTGAACCCCATCATTTAGAGTTCTTAAGGAGGTTTATTACAAGGCATGATTGATTAAACCATTGACCGGAGGTGATTGAACTCAATCTCCAGTCCTTCTCCCCTCCCTAGAGGTTTAGGGGGAGGGGCTACAAGTTCCAACTCTATGATCACCTGGTTGATGCCTCTGGTAACCAGCCCCCATTCTCTAAAAGTCACCTAGTCAGCATAAACTCGGGTATGGTTGAAAAGTGCTCCTCTCACCGGCGTCACTCAGAGAAGTCCAAGGGTTTTAGGAGTTCTCTGCCAGGAACCGGAGGCAGAAATCAAACAAATACATGTTTCTTGTTATGTCCGTTTCTCTCCTGTTATTTTCTTCTTTTTTTAAATTTTTTACTGCTTATTTTTAGGGGAGAGAGAGAGAGCATGAGTGGGGGGGGAGGGACATAGAGAGAGAGGGAGACACAGAATCCGAAACAGGCTCCAGGCGCTGAGCTGTTATCACAGAGCCTGACGCGGGGCTCAAACCCGTGAACCATAAGATCATGACCTGAGCTGAAATCCGGTGCTTAACTGACTGAGCCACGCAAGTGCCCCTGTTATTTTCTTCTTAAAGTTTATCATTTTAGCTCTTATTTTTAGGTCTGTGATCCTTTTAGAATTAATTTTTTTTGTATAGTATGAGGTAAGATTTACACATTGATACCCCTTTCTTCCAGCACCATTTATTGAAAAGATTAGCCATTGTTCATTGATTTGCATTGGTACTCTTGCTGAAAATCAGTAGACCACTCCTGTCACTCTATTTCTGGACTCTGTTTTCTGTTCCGTAGATTGCTATGTTTATCATTAGGCAACTACTACACTGTCTTGATTAACATAACTGTATGGTAAAGATTTCAATAAAATTCTTTTTTATAATTGAAAAATAATGTAGAGAAAATTAAAACTTTGTAGACTAACAGAAAAGGATATATTTCACCAATCGTTGTTAACATTTTATATTTCTATTTTAGAGTTTACTTTTTAAAATTTCAAGAATATGATCTCTTGATTGACTAACAGTCTTAGTAAGAGTAGGCATTAGTATCTTTATTTTATAAATGAGGAAGCTATAAGATTAAAGAAGGCTAGTTTGAGATCATATGATTAGTACAGTGAAACAAGGGTTAACGCCTTCAGAAATCTAGTATGCTTTCCAGCACGCCACACTACTTTTACTTGCTCATGTTCTTTTATGTCGGATATTAGGGAATGAGTGTCTTATGAAAAATTCAGTCATTGAATTTTTTTAAATTATAGAGCTATGAGAGAATATTTAATCCATTTTCTTGGTCACCATCACAAGATACATTAAGAAATCAAAATTGAGCTTCATTTTTTTTCAGTGGCGTGTTTTACAACTGGAATAGATATTTCTTGTTTTGTTTTAAATTTAGAAATACAGGAAAGAAGCAACAGGATTTGTTAAACGAAAGCTGAAAGTTTTCTTTTAAAAGCAACTGTTCCTGTTACAGAATGAGTAAGTCACAGGGATGAAAGGTACAGCATAGAGAATATAGTCCTAAATAAGTAAGTAAGTGGTGGGGGTGGTGAAGAAATGTTTTAAGAATTGAGATATTCTTCCCAAAATGAGAATAAGAATAGTAAAACTTAAATTTTAGACTATTTGTAAGTTATTTATATTTTTTTCTATTGCCAAAGCTTGCTACCATAAGCCCCTCCCCTC
This sequence comes from Paguma larvata, assembly GCA_030068075.1. Classification (NCBI taxonomy): domain Eukaryota; kingdom Metazoa; phylum Chordata; class Mammalia; order Carnivora; family Viverridae; genus Paguma; species Paguma larvata. Next base: position 33,363,958 of record CM057836.1, read on the forward strand.
CAGACCCTTACAACCTCAGGTCTTAGGTAGGAGGTTCTTGAAGGAGTATTAGTGAAAGATGGTGACAACTGGGGTTTGGGTGGTAGTGGTGAAAGCAGTGGTAGCATTTGGAATATATTTTGAAGAGCCTGTGGATGTGCTGGTGAGTGGATGGTAAGGGATGAAGAGAAGGAATGAGTCATGGGCAACTAACTCCTAGTTCATTAGCCTGATCTATTTGGCGGTGCTATTTACTTGGTGTGGGAAAGACCTAGATGAACTGAAAGAACTATACAGTGGAGGAAGGGAAATCAGAAGCTATTACAGCCCTTTCCCAGATTTTTTTTTTTTAACTTAGAGTTTTTAACTTTTAGTTTAGTTTAGTTTTAGTTTTTTAGTTTAGAGTTTAGAGTTAACTTTTATAACAACATGAAAGGCTGGATGAGAAATACGGGAGGATCACTTTGAAACTTTGCATATTAAAATGAGTGTGTTTTGCTGGAATAATTGGATTCCACTAGAATTCAAAAGCCTAGAAAGCAGTTGCTGCTGTCTCAGTTTTCAGAATATTTGATTCCATTATCTTTGTTTTCAGTTTTCTCTAGTCCTTATTTGGAGACCTTGAGATTCTTGGTACATGTATAAAAAGCATTCAAGATTTTGCTAATCTAGAGAAGTGAAAGGTGAAACCAACAGTAGTACCATTGCTTTGTAGGCTCTGAGATGGTGGAGACTATGGCTGGGAAGCTGTGGGAATTGACTTGTTTGGCTGGTTGGATCCATTAGCTAAACATTAGTGTTTAGCTACATCACAGCATACTTCATAATAAATACTACATAATGTGTGTGCAATTTACTCTGCTGAAGAAAAAACTAATAAAAGATTTGGGGATGAAGAATAAAAAGAGGAAAAGTATTTGGACTTATATCTGTTGTGTAATTGTTTAGACTGAGAGTGGAAACATTTCTTAGGAAAGAAATTGCTGTCCCAACTTTATTTCTTAGGGCCAAACCCAATCTAATGCTATCATAAAAACTAAAATGATTTAATTTCCTTTAAGTTCTTTCATCTCTGACTTTTTTTATGTTTATTTATTTATTTTGAGAGAGAGAGAGAGAGTATGAGCAGGGGAGAAGCAGAGAGGAGAGAGAGAGAGAATGAGAGAGAATCCCAGGCAGGCTCTGTGATGTTAGCACCCTACTCGGGTTTTGAACCTAGGAACCATGAGATCATGACCTGAGCTGAAATCAGAAGACAGGTGCTAATGAACTGACCTACCCAAGTGCTCCTCATCTCTGAGATTTCTTTTATCTTTCTTTCTTTTTTTTTTTTTTTTTAAGGCAAAGGTGACTGCCATTTTGAGTTTTTAATTTTTGTTTATTTTCGAGAGAGCAAGAGCAGGGGAGGGGAGAGAGAGAGGAGGACAGAGGAACTGAAGCTGACTCCATTCTGACAGCAACCAGCCTGACACGGTGCTCAAACTCATAAACTGTGAGATCATGATCTACGCTGAAGTCAGACACTTAACTGACCGAGCCACCCAGGCACCCCCACATCTCTGACGTTTCTTAAAGGGTCATTGTTGATATACATTGTTTTTCGTTTTTTCACTTTTGTTATTTCTCTGTTAAGGATCATTATATGTATTCTTTTTTTAATGTTTGAGAGAGAGAGAGAATGAGAATGCCAAGCAGGCTCCACACTGTCAGCTGTTAGGACAGAAGCACAGAGCCTGACTTGCGGCTGGAACTCATGAACTGTGAGATAATGACCTCGGCTGAAATCAAGAATTGGTCGCTTAACCAACCGAGCCACTCAGGGGCCCTTTGCATTTTTTTTTTTTTTTCAAGATTTGATTTTTTAAGTCCTCTCTACACCTACCATGTAGCCTGAACTTGCAACCCCTGAGATCAAGGGTTGTGTGCTCTGCCAGCTGAGCCAGCCAGGCTCCCCTATGCATTCTTCTTTTTAGTGTGTTTATCTTTATTGTCAAATGGTTGTGGAATTTCCCTGTTACCATTTTCAAGGCAATTTATGTGCTCATTTTAAATAATATTTATAATATTTTATTTTTATACTCTACATAAATACACACATAAAGATGGTTATTACAAAGTTTTCTAATGTGAATGGTTTATTTAAAACTGCAATTACTTGCAGTATTTGGTGAAGAAAACCAAGTCCTTTTAAATACAAAATATAAATATTTGTATTTTTTCAGTTATTTTTCACTAAACATTTGTATTGGATTATTTATATTTTTGTTGTCAATTTATTGAACTTCTGTACTGTGAATATAAATCCTTTGTCAGTTGTATTTTCCTCCAGGTTGCATCTTGCCTAGTTATTTTCTTAATGGTGTCTTTTGATTAGTAGGAATTTTAAATTTTTTATTAAGTCTGATTTATCTTTTGTTTCATATGGCTAGTGCTTTTACTTTTAAGTGTATGTTCTGTTTCAAATTCATTTCTGTATGTGGTATGAGATAAGGGTTAAAGTTCATTTTTTTCTTAACAAACAGCAGTGTTTGTTAAAGACTTTGCTTTACTAAATTCCCAATTAAGTTTTGAATATTGCATTATAAAATAATTAGTTCTCCAAATAGTTACATGGTTGGCTAGCTCATTGGTTATAGAAACTGTGCTTCTGAAGTCAGAATTGCAGGTTCAGGATCCAGCTAACTTAGCCTTGTTTTGTGGCCATCCAGTTAATTTAGCCAGTTTTTTCTAATCTGTGTTATCTATTTAGTAGATTTGTATTGTTCTGAAGTAAGAGGGCATACATTGTGCTACCAAAATAAAACATAGAGCATATGGGACGTGATAATTCGTCAGTTTAATTTTGTGTAAAAGATAAGTACATTGTTACATTTTTTACAGGATACAGTGTTCATAGTAATATAGTGCCTATTGTGTCATGCTCAGTTTTTATAACTTACTAAAATAAGCAGAAATTATTCGTTGTAGTAAACATTAGGAAATAATTTTCCAGAGTTTTGTGTAAAGGTAGGCAATGTAGATGTGGCACAGCCCATTTGTTAGGTTTTATGGGTAAATGATGATAATTATAAAAATTTAAGACAGGAAAATTTTAAATATAGATCTACATAGGCTTGTGTTAATATATAGATATTACATAGACCTAATCATTGGCTTACATTTTTGAGATACCAGCATTAAACATGAGTTACCTTTTAAGAGGCTGAATTTACATTATATTACTCTGGTAGGATTTGTGCCAGCCTTTGGTTAATCATTATCTTGTTGATTATGTTTGGTTCAAGATGATTCATTTTTCAAAGAGCTTTATTGCAACATCGTACATTTACTACAGGAAGCCTGGACGGAAATGGAGCATTAGGTCATTGTAGATTTTTTCCCTCCAATCTTTATTGCACCAAGCGTTATTAAAGTTAATTATTTTTCAGTAACTGAATTCTCTGTAGAAGCTAGTACTTCATTAACCAGATTTTATAGGAGTAGGTTATTCTTTTTCGTGGCAGACAAATGTGTTTTTGAGGATTGTTTAAATATTGGTGATATTTCATACCATACTTTGACTACATTTAGAAGGAGTATTTTATTTTCATTAAGTCGAGTACTGTAATTGAGAATTTTGGAATCAGATTTGAGATTGAACCTTGCTTATAAAATTTACTATGTTTGGAAGCTTGGACAAGTTAATAAGCCTTAGTTTTCTCATTAATAAATTTGGATAAAAATATTTACATTGCAAGATCAGGATTAAAACAGTATGTAACAGTATTTAGCACTTAATATGTGCTTAATTCAGTATAGGTTGTTACGATGATGCTGACACTAGCTTATAGTAAATGTTTAGGTTAGGGGTGCCAATCATTAGCTCGCCTCTCTCCAGGTTCTAACAGATAAATAAGGGACACAGCATTAAGGCACATGCCCCTGACCCTTTCTAAAACTTAGGCTTTCTGATAATGCTGGTATTGGAGAACATAGCGTAGATCTCGCGACTGGTTGGGAGTTGGCTGCTGTCTCTAACAAATCCTAGAATATGGGACTTGCCTATGGGCAGAGGTTGATCTGCTGTGTGTATTGTGCATACATTTCCCTGGCAGCTGGCTGGAAGATTACAGGCCTGCTTCACACACCTGCTTATCAGCCTACCTGAAAGCCTGAGGAAGAGCGAGAGTGAGATAGGGAAAGAAGGCTATTTTCTATGCAGTAACTGCATTCCTTGTTAAAGTAACTGTTTTCTTTGTTAAAAATTTGGTCCAAAGAAGAATTTGGACTCTTAACCCATTAAATTAGAAGCTCCTTCTCCTCTCCTTCCCAAGAGGGAGCATAAGTTTTTGGAGTACAGAGAAACTGGGAGAGTTTTCTGTAACGGCCCCTGCAGGATAGAGAAGGGAAGTCCCATTTTTTATAGAGATTCGTATAAGAGTGCCTCTCTACTTTGGAAAAACAAACTGCACTTATTATATACACTGGTTTTGTAGCCTGTAGAATAAATCTATAAAAGAGCTGTGCAAGAACGAAAAGCAGCCATGCTAGAAGAATCTAAGTAAATGTTGGCTTAAGACAGTGAATTGGGTCTTTTTAACTTATTAATAGAAAAATGATCGATGGTGAAGAAAACCCAAAATAGCTAAACATAGGCAATAAAATAAGTCCTCTTTTGCCAGCAGGTGATAACAGTTCTGTTTGCAAAGATATACTTAAGACATCTACTTAACCAAATAATGTATTTTTAATGAAAATTCCCAGGAGTAAATTAAAAACAATAGACTTTAGAAAGAAAGGAAGGTGTATAGCGTAAACCCAATACAAATTGTAGATCTTTTCAATAAATGAGTAATTTTAAATATCTAGGAAATATAATTTAGTAGTGACTATTTTACCTTGAAAAACAAATATTTGAAAGTAATCATGTACTGGCACTTCAGAAGAAACCAGTGAACATATATCAGAATAGTGAATAAATGTCATTTAAGCCATTAAGGGTATCATTAGCTATCGACAACATTATAGTTCTGGAAATAATTCAAGATGTGCCTATTCCCCGCTGCCCCAACCTCCTCTAGCCAGGATTTGTAAGATTGAATTAGAGGAATAATACATGTGCTTGTAATTTGAATATATGTTATATGTACTTATATTAGGATAGTAGTTAAGAATCCGGGCTCTAATGAGAGTCACAGTGCCAGAGTATAAATCCTGGCTCCCACAATTACTAGTTTATGTCTTCAGGTTATTTGATGTTCTGTGCCTTATTTGTGAAATGAGGATAAAACTTCTATCTAGTTTATAGGGTTGTTATGAGGATTAAATTAGTTCTGTTAGTGGAACTATAGAGACCATTTTGCTACAGGGTAGGTAGTGAATGGAAGATAAAAATGTCAAAACAACAACCTACCAGAGCTAGTGGGGGGGGTGTCTAACTTAAAATTGAGCATGAATTCTTTGAGTTGATAGAGATGTGAATATATTTATATTCTGAGAGCAAATGATCCCTAGATAGGTTAGATATGAGATAGGTAGGACATGTATAATGGACATAAGGTCACTACAGACAGTAGTAGGGGTGCACTACAGAGCACCGGGAGAGGATTAGTATTAACCAAAGAAACTGTTTCATTGAGTTTGGAGAAAAGGATGTAAGGATGCTAGTATTGAGAGTATTCTTCCTGAAGTCTACTATTTTTTTTTTTGAAAGAGGAGGTGAGGACACATTTTTTTATTTTTAACTTTTTTGTTTTTCTTTATTCTTTTGAGAGAGAGAGAGAAAGGGGGAGGAAGCATTTGAGCAGGGAAGAGGGGCAAAGGGAAAAAGAGACTCTTAAGCAGGCTCACCACTCAGCACAGAGCCTGATGCAGAGCTTGGTCCCATGACCCTGGGATCATGATCTGAGCTGGAATCAAGAGTTGGACACTCAATCAACTGAGCCACCCAGGTGCCCGAAGCAAGGACATATTCCTAAAGTTCGAGAAGTGGTGGAGTTGAAAGCTGGAAGGGAATTGTATAGATTTGAAATAATTACTGAGGTTAATGGGAGTAGGAATTTACTTGGGAAATGTAGAGACTCAGGTACCTGAGTTTGATGGCTATAGATTTTTTTTTTTAATAATAGTTTATTTTCAAATTGGTTTACATATAACACCCAGTGTTCATCCCAACACATGCCCTCTTTAATGTCCGTCACCCCCCTCCCCCCTCCCTGACCTCCCTCACCTCCTTCACCTCCTTTACCTCCCTCACCTCCCTCACCCCCCTCACCCTCAGATTGTTCTTAGTCTTTGAGTGTCTCTTATGTTTTATCTCCCTCCCTCTCTGTGTCTTTTTTTCCTTTCCCCTCTTCCCCTCCCCCTCACTTTTTGCTTAGTCTCACAAAGTCCACCTATCCGTGGAAACATATGGTATCTGTCTTTTTCTGACTGACTTATTTCACTTAATATAATACTCTCCAGTTCCATCCATGTTGCTACACATGGCCAGATTTCATTTTTTCTCATTTGCCATGTATTAGTCCATTGTATATATGTGCCACAACTTCTTTATCCATTCATCAGTTGATGGGCACTTGGTCTGCTTCCATGATTTGGCTATTGTTGAAAGTGCTGCTATGAACTTTGGAGTACACGCGCCCCTATGCATCAGCATTCCTGTGTCTCTTGGGTAGATTCTTAGCAGTGCTATTGCTGGGTCATAGGGTAGCTCTATTTTCATTTTTTTGAGGAACCTCCACACCGTTTTCCAGAGTGGCTGCACCAGTTTGCATTCCCACCAACAGTGTAGGAGGGTGCCTGCTTCTCCACATCCTTGCCAGCATCTATAGTTTCCTGATTTATTCATTTTAGCCACTCGAACTGGTGTAAGGTGGTATCTCAGTGTGGTTTTGATTTGTGTTTCCCTGATGATGAGTGACTTTGAGCATCGTTTCATGTGTCTGTTGGCCATCTGAATGTCCTCTTTGGAGAAGTGTCTATTCATATCTTCCGCCCACTTTTTCACTGGATTATTTGTTTTTCGGGTGTGGAGTTTGGTAAGTTCTTTATAGATTTTAGATACTAGTCCTTTATCTGATATGTCATTTGCGATTATCCTTTCCCATTCCATCGGTTGTCTCTTGGTTATGTTGGTTGTTTCCTTTGCCGTGCAGAAGCTTTTTATCTTGATGAGGTCCCAATAGTTCATTTTTGCTTTAAATTCCCTCGCCTTTGGAGATGTGTCGCATAGAAAATTGCTGCGGCTCAGGTCAAAGAGGTTTTTTCCTGCTTTCTCCTCTAGGATTTTGATGGTTTCCTGTCTCACATTCAGATCCTTCATCCATTTAGAGTTTATTTTTGTGAGTGGTGTAAGGAAGTGGTCTAGTTTCATTCTTCTGCATGTTGCTGTCCAGTTCTCCCAGCACCATTTGTTAAGGAGGCTGTCTTTTTTCCATTGTATACTCTTTCCTGCTTTGTCAAAGATTAGATGGCCATATGTTTGTGGGTCCATCTCTGGATTCTCTCTTCTATTCCATTGGTCTATGTGTCTGTTCTTGTGCCAATACCATGCTGTCTTGATTACTACCGCTTTGTAGTAGAGGTTAAAATCTGGGATTGTGATGCCTCCCGCTTTGGTGTTATTCTTCAGAATTACTTTGGCTTTTCGGGGTCTTTTGTGGTTCCATACAAATTTTAGGATTGTTTGCTCTAGCTTTGAGAAGTATGCTGGTGCAATTTTGATTGGGATTGCACTGAATGTGTAGATTGCTTTAGGTAGTATTGCCATTTTAACGATATTTATTCTTCCGATCCATGAGCATGGGATGTTTTTCCGTTTCCTTGTGTCTTCCTCAATTTCCTTCATAAGTTTTTTATAGTGTTCCATGTAAAGGTCTTTTACATCTTTGGTTAGGTTTATTCCTAGGTATTTGATGGTTTTTGGTGCAATTGTGAATGGGATTCGCTTCTTTATTTCTCTTTCTATTGCTTCATTGTTGGTATAAAGGAAAGCAACCGATTTCTGTACATTGATTTTGTATCCTGCAACTTTGCCAAATTCATGGATCAGTTCTAGTAGGCTTTTGGTGGATTCTTTTGGGTTTTCCATGTAAAGTATCATGTCGTCTGCAAAAAGTGAAAGTTTGACTTCATCCTTGCCTATCCTGATGCTTTTTATTTTGCTTTCTTGTCTGATTGCTGATGCTAGGACCTCCAACACTATGTTAAATAGCAGTGGTGAGAGTGGACATCCCTGTCGTGTTCCTGATCTCAGGGGGAAGGTTCTCAGTTTTTCCCCACTGAGGATGATATGAGCTGTGGGCTTTTCATAAATGGCTTTTATGATGCGTAAGTATGTTCCTTCTATCCCGACTTTCTCGAGAGTTTTTATTAAGAAGGGATGCTGTATTTTGTCAAATGCTTTTTCTGCATCAATCGACAGGATCATATGGTTCTTATCTTTTCTTTTGTTAATGTGATGTATCACGTTGATTGATTTACGAATGTTGAACCATCCCGGCAACCCAGGGATTGAATCCTACTTGATGGTGGTGGATAATTCTTTTTTATATGCTGTTGGATTCTATTTGCTAATATCTTGTTAAGAATTTTTGCATCCATGTTCATCAAGGATACCGGCCTGTAGTTCTCTTTTTTTGCTGGGTCTCTATCTGGTTTGGGAATCAAAGTGATGCTGGCTTCATAGAATGAGTCCGGGAGTTTTCTTTCCGTCTCAATTTTTTGGAACAGCTTGAGGAGGACAGGTATTAACTCTGTTTTAAATGTCTGGTAAAATTCCGCAGGGAAGCCATCTTGATGGCTGTAGATTTTGTGGTGACCCTCTGTTGTTGTGTATCCCCATGCCTACTCTGTCTGCAGTACACTACTAATGGAAGGACACAACTTTAGAAAGGAGGGTGGTGTGAAAAGAACTAGGGACCAAAAGTTGAAGATCGTATGGTGAGACTGGTTGAAAGGATATATCGTGGGTGCCTAGGCCGGATAGCAAAGGCTTGAAGCCAAGAGAAAGCTTACAGTAGGGAGAAAATGGAGGAGCTTAACACCAAAGTTCCATGAGGTTAAAAAAAAGTGTGAAAGAGCTGAAGGGTAAGAACTGGTGCTTACAGGCTGCAGTAATGAATTTTAAGATTTCAGCTGTTTAACTGTTTTGGGTGATAAGGTCCAGAGTGGTCACAGAGGTAGATTTTTTGAGTATGAGAGATAAAGACCATTGTAGATGGGTATCTTCTCCTTAAGGAGGAGAGCAGCTATACAGTGTTCACAGGGATCTGAAAGTCGCTCAGATCGATGATGACCAAAAAGGCAAGGGAGATAGTAAAACACATTAAAATGATTTGTAAGTTAGGGAGTCACGGGGACGTTGGTTGATGATAATAATGAAGGTTAGTTAGGTAGAGCCTAATTACAAGTAAAGGAGAAAAGTCATAACCGGAGATTTTCAGAGTAGTCATGTGTGCGCTACAACAGGGAAAAGATAAAATGGTGGCACCTCCTAGGCTGTTGTATGAGAGGTAGAGAGAAAGATAAGTGGAGTGAGGTTCTGTAAGGGGTCTAGGGAAGTTTGTTTATAAAAGAGAAGCAGCATTGCAAAGGCATAGTGAAAAGCGTTGGAAAGGAAGGTAACCTTTCAGGAGTGAGGAAGGGTGGGAAAGAGGAGGAACCAAGCTTATGGGAGTCTACGGTCTGTCACTTCCTAGTCACATGGCGAACGTGTTAGGGAAACAAAAGTCACCTGTGTTGTTGTGGAAGCATGGAAGGAGACCATTTTCCACAAAGTAGTGATAACTATATTACATGGAACACCTTTTGTGCCAGTCTCAAAAAAACAGTTTTGATAGAGGGTATCATTTCTTAACAGGCTGAACAATGGCTAGGGGAGAAAAAAAAACGGTTGCCAGTATTTAGAATAGAAATATGAATCTTGTGTAGACATGAGTAGGGAAGTAAGTGTTTCATGCTTATGGCCTTTGCTGTACACTTAGCTAGAAACAGTGATCTTTTGTGAATTCAGTGTAAACGCTCCTGTGGATAAGTGTTAATTTGTGGTTGTCAAGGCAAATTGAATTTCTTTATTCATGTATGTATTCTTATTTGCTGGCCATATCTTTTTGCTTGAATTCTCTCTCAGTTGAAAAGATAGTTTCAGAAATTGTGGCTCTAATTCAGACTCAGACTTTCTTTGTAGAGACAATAATCCTCAAGTTCAGCAGTTTGGCTCTAAATATCATAACATTTCTAAATCCATACCTAAAGGATCATTTTAAATCTTTTTTTGGCATTTTTAGTGTTTTTGCAGACACTCCTATAATATGGCATGCCTGTTATTCAATCTTTTGTGGGAGAAAATAGCACATAAAGCAAAAGACTAAAATTTCCAGTGCTTTGCAGGAGAGTGTAGGGGAAACAGGGAGGAAATCATGGCCCACCCACAAACTACCACTTTGTAGTCTTTTAGTCCAGGTCTTTGCCACTCCTTTTCTCTGTGGATTGCCTGGTGTATTTCCCTAGGTATGGTTCAGACGAAGGAAGTGAATCGCATCCTCTAATCATTGACTACAGCAGCAACATGGCAGGGGTATATAGTGCTTCCCAAAATTCCCAAGTTTGGAAGACCAGGGTCTTTAGATTTATGACTTAGTTCAAAATTTGAAGTCCATGGAAATTTCCTTTTAAGCAAAGAATACCTGTATTTTTTTTTCTTTAATGTTTATTCAGTTTTTGAGAGAGAGAGACAAACACAGCGTGAGAAGGGGACGGGCAGAGAGAGAGGGAGATACAGAATCTGAAGCAGGCTTCAGGCACTGAGATGTCAGCACAGAGCACAACATAGGGCTCGAACTCATGAACCATGAGATCATGACCTGAGCCAAAGTCGGATCCTTAACCAGCTGAGCCACCCAGACACCCTTTGGAATACCTGTATTCTAATTTCCATCAGTAGAGTTGAATTTCTGAAGATTTTGTGATCTGTGCTAATTTTCAGGTTGTTTTTCTTGGCCACAGGCTAGCTAGGAATTGTAACTGTGAAAGCATTTCCATCAAAATGTAGCAGTTTAATTAAATGAATATGTGATTATAGTAACATATATTGAGCACAACTCTGTATCAGGTTCTGTTCCAAGTTATTTCTATGTATTGACTCATTTAATTCCTACTGTAAGCTTACGAAGGAGTTAGTATTATTATCCCCACTTTATAGATGAGGAAACTGAGTCTCGGGTTAAATAACTTGCTCAGGGGTCATACAGCTAGGCTCAGTGTATGTCAATTTTTAATTTGGTTTATGAAGTTGAACTTATGGCTATTAAATCTTTAAAAACTTAAAATAGTATAATGCTTTCCATAGTATCATTTAAAGGTAAGTTTATTTTGGGGGTGCCCTGGTGGCTCAGTTGGTTGAGCATCTGACTTTAGCTCAGGTCATGATCTCATGGGTGTGAGCCTGACATTGACCTTTTTGTCAACAGTTCAGAGCCTGGAGGCTACTTCAGAATCCGTGTCTCCCTCTCTCTGCCCTTCCCCTACTCGTGAACTCTCTCTCTCTCTCTCAGAAAAATAAACATTTTTTTAAAATTATAAAATAAAGGTAAGTTTATTTTTTTCTTCATAGCCCAATAGACATAATTTATCTTTCTATGTTAGTCTCTTTTTTGTTTACCATAGGATCTGAAATGAAAACATTTTGAATCTGTATTATATACAGTACAGTTTTTCTGAACTTGAATAAATTTGGTTTGTCATTATTAAGCAAACCAAATGTCTTAACAAAGCTATAATTAAAGTTAATATAACACAGTTCACTTGAACATTTTGTAGATTGTATTATAATGAATGGTATCATTGCCTATGGAAATAGTTGTACAGAGTTACCATAAAGTCTGGAATCACAGATTAATATTATAAACCACTTTTATGTATATTTATCTGTTTCTCTAGCCACCCTGTATTTTATAAAGGTCTTTTCTGCATATTTTGGTGTGACTTTTATTTCTTGGAGCTAAAGAGGGAAAAAATTAGAACAAGGATAAGTGCTGTACTTTTGTGCTGTGTATATAGTAAGAAAAAGGCCTGGACCCCAACAGTTTGATGAGGAAAGATTCCCCTACAACTCTGTGATGATGATGATAATAAAAATGTAAGAACATCATCTAATATTTGTGCTTACTATATATTAGGTATAGTGCTAAGCACTTTACATGCTTTTATCCTTTTTAGTTAGATACTATTCTTCTGAGTTAGATACTATTATTGTCTGTCTCTAAAAAATTTAGAATTCTGAGGTCTAGAGCCATTTAATGACTGGACAAGCTATGTAACTAGTGGCGGGTTTATAGATCTTGAATCTAGTTTCGTTTGATTTCAGTGCCTAAGGCTTAATCTCTTATCTACTGTGCTGTATGGCAAGTATTGGCAAACCTTTTCTGTAAGTGGCCAGATAGTAAATATTTTAGGCTTTGTGGGCCAAATGGACTCTAGAAGAATTACTCAACTCTGTTGTTTTTATAAAGCAGCCACACAATACCTAGAAGAATGGGTGGGGCAGCGTTCTGATAAAACTTTATTTATGGACAGAGTTTTATATAATTTTCATGTGTCCTGAAATACTCTTCTTTGAATTTGTTTTTCAGCTATTTAAACATGTAAAAAGTAATTCTTGTTTTGCTGGTCCTACAAAAACAGGTGGTGGGACTGGATTTGGCTTCTGGGCAGTAGTTTGTCGAACGGCTTGCTGTAGTTGTTCTTTTCCCCACCAAGGAAAACAAGGGATTCTTCTGACAATCCTTTACGGTAATCTAGTATTGTTAGGTGCAAGTTAGCAGTGAATCTAGGTAAATGTTCTTTTGAGCAGATATTCATGAAATAGTAAGATTATGAGAGCCTTTAATATTATAATTCTTCCTATTACCACACACTGTGCTTTTAGAAATCATAAATATTCAACTTTTAGTCATTTCTATTAAATTGCTGTTTTGTGTTCTGTAATCATAAAAAAAACTGCTTTGAGTGTAGGCCTTTTCTTTTGGTGTATTAGGTGCTGAGGTAATTCGATTCTTCTACGGGAAAGGGTGTTGGAAATATAATGAAGGGTTCTCAAAGATGATTCATGCAGAATTTACAAAATTGGCACCTTAGATTACAATTTGTCATTTATAAACTTGCCCTTGTAGTATGAATTCAGTGTAAGTTTGGCTTATGTGCAACAAAAAATACTTCCAGATGTGATCACGGATACATGATTCTGAATTAAAATGCTTAATGAAAACTTTTGGTGTTGACAGATCAACACTAATAAAGTAAAAATCTATCCGTATACATAATGAAGTTTATGAGCAGATATTTACATTTTAATTCGTAAGGGAAAGAGATATACTAAATAAAACTAAATTAATTTGTTTGACCAATACCAGTTATAAGTGTCAGTGGTGTTGAATTAAGTGGTCCTTTTTAGGGACTATATGGTTGGTGCTGAGTCAGCTTCCTGGCTTGCCTGACCCCAAATAATTATTTAATAAATGTTTGGTATTAACTTGTGTTTATAAGTCCTGAACCCGCAGACATTCAAATAGAGGAAGCAAAAGATTCATTAGCACAAAAGGAAAGGTTCTTTTTAGGAATTGTTAAGTTGAGTGAATCAGATTGTAGACAGAAATGTAGAAATTATTTATATTAATAATAATATGTCAGAATCATTTAGTGGTTGGCTGTCGCCTGTAGTATGAAATCTAATTTTCTTTAGGGTAGGATTCAAAGCTCACCATAATTTGACTCCAGCCTTCCTTTCAGGCGCTGACTTTCATTCTCCTGTGTTAACAGACCGTGTTAGTCAATCTATATTACTCATTCATTTATCTACAGATATTCTGCTTTGGAATGTTCTATTTTCTCTTTTCTGTCTAGGCAGGTTTTACTTAGATGTCAAGACCTGAATCTAATGTCTTTTTTTTCCGTGGTACCATTCTAGTCCATCACGATCTTTTTTTCCAATAAATTCCTAGCACTTTGTTGCTTCTGTCACTCATTTGATAGCTACTCTTACCCTATTTCATGACATTTCTTATTAAAAATATTGGGTATTTGCTTTTGTCACTCAGCTAACTGGAAACTCCTTGAGACTAGAGACCATATCTTGTACTTGTTTTTAGTATTTAGAACTTGGGAGAAAAGTAAAAACTTCATGAATTCCATGTTTGTGTGTAGGGAAATTTTTTCTAAAATGCATTATTTCTCTTTTTCTCCTTAACTATTATTTTGCAACAATTTCAAATATAGAACTGAGTATTCTTCACTCAGATTCACAGTTGTTAACATTGTGCCATGTATGATTTATTGTTTTCTATACATACGTCTTTTTCCTGATGAACCATTTGAAAGTAAGTTGCAAATATAATGTACCTTTGTCCCTAAATACCTCAATGAACATTTCTTGATTATAGGGTATTCGCTTATACAACTATTGAACAGTGATCAGAATCGGGAAATAAACATTTGTGCAATAATATTTCTAAATCTGTAGACATTTTTAAAATGTCACCAGTTTGTTCCATATAGCATTTTTCCCCCCTTGTTCAATCCAGGATCATTCATTGTATTTAAATTTTTATGTTTCTTAGGGTGCCTAGGTGGCTCAGTCGGTTAAGCTCAGGTCGTGATCTCACAGTTTGTGAGTTCTAGCTGCATCTCAGGGCTCTCTGTTGTCAGCGCAGAGCCCGTTTCAGACCCCCTGTCTCCCTCTCCCTGCCCCTCCCCGCTGTGGGTGCACATGGGCTCCCTCACTTTCTCTCTCAAATATAAATAAACATTTAAAAAATATAATTTTTATGTTTCTTTAGTCTTCTCACTCTCTTTAATCTGGAACTGAACCATTCCTGAGTCTTTTTTCTTCTTCTTCTTCTTATGACATTAACATTTTTGAAGATTACCAGCCCTTTATTTGTAGGATGTCTGTCAATTTGGGTTTATCTGATACTTTATCATAATTAATTAGATTTAGGATAGGCATTTTTGGCATGTATACTGAGTGATAGTGTGTCCTTAGAGTGCATTCATATAAGGGACACATGACTAGATATTTGTTATATTGTTTGTCATGTTTTCTTTGGTAATTTTCATGAAGTGGTTCTTTTCTTAACAGAGCCTCAGGGCTCTCCTATGGTGGAGCTATTTAACATAAGACATTTGAGGGCATTACCTGCATTAACTTGAGGGATATCAATTTCTGTTTAATTTAGCAAATAATAAAATTTGAATCCTCACAGTGAATTATAATAGTCAACTGGTGAATTTGAGTAGAACAGTGATCAAGACAGGCCTGGGCATTTATCCAAACACATACTAACGATTACTATAAAGTTACAGTAATCAAAAAAGTGTGGTGTTGGCACTTGAATAAACAGGGAAAATATTTTTTAAAAGAACAGACTTATATATAAAGTATTTGGCATATGATGAAGGTCACATTTCAAATTAATGGGAAGAGGATGGATTAGTTAATGAATTCTGTTTGGGAAAAATAGTAAGAACAATGATGTATCACATTTAGTTGCAGAAACCCAGAATCTTTTCTAGCTAATTTGAGCAGAAAGGAATTTATTACATGGTACTAAATGACAAAATCATTAAGAGGACTGGATGGGGGGTGGGGGCGAAGACTATAGGCTGTACTTCCAGGAATTAAAAAAAAAAAAAAAAAGGCCTGAGCCATTTATTGGTTATGTAACCAGCTTCTCTTTGGTTTGTTTCTACATCTGTAATTATCTGCAGATAATTTAAATACTTTTTTTGTAGGTCAAAAACAGTCGTGTATTGGGCAGTTTCATATGGTTTTCTCTAATATTTCTAAATTTGTAAAGTTTGAGACTGCATGTAGCACTGAATAAATGTTCAGTACACATTAGCAATACATTTATTGCTGTTTTTCAATATAGTTATGTAAAAATGTATGAATATGTCAGCATGATTATTGATCACATTCTATTTTAAAAAATTTTTTTTTAACGTTTATTTGTTCTTGAGAGACATAGAGACAGAGTGTGAGCAGGGGAAGGGCAGAGAGAAAAGGAGATACAGAATCCGAAGCAGGCTCCAGGCTCCGAGCTGTCAGCACAGAGCCCAACGCGGGGCTCGAACTCACAGACCGCGAGATCATGACCTGAGCTGAAGTCGGCCCCTTAACCAACTGAGCCGCCCAGGTGCCCCTGATCACATTCTAAAATGAATTAACTTTTTGAGTCAGATATAGAAGACTTCCTCTGATAATATGTATAGTTTTATATAAGTAATATTCACACATAACCAAAACTTTTATAAGTACTATATGTAACAATATGTATGTATACAGTACAACCTCCAAATATATGGCAATATAATAATGTCAGGTATAAAAAATTTTCATATAAATAATTTAAAATTTTTTTAATATTTCGAGGGGAGGGAAGAGAGAATGAATCCCAGATAGGCTCCTCACTGCCAGTGTAGAGTCCGAGGCAGGGCTCGATCTCACAAGCCGTGAGATTATGATCTGAGCCAAAATCAAGTCAGATGCTTAAGCATCTGAGTCACTCAGGCACCGCTCACATAAGTAATTTTTAAAATAATGCCTTAAAGGTGATTGAAATGTCTTAGGGTTGTTTGCCTCTACACTGAATGATCTTGAACCCACACCCTTTGACTTTTGGTCTTTTTGAAAATAGTTGTTTTCTTATTGATGAGTTGTTCTTGCTTATCTTAGCTTCACCTGAATCACTTTTTAGTTTTATTGCCTTTCATTTTCTGTGAATTGGAAAAACAGATGACTTTGGTTTATTCACAGGTCTAATCAAGGGCCAGGGGAACCTTCTTGAAAACAAGTGATTTTTGTACTTAGTACTTTTAACTTTATGGTTTAAGTTTTGACTGTTACAAGCTCTTTTTTGGGGGTCTTTTTCTGGTTAGTGGCTCAGTTCTGGTTGGTTGAAGTTGACAAATGACTTCTCTGGTTTTGGCATAATATAAATAAAATGCGAATTCACCTTTGCTTTCCTGATGACTCATTAGTTTTCTAATTGTTCTGTGTTTTAGACAGTCATATATTATCTCATTTGTAGGAAGCTTTTCCCTAACTTAAATGTCGCACTACAGGGGCGTCTGGATGGCTCAGTCGGTTAAGTGTCTGACTCTTATTTTTGGCTCAGGTCATGATCTCAAAGTTGTGAGATCAAGCCCTACATTGGGCTGTGTGGAGCCTGCTGAAGATTCTGTCTCTGCTTCACTATCTGCCCCTCCCCTGTTCATGTGCTCTCTCAAAATAAAATGTTTCAATACTGATCTGTAATGGAGAGTCCTCTGAAAATGGCAATATTTGGAAATGAGCTTTGACACTTTCTGAAGTCAGAGAACAGTATGCAGGACTCTGCCTTGTGATGGCAGTTCAGATTTCTGGTTCATCTCTTCTTCAGTGGACAGATACAAATTACATTTGTCTACTGTTTTGGTTTTCAACCCATGTTTGTATTTATTCCATTCATTCTTCCCACTCACCCTGGAAGGGAGGTCTTATTTTATGAGTAGACAGTTAGTGATTTAAGAATATAAGGTTGGTAAATGACAGAGTGGAGAGTCAGATTTTGAGGTAAACATTCATGTTCATACCTGTTTTGAAACTTAGGCAGTTTTGTCTCATATCGTTTACAATCAGAATTTTTTGAGGTATTGATTTTTATAATAAAAGAACTAGGATTTCTCTTTAAGGTTTTGTATTTGGATTGGTAATTGTTCTTTTTACAATGTATTTATTTTGGGAGCCTATTTCCTTTCTGTCTCTCTCTGTCTCTCTTTTGACTTTTTATTATAAAACTAAAACAGATTCAGAAAAAGTACACAAATGTGTAGCTTAGTATATTATTATGATGTAAACTCGTTTGTAGCCTCAGTCCAGAACAAGAAATAGAACTTTCTTAGCCACTCCAGAAGCTCCTTCATAATGTCCATCCCAATCATAGTCTGTTCCCTCCAAAATTATCTCTCGATTCTGACTTTGTAGTACAGTAGTCCTTCTTTATACGCAGGGGATAGGTTCTAAGCCCCCTGTGGATTCCTGAAACCACCAACAGTACCAAACCGTATATACTATGTTTTTTTCTAGTATATGCATACCTACTGTACATGACTAGTAGGTGGGTACCATCTACAGCATGCATATACTGGTTGAAGGGATGATTCTCATTCTCGGCTGGTCAAAGTAGGAAGGCCTGATTTTTCATCAAGCCCCTCAGAATGGTGCATAATTTAAAACTTATGAATTGTTTATTTCTAGAATTTTCCATTTAAGGTTTCAGAGTGTTTGACTGCGGTAACTGAAACCGCAGAAAGCAAAACTGTGGGTAAGGTGGAAACTACTGTAATCACTTCCTTTTTTTCCTTATGGTTTTATCTCCTGTGTGTCTGCTCCTAGGCACTAGAGTTTGGTCTTACTCCTTTTTTTAAGCACTTAAAATACATCTTTATTATGATTTGATTGTAAAAAGTGAGAAATTAACAATAATAAAAATATAATCACTGATATATTAAAAGCAGTTATTTGGCAACTCAGGACTCTACATAACTAAAAACATGAAGTAACAATTTTAGACACTAAAACTTAGTTTTTATGTGGCTTTTTTTTAACACAAATACCACAAAGCAGAATAGTACTTTAACTTTCCTTCAACATCCATCTTTTTCCCAAAATATGTGTTATATTCCTTCTTAAAATGATTGACATTTATACAGAGCTATACAATTTATAAAGCAGTTATTCATGATCTGATTTAATCCTCACAACAGTCTTGTCGTGTAGGTATATTCTATCCATTTTATGAATGAAGAAATACTAGAACTAGTATGCAGTGAGTTGATAGACTTTTGTGTTTTCCAGAATGTTTCCTTGTTAAGTGTTTGTTTTCCAAACTTTAGTCATTCGAGTACTACCTTCATGATTTTTCCCATTCTCCTACAACTGGAACTATTTTACTTAATAATTTTGTTTAGAGTGACCTTTTTTAATTGGTAGACTATTAGAACAGTTTTAAATTTACAGAAAAATAGTACAAGAGTTCCCACATTCCCCCTCTCCCCCACAGCTTCTCCTGTTATTAACATTTTATATTAGTATGCTACAGTTGTTACAAGTAAAATCAGTATTGATACATTATTACTAACTAAAGCCCATCAGGTTTCTTTAGTTTTTAATCTAATGTTCTTTTTCTATTCCAGTATCAATCACATCCAGTTATCCTGTCTACTTAGGCTCTTCTTGGCTGTGAGAGGTTCTCAGTTTTTCCTTGTTTTTTATTATTTTGACAATTTTGAGGAGTATTGGGTAGGTATAATATAGGATGTCCTTGTAGAATTTGTCTGATGTTTCTCATGATTAGACCAAGGTTGTAGGTTGGGAGAGGAAGACCACAAAGATGTAAGTACCATTTTCATAACATCATACATAGCTACATATATACCTGGAACATCTGTACATAGTAGTAACATGATTTATAACCTGATATTGACCTCAGTCACCTGGCTCAGGTAGTGCTTGTCACATCTCTGCTGTAAAATTATTCCTTTCCACCCTTCCATACTGCACTCTTTCGAAGGAAGTCATTATGCACAACCCAACTTTCAGGAATGGAGAGTTATGCTCTGCCTCCTTGAAGGCAGTGTATCTGCATAATTTATTTGGAATTCTATCCAGGAGATTTGTCCTTTCTCCTACATAACTTAATATAAATATTGGGATGATGTTAGGTATTAAAAACAGACTTTCTTGAAGTAATTAAAAGAAGGCCATGTAAACTCTTTCGTACTCTCATCTGTTTCATACATTAGAGCAGTGCTGCTTTTTCCCTACAACTCCAGTGCAACTATTTTTTTATTTTCAACACTTACTGAGATGTCTATAAAGTGCTTAGTGTACCTACCATAGTAGGTGCTGTGGGAGTTTGAAAAGTATGAAATATCAATCTATCATGAAGAGGTTTTACAACTGTATTTGGTTAATAACCTATAGGAACAGTTGAAAAAAGTCCATAATATACTGTTCGATATTAAGTACTAAATGGGAGAGGTGAGGTTTACAAGAGTTAAAGAAGAAAGGGTTCAGTGTTGAATAAAAGGAAGAACTTCTTGAATGTGAGACCTATAGTGGGGTCCTAAAGATGGGGTGAAGTCATTTCAGACCACAAAGTCAGCATTATGTGCAGAACAGTGAGGAAATTGGCTTGGGTAGAATCTTAAGCTGTTATATACTGGAGTAACTTGAAAATAATGTGAACCAGTGGATAAATTCCCTTTGTCTTTTGTAGCAAAGTTTAAAGTCAGTGCTTTATGTATAACATGCCTAAAGGGGTTAGTTCTAATTATTAAAGGACTTGGATATTTTAAATCTGCAAATAAAATGTTATTAGAGACATTGAAATCTTTATCTTTCCAAGGAGGTTTCTCATTGAAACAATGAAATTTAAGTTGTATAACTTTGTTCCTATTATTGTAGTAATGTGTTGTCAGCATTCTGACTAGGGTAAAATTTATCCTTTCCCTTAGTGGGTAATATAAACAGACTGGCAGCAAGCAGTAATATTTTCTTTCGAGACATACAATAACCCACTTAAAAATGGTATGTAAACATACATAATGGCTTTCCTTAGTTATCATGGTACTTGACTACTTTGGGGCTTTTTTGATCATCTGTTAAGACTATAATGTTTTTGTTGTGGTTTTAGTTTCTTAATGGAAAAATTTTAATTTATTGCATATTTTGTTTACAAAGTAATATATGGTGTTTGAAAATTGAAGTAGTATATATTTAAAGTCACTTTTAATGAACTAAATTAAATACTAACTTTCCAAATTTATTTTCAATGACCATTTAAAACTTTTATGTAACTACTTCCAGTATTTCAAAGAGAAGGAAATATATTAAAAAATAGACTCTGCAGTAAATATAAAAATATTTACTGTGTATTTATGTTATGTGTGTTTTATTACAAGAAATCAGAATGTTTTATAAATGTTTGAGACTGTTGGGGGAAGGCATTTTTAGAGTTTCCCTTCCCCAGTAAGTCACTGCTAAAATTTTATCTTAATTTTCTTTTCATTAGAACTGTTTTCTATAGAGTTAACAGATACATTGATCTGAAGTTGACAGTTACATTTACTATATTTGTACATACTAAAGTGACACAGGTTATTATTCCTTTCATTCATTTCTGTCTTCATAACAATATTCAAGTGTTTCTTTTAGGGCAACATTATACCACTGTATTGTTGAGGGTTTGGGAATAGGAAAGTATATCTGCAAGATATCTTTAAAAGTAGCTACTAGGGGGCGCCTGGGTGGCTCAGTTGGTTAAGTGCCCGACTTCAGGTCAGGTCATGATCTCACAGTCTGTGAGTTCAAGCCCCGCGTCGGGCTCTGTGCTGACAGCTTAGAGCCGGGAGCCAGCTTCAGATTCTGTGTCTCCTCCCCTCTCTGCCCCTCCCCCACTCATGCTTTGTCTCTCCTGCTCTCAAAAAAATAAATAAACACTAAAAAATAAATAAATAAAAGTAGCTACTAGAGAAAGAGGAGTTGATAGTATTGTGTAGTAGTCAAGCACTAGAATAGGAGTTTGGAAGGCTCTTTTCTAGCTCTGGTGCTGTCTTGTCTTATGTGACCTTGGAAGTCAGTTTCTGCATTCTCATTTGGCTTATGTGATCTTCAAACCACCTTCTATAAATGATACTCATTTTGTGTCCCGGTTCTGCAAACAAATGAGCATATTAGTGGAAAATACCATGACTAAAGTTGTGGAATACCTCTTCTTCAGGTGTAAAAATATTAAAATCTTACTCTCCTCCTATTTTAATGTAAACTTTTTATTAAGTTTGTTTATTTTGAGAGAGAGTACAAGCAGGGGATGGGGCAGAAAGAGTAGGGAGGTGAGGGGAGAATCCCATGCAGGCTCCATGGTGTTAGCATGGATCCTGACATGAGGCTCAATCACACACACTGTGGGATGATGACCTGAGCCAAAACCCAAGAGTCAGAAGCTCTACTAACCGAGTCACCCAGGCACCCTCCCGTATTAATAAACTTTTAATTAAAGTACAGCATACATAATGACAGTATGCAGATCATAACACGTCACAGATCACAAAACATTACCAGAATGCTAGACTCTGGTCTAGCATTAGAGCATCACCAGAATGTTAGATTCTAAGTTACTCCTCCTCCTCCCTTAAGGAGAACCATCTTGACCTCTAACACTGTAGATTAATTTTGACTGTTTTTGAAATCTATTCCTTATGGTTCTTTTGTGTGGCTTCTTTTGCTCAGCATTATATTTGCAAGATTTTTAGAGTTGTAGTTTGTTCATTTCCATTGCTATGTGGAATTTCTTTGTATAAATACACAATTGATTTATCTGGTCTCCTGTTGGACTTATCATAAAGAAAACAAAAAGATAAATTGAATTTACATTAAGGTTAAGAGATTGTGGTAGCTTTTTAATCTCCAGGGATTGAATCTTTCCAATTTGTACTTTTATATACTGTTTGAGGCTTCAGGTTACAAATGAGTGCTTCAATTTAGTCAAACTAGCCTCATGCCTCCCTTTTTTTTCTTGCTGCCTTTACTGGAAGAAAGGAATAGTTTGATCATTTAAATAGCATGCAAAAATTCTAGAAACATATATAAAAGAAATAGAAGACTACTAAGGACAGTAATTTAATACCTTCTAAATTTTTAGTTCTAGGACAGAACTAAAGTTTACACCTCTTCATACAACTAGTTAGAAGGTACTTTTGCCTTTTCTTATAACTAGTATAAACTTAGGGTATTGATGACTATGTTGTTATTTAGGTGTGGCAGCTTAAGGTTCTCTCACATAATTATAATTTTTAAACTGAATATAGGATTTCTGTATCAAGTATTCTGTTAAGTGATGAGGGGGGCGCCTGGGTGGCTCAGTTGGTTAATCATCCGACTTCGGCTCAGGTTATGATCTCACAGTTTATGGGTTCAAGCCCCGCGTCGGGCTCTGTGCTGACAGCTCAGAGCCTGGAACCTGCTTCCAATTCTGTGTCTCCCTCTCTCTCTGCCCCCACCTCTGCTCATGCTCTGTCTCCCTCTCTGTCAAATTAAAAAATTTAAAAAAAAATAAATAAAAAAAAAGTGATAGGTAACACACAAGTTTGTGATCCCTAAAATTTTTCCCAGCAGGTAAATGAAAATCAGACTTTAAAGGCTTACAACACTCTCTCATTTAGATTCAGTTCATTCTCTTCTAACTCTTTAATAAGGCAACAACTTAGGAGGGAGTTGAAGATCATTAACAGAATGTTAGGCAATAGATTCAGTATGAATTTAGATAGCAAAAATTATATCCAACACTTCTTCTATACATATCACATAAAATGTAAAAAAATTGTTTAAGAAGTGGTCTTAAACTTTAATGGGTATTTGATATAATGTATACTATTTGTTACTTAGCTACGTTTTTAACATACACTAGAGTTTGTGTATTTGAACAGCTAGACAGAGATAATTCCTATTTAGCCCTTTCTTTTATCTTTTTATCCTTTACTCCTAAGCCTAGAGTTTAGAGTTCTTGTTTATTTTTCAGTTCACTGAGAATGGATCAGTTTATAACTAAATAGTTATTATTTAAGGTCCTTTATTTATCTATTATGTTTTTTAAAATACTCAAAATTTAGTGGCTTAAAACAGTCATGTTATATTTCACATTACTGTGGGTCAGAAATTTGGGCACAGCTTAATCAGGCAGTTCTTCTCCATTGAGGTCACTTGGTGATACTTGACTAGAAGGTCAGACAGTTTTATTTACATGTCTGGGACATGTCTGGATGGCTGGCAGGCTGGGCTTAGCTAAGACTGTCAAACTCAGCACGTATACGTGGCCTCTCCAGCATGGTGGTTTAGAGTTGTTAGACTTCTGAAATGGCAGCTCAGTACTTTTAAAAAGAAATAAACCACCAGAGTTTTAGAATCTGCAAGACTGAAAGTTATGCAGCTTCTCTTGGTCAAAAGCGAGTCACACAGCCAGCCCAAATTCAAAGGACGGGGCTACCCAAGGTCATGATTACTGCAGGGGGCTGGGAATCAACTTTGGAGACTAGCCATGCTTATTGATCTAAGAATCTGTAACTTCCAATAGTATATATAAAAATTAAATTTTTCTAACAGAATGGTTTTCAAATTATATCATTCAAGCTGGTTTTCATAAAACTCCGCTACTGTAATATTTTTATTTCCCTACAGAACGTCGAGTACTCCGCAGTTTAAATTTTCTTGTAGAAGTGTGTCTACTTCAGATAGTTTTTCTGTTTTATTGTGAAAAACACTTAATATACAGAAAAGAAGAAAGAATTTACAGTGAACATCTTTATCCACCACTAAGATTCTGTAGTTAACATTTAGCTATAATTGAGTTTTCCCATGTTTATCCATCATCAGTGTCTTCTTTTCTGATGAATTTAAAAGTAAGTTGCAGGTAATCAGATATAGATTTAAATTACTTTTCTTTCTGATCCTTTTACCTTGAAGGAGAGTCAGAAAATGTAAAGAATTCCTATTAGTTTATCTTATCTGAGAACTTATCTGCTCGGAATTTCTCAGCCTGCTTTATGTAATGTTACCTATCCAGTCAAACTTTGGTTTAGTTTTTGACAACTTTTTTTTTAAATATTTAAGTTTTTAAATGTTTTATTTGTTTTTAAAAGAGAGAGAGACACACAGAATGTGATCAGGAGAGGAGCAGAAAATGAGGGAGACACAGAATCTGAAGCAGACTCCACTCCCGAGTTGTCAGCACAGAGCCTGACGCGGGGCTCAAACTCACAAACCATGAGATCATGACCTGAGCCAAAGTTGGACACTCAACCAACTGAGCTACCCAGGTGCCCCCCTCCTTTTTTTTAATGTTTATTTTTGAGAGAGAGAGACAGAGACAGAGCATGAGCATGAGCAGGCTAGGGCCAGGGAGAGAGGGAGACTCAGAATCTGAAACAGGCTCCAGGCGCTGAACTGTCAGCACAGAGCCCTATGCAGGGCTCGAACTCACAAACTGCGAGATGATAACCTGAGCTAAAGTTGGACGTCCAGCTGAACTGCGCCAACCAGGTGCCCCAGTTTTTCACAACTCTTACTCCTGATAGTCTCACTAAGATCTTCAGAGGAAAAAAGAGAAATACCTCGTGTTTTTTTTTTTTTTTTGTAATTATAAAAACAATCATCCACACCTCCAGCATAAGCACAACTATTAATATGTTTCCTGTTCTTTTTTCATTTCATGTATTTTTATAATAATCGCTAGTGTATATAGTTTAAAAATCTTTTTTTTAAATATGTGAAGTGTTCAGATTATTATATAATAGCCTGATAATTAATGAGTATTTGAAATTTGATTGAGTGGCAGGACCACTGTTTTTAACCAGGGACAAGTAAGTTGCTTTCCAAATGAGGAAAACTATTGAACCCAGTGACATGTTATTGCTTATTACCTGAAGTTGGTTGTATGTAAAGTTTATTACCCCATCCTTCTGATTCACACAACCTTAAGAGTTGAAATTGAAGAGAAACAAAGAAGTTGAAAGGAATAAAGATTGACTTTAGTTCTGTATCAGGAACAGATAAGGAAGTTAGAAAAAAAGTTATATTCAACTTCGATGAAACACTTTTTTAAGTAAAGTTTCATTTTTACCAGTATTTTGACATATATTCTCAGAGTTGAGTAAATTTTCTATTTAAAGTTTAAGCATATTAAAAACCTTTGGTGTCAAGTAGGACGACTAGATATGTGTACTATGTTTACTCTGAATTTTATTTCTATTTGCTGCTTAACTCCTCTGAATTCTATAAAGCAGTAGCCAGTGCACTAACACTTGCTAATGTAATGTATACTTACAAAACTGGTGGTTTCGAATTTTTCTCTTAGTTTGGGCATAATTAATTAGAGAAGCCTAGTCAAGCAAATTGAATTTTATAATTGCAGGGCTACAGAGTCTTACAGAAGATAGTTTTTGAGTCTTCCCACAGTGATATAAAATTATACTTACTCCATCAAGACAGATAGTTGAGTCTCTTGTTTTATTAATAGATTTTTCAGAGAAAGCAGTTCTTGATTGTCAAGATTCATTTCTTCCTAGAATTAACCTTTATTGTAAAAAAAAAAAAAAAATCCCACGAAACCTACATTCTTCATGTTGTATCCTGAGTATATTTCATCTTGTTTGGCCCTCTGTGGAAACAGATGGTTACTATTTTTCATATAGTAACTTCAGATACTTGAAATCTAACATTTATCTTTTAGGCTTCTCTGTGCTCAAATTAAGTTATTTACATAATACAGACCTAAACAGAGCTTTCTGTTCATGAAAGAGATGCACTCTGGGGATTCTTTTTTTATTATTTTATTTTTTTTTATTTTTAACTTTTATTCGTTTTGGAGAGACAGAGACAGAGCATGAAGGAAAAGCAGAGAGAGAGGGAGACACAGAATCCGAAGCAGGCTCCAGGATCTGAGCTGTGAGCACAGAGCTCCATGTGGGGTGCAGGGCTCGAACCCACAAACTGTGGGGTCATGACCTGAGCCGAAGTTGGACACTTAACCGACCAAGCCACCCAGGCGCCCCTCTGGAGATTCTTAGAAACATGCTTCTGGACATTTGATCATGTTTGTGTGTGCATATATTCGTTGTCTTAATGCGCAGTTAGCTAACTTGAACTACATTGCTTGGTTGCTACATTGGTGGGAGCATATGTCCAAGTATCAGATCTATCAACAGATATTATACCAAAATGAATGGAGGGAAAAAATGATCTGGATTTGATCTGACTTTTGAATATATAGATTTACTTTGGGGAAGACACGGGGAATTTTTTTTTTTTTAATGTTTGTTTATTTTTGAGAGAAAGAGAGTCAGACAGAGCATGAGGAGGGGAGGGGCAGAGAGAGAGAGGGAGACACAGAATGTGAAGCAGGCTCCAGGCTCTGAGCTGTCAGCACAGAGCCCGACGTGGGGCTCGAACTCGGAAACTGTGAGATGATGACCTGAGCCGAGGTCGGATGCTCAACCGACTGAGCCACCCAGGCGCCCCAGATACGGGGAATTTGATCTGGGCTCCGTTCATCTGATTTTTGGAAAATTCCTAGAATGTTAAGTTGATCCTGGGATTATTTTATGGGTCTGAGTCAGATCTGAGGAGATCCAGATTGTATCATCCTCTACAGAGTGGGCTTTAGGACATCCCATATATTCTGCACTTCAGAATTACTGCTCGTATCTCATTTATGTGGATCCTCCTGAGGTGATCGGAAGAGAATAGAAAGGTACAAGAAAGGAGAATTAAATTTGTCCTATCATATTTACTTGGTGTCAGCCTTTCATACTTGGTTCCTGTCTAAATAGCACAATAAAATTCCATATTAGACGTACATGGGTGCTCTTTTAAACTTTGAGGATGCTTTACTTTGACAAGAATATTTGAGGTTTGGATTTCAACCAGTAAAATGGTAATGGTTTTGCCTTTGTTTTTTCAAAGTTAATGAAAACTTTAAAAAAAAAAAAAAAGAACCTTTAATATAGGTATAATGCAATTGGGTAATGTTTGTATTTTCCTAAAAATTGCCTAAGACACATTTGCCTAGGTTACCAGTGACAGTCATTTAATCAATGATGGCTCTTGGCAATAAGGAACTCACAATGAACTTAGGTGAATTCTGAAGCCAAGAAGTTTAGTTGTAGGTAGATCTTGAATTGATTAATTATAGCAGAAACCTCATTTGTTGAAGAGCCCATTTTCATAAGAAAATAGATGAAAAGCTTTTCAAGTTCTGCAAATCTTTAACTTGCTTTAGTTTTTTTAAATAATTTTTTTAATGTTTTTATTTAGTTTTGAGACAGAGACAGCAGGGGAAAGGCGGG
Organism: Paguma larvata; assembly: GCA_030068075.1. NCBI lineage: Eukaryota > Metazoa > Chordata > Mammalia > Carnivora > Viverridae > Paguma > Paguma larvata. The sequence continues at coordinate 33,391,855 of CM057836.1, forward strand.
CTGGTGGACCGAGGATCCTAAGTGTGCTCTGTGCTGACTGCAGAGAGCCAATAATGGGACTTGAACTCACAAGCAGTCATGAACTGAGCGAAGTAGGACACTTAACCACCTGAGGCGCCCAGGCATCCCTAACTTGCTTTAGTTTTTATATTTGATTTTTCCTTTTAGTTTTCACAAGTTAAAAAAAAAAAAAGATTTAATTTAACATAAAGTTTTTTAAAAAATCAAATATATGTTTATGTGTTTGGATTTTTGCTTCATTTTGGTACAGGAGCATTCGAAAATTCTTTGTGGCCAGAAGTAACTGCTTTGTAATTTCTATTATAAGAAGGGTTTAGAGGTGGCAATTTGTGTGTGAGGGGGCGGTGGTGAGGGATGTTGTGAAAATATGTTTCGAAGCTTCTTTTGAATAATCCTGGTATTTTCATTCATACTATATGTTCTAGACATTCAAAGCAGCAGAGCTCTCTAAAAATGATCTAATTTACACATAATGCATATACACCCATATAATTGAAAAAATATCAGTTGTCCCAATCAAATGCATAGTTTGCCAACTGAAAGAAGTTGCTCTTTGAGTTCCTTTGATAGAGAGGCTGGTAGAGAAAAAGGGAATGGGGAGGATAAAGCCATCCATTAGCTCCATCACTGGCAGAAATGTATTTTACTACTTTATTTATGTTGCCAGCTGCCTTATTTACACTACCATTACCTCTAACCTGCACGGGTCTCCAACCTCGTATCTGTTGCTTTGCTTCTAGTCTTCTCTCTCTCAAGCAGTTTCTTTGCCTTAAATCCATCCTCCATTTAGCGACCAGGGGATGAGCTGCTTATATTGCAAATTTGATCTGGCCACTCCCTGGCTGCCCTCCAAGACAGTATTCTTCTTCAGTGTGAAGTGTGTAAAATGATTTATATTGCTAGTGCAGGAAAAAAATTTAGAATTTTTGTATTTACTTTTAAGCCTTACCCATATCTAATAGAACAATGAACATGCTCCCTCAGTCTGTCAGCCCTCTGTTACCTGAGGAGGAGAGGGAGTTCCACTTTGCAGAAGAATTCACAGTGGAGCTCTCTTCCATCCGCTCTCCGTATGCTGCATGACATTGCCATTTACTTGTGCTTTGTTAAATATGTTTTTAAATCATCTGATTCTCATAAAATAGATAAGTGACTTAAAAAAGATTTCTTTGAAGAAACAAGAGATTTAAGTTAATGCTAATAGGCACAAGACAAAAAGGAAGAAAATGGCACAGCAGATCCTTTTATGTTTTGTTCAAGTTCTTTTTCAGACATATTAAGTTTTAAAATTAGCAATCCAGTCAGGTTTGATAAGAAATCATCTCCCCAAAGTCAAAATTACTGAGATGACTTGTTTGAAATAAGTTTGAATCTTTCCCTAAATATATATTTTGTGCCTTAAAATATTAGCTAATGATAGAAAAACCAAAAAGTAGTTTGTCAAGTCTTAAAGGCCTGCATAATATTATAAGCATCTTGGTAATTAAATCCCTCTGGGAAAATAAGGCAATGTATGGCAGCGTGTGAAAGTAGTAAGAAGTTATGCCAAAATTAAAATACTTGCTTCACTTGGAAGAAATAAGTATGCTATTTTCCAGCACACATACATACACCAAACTCTAATGAAAGTATGAAGCTGATGCTGTTATTAGCAAGATATCTAAGATACTTATTTTTATCCATACTTTCCCGATTTCTATTTTTTCACATGTTTTATAATGTTCATATCATATTAGCACAGTAATACATGTATAAAGAATATATGTATACTGAGGGTGTGAGCTCCACATTTAAAAACCTTTTATTGCCATTTAATACATGTAATCATAATCCAAGTAAAAAGAGCATACCCAACACCCCAAAAGACCCTACACCTTTCCTTATGCGTCTCCCAATGATTAGCCCCCTCATATCTCCAAAAATTACTGCTATCTTGATTTCTGACAATATTGTATAGTTTTACCTGTTTTGTACTTTATGTAAGTGGAATCATAAAACATGTACTCTTTCATGTTTGGTTTCTTTTGCTCAGTACTGTTTGAGATTCATCCATGTTGTTGTATGTAGCTATAGTTCATTCAGTATCTTTGCTGAATGATACTGTGTTAGATGAATGTGCCAAGTTGATTTGTCTGTTCTAATATTGATGGATTTGATTTGTTTCCAGTGTTTGATTATTACAGACAATACTGCTCTGATTCCTGTACATATTTTTTGGTACACATATGTACATATTTCTGTTGAGTATAATCCTAGGACTGGAGACCTGAGTTTTAGGGAATGTGTTTATCCCACTTTAAGAGAGAATCCCAAATACTTTTCCAGAGTGGCTGTGATAGTATATAGTTCCATCAGCAGTTCTAAGAGTTTTTGTTGTTCCGCATCTTCAGCAACACTAGGTATTATTAGTCTTTTTAATTTAAGCCATCCAATGAGTGTGTAGTGGTATTTTGTTATGGTTTCAAATGGCTTTTTCTTGATTACCAATAAGGCTGAGAACCTTTTCATGTGTTTATTGGCCAATTGGATGTCCTCTTTTTTAAAGTTCCTATTCAACTCTTTTATTAATTTTTGTATCCGATGACACTTTTTTTCTGGTTGATTTATAAGTATTCGCTCTATGTTCAGGATAGGAGCCCTTTGTCAGTTATGTTCCAACTGCTTTCTCCTATTCTGCCTTGCCCTTTCACTCTTAACAGTATCTTTTTATAATAGACATTCTCAATTTTAAGGTTAGTCCCGCTTAATCTTTTCCTTTATCAATAATGATTTCTGTATCTTGTTTAACTATCTTCTAAAAACGTTATTGTTTTGTCTTTCACAGTTAGATCTGGAATTGATTTTTATATATGCTGTGAGGGAAGGATCAAGTTTCATTTCTTGTAGAAATGAAGATGTAGATCGAGTCGACCCAGCATTATTTATTGGCATGGGTCTTGTTTCCCCAGCTCTCTAAAGTGCCACCTTTGGTCTGGAGATGAATGTGCTTAATTTTGGTTTCTCTTTTCAGTTCTGTGGGTTTATTTGTCTACCTTTGTCTTAATTACTGTAGTTTCATAATAAGTCTTGCTATGTAGTAGAGCAAGTGCACCTACATTTTTCCTTTTGTTCAAGAGGGTTTTACTTATTCTTGACTTTTTGCTTTTCTGTATAAACTTTAGAATAAGCTTACCAAATTCCATCCACATGAACACATACATGCACAAACACATACAAACTGTTGAAATTTTTTCCATGCTGCATTAAATCTTCTGAATCAGAGTAAAAGTGGCATATTTTCATTGAGTCTTCAATCCATGATTTTGGTATATTTATTTAGTTATTTAGGTCTTTAATTTCTCTCAACCACATTTACTGGTTTTATGTGCAGAGGTCTTGAACATTGTTTTATTATTTTTATTGCCATGTATTTTTTTAAATGTTTATTTATTTTTGAGACAAAGATAGGCAGTGTGTGAGCAGGGGAGGGGCAGAGAGAGAGGGAGACACAGAATGCGAAGCAGGCTCCAGGCTCTGAGCTGTCAGTATGGAGCCCGATGTGGGGCTCGAACCCACAAACCATGAGATCATGACCTGAGGTGAAGTCGGATGCTTAACCAACTGAACCACCCAGGCGCCCCTGCTATGTACTTTTTTAGTACTCTTGTAAGTGATATTTTTTAAAACCATTGTTTTTCTGTTTGTTGCCAGGATAGAGTAATACAGTTGATTTTGTGTATTGACCTGTATTCATCAACCTTGCTAATAAGCTCACTGTTAATTCTAATCAGCTGCCTATATATTTTTGGTATTTTTATATACATAATTATGTCTGTGAATGATAGTTTTATTTCTTCTTTTCTAATCTTTAATTTACTTCTTGTCTAACTGAACTGACTAGGACTGCAGTATAAAATAGAAGTGGTGAGAGTATATATCCTTGTTTATTTCGTTCCGTATCTCAAAAGGAAAGCTTTCAGTATTTCCAATATTAAACATGATGGTGTCATTTTCTTTTAATTTTTGGTATTTGCATGTTGCACTTACTGTGGCTGCATAATCAATTAAAAATTTAATGGCATACGGGGCGCCTGGGTGGCTCAGTTGATTAAGCATCCGACTCTTGATTTCAGCTCAGGTCATGATTTCACAGTTCATGAGATATAGCCCCCTGTTGGGCTCTGCGTTTGACAGCACAAAGCCTGATTGGGATGCTCTGTCTGCCTCTCTCTCTACCCTTTCCTTTCCCCCCAGATAAATACACATTTAAGAAAAAAATTTTTGAAGTTTATTTTGAGAGAGAAACCACGAGTGGGGAAGGGGCAGAGAGAGAGGAAGAGATAGTGAGAGAGAATTCCAAGCAATCCCCACACTGTCAGCAAGGAGCCTTACATGGGACTCGAACCCACAAACCACAAGATCATGACCTGAGCCGAAGTCCTACACTCAACCAACTCAGCCATCCAGGCACCCCACATTTAAACAAATTTTAATGGCATATGGGGTGTCTGGGTGACTCTATTGGTTGAGCCCCACATCGGGCTTACTGCTGTCAGGCCCTCTCTCTCTGCCCCTCTCCCAACTTGCACTCTCTCAAAAAATAAAACATTAAAAAATTTTTTTAATAGCATAAAGCAACCATTTATTAAGATCATGGTTTTTGTGGATTAGGAATTTAAGTAGGGCACACCATGGAAGGCTTATGGCTATTCTGTGGTGTCTGAAGCCTTGGCTGCAAGATGCAAAGGCGAGGGAGAAAGGAACCACCCGAAGACTCATTTACCCACATGTCTGATTGTTGATGCTGCCTCTTTGCAGGGAGCCTTCCTTCCTCTCCACCGGTGGGGAGGTGGTCTCACCATGTGGCTTCGTGTGAGCTTCTTCACAGCATGGTGGTTGGTTTCTCCTAAAGCAGACATTCCCAAAAAGAGAAAGCCAGGTAGAAGCTGTATCCTTTTTACAGCCGAGTCTCAGAAGTCATATAAGCATTACTTTTGCTATACTCTGGAGCAGTCACAAGCCCCCAACCAGATGCAAGAGAAGGGAACACAGACCCTGCTCTTCGTTGAAAAGAATGTCAGTCATATTATAAGAAGAACACATGCATGTATCCAGCTAGCAAGAGAGAAATGCAGAAAATGTGATCTACTATAATGCCTTCGTTATTAGATTAAGGATGTTCGTTCGTATTCACAGTAGTTAATGTTTTTGTTTTGACAGATTTTAAATTTCCTGAAATGCCTTTTCTCGGTTGAAATCAATGATTTTTTCTGTTAATGTAAATTTCATTGATTTCAATAATTCAACTTGGTTGTGATTTATTGTCTTTTTTCTATGTTACTGCTTTTGGTTTGCTAATTCTTTTTTAGGATTTTTGCATCTTTGAAAGTTCTTTGAGAGGACCACATCTTAACCTGTATCACTTTTATATCCTACCATACACCTAACATAGTGCTGGGTTTTCCAGGCCTTTATTTTAGATTCTTAGTAATTATTTTAGTAATAGCTAACACTTATAAGACTTCCACTATTTTGCTGTCATTTTAAGTGTTTTTTAATGATTTTTAGCTAATTAAATTCACCCATTTAAAATACTCAATTCAGTTATTTTTAGTATATTCATAGGGTTGTGTAACTTCTGCCACTATCATTTCTAGACCATTTTCAAGACCCAGAGAAGAAATTCTGTGTCATTTAGCAGTCGCTCTCATTCCTCCTGTAGACTCTAGGTGACCACTAATCTACTTTCTGTTACACATTTGCCCCTTTTGGACATCTATAAATGGAATCATACAATAAGTGGTCTTTTGTGACTGGCGTCTTTAACTTAGCATGTTTTCCTGATGCGTCCATATTATAATGTGTATCATACTCCGTTCCTTTCTGTAGTTGAATAATATTCCATTGTTTGGATATACCACATGATTGAATATCCATTATTCGATGCACATTTGGGTTATTTCTGCTTTTTTGACTCATGAATAATGCTGCTGTGAACATCCATGTGTAAGTCTTTATATAGACATGTTTTCATTTCTTTTGGGTATATACCTCAGAGAGAATTGCTGGGTCATACACTAACTCCTCTATGTTTAACTTTCTGAAGAACTGCCAGAATATTTTTCAAAGTGGTTGCACCATTTACATTTCCACAGCCTCACAGATACTTATTGCCATTTTGATTATAGTCGTCCTAATATTTACTGTGAAGTGGTATCTCATTGTGAATTGTTTTGGTGATATTTTCATTGTGATAAGATGTACATAAAATTTACTATTTTAGCCATTTTTAGGTGTACATCCTATGCATTCACAGTGTTGTGCAACAGTCACCGCTATCCGTTTTCAGAACATTTTCTCTTTCCCTAAACAAATTGTACTCATTAAAAATAACTCCACATTCCCATCTCTTTTCTCAGCTCCTGATAACCTCTGGTCTATTTTGTCTCCATGAATTTGCCTATTCTAGAGACCTCATATAAGTGGAATCATACAATACTTACCCCTTTGTATCAGGCTTATTTTACTTAGCATAGTGTCTTCAAAACTTACCATATTGTAGCATGTGTCCACATCTTATTTTTTAAGGTTGGGTCATACTCCATTGTATGTATATACACAATTTGTCCATTCATCTGTGGATAGACATTTGGGTGGTTTCCACCTTTTGACTGTTGTGAATAATGTTACTGTGAAACACTGGTGTACAAGTATATGTTTGAGGCCCTGCATTCAGTTCCTGTAAGTGGAATTGTGGGATCACATGTTTAACTTTTTGAGGAACCATCAGGACATATTACACAGTGGCTACATAATTTTACATTTCCACAGGTACTTTCATATACTTACTGGCAATTCGTGTATCTTCTTTGGAGAAATATCTATTCAAGTCCTTGACCTATTTTTGAGACTAATTTTTGCTGGATTGCCGATTAAGTAGATCTTAATATTTAGTGAATCTTCCTGGATTATTCCTTCAGGTAGTTTTTTAATGTACACTTCTCTTCAAAATATATAGAAGTTCTGATGCCAACGTTTGGTGTTGGTAGAATTTACGACTTTTGTTTATTTAATAGATACGAAATAGTAGCCTGTGATTTTAATTTGTATGTTCCTCATTACTAGTAAGGATTCTCCATCTTCTCGCCTTCCCTGCCAACAGAAGTTTACCTATTCATCTCTTTCACATTTTTCTACCAGGTTGAGGTCTTTTCTTATTGATATATTTACATATTCTTCTATGTGTTGCAGTATTTTTTTCTAAGTTGTGCCTTTAAAATTTTTTTCCTTTTTGAAGTAGGAAGAACTGAATTTGAATTTGTGTCCTTGGGAGTTAATGTAGTACCTGACAAACTGGTCACTCAATAAAATGTAGAATGAATAAGTATTTTTCAGAAATTTAAAAATTTGTATTATTTTTTAAAGCAATAATGCTACATATTCTTAAAAATAGACTAAAGTAGGAGTGGTTAAGTGTCTGACTTCGGCTTAGGTCATGATCTCACAGCTCGTGAATTCAAGTCCCACATCAGGCTCTGTCCTGACAGCTAGGAGCCTGGGGCTCCCTCTCTCTGTCTTAACTGTTTGAATAAAATATTCTTTTCTACAAAAAAAAAAAAAAAAAAAGATTAAAAGTATCATATACTTAGAGCTTATATAACATTTTAATATTTAGTTCTTGGAATCATATTGCTTGGGTTATATCTGTAAATTTATTATTTATATTTTTGGGGTCACCTGGGTGGCTCAGTTGGTTAAGCTTCAGACTCTTGATTTCAGCTCAGGTCACGATCTCACGGTTCGTGGGATTGAGCCCCGCGTTGGGTTCTGTGCTGACACTGTGGAGCCTGCTTGGGATGTCCTCTCTCTCTCTCCCTCTCTCTCTCAATAAATAAACTTTTAAAAATGCTTTAAAAAATTTATATTTTTGCCTGATGTTTTATAGGTTTACATAGCTCTCCAGTTGCTTTGCTTTAGAAAAATTCTTAATCAGTATTTTTTTTAAATAACTTGTTCCAGAGACCAAACTTTTCATTTTTCCCTCCCATTAAAAATTGACCGACTTCCTTTTTTGAGTCCCACTATTTTCTGTATAAATCTATCAGGGCAAGTGTTGTGTTACACTGTATTTGTTTATATTTTTCTCTCCCCCACCCATTCATGCTTTTTAGGTTTGGAGACTATCTTATTCAAATGTTAACAATGAATGGCATATAATTAGAAGTTAAATGTTACAAGTGATTATCAAAAAAAAAATACATATCTATGTTGTTTTGAATCTTTCCTGCTATTTCCAATTTAACTTTGTTTTTTTTTTTTTAAGTGTCTGTTTATTTTTGAGAGAAAGAGAGTGGGAGGGGGCAGAGAGAGAGGGAGACAGAGAACGGGAAGCAGGCTCCACACTGACAGCTGAGAGCCTGATGCAGGGCTTGAACTCCTAAACCGGGAGATCATGATCTGAGTCAGAGTCGGACACTTAACCGACTGAGCCACCAAGGCACCCTCCAGTTTAACTTTCTGTTGTGGAAATGGAATTTGGTGACTAAGTAATTAATAAAATAATGTAGCATCTCTTTCTGCTGACTTTCAGAGACTGTTTCAATAAATCTTTACCGCTTAGGTGCCTGACCCTGCAAATCTTACTAAACACTGAGAATTTAGTCAATCTAAGTGTGGATTTACCAGGCCTTTATTTTAGAATCTTAGTAATTATTTTAGTGATAGCTAACGTTTATAAGACTTCCACTATTTTGCGTGGAAAAAGCATTTTTACGTGCTTTTTAATGATTTTTATCTAATTGTATTCTCTATAATTTTATATTAGGTGCTCTTAGCCTATTTTAAAGATGAAGAAACAGAGGTGTGGAGAAGTTAAGAAACTTGACTAGAGTTACACAGTTAGTAAATGGCGAAGCCAGTTTTTGAATCCAGATAGTCTAAATCCAGCACTATATTCTTAACCACTCACTGTATGTATGCTAAATAAGTTTTTGGTTACACGTGAACTTTATACTCCATGAACAATTTTGTTAATGAGAACTTACATGGTAGAATATTTTTCTTAAAGCAAGACAGGTACTATATTTTCCACCGAGGGCTGATGATTTACCAGGAGGGGTAGGGAGGGAGGGAGAAGAGGTAGAGAGAAAATGTGAATGAGTAAGTTTAGGACTAAATACATAAAGAAAGCATTGAGTTTGTCTAAGGAATGAATCAATAAGGGGAATAGGGTTGGTTGTTTGTTTTAATGGAGAGATATAGTCATTTTAGCCTATTTACTCATAACAGAAAATTTAGTGGAATAAATAAGTTGTAGTCCTGGGTTGAGGCCTTTTAGTGCAAAAATATCTAACCTCTTGATTGGCTAAATCTCTAAAATGGTGACAGCAAAACAAAAATATACTTAATGGGCATATGGGGGAGGGGGAGAAGGGAAAGAAAGGCAGGGAGAAAGAGACAGAACCTCCAAGTACAAAGAGAGGAAAAAGGAATATTCAGAGAAAGAAGAAGCCAAAAAAGGAAGAAATATTTAGGACAGTGAGAGAGAACCTGTCTTTTTTATCAGTCATTGGCCAAAATTGTTTCTTCCAGATCCTCTTCCCAGCCCCATGAAGCTTCTCATGTGGGGGTTCTGTTCTTCTGAAGCAACCCCAGTGCTCTGCATGCCATTAGGGTAACAAGGGGTCTCTGTCTCACCCCTTGTTTTATCCTTTTTTTGCTGCTGTTTCTACAGTGTGGCCACAATAAATCAACCAGTATTCGGAGAGTTACCACTGCCAATGGTGCTTTCCAGGTATAGAGGAAAATAAAAAGAAATAGCTTCTCCCCCAAAGGACTTTGCAGTCTAGTTAGGAATTTAGAATGTAACTTTATTAAAAGATAATTAACAGTATCCTGCCATATGATGTGTCAGATGGTATAGACATTCCACAGTCAGCTCTAGGTCTTTAACCAGCTCTTTTTAGCAGACAACCTTGTCTCCTACTTTACAGATTAAAAATTTAGGTATAAAAACAAACATCTGTGCCTGCTTTCATCCTCTTCCTTCTTAGATAAAACAGTGTCCCTTTTTCAAGGCTCGGCTCATTCTTTGGGCTGTATTTTCTTTATTTTTAAGTTTTATTTATGTAATCTCTGCACCACATGTGGGGCTGGAACTCACGACCCCAGGATCAAAAGTCACATGCTCTTCTGACTGAGCCAGCCAGGAACCCCTGGGCTGTATTTTCTATTTTAGCCCTTCACATCTTCTTTAAGTAGAGTTTTCCTGTGTGTCCTTTCATGTTAGTACACATCACTCTGTGGATTTTTTCCCCAGACCCTGAAAATATACTGCCCTTCCACTTCGGGCAAAAACCCCATCATCAGCCTTCGACAACAGTCTCCACCCCTCATCCATTTATTTCCCTTTCCATCGTCACTGCCTCATAGTCACAGCTCATTGCATTGTAGACTCTTGATTTGGGCTCAGGTCATGATTTCACAGTTCGTGGGATCAAGCCCTGTGTTGGGCTCTGTGCTCACAGCTCAGGGATGGCTTGGGATTCTCTCTCCTTATCTGCCCCTCCCCTGCTCATGCTCGCTTGCTGGCTCGCTTGCTCTCTATCAAAATAAATAAGCATTAGAAAATTGTTTAGTACTTGTGCAGTTGTATTATTTTACAATAATTTGGAAAATTAGTGAATTAAGAAAAATGACTGTTCTCATTATTAATTACATTCATCTCAAGTGCAGTGCTTATAGTAAATCAGCCATGTTAGTTTTAACACTAAAATTTCAAAAATCATTAAAAAGTGATAATTCTTTTAGTTTCTTTAAAGTTTCAGTGGATTTTATTTTATTCAAAACAAAGAAAAAGAAATGTGAGTTGCCATTTTGCACACACATTATTTATTTTTATTTCCTAGTAGAGAAAATGCTTTGGGGGCTTTAACTCTGTTATTTATAGAAACTGTGTAGTGTGTTTTGTGTTTCAGTTTCAGAAGGCAAAAACTGAGTTTTGTATTTGAAGTAGTTGTACCTTTTATGCTTAATCAAATAAAAGAAGACCAGAAAAGTATCTGAGGAAAACCAAATTATCGTAGTGAATATTCATTCATGCGCTGTATTGATTCATGTGTTTCTGCCTATGCCTGGAGTTTAGCCACTCCCCAAAGCAGCCAGTTTTTTGTCTGTGTCTTTACCCCCTTTTGGCTGCGTGCTCTGTTCTCTCTCCTTCAGTGTCTTTGTCTTTCTTTATAAATAAATAAGTAGAAAACTTTTCTTTGCTTCAGAGAGCAAAAGGGCAGGAGAAGAGCTATCTTAAGAAGTTTTTATTTGTGCCAACATAGAAGTGCTTTGTGGTAGGCCATCTGGACCGGGAGGATTTCCTCAGAATGTAAAGTATGTCGTGAGATTTAGAGAGCTGGGATTTGCTCTGGAACTATCTGGGAAGGCAGCAGGAAACGTAGACAGAACTGGTTTATATTGCTTGTAACGTAGGTGGCAAGAATGGAAGACAGCTTGCCTGGTCTCGCTTCAGTGTGTGTTTCCTCTACACTTGCGAACTTCTGCACTGGTAACGTATCTTTCCTTTCCTGGGAATTCAAGACCTGTCTCACGGACTTTACTCATCACAAAAGAAGTCTGAGGACTTGGGAATGAACCTAGATCCGTTCTCTTTTTTTCCCCCCTCCTCTCTTTAAATATGTGTGGCATAAATATTTGCTTACATACTTTTATAAAGTACTTAAGACTGAACCCACTATGTAAACAAATCCTTTTGTGAGGGCAGAGTGGGCTTTGCTCAACGTGTTCTTTCCCTGCCCCCCACAAGGGATGGCCATTACGTTATTCTTGAAAGAAAAAATTAAAACAGCAGCTTTTAAGTGGAAAATAATTCAAATATGCCTTTCTAAAATAATAGCAAATCATAAATGTGTAATTAAGCTTGATGTTTGCTTCAATGAAGTCTAACCAAAAAATATCATCAAAAGCAGAATTATCTGTTTTTAATTCTTTTGTGTTAAGTAAGAGTTTGGTGGAGGGGGGGGAGCCATTTTAATTGTGAATGAATCCTGATGATAGAATGAAGTCAAGTCCGTCCCTGGGACCAGCCACCATGCTCAGAGAACTGTAGCAAAAATATTTTTTGGTGTTTTTGTGGGTGTGTGGGTGTGTATGTGTGTTTGGTTTTTTTTACTTAACACAGTTTCTCTTTTAATTTATGCTAGTAGATGAATTTTTAGTAAGACTATATTACAAGGAAAAACACTTAGTTTTAAAAATGGAAAATAAGCAACATTATTTGGTTATTTCATTGAAGCCCGAAATCAGTCTTACGTTCATAGAATCATATTGCTAACTGGAGGTAATTAATATTGTTGTTTACTAGTGAAATAAGATATCCAGGTTTTAACAATTTAAATGCTTTACTTAAAACTTCTTTGAGAGAAAAATGTGACTTTTGAAATAGAATATTATGATAAATAGGAAGCCTTAATTCCTGAATAAATATAAATTTATCTTCCTATGAGTGCCTGTGTTTTTATGATTATATTTTCTTTGGTTTATTTCCACAAATAAATTGTAGCTGTTACAGAATACAGAGTGCATGACTTCTTGATATAGTCCTTAAGTATTTCTGTCTTTATGCAATGTTTGAAGACAACCAATTCCAATTTAGAACAAAACAAAAAAATCATTTAAGATGCTAAATCCCTTCTGATATGAATTTACTAACTTGGTAAATCATATGTAATTGTGTTTTGTATTATGAAGAAATAATGTTTAAAGACCAGGTCTTCCTTTGAATGTATTGATTTTTTTTTTAATGTCTCCTCTTAACCTGAGAATGTTCTTTTTGAGTATCATATTTATTTATACTTTTACAGAAATGCTTTCATTTACTATGCATAAAAATCTACATATTAACCAAATATGTATTGAAAATTTACTAAATAGGTTTACATCACAGCCTAAAATAATTTTTTTCTGAGAAAATAATTTAAATTTTATTTATACGTGCATAAAATTCATTTAAAAGAGTATAAGTCAGCAAAAATCCTCAAAAATCCAACTTCTTCGAGACCTGCCTCTAGTGTCTCTATATCTGTATGTACACGTATACTTATGGATATACAGTTCTACACAGAATACACGATAATTGTTGCCTTGCACATTTTTTGTCTGTATTTTTTATTTCATAGTATGTGATCACTCTTAATAAACTTGTTTATGATTATAAACATACATCATCCTTTTTAAGAGTACATTGTATACCATAGTGCAACCATTTAATCAGTCGCCTATTTATAGTCCTTTAAGCTAGTGCCCTATTTTCTCAGCTGTAAACAATGCATGGTATTGTTACTATTTTCTCATGTTTCTTCATCCTTACTAGCTTCTCTAATCTTCTAATTTGCATTATCCTTCTACCCAAGAAGACCTGCCAGTCCCTTAACGTAAGTGCTTTAATAAGTTATTGAGAGATTAGAGACCATTTAAAAATATTTTTTAATATTCTTTAAATGGTATAGTGTACTGAATAATACACTTTTCTGAAATCTTTCTCCAAAGATTTATAGGTAACAACTAAGGGTCCTACCGTTAGCCTCAAAACTGTCATAAAAACCATCAGATATAGTTGTTTTTATGACAAAACCTCAGAGTGTTTTGGAAGTACAACTCCACTTTTTATCTGTTTGGAAAATTTAATTTGCAGAGACAGTTTCATTGTTCTCCAAAAAACAAAGTGAGGAAACCAACTATAATTTACTCATCTCCAAAATTCTTTTGATTTTATGGCATAGATGTTATATTATCTGTGGATGCCTCCCTGTACTAGCCCTTGCCCTATATCACCAGCAGTAACTATTGTCATAAATTTTGTGTATATTATTCTCTTTATAGTTTTATTCTAAACGATATTTTACTTATTTTTGTGTGTTTTGAACTTTTATAAAGTTCATCTGGCTTGCTTTTTATGCTTACCAGTACATTCCTTAGATTCATATACGATGTCGCATGTAGCCATAGTTTACCACTCTCTATTATTCTGTTGAATGTTTGTATAACAGTTTATTTACCCATTTTACAGTTGATGAACATTTAGATTTTTTCCAGTGTTTCTATTTTGAACTAGGCTTTTGTAAACATTCTTGAACATGCCTCTTGGTATATGTATGCAAGAACAGAGATTGGGAATACCTGGTAGATAACCTGTTTTGTAAATAAAGTTTTATTGGAACATAGCCATACCCAGTCATTTACATATTTATATATAGCTGTTTTTTTTTGTATTATAAAGGCAGATCTGAGTAATTGCTACAGAGGCTGTACGGTCTGGAAAGCTAAAATATTTACTCTCTAGCTCTTTAACAGAAGATGCTTGCCAGTCCTGCTTTAGGTTAGGGTATGGACACCTAGAAGCGGAATTGCTGGGTCATAGATGTGTGCATCTTCGTTTTACCAGATGATGCCATAGTTGGGTTCCCCCGACCCAAAGTCATTGAAACAGTTTAGATCTCCTAGCAGTAATGTAGGAGAGTTCACATTACTCTGTATCCTTGGGAACACTTGACATTGTCACACTTTGAATGTTTTGCCAGTTTAGTGAGTATAAAATAGTATTTTGTATGGTTTTAATTTTCCTTTCCAAAATTATTATTTTTATTTTTTTAAATGTTTATTTTTGAGAGAGAGAGAGAAGACAGAGCGTGAGTGGGGAAGGGGCAGAGAGAGGGAGACACAGAATCTATAGCAGGCTCCGGGCTCTGAGCTGTCAGCACACAGCACAATACAGGGTTTAAATTCACAAACTGTGAGATCCTGACCTGAGCTGATGTTGGACACTTAACCGACTGAGCCACCCAGGTCCCCCTACTTTCCAAAATTATTAATGAGGAACTTGAGCCTCATTTCCTGTGTTTATTGGCCATTTGTTCCTTTTTGAGATGATTAGTTGAGATTTTTACCAATTTTTCTGTTATCAGTTTGCAGGAATTCTTTATTCGGGATACTAATCCATTACCAGTTATAGTTGTTAGAACTATCTTCTCCCAGTTTGTAAATTGCTTTTTCTCTTTATTGTGTCTTTTAGCGTGCATAAATTCTGAATTTCAATGCAGATTATCAGTCTTTACTTTTATGGGTAGTGCTTTCTGTATGTCATTTAGGAACCTCCCCTTTACTTTCAAAATATGAAGATATTCTCTCTTACTTTCTAAAGGTTTTATAATTGTATCCTTAATTCTTTACTGGATTTGATTTTTGTGTGTGGTGGAGATAAGAACATCAGTATAAACTTAATTTTAATGAATTTGTAAATTTAACTTGGGAAGTTTAGCCATTATTTCTTTATGTATTTTTATCAGCTAGAATCTTTTTCCCTTCCTCTGGGCTTCCAGTGACACAGATAGTAGGTCCAAGGCTGCTTGGTCTTTCTTTTTTTTTTTGCTTTGTGTTTAGATTGCATAAATCATATACATAATGTATGTATATGTAATATACATTCTAATATAATTTTTTAAATAGAAGAAGTTCTAATTTCAGAGATTATCTTCTTATAAACAAAAAGCTTAGTTATCCGGTATTCCATAATATAGGAAGTTAGATTGGGAAAGAGTGTTGCTATAGACAGGCATAGTTAATCCTAACTGCAAATGGTGAAGCAGAAAAGGTATCAAGAAAGATTAGAAATTTGAAAATGTAATACTTTCAATTATTTAATTAGAAATATAATAGCCTATAGGGCATCATTCTGTCACAGTGCTTGTAGCACAGAGTAATTAATATTCTCAATGAAGATTGAGCCATCTAGAAGTGGCTAAATTAGAATTGTATGTCCTAGTCAAGAAGGCAAGAAAGTATGTTACGTTAGAAAGATTTACACAAAATCATCGGCATTGAAAAGGTGCTAGAATATATAGGCATGTCTCATTCCGATGTGATGCTGGATTGCCAACTTTTGGATATTTAGAATAGAATATATTTACTTCTGCAAAGGTAATGTATTTCTGAACAACTCAGAAACCAAATTAACTGATTCATTGTAGTAAAAGCATAATGAACAGCGATCATAGTTTTAACACTGTAATATTGAATATTGAAGTTTACTAGTTACATATAAATTTGCTTGCACCACTAGTAAGAGACTGACTTATGCCAACAAATGAGAATAAACTGATGGATAAGAAGTTTATGGCCCTCCTTTCTCTCTCCGTTCACCTCCTCAGCCGTACCCCCACAATGAGTTTAATAACCCTTGAGGATTCATTTGTAGTAACTTTTAAGGGTAGAATCTATTTTGAAAAGGAGCAAAGAAATGAGAGACTATTGTGGTATAAGGAAAAGGAGCTAATATATACTTATATTAGGAAAATGAAGCGTCAAAAAGCTCCCAGAAAGTAGATATATTCTATTTACTGAGCAGATATGTCTTGTGAAGGAGAGTGTGGTGCATTAGAGATTAAGAGAGAAAAAAATAAGAACAAAGTTTTCGAAATAGAAAGAGTAAGAGCAGTGGATTCTTTAGAGCCCAATTTGCTGTTTGACCAAGAGTCACTCACTTGAGTACCTAGAGTCTTAGTTTATTTATCTATAAAATGGTAGGAGAGAGAGAGAAAGTGAGGGAGAGGCAGAGAGAGAATCCCAAGCAGGCTCTGTGCTGTCAACACAGAGCCCCACGTGGGGCTCAAACTGGGATCATGACCTGAGCCTAAATTCAGAGTCGGACGCTTAACCAACTGAGCCACCCAGGCGACTCTATGTGTTAACTTAATCTTAAGTTAAAATGCATTGCTTCTGAAGCTTGATTTCTTAAAGCAAGTTTGCACCATGCACAGTGTTCCAGTTTTATTAAAAAACTTACTAGAATATAAGACAATTAATGTAAATTTGCACGCATTGATTACCAAGCCTAGAAAAGAGGCTGTGTTAAAGACCAACAACCCTTCCTGTCTCAAAATAAACTTAAAAAGATTAAGTAACATACATTTTATGGTGTATTTCAGATAATATAGAAATACTTAAACTGAAAAGCAAAAATTACTTTTTACTCCTCTTTCCAATCTCCTTCTCCTAGTCAGAAATAACCCAGTTACCTATTTGATGTGTATCCTTCTAGACTTTTTTTATGTGTACAATATATGCATATATAAATGTGAAGCTTTATTTTATTTTTAATTTTTTTAATGTTTGTTTATTTCTGAGAGAGCGTGAGCAGGGGAGGGTCGGAGAGACACAGAATCCGAAGCAGGCTGCAGGTTCCGAGCTGTCAGCACAGAGCCTGACACAGGGCTCGAACTCATAAACTACAAGATCATGACCTCAGTCAAAGTGGGACACTTAACTGACTTAGCCACTCAGGCACCCTTGAAGCTTTATATCTTTTACAAGTATGTTTGGTGCATATGTGTATTTTAATAAATTATTCAGTACATACTATTTTGCAGTTTCCTTATTTGACTTAAGTTGTCTTGTAGGTCTTTAAAATTTTTAGTTTATATACCTACCTCATTTTGATTTTCTATGATGTGAACATATCATAGCTTATTAACTGTATCCATGGACTTTAAGTCATTTCCGGTTTTGTGGCGGCAGTAAACAGTGTAGTCAAGAACTTCACTATACAGGCTAGAATCCTACCGAATCCTCACTCTGTGGCAGTACTGTGCATTATTTCTATCTAACAGCCTCAAAGATGAGATAAGTACTAAGTAGTATGAGAAATTACATGTGAGGAAACCAGTCTTAAACCTGGCAAGTAGCAAACAGATTTACTCAAATGGTGTAACACCAGAGTTCACGCACTATTCTCCCACAGCTTTTGTTGGATTCCCAAAGAGATTCTTGCCCCTGAAAAGGTGAAGAGCCAAAATTTTAGACAGGAGGGGGTTTTGGAATTTTGGAGCTATAAGGAACTGTGGCTATCACCTGCTGTGCTCCTTTGTCTCCAATGCTGCTGACCCTGTATTTGATCATCCAAAGGGGGAAATTTGAGAGTGCAAGAAGGAGCATTGTGATAATCTTTATGCTAAGACAGCAGACATACTTACCTTGGACAAATTGAGACACACGGACCACATTAACCCTAACTTAAGCCACCATCACCTTTCACATGGGTTACACTAGCCTCTTGCCTGGTTTTACAGTTACTCTTTTTCTGTTCCAGCCCATTCTCACACAGCAGCCAAAATGACCCCCCCCCCCCACAATATAAATGTTCGTTTATTTTGAGATAGAGTGCAAGCAGGGGAGAGGGAGAGAGAGAATCTCAAGCAGGCTGTGCTCTGTCAACGTACAGCTTGATGTGGGGCTTGAACTCATGAACCGTGAGATCATGACCTGACCTGAAATCAAGAGTTGGATGCTTAGCCAGCTGAGCCACATAGGTGCCCCCAAAATGACCTTTTTAAAACAAAAACCTAAAAAAATAAATAAATTAAACCAAAATAAAACAAAAACCTGATTATATCACTCAGTAGTTATAACTTTTTGGTAGCTTTGCAAAAAAAAATCCTTTTTTTTTTTTTTTTGGTCCTCCTGTGATTATTGTAAGAATGCAGCATGAAATAGAGTAGAGGGCCCTTAAATTGTGAGTCAAGAGTCCTGTGTTTGAGTCTCAGGTATCAAGACTGATTTGGTGACCTTGGGCAAGGCTATTTAACTTCTCAAGCTATTTCCTCAAATATAAAATAAAGATAGTGTGAGGAGGGGGATAAGGTAATAGTATGAAAGGTACAATATAAATGCAGGACGTTGTTAATAGTTAACCTCGTATTTGTTATGCCCTTTGAAAAATTGTCCCTGTGTCTTATCATAGTATCTAGCAGATCATGGTAGGATTTTTACAAGCTACCTTTCATTTAACTTCCCAAGTTTCACATAATAAAAACCTCAGTCACTAAGAAAAAAAGGCTTAGAAAAGTAAAGTGACTTGACAGAAGTAAAAGCTAGAACTATGTCGGCAGTAAAACCCAGAACTATAATATATCCTTGGCATAATAGTCTGATAATCTTTCCACCAGGCTCTCCTGCCTTCCCAAAATAATTAAGATTATGTATTTATAAAAATCATATAAATATGTTATTTCTGATTGCCATTTAATTATATAATTCATCCTTCATAAATTGAGAACAATGTAGAATGGCATGTCCATATAATTTACCGACTTCATCAGGAGCTTTAGCTTACACGAAATGGCTTGCAAAGCGGGAATTTATTAGGAGATATAATTAGCTAGGAAGAATAGTAGAGCAACTCTGAAAATTGAAAGTCCTGGACTTCAGAGACTACAACTGGGCCTCAAGGCAGTTAAGACTCTCTGTCACTAATGGCTCTAAGTCTGTGTCCTTAGTTAGCAAACCAGGAAGAAGGATGGACCACAGCTCTGCCTCTGGGAAACTTGGGAGGATTCCATTTGGCCTAGCTCATATCTCACAACCACTCCTGTACGTAGTAGTAGATTAAACCATATGAAATTGCCAATAGTTAATATTTTTTACTAACTTGAAAGACGATTTTGTATGGTTAAACTGTTAATAGTGCAGGGTGGTAGAGGGGAGATTGCGGTGTCACTGGTTAACAGCCCTAATGAGATTTCAGAAAATGGTAGAGTTCCACAGAAGAGAAGAGGTGCTCTTTTTCCAGCCAGAAGAAGGAAAATAGGAAAGCATTCTGAGCAGACGGAAATAATAGTACCATAATGTAACACACAGAGTGTGGGTCAGCTAGAATTCAGCTGGGCCACTGTGGAAATGAAAGAGACTTCAAATATTAAAATTTCTAACGTGAGAGACTGAATTGTTCTTACTAGTCCTTAAGCATTTCAGAGTTTGACAGAACTACTTTTATGTAAAAAATGCACCCAAAGCTCTCAAATTACAACTATTGTACTTTTGTTATATCCTAACATTTATTGGATATCAAACATGCACTAGGTACCTTCTTCATAACCTGTTTAAACATGAAGAAATTGAGATTAAGAGAATTAAATAATTTGCCTAAGATTATACAACTAGTTGTTAAAGTCTAAATTGAAGATAAATTTTCCTTCCATACTGGTACTTCTCAAAGATTATCCATGAAATACCTCTAAAAGCAGAAGAGAGTATGGGGCGCCTGGGTGGTTCAGTTGGTTACACATCTGACTTCAGCTCAGCTCACAACCTCACAGTTGGTGGGTTCGAGTCCTGTGTCAGCCTCTGTGCTGACAGCTCAGAGCCTGGAGCCTGCATCTGATTCCGTGTCTCTCTCTCTTTCTGTCCCTCCGCTACTCACACTGTGTGTGTGTGTCTCTCTCTCTCTCTCAAAAATGAATAACATCTAAAAATTAAAAAAAAAAAAAGCCGAAGAGAGTACATATGTATGCCTGAGAGGTCCGTTGGCATGTGTGATCTTAAATGTTGTTTACTGCTCCATAACAAAGCGGTGATAGTCTTGCTTTTTAAATACTCAGTTGTTTTTTTTTTAACTCAGACTTTGAATTAAATTGTCTTTAAGAAGATGGATAATACATTATCTCAGTATGAGAAAAATGGCACACTATGCCTTGCCTTATTGTGTGAATAACTGTCCCAGTTTATAAAACTCTGGTCCAAACCATTATGTAAGAATCTGAATTTTCTTATAGCGCGCTAGCCAATAGCAATTGATCTTTCTGTACGTTTGGGTTCTTTTTGACCCAACTGTTAACAGCGTGCTCTAAAGTTACATAGCTTTGGAAGTAGTTTGTAATTGCTGTGTTATAGTTAAACTTTTTCAGTAGTCTTTTTGTTGTTGTTACATACCTAGGCAAATAAGTATTAGCTATGTGCTTTATAGAAACCACACTTCCTTTTTCAAGAGGTTGGGACATTGGGTAAGAAAGAATAACAAGAATATATAGCAGTATCTTGTGCATTTTGGGAGTATAATAGTAACAACAGAAATAAAGAGTGCTTTCTGATCATCGATACAGAAGGTGAGTGGCTCCCAGTCTGATACATAAAGCAAAACTAAAGTGATGTGTATTCCTTTTTTTATTTTCATAGAGAAGTAGGATAGTAATATGGAATTTAAAAGGATACTTTGGACAGTTAGACTGTCTTGCAAGTTTCCAGAAGTCTCCAAAGTGATCTGTTTAGAGAATATTTTGATGACAAAACTAGTTAAGGTTATAGTATAATAATAGGGAAAATTTGATCATGGAGAAATTTTTCATAATTTTAATTATATGTCAGATATATTAACTTTTACTATTTTTAATTCATTCAGATAGCTATGAAAATATTTACAAAAGTTAATCTGTGTAAAAATGATGGGTTTGCTTTTCCCCCCAATTTTATCATCTTTTAAGACTTCTCTGAATAGATCTTTTTGTTCCTTTTTTTTTAATTTTTTTTTTTTAAGAGCATGAGAGTGAGTGCGAGCAGGGATGGGAGGGTAGAGAGAGACAGAGAAAGAGAGAATCTTTTTTTTTTAAATGTTTATTTCTTTATTATGAGAGAGAGAATCCCAAGCAGGCTCCATGCTGTCAGCACAGAGCCCAGTGCAGCGCTTTTACCCTCGACTGTGAGATCATGACTTGAGCCGAAATCAAGAGTCGGACACTCAACCTACTGAGCCACCCAGGCACCCCCTGAATAGATCTCTTTATTTGTCGTTAGATTCTTAAGCAGTTTACTTAAAAAAAAAAAATCTTCTTTATTTTATAGATGATAGTATTTCTGCTGCAAGTACTTCTGATGTTCAAGATCGCCTCTCAGCTCTTGAGTTACGAGTTCAACAGCAAGAAGATGAAATCACTGTGCTAAAGGCAGCTTTGGCTGATGTTTTGAGGCGCCTTGCAATCTCTGAAGATCATGTAGCCTCAGTGAAAAAATCAGTTCCAAGTAAAGGTAATTGTTTTATTAAAGTAGGAAAAGTCTTGCTTTTGCAACTTTCTTTGCAGTAATATATAAAACTTGTGTATTTTATCAGTGACATTAAAATTGAGAATATAAAACTGCAGTGTCTTTGGATTAGCTGTAACTATAGTTTGTTTTTCATTTTCTTTTTTCCTTTTATTCCCAAGAAATTCTGAAAGTTTACTGTTAAATGAGAATATTTTTGTAATACCACTGATTTTACATACAGGCTTTTATATCATAGTATTTGTGTGAATTTCGTATTTTCCTACTTGGTAACAAATTTACTGAGGGCAGGAATTGAATTTTCTTTTCGTGTCTCCCGTAGTAATTAGCATCGTATCTTGAACATCATAGGTAGGCACCCATGTACTTTTTGAGTCAGTCCTTTACCATTACAGAAATGATAAAAGTCATAGTTCAAGCAGCCTTATTCGAAGCCTTCTATGGTCTTTAGTGAGAAGAATCCTGAAGAATTTAACCTCTGAAACTTATTACCGACCCCAGTACCATGTTAATTTTAACTTCTAGATATTAAGGGTTTTCACAGGTTGAGAGAAACAGTCATTAGAATGCTATTATTTTGAGTTTGGAGCAGGTATCATCTGGTCTTTCCCTTCCTCCAACCACTCAGAAAGAATTTTAAATTCTTTTATGTTAATCAAGCAATCAAATCTATTATTTCGTATATATTATGATTTTTTTCCTAGAGTAGATGAACATAGGCATAATTATCCCCCATTTTGGCAATGGCCAAAGTGAGGATATTTATGAATTCAGTTTCTGAATTCGTTGAGTTTGAAGTATAGATGGTGTGGAGTCAGACACATAGATAGCTGAATTATATGTCTAGTGTTCATGCTAATCTTGGCTAGCAGGAAGAATTTGTGAACATTCAGCTTATGGATAATAGTTGAAACCATAGGAAAGGGATGTAAAATGAGAACAAGGCTCAGGATAGTTCTCTTGGGAGCTCTAGTATTTCAGCAAAGAAAGAGTGATTCCTGTTGCCAGATGCTACAAAGAGGTTGAATAAAACAAAGACTGAGAGGTGACCCTTGGATTTAGCTTTTATGAGATTACTAGAAATCTACACAAGCAATTGTAGTGAAGTGATAGGATTGCAAATCAAATTACAGTATTTAGAGAAACCCCAGTTGAGGAGGATTGTGAAATTGGGAGTAGCAACTATAACCACTTCAAAAAAATAGGTCTGAGAGGGAAGAAAGATGATAGTAGCTAGAGGAAGATGCTAAATTGAAGGTCAGCTTTAGTTTAATTTTACTTTTTAAGGTGCTACAGACTTGAGGATAAAGATACGTTGAGGACAAAAGACAGCAGGGAGGAAGATGATATTAAAGGGAAAATGAGTGGGGGTGGTAATTGACGAGGCAGGTTTCCTGAGAGTTTGGACGAGGATTGTAGAGCAGATAAGAAATTATTGGTCTTAGAAGGCTCCTTCTGAGATAGACTGGAAAGAGCATTACTGTGTGGGGGTCACTAAATTTTCACAATTGTCAGGGCTGGAACTTTGATTCCTTACCACTTCTCCTCAGGAAACAGTGATACTCTTTAAGAAGGTAAGACAGTTCCTTCCGGTGAAAATTGGGGCGGGGGTTGAAATGACTAGAGAATAAGAGACCATAGACATACGAAGAAGGTGCTGAGTCACCTTGAGAGCATTGAGGTGGTGCATTCTGACTGGTTTTGTGGTTCCTGTTCTTTTTTTTTTAAGTTATTTTTAATTTTTATTATTGAAGTATATAGTCGACATATAGTGCTATATTATTAGTTTCAAGTGTACAATATCATGATTCAACAATTCTGTTTGGTCAGTGCACTCCATGATGGTCCCCATCTGTTACCATACATTATTACAGTATTAATGATGATATTCCCTTCCCTACGCTGTTCTTTTAATAAACGAATGGGTAAAGAAGATGCGGTATATTATATATACATACAGTGTGATACCCATTCTTAAACTTCCTATCCTCAAACACTCTAGGCCCAGGTATTTAATAGTGGAGAGTTAGACAAGCGACTGGATTGATTCCATTAGTGGTTAGTAAGATAAATGTGTCCGTGACAAGGGATAAGGGACTGGAAATTTTGGCAGAAGACTTCATAGAAACCGCTTTGGCTAATAATGTTATATTGCAGTCCTTACATTTTTTGAGAACCAGCTTTGAGGACTGCCAAAATCAAGCCAGGAAAAACTTTATTTGGTTATAAATTGATTGGGATTCTGGAGTGTTAGAGTAGAATAAGGAACCAGATCAGTTAGTGCTTGTGGGCTGTTTACAGGGAAGGTGAACTTGGTGTAGAGAAAGAACTTGCTTACCATCTATAATTGACATGTAACCTCAGCTTCTGACTGTCTAAGTGTTTTAAATTCTGAAAGAGAAAATGATACGGTGTTTGGTTATTATCCACAATATTTTTGAAAGCTTGTTTTAGGGGTGCCTGGGTGGCTCAGTAGGTTAAGCATCCAACTTCAGCTCAGGTCATGATCTCATGGTTCTTGAGTTTGAGCCCCACGTGCTCTGTGCTGACAGCTCACAGCCTGGAGCCTGCCTCAGATTCTGTGTCTCCTTCCCTCTCTGCCCTTCCCCTACTTGCACTCTCTCTCTCAAAAATAAATAAATCTTAAAAAGATTTTTTTAAAAAGGAAAGCTTATTATTATTTTTTTAAATGTTTATTTATTTTTGAGACAGAGAGCATGAGTGAGGGAGGGGCAGAGAGAGAGGGAGACACAGAATCCGAAGCAGGCTCCAGGCTCTGAGCTGTCAGCACAGAGCCCGACGCGGGGCTCGAACTCATGGACCGCGAGATCATGACCTGAGCCGAAGTCGGACGCTCAACCGACTGAGCCACGCAGGCGCCCCAGGAAAGCTTATTTTAAATAGTTCATAAATTAGTTAAAAACATTGAGAATTTTATTATACTATAACAATGGCATATTATAATTTGGTGTTGAGAAAAATTTAAACATTTTTTTTTCTGATTTTTTTATTTCCCAAGATATTTGAGTAAAAATTATTTATAGAGAAATTTAAAGACTGCTTTTTAAAACTTTGATAGTGGTAAATTTTGTACGATACATCAGTTACTTAGCACTTGCCTGTTGCAGTGTTATAAAATACAAATACAATTAAATAACTGTAGTTCCTATTCTCCAGGGGCATATTTTCTGTAAGTTACTCTTTCTAGTCTTTGTTTACTAGTCCTTAGTCGTAATTCCTTTGTCTCTGAAGTGAATTTAGGATCAGTTTTATTTAAGGCTCTTTAGTGAACACTTAACCCACTTCTGGAGTTACAGAGCCACCTGCAGCTGCTACATTAGAACTTTTTTCCCCACATAATACTAATTCCTAATTTTCATTAATAACCTTATTAGGGACACCTAGGTGGCTCAGTCGGTTAAGCCCCTGACTTCGGCTCTGGTCATGATCTGACAGTTTGGGAGTTCGAGCCCCACGTCAGACTCTGCTGACAGCTCAGAGCCTGGAGCTTGCTTCAGATTCTATGTCTCATTCTGTCTCTGCTCTTCCCCCACTTGTTCTCTGTCTCTCAAAAATAAACAAATGTTAAAAAAAATTTTTTTTTAAATAACCTTATTAATTAGATAGGGAGCTCCTTTCCATTAATTGTACTTCATAAGGTTACTATGACTGCTATTCTTACGATGTGCCAACATGGTTACTGTTCTGAAATGGAGTCCACAAGTGATTATTCTTTTTTTTTTTTTTTTAACTTAAAAAAATTTTTTTATGTTTATTTTTGAGAGAGAGACAGAGTGTCGGGGAAGGGGCAGAGAGAGAGAGAGAGACACGGAATCCAAAGCAGACTCCAGGCTCTGAGCTGTCAGTACAGAGCCCGATGCAAGCCGTAAGATCATGACCAGAGCCAAAGTCGGCACTCAACACACTGAGCCATCCAGGTGCCCCACTAGTGATTATTCTTTAAGTTACTTAATTAGATACAGGCTTCAAAATGCTGTCTATAAAATAGATTAATGGAGGAGCTGGTTGTATAACAATTTGTGGAGATCATATTTTAAAGGTTAGCATAATTCATTGTTAAGAATTAATTATTCTGGTTCCTTTTAGTGGAAAAATTTGCTTGACCAGTTTTTGTTTGCCAATATTGATACTTAGAGAAATACATATTTAAAGTTTTTAAATATGTTATTGGAAATTCTAAACAGCTTTATCTTCAAGTTTATAGTATACAATAAAAATAATTGGAAAAATGTTAGGTGATTCTTCACTATTGACATTGTATGTAGCCTAATAAAGATCAACTGTCAGTTTTGATATTAAACAGGATTAATATTATGAATATTTGTAATGATCATTTTAAGCAAAGTATTTTATTATAAGTGAAGTTTTTCATAAAATACTTTTTAAAAAGTAAAATTATTTTCTGGGGATTTTGTATATATTTATTTTTAATTTTTTTTAATGTTTATTTATTTTTGAGAGAAAGAGCATGAGCAGAGGAGGGACAGAGAAAGGGAGACACAGAATCCAAAGCAGGCTTCAGGCTCTGAGCTGTCAGCATGGACCTGACATGGGGCTCGAACTCACAAACCATGAGATCATGACCTGAGCTGAAGTCAGACACTTAACCCACTGAACCACCCTGCCACCCCTTGTATATTTTTTCTTTTTTGAAAAAGTAATTTCTAATGCTGTAGAAAATTTTATCTTCTATGTGAACTTTTTTTAGTCCTTTGTGAAACTAGAATTTATCATATTCACTTTAAGGTAAATTACTGACAGAATAATAATATCATCTTTTTAGATAGCTACATTTTCTTAGAGGATTCTTCTTTAGAAGTAAGGCTAACCGCCTGTTGGATAAATAAGCATGAAAGCTTTTTGTGAAGCTGTGGTTAAAAGTACAGGTAGTGATACGGGGGGATATGGCTTTAGGTATGACTAAAACTAAATGTTGTATATGCTGCTGGCTTAATGACATTCTACTGTGTCACTTCATAGTAATATTGCCATTCAGTAAATGCCAAAGTCAGAAGCACACCTAACTAGTCATTTCAGTATTTTTAGTTCTTTTAGTTTATCCTCTCTTGTGTGCCAGTGGTATTAAAAGCTAAGCCCCATTTTTTTCTTCAGTATATTATGCTCAACACTTAGCTGAGATAGAAAATTTTCCCAGTAGTTTTTAAGGTGGCCAGTCATTTAAGTTTCTCTTATACCTTCTTTTCTTTTGGAGAATTTTTTCCTTTTGACGTCATATGTTCATAATATATGTAGCAGTTGCAACTGAGTTCCTGCCAAAAGGAAAAAAATTACCTGTACTTTGGAACAAACGGGAAGGCCCAGGGAACACTTTGGCAGTATTAGCTGCCAGGAAGACAAATTATGTCACAGCTGGTGCCTGGGAAACCCATTAAGACCTCTCAGGGTGACCAAATGAATGTAATTTGAGAATACAGCCCAGTGGCATTATGTGAAGACAAGCTGTTAGTATACAATGGTATATCAGCAAAGGAGTCAAATTCACCCGAAGATGGGATTCAGTCATTTTACACCAGCAAACTGCTGGTACACCAAAAGTAAGGATCAAGCATTGCAGATGCCACTTGAGAAATGAGAGAGCCCAGAGGCAAAATTGAAATGTAGAGAGTATCAGTTTTCTTAAAAAAAACAATCCTAATTTGTAGAATCTGGGGTAACATGTGGGCACAGGTCTGTATCATTGCCTCTTACTCCAGAGTACATTTGGGAAAAGACAGAGATTGTCATAAATTTGCTGTAAATGATGTTCATAAGTAATGTACACTAATCTGGTTGGAAAGTGTAAATTTTTTTGGTGGGCCCTTGGGCTAAAGTGACTGGTAATTTTGATAGGAGATGGAAGTTTTTTTTATTTGACAACAGATCAAAGACTTCTAAGATACATTTGGCATGTAGCAGTATATGAGTGGGTATTGCCTCAGATCAGGCAGCAATTACCATTTCCAGAAATCCAGAGTTCCATTTCTATATGAAAGTCAACTCTATCTATGGTCATTTCAACTCAAAATATACTTTTAAAAAAATTAGTGGCCATTAGGAGTTGAAAGGACCTAAGTATACCTTCCTGTGAGACGAAAGAAAGGAGATTGAAACTACTAAGAGAGTGGAAGAGGTTTGCAGTTGGAGCTGTGGCATACAGTAGAGAATGTGAGATAAATAAGAGATTTTGAGTATCAGCTAGAGTTCTTCTACATGGACCACCTTTACCCTTCTCCTGATCAAAAATATCCCCATCTTTTTTTTTTAATGTTTGTTTATTCATTTATTTTTTTTTCTTACATTTTTATTCATTTTTGAGAGACAGTATGAGTGGTGGAGGGGCAGAGAGAGAGGGAGACACAGAATTTGAAGCAAGCTCCAAGCTCTGAGCTGTCAGCACAGAGTCTGATGCAAGGCTTGAACTTGCGAACTGTGAGATCATGACCTGACCTGAAGTCAGACGCTCAACCGACTGACCCTCCCAGGCGCCCCCATGTTTGTTTATTTATTTTTAGAGACAGAATCCCAAACAGGCTCTGCACTGCCAGCACAGAGCCCAACAAAAGGCTCCATCCCACAGACGGTGAGATCATGACCTGAGTGGAAATCAAGAGTCGGACACTTAACTGACTGAGCCACCCAGGCGCTGCCATATTTTTCCATCTTTTAAGGCTCAAAGTATTTCCTGACAGTATTTCTATTTCTTTATCTCTTCTTGGAATCATTTAAAAAGTTTTAAAAGGCTGTTTTGCTGTGTATATTTGATGTTTCTGCTAGATTATAAACTATTTGAAGGCAGGCACAGTTTGTTACTAACATAGCTAGCCTTGGAATGACTCAGTAAGTACTTGTTAAATTGAATGTGGGAAGAAGAAAGTTTTAGAAGCAGGAAGTTGTGGTTAAAAAAAAAAAAACTGGTTTAGAAAGGGGGATTGGGATAGATCCAAGAATAAGAGGATATTATGGATGAAGGTAGCCAGGATTTAGATTTTGAGATTTTGAATATGCAACAGTTTCTAGTGATAACTTTACTGAGTCTAGAGTATAGTGAAATTCATTAGTAGTTAGGAACTGTCAGGCTAAGTTACCAGAAAGGCCCTATGCTTGAGTCTTTCATCAAGGAATATAAACCTTATGGTTAGTCTTCTGTCATCATAAAGTATAAAATTATTGTTGGCCTTCAACTGGCATTATGATGGTTTCTACTTTGATTAAAGCTAAATTAATACCTTCCTGGTTTATAGACTTTTAGCCTAAATTTCTCTTTATTTCAACCAGGTTGCTGCTCAGAAATAGAACTACTTTTACTTTTGTTAAAAAGGAGAGGTTACTGTTGCTTCCAGTCCTGTAGGCTAATCTTTGAGATCATGACTCAGACTTTATAATGCCCAAGCCCTAGAGGAGAGGGATGCATATATACACATATGTGCACGCGCGCGCGCACACACACACACACACACACACACACACACATACACACAGCACTAATGTTACATTCCTGTCATGGATTTGTGTAACGTCAATAATCATTTTTATGTTCCATTCTTCCAGTTAAATTCCTAATACTTAGAATTTCAAAGAATACACTTCAGACTTCTCAACTGAAAAACAAGAATTCACCCACAGTTCCATTTTGTTTTCCGCCTCTGCTTAATGCATTGCCTCTACCTTGGGAGATCATTCACTCTTTCATCCAGATGCTGAGAATTCCCAGGACCAAGAGCTATTTCAAGTTAAACTATAGGATTAAAAGCGACCATGAAAACCTTCTTTTGGCCTTTTCTTGCTATTTATTTATATTATTTTTAATGTTTATTTGTTTTCAAGAGAGAGAACGCAAGCAGTGGAAGGGCAGAGAGAGAGGGGAACAGAGGATCTGAAGCAGGCTCTGTCCTGATAGCAGAGAACCCAGTACGGAGCTTGAACTCACAAACTGAGATCATGACCTAAGCCGAAGTTGGATGCTTAACCTCCTGAGCCACCCAGGTGGCTTGTTGCTGTTTATATTAGTATCTGGAGCCCTTAGTGATTTAGTCTATTATCTGCTTAGAATTTCCTTTCCCTGGTACTGCTTAAAATATCACTCTACATTAAGCAGAATTATTTCTTTCTACTTACCTACTGCTCCTTCTGCCTGGACTCAAATGTTGATTTCACTGCTTACCACAGTAGAACCTTGAGCATGTTAATAACCTCTCCAGGTTCTTCATCAGTAAAATTGGTATGATAATAATAAATCCCTTTCAGGACTATGGGTAAGATTAAAGCATATACCACTTGTAAAGTACCTAGGACAATGCTTAGCACCTGGCAAGCACCTGATAATTAATACCACTCCACACTATTTACTGTATTGACAGTGTGTGTTTCCTTCATCTTTTCAGTGAACATGGCACTGTTTTAGGTTCTGGAGATTAAAGAAATAAAAAACATGGACTTTGCCCCCAAAGGAACTCAGGTAAACTGAGAAGACAGATAGGTCAGTGTTACAAAATTATAGGTAATTGGTTTTAAAAGGGTAAATTTACCTAGGGAAGCACCTAGGATAAATACTTAATTCAAACTGGAGTTAAGGTTCCTTGTAGGAGGTGACGTCAGCATTCATCTACCTCCATGATTTTAATAGCCACTTATTAGTACCAGTTCCCAAATCGTTCCCAGATCTAGGCTTCAGCACTTCAGAATTGTCTATCTTACTAGATTGTTCTGCTTGTATGTCCTTCAGAATTCGTAAATGTAAAATGTCCCCAAAATGAACTCATTATTCTTTCAGTCCTAAACATTTCCTAAAACCGGCTCCTCCCCTGCATTCATGCTACCAGGCTCTTATTTCAGATCTCCATCATCTGTGCTCGGACCACTGCCCTGAAATCTGCTCTTCACAGAGCCATAGAGAGTTTTCTCTAAATGTAAATTGATCTAACTCCTTTTTTTTCCAACTTAAAACCTTTTAGTGGTCTCTATCCTCTGTAGATAAAGTCCCCATGATCTGACTGCTGCCTGCCTCTCCCATCTGGACTCTACTCTCTCTTGTTTCACACTCTCACTACACAAAGAGCTTTTTGTCTACCTCCTCTCTTCCATGCACTCATACACACCCAACTTTGCTATTATATTCTTTCCATTTCTTTACGCATACTACAGTAAGATCCAAGTATTTTATCACCTTTTACCTGGCCTAATACTTTGTTCTGCATTTTATCTAGGAAACCTTTCTTGAGTTCTGTGTTCCTAATCATCTTTACAGAGTTATGTGTCTTTTCTTTGTACTTGCTCATACTCTGTTCATATCGCTGTTACTGTACTTACAAGTTTTCATTGTCAGTGTGGTTCTCTTGTAAAATTTTGAACTCCTTGATCCCAGTAACTGCCTTTTACTCTTTTGTAAAACAAGGCTTTTACTCTTTTGTAAACTCATGGGTAGATGGATGATGAATATGTGTTAATTTAGGCAAACAGGGAAGACTAGTGTATGCTGGAGAGGACAATCCAGATGCAAAAGTACAAAGGAGTAAAAGTACTTAGTTGAGGAGTTCAGAGGAAACTGAAGCATGAGATGTGAGGTTGGGAGTGTTAAGAAAGGAGCCTAGACTGGTAGATAGGGCCACTAGTGAAAAGTTGTCTTTATTCCTTGCTAAGGAATTTAGTTCTTATTCGAAGGGCACTGGAGAACCATTTAAGGATTTTGAACTGAGGAGCGACAGGTTGATT
The DNA here is from genome assembly GCA_030068075.1 of Paguma larvata. Classification (NCBI taxonomy): domain Eukaryota; kingdom Metazoa; phylum Chordata; class Mammalia; order Carnivora; family Viverridae; genus Paguma; species Paguma larvata. The sequence continues at coordinate 33,423,457 of CM057836.1, forward strand.
TACAGAAATCCATTAATTCTGAAATCCCTCTATTTCTTGCATTTTAACATCTCTGAAATTGCAGCACATTTTTCTTAACAATTGATTGTGTCTACAGTTCTCACAAACAGCACTTCCTTGTAGGGCATTCAAGATGATGGCGCATATTACTATTGATGGCATACCGAATTCAGAGATACACAGCATGTTTTAAAAAGATGATTCTGGTGCAATGTTGCAAATGCCTTAAGAGAAGGTTAATATAGCAAGTAGGGAGAATAGAACTAAAACTGAACATATAATCCAGAACAGAAATTTGAGGCAGTTGTGGTGAAGTTGCATTCATTTAGTCTTCAGATACCAATCAGGTGCTTTCTGTGTGCCAAGCACAGTGTGAATCATGGGGATACGTACACGAAGTAAATAACAAGTAAGGTTTCCAGACAGAGTTAGAAATAATTATAAATGGTGATAAGAACTGTGAAGGAAATAAAAGGGGGTAGTAAGAGAGTAAGGTGATCATAAAAGCCTTCTTCAAGGAAGTGCTGTTGAGCTGAAATTTAAAAGATGAAGGTGAGCCTTCCACGTGAAGAATGTTCCAAGTAGCAGAACAAGTGTAAAAGCTTAGGTGTAAGAAAGGATAGGTGGAAAAATTGAATTCAAAATTTTGGTCATTTGCCAAAAAAAACCACACACGAAAAACTCCACCTTGAGTGTTATCTCACACCATACAAAAATGAAGTCAAAAATGGATCATAGACCTCAGCATAAGGGCTAATCCATAAAACTTCTGTAAGAAAAGACAGGGGGAAACTTTAGGAACCTGGGGTTTGGCAAGGATGTCTTAAACAGGACACAAACAAGTACCAATGATAAGAGAAAAAGCAATTAATTGAATATCAAAATTTAAAAATCTTGTTCTTCCAAAGGCTATAAAAAGACAAGGTACAAAACAGGAAAAAAGTTGCAACACCTATCTGTCAAAGATCTTTTATCTAGAAGACAGCCCATTTAAAAAATAGGCAAAGTATACAAACATACACATCACCAACAGAGATATATGGATGTCAAATAAGCACATAAAAAGATATTCAGCATTTTTAGACATTAAGGAAATGCAGATTAAAACCACAGTGAGATGCCACTGTATGCTCAGCAGGGTGGCTAAAATGAAAAAGACTGGTCGTTCCAAGTACTTGAAAGGATGTAGAACAGCTGGAACGTTTGTACAGTGCAGGTAGCTGTGTAAAATGGAGCAACCACTTTGGAAAACGATTTGGCAGTTTCTTAAGTTCAATATTCAGGTGCCATACAACCCAGGTATTTACCTTTAAGAAATGAAAGCATGTATCCCATAAAGACTTGTACACTTATGTTCTTCGTAGCTTTATTTGTAATATAAAAAATGAAAACAACCTAGATGTCAACAGGTAAATGAATAAAAGTATTGTGATATATCCATGTAATGGGATAGTATTGGGCTATAAAAATACAGTTAACAGCTCAAATGAATCTCAACATAGTTATGTGGAATTTAAAAAATCACGCAAGAGAGATACACATTGCATGATTTCATTTATATAAAATTCTAGAAAATGTGAAGTAATCTGTAGTGATAGGAAGTAGAGTGGTAGTTGCCTGGAGTCAAAAGTTGAAGGAGGGAGAGATGGACACTTTTGAGGATAATGGCTATGTTCACTGTGTTGATTGTGGTGATTGTTTCACAGACATATACATATGTCAAAACTTTACAGTAAATTGTACACTTTATACATTATACATTACTGTATGCCAGTTATATCTCAATAAAAACAAGAGAAAAATAGAAGTTGTAGAAGCAGCAAAGGACTTAGTCCCCTATTAATTGTCGGCTATATGGAAATTGAGGAATCAAAGCTCATTTCCTGTTTTCTGGTTTATACTATGAGTGGTGGTAATATCTTTCACCATTAATAAGGTATATCCTTGAGTATCAATTTTGAATTGCTTCGTTTGGGGGGAGGAGGGACACATAAGTTCATGGGGAGATGTTCAATAACAGATATAAAAAATTATGAGAAGAGTATGATGGTGAGATCTGAAGAACCAAGATATAAAATCTAAGCAGGAAAAGAAGATCCAGCAAATGAGAGTGAGAAAAAATGGTCAGAGAGCTAAGACAAACTTCAGCAAAGGCAGTGTGTCCTAGAAACTAAGGACATTGTTCTTGCCTGAATACCGTCCTTGCCTGAATGGTCAGCAGTATTAGTTGCTGAAGGAAAGTTGAGCAAGATAAGGACTGGAAAGTATCCATTGAATTTAGTGACAAAGAACCGTTGGTGATCTTGGCAAGAAAAATTTCTGTGAAGTGGTTAGATGATAGATTGCAGAAGGTTGAGTTGCATTCCTACCAGAAATACACAAGGATTCCAGTTTCTTCACATTCTTTACAACACTTGTGTTTTTTTCTTTTTGATGTAATAGCTATAGTGTAATCACACCTAATGGGTGCGATTGATCTCCTTTTTGAGATGAGGTTTGGGGCATTGAAAGAGAGCATAGAAAGTAGACTGCAGACTGTGTGGGTTTTATATACTGGTTAATGGGTTTTTAGTGTGTAACAAAACAAAAAATTATACACTAAACCTTGCATTGCAGGTAACTCGTTCTACAAGTGTTCCACAAGATAAGCAAGCATTTCTAATAAATTTTACCTTGATAAACGAGTCAGGTCCTGCAATACAAGTAGTACGTGACGCCGAACACCACATGATCACAACTGGGCCAGTGGTTCTTTTCTCTCTCTCTCCCTCTCTCTCTCTCTCTCTCTCTCTCTCTCTCTCTCTCTTTCTTTCTGTGTGTGTCTGTGTGTCTGTGTCTGTCTGTCTGTCTGTCTCTGTCTCCCTGCAGGGTTGTGGGTGATTGTGTCCCATGCTTGGTCTCAGACCACAGTGTTTCATAGAAATCAGTGATTTTTCAGAACATTGGAAGGTGCCCACAACTGGCAGTAGTGTATTTTTTATCACTTCAAAGCACCTATGGACAGTCCTTCGGTTTTCCATACAAGAGTAAGCTCAGGAATGCTTTGCTTCATTCTAGGTCAGGCCACCTGCAGATACAGACCCTTTCCTCTGCTGCCTTATTGCCAGTTATATTAAATACAGTCTATGACAAGAGTTTATTAATACTATAGTGTAGTTAGCATCCGTGCAAGTGTATGCGATGGCCCCATGCAGAAGAAGATTCCATTGAGCCAAGAGATAGCAGTGATTCCATTAGTGATAGTGAAAGTCATCCTACACAATAACCCTCCTCTCTCTTGTCTCCCTCACACCAGCCATGAAAGTTTTCAAAGGTAAGTGCAGGTTAATTTGTTTATTTTTATTTATATTTTGTAGTAATTTTGTATTAGATTACTGTATTGTTACCACTTTTATATGAGTATTTTCAGGTTGTGGAACAAATCATATGAGTTTCCATTATTTCTTATGGGGAAATTCACTTGGATATACAGGTGCTTCGGATTACAAGCATGTTTCCAGAAAGAGTTATACTCATAAACCAAGGTTTTACTGTATTTCAAAACCAGCTGTTAATATAATAAAAGCAGTGCTCAGAGGAAAATTTGTAACTGTAAATGATTTACAGTGTTAAAAAAGATTTCAGGGGCGCCTGGGTGGCTCAGTTGGATAAGCGGCCAACTTCGGCACAAGTCATGATCTCACGGTCTGTGAGTTCGAGCCCCGCGTCGGGCTCTGTGCTGATGGCTCAGAGCCTGGAGCCTGCTTTGGATTCTGTGTCTCCCTCTCTCTCTGCCCTTCCCCTGCTCATGCTCTGTCTCTGTGTCTCTCAAAACTAATAAAAAATGTTTAAAAAAAAAAAGATTTCAATTTAGTAACCTAATTTTAAAGAACTAGAAAAAGAAAAATACGAAATCCAACACTAGCAGACGGAAAGAAATAATAAAGATTAGAGACAAATGAAGTAGAGAACAGAAAGACAACAGAACCAATGCAACCAAAAAAAAAATTTTTTTTTAAGATCAACAAACTTGACAAGATTTTAGGTAGACCGAAAAAGAAGGAAGCTTTAAATTGCTAAAATCGGAGCGCCTGGGTGGCTCAGTCGGTTAAGTGTCAGACTTCAGCTCAGGTCGTGATCTCGCTGTCCAGTCCATGGGTTCGAGCCCCACATTGGGCTCTGTGCTGGCAGCTCAAAGCCTGGAGTCTGCTTCGGATTCTGTGTCTCCCTCTCTCTCTCTCCACCTCCCCCACTCACACTCTGTCTGTCTGTCTCTCTCAAAAATAGTAAAAAAAAAAAAAAAAATTAAATTGCTAAAATCAGAGGGGCACCTGGGTAGCTCAGTCGGTTAAGCATTTCACTCTTGATTTCAGCTCCAGTCCTGATGTCACAGGTTTTTTGAGATAGAGCTGCACATCAGGCTCAGGGCTCTGTGCTGAGCGTGGAGCCTGCTTAGGATTCTCACTTTCCCTCTCTCTCTGAGCCTCCCCCACCCTCAAAATAAATAAACATTTAAAAAATTGCTAAAATCAGAAATGAAAGTGGGAACCTTTCCAAAATAAAAGGATTGTAAGACTGCATTATGAATTTACATCATGTTCTGTTGAAAAATGGGCAAAGGACTTGAATATTGAATAGATAATTCTCTAAAGAAACACAAATAGCCAATAAGCTCAGTAAAAGATTCTCATCATTAGGGAAATGTAAATCAAAACCACAGTGAAATAACACTTAATATTAACTGGGATGGCTATAATTAAAAGAAAAACCTGAAAATAACAAGCGTTAGCAAGGATGTGGTGAAATAATCCTTCATACGTTGCTGGTGGGATTGTAAAATTGTGCATCTGTTGTTTTATTAGTGCCTCATTAAGTTAAAATAACCTTGTGACACAGCATTTCTACTCCTGAGTTATATACCCCAAAGAATTGAAAACACATGTTCAAATGAAAACTTGTATAAAAATGTTTATGGCAGTACAGTTCACATTAACCTAAAGATTGAAACTACCCAATTGTCCATCAACAGATGAATGGATAAACAAGATGTGGTATATTCATACTATGGAGTATTACTCAGCCTTACAAAATAATACAGTACTCCTACATGCCACCACATGGATGAACCTTGAAAACATTGTGCTAAGTAAAACAGGCCAGACACAAAAGAGCACATACTGTATGGTTCCATGTATATGAAATATTCAGAATAGGCAGATACAAAGAGGTGATGCAAATTAATGTTTAACATGGGCTGAGGGGAGGAAGAAAGGAATGAGAAGTGAATGCTCAGTGAGTACTGTGTTTCTGTTTGGGGTGATCAAAATGTTCCGAAATTAAATATGATTTCACAGTGTGGTAAATATGCTAAATGCCACCGAATTGTACCTTTTTAAATGCTTAAAATGGTAAATTTTGTTATAAGTATTTTGCCACAATCAAAAAAAAAAAAAGGCTGTCAAATCAACAAGAAGTCTCCTGTTGGCAGATTAGTGGTAGATTTGATGACCAGTGATATTAGCTTAATTTGGGGGTTACTGTACATTATTATATGTGAACATTTTTTTAGGAAATAGGTCTCCTATTTACCCATACCCATCACATATTTATTCCAGTCCTTCTACAATATAAATTAAGAAAGCAGAGGTTGCTTTATACATTTATGCTTTATTTATATAGAATAACATTGTAAGATTTAATATTTATGGTTCTAGGATTTCTAAATAATTTGATTCAGTAGAACCTGAGTGATTTCTGAAAATCAGCGATGTGGAGATTTGTGGTTTACTTGAAGCACAACTTCGAATCACGTTTTTTAAAGCTGCTGTGTGCAGGACGCAAACCATTTGGCTAGAGAATAAGTCTAGATGCATTGTAGCGATTTAGCATGACCTTTGTATAGATCCGTTTTGATGAGATTAAGTTTTGAGACAATAATACTTTATTCTGCTTCACAGAGGGAGAGGTCTGCTTACTTAGTTCTAAACACCTTGTAATGGGCTTAATTTTTAAATTCCCAATTTCTGAGGAGTATTTTGAAGTTTAATGTAAAATTTTTTTCTTAACCACTTTTAGGCCAGCCAGGCCTTCGAGAAGCTATTTCTATGTCCTGTATAACCAACGGGAGTGGTGCAAACAGAAAGCCAAGCCACACCAGCTCTGTCGCAATTGCAAGGAAAGAAACTCTTTCATCTGCTGCTAAAAGGTATCTGTTTATAAGGGAAAGAAAAGCTACCATTGCAAAATTGTCCGAATGTGATAATTCTACTTTTGAAAAACAATGTGAAATAGAGCTGTATGGAATTAAAGTGAGCATATCCTTTGAATTCCTTAACTCTGAATATAGACACCCACCCAGATTGTACTCACTCAGTTTACATTCATGTAACCTATCGAGTTGTGTGAGGAAACTTTTGGTTCTTACTAAAGAAAGTGCTTTCATTTCCTGGTTTGGTATATTTCTTTTTAATCTTTTTTTTAATTTATTTTGAGAGAGAGAGGGAGCACGAGCACACATGCTAGCAGAGAGGGGTAGGAGGGGCAGAGGGAGAATTCCAAGCAGGCTCCCTGGAATTCAGGAACCATGAGATTGTGACCTGAGCTGAAATCAAGAGTCAGATGCTTAACCAGCTGAGCCACCCAGGTGCCCCTGGTTTTGTTTCTTGTTAACAAGCATTTGTTGATGACATAAGCATCACTGTATTAAATTATATAAGCACATTTTCTATAGCAAGGAATACATTTGATACAGGAATTTTTAAAGGAGAAATAGAATCTTCAATATACATTTACATTTGTGGGAGGTTGAACACTATTATAACTTTTATTCTTTAACCATGGCTATGAAATAAAGGCATAATTCAAAATACTATAGTACTGTGTTTTGTATGTATGTGTGTGTTAGGGGATGGTAGGTAGAAGGGCAGTGGAAATACTGCAAAAATGTTTCAGTGAACTACAGGTTTACATTCTATATGTTCTTTTCATCAATTAATCTGTTGTTTCAATAAAATTGCTTACAGAATTTTCCCACTTTTGTGTAATTCCTAGCAGATTATCTCACATACAGTTTGGAGAGACCATAAGAGATCAACTACATAATCTTACCACTGTTTTCTTCAAAGAATAACTAAGGGAAAACCTTAAGTAATAGAATTATATTTAAAATGTACTGATAGAAAATGGTTGCCTTAATAAACGAATGCCAGTGACTTGAGTTATTCATCAGTGTGGACTTATAGATGCCAACCAAACATTTGACTAGAGGAATGGTAAAGAAATAACAAAATCTTTAGGTCATTTATTTAATTATTTATTAAAGATTTTTTATTTTTAAGTAATCTCTATACCCAATGCGGGTTTCGAACCTTGATCAAAAGTTGCATGCTACACTGCCTGAGCCAGCCAGGAACCCCGATCTTTTAGGCCTTGCAGAAGCCCCTTGTAGAATTCAGTCTTTGAAGTCATTGTCATTTTACAACCCAGGCTTTCTTCTCTGGAGCATGCCAAAATGTACTATCTTTGCTTCCCTTTTAGGAAAAAGCACAAGTTATAAGAAAATAAATTCATAGTGGAAATTTTTAATATTTTTAATAAACTTCCTAGTTTTTTGTAGTAGTTGTGATTCAGTCTGTTTTCTTATGTAACTCTGGTCCTATACAATGATCCGTATTATCAGTATGCACAATAGTAACTCAGCAATCTTATGACTAGCTGAGTTTGTTACTTTATGGTGCAGAGGCTCTGTATTTTGCTTTTAAATACTCAGGAGGAAAATCTCCTTTAGGTTGTATTGGGCCCACATAAGACTAGTGTCCTGTACATGCAGGATAGTTTGAAGACCAATAAGGAATTTCTAACTCAGTTTTTTTGTTGTTTTTAAAATTTTTTTTTTTAATGTTTATTTAGTTTTGAGAGACATAGAGACAGAGTATGAGCAGGGGAAGGGCAGAGAGAGAGGGAGACCCAGAATCCAAGCAGACTTCAGGCTCCGAGCTGTCAGTACAGAGCCCAGTGGAGGGCTTGAACTCACGAACTGTGAGATCATCACTTGATCCGAAGTCGAACGTTCAACTAACTGAACCACCCAGGTGCCCCTCAGCACAAACTTTTAAAAACTGAACATGAAGTAGACTGTTGGGGGGGCAAGTCTGCAGTCAGAAGGTATCAGAACTGAATCAAATTAAATATCACTTTAAAAATTATATTTTAACATTTTTAACTATTGCTCTGTAATAATTTGTAAATATTATGTGTATTTGTTCAGTATATTCTTAAACATACTTCCTTGTGGATTTATGCACTGTGTAGTCAAATTATAAAATGTCCTCTGATTAAGAACTGTAGATAGTTGATAGTTTTCTACCTTTTCAACCATGGAATTCAGATCTTGATTCCATCTGCATCGTCAAAAATGTCTAATATAAGGACTCTTATTCAATGATTGGGAATGATGTGTGCTTTATTAATCAAGAGTCAAAGTGCAAAATCACAAGAATTTATACATAAATATCTTAAATATTTTAACTCTATATTGACATTTATTGTCAATTTTTTTATGAAAGGCCAAGCCTCCCACCCTCTTTCTAGTTGTGTGTCTAATTAGATTCCTTGTTGACTATCTTGCATAAAATACACCCATAAATTATTTATTGTAATTGTTAGTTTAAGTTTTAAGAGTAAGAAATTTAAAACTCTTGCAAAACAAACCTTTCTTGTTGTGTTTTTTTTTTTTTTAATTTTTTTTAATGTTAATTTTTTGAGAGGGAGAGAGACACAGAGCATGAGCGGGGGAGGGGCAGAAGTAGAGGGAGACACAGAATCCAAAGCAGGCTCCAGGCTCTGAGCTGTCAGCACAGAGCCCTACACAGGAATTGAACCCATGAACCGTGAGATCATGACCTGAGCCGAAGTCGGACGCTTAAACCGACCGAGCCACCCAGGCGCCACCATCTCTCTTATGATTATTTTCCTCAACCTTTTAAATTTTCTCACCTACATAAAATTTGATAGCAGTTTCTTTTGCTAACTGATCTCTGTGGATTCTTTCCAGAGCATTCAACTTTGTTTTCGTAGAAATTACAGTTCTCTTTTTTGTGTATACTTTGTCAGTTTTCTTTGTATTTAATTAACTTACATAATTAAGTTCAAGTGGCATAAACAGGTTCTAGATTGGTGGGGGGATCAGCTGGTAAATTCAGAACTCAATTAGCAGGAGGAGAAATACACAGAAAAAATGGGAATTAGAGAATTATCTACTAAACATAGCATTTAGTGTGCCTTGCGTATCATTCAGGATATTTTACAGAGGAAATGGAAAGTGTCACTGATGCTCTGATTTGGGTAAGTTGAAGCCAGCTAAGAGAGCTGCTGCTGTTCCCCAGAATCTGCCAAGATGGCAAAATGCATTGGGCCATTTTGGTGCCAAGGGACAATCTTCATAGGATATTCTTATAAATTCTTCACTGAAGATTTTTAATAGCTTCCATAATTTTCAAAGAAATATTTTCATCATTATATGAAAGTGTAAATTGTATTAGCTGTATGACTTAGCATTTTGAATTATATAATAACCACTTTTTCCATCGCTTGATATATCTTTTATTTGTTTAAATATGTGTTGTTCCATGTTATACTTTATTTTACAGTGGTACAGAAAAAAAGAAAGAAAAACCACAAGGACAGAGAGAAAAAAAAGAGGACTCTCATTCTAATGATCAAAGTCCACAAATTCGAGCATCACCTTCTCCCCAGCCCTCTTCACAGCCTCTCCAAATACACAGACAAACTCAAGAAAGCAAGAATTCTACTCCCACCAAAAGGTTTTAACTGTCCCCGAGTACAGAGCTAGGGAATGGTTGTAATGATACCTGAATTCTGTGACTTGAGAAAAGTTGGCTATCCATGGATTCCAATAGAAGAGCCTAGTGGCTTCCCCCTCCACCTTCTTTGTGCTAAAATCTGTATTTTAGCATATTGGGGAGTGAAAATTTAAGGTCAAAATTTGTCAGTTAAAACTGGAAAAAAAAAAATCCCTAGTAGTTATAAACAATTTGATGAAAGGAAGGCCACAATAACTCACTTTGAAACCAAACAATATTTCTTATAACAAAATTACAAAATTTAAAAAAATTATATAAACTATGCATAATTTATAACCATGGACAGAAAATCGCCATGTAATTATCCTCATCATATTTTGGCATCATTACAACCTCGAACTTGTAAGGGCCCTTCTCAGCAAATGGCTCTTCATTTGACTGCATCTCAGTTTCAGTTTTGGGTTTTGGGAGGATAAGTTCTTGCTTGAGTAGAGAAATCATTTCACTTGGTCTTTTCTATGCTAAAGGCTTGCTTGAGGGCTTCTCTCTGTGTCTGTAATAATTAATATTTTAAAGTTATGAGAGGGGGAGAAGGGAGAAACATTCTAACAATGTGTGTGAGCCTAAATTGGGAATCTAAACCTGCATGCTGGGAGTTCAATGCTACAGCTGCCTTGTAATCAAATATTTAGACCAACTTAATGAAATTTGCCTGCCTTAGAAATGCCAGTTCAAGCTTTATGATTAGGTAGAGATATATTTTATCATCATACTTCTGCTTGGAAATCTTAGGAAAATATTAAATCGTTCCCAGAACTAGCTAGGAAAATATTTTAGTAAAATAAATGACAACCATTCCTAAAATATTTATAATATATTTTTATTTGCTCAATGTAATATTCTGTCTCAAATCCCTAATGGAAATTTGGGAAAACAAAACACTCTTCATTTGATTGATGCATGTTTAACTTTTAAAAAATGCTTTGTCTCTGTGTCTCACGCAGATTCTTTTGCTCTCTAAATGGTTTGTAACGTTTTTGCCTGGTGTCATGTGGAGTTCTTCTTGGATATAGTTTATTAATGTTACATAACTTTGGATTGTGTGTGGTTAAAGGTGGCTTTTTTATAATCAATCTCTTTAAAGTTCTAATTTGACATGGTATCTTCTTTGTCCCAGATCTTTTTTTTCAGCTTCTTAGGTCTCATGGAAATGTGCTTGCCATTCTAAATTGCTCTTTGGATATACTATTGCCAGAGTATTGGAGACTGGATGAGTGGTAGGATAGTTAGCAATGCAACCGAAAAATCATTTATAAATCATTTATAAAATTCTCATTTACAAATAATATGGAATCAGTGTTGATAATACATTTCTTGTGTTAAGTCATGTTTATTTCTGATCATTGTCTTTAAAGGATGTCACAAGAGTTTTACCTTTAGTCCTACATTTTACTTACAAATTGTCATTTGTACCATATATAATTAATTACACAAGGATATAAAAGATGAAAACAGCCTTGTAATACAGACTTTAAAAAGTCAGGTTAAAAGTACAGATTTTTTTTTCACAAACTCACACAGTTTCACAAATTATGAGAAATATTTTACTCAGGGATTTAAGCATGTGGGTTTTTTCCTATTAACAAAAAGTACAGATTGATTTTTTAATCAAGTAATATTGTTCTAGCGAAAATTATAGACAGACTTGGTAAATGCCTTGTTTAACTCCTGCACTCATCCAACCGGAACCTTTCAACTAATCCTTCCTTCTCTTTTCTGGATTAGCCTTAAGGAAATGTTAATTGCTGCTTTTATGTTCTGTTTAAGCTGTCAATTACATGTCATTGCTACTCAAAGAATTTTTCTCTAAGAAATTACATATGTTTCTTCCAGCATAAAACGACCACTGACAACTGAAAAGTCACATAATTCATGGGAAAATTCAGATGAGAGTCGTAATAAATTATTGAGAGCAGTTTCAACATCAAAATTAATATCTAAAGTTATAAAAAATACAGATAAGTAAGTATTATACTTCCTCAGTTATCTGATAATTATGTGACTGTCATGTTTGCATATCCAATTCTATGCCTGTTTTGGGATCATTTCTTTAAAATCTATATTATAATGTGTATCTTTCTTTCTTCTAAGTATATTTTTTTCTTTTAAGTATTCCAAAAAAAAGAAAGACAGTTATATCTTTCTGTTCATGTTCCCCACTCAAATAATAAATCTCACTAATCCCATAAGATTTGAATATTTTTTGTACCTTCTTTCTATACTTTTCACTGTTTAGATGATCTTATGGAATATTCATTGTTTTATAAAACAGTATATATATTAATAGTTGAGACCAGTGACAAACTTTTAAAAATAAAGCTGTCTGAATTTCATTTCTAAAGATTTATTTTGGGTGTGGCCTAGGCACTGAAACTTTTACAGTTTCTTTAGGTGATTCTAATGGTAAGCCAAGTAAAATTATAACATAAATGTCCTTCGAATATCTTCTTTTCTTGTAGGCATAAAGATGTCATCATCAATCAAGGTAAATTAAAAATCCTTTTTAAAAAAAATATTTCTCTTTTCTACACCAGTTATATTTTTCCTAATTGTTAAAAATATTGACTTGCTGTCATTCGGTGTACTTTATTAGCTCGTAATAATCATAGAGAAGTGGGTTTATTATAGTCATTTAAGAAAATGCCCAGTTTTTATTGTAAGATATGTCATTTTTGTCTCAACCAGCAAAAATGTCAACCCGTGAAAAAAACAACCAAGGTAAGAATAAGCTACACAGTTGGTCGCCTTCTAAGTTAATTTCTTCCTGGATCTCTTATTTGGCTTTTCATTACTTACACCATCTGACTTTCCTCTTAATAAGAAGGGTATGATAACTTCTAAAACTACTTTTCTAAAAATCCATCTTATTTCTGGGAGCTCTGAAGATTCAGGGTCAACAGTAGAAATAAATATATCATTACAAGAGGTATAAAATACTAGAGAGAATTTTCCCCTTTTAAAAAAAATAAAAGTTGTACTTAGAAAAGCCATTTAAAAGATTGATCAGTTTTAACTCAGTTTCCTGTCTTGCCAGCCTCATTACAAATAATCACTCATTTCTTGAAGCTAAGACTGAATATATAATGAGTCTAGCAAGTCCATTTCCTCTTGAATTTTTCTTTTATGTTAATTGTAATTTCTGGCTACTTGCTGTTGTTGGCTTGTTCTGACCAAAAAAGGAGAGCAGACTTTCTGTAAATGTGTATTCAGTTGAATTGCAAAGTAGGTAAGTTCTGTTACATCAGTTTTACCTTCTCCTCAGATTGCCTGCAAATTTAATTGAAGCATGCTGCTCTAAACGAAAGCACGTTCTTTCCGTGCATGCTTTTTACAGCTCATTTCTCTATGTCATAGTTATCTTTATTTTCTGGGCTATTATATTAACCAGATACAATGTGGTTAAAATTTCTGTTAGAGATTAACTTGATGGCTATGTATTTTTTCCTATTTTTGATTCTAATAAGAAAAGAAATATTTATTTGTAATCTTCTTTGGATCATTTGTTTTTGCATAGAAATTCTAAATGAAATTGATTTTTGCTGTCATTCTTCTATAGTTAGGTCATACTTTCTTCCTCCTTTACAAATAAGTATAGCTTAAGTAATGGGTAAAATAATTTAAGGAAAAAATGAAATTTTAGTTATAAGGACAATTCTTATTACATATCAAAACATTTTTTTAAAATAGAGGTAGTGATAAGTAGTGGAAAGATCTGTGAGTGGAGAGTCTCTCTTTAGAATTTGGTCTTGGCTCTTCTGCATAATAGCCTTGTGACCTAGACAAAATGACAGCGTCTCTGAGTAGTTTTCTGATCTGAAAATAATACCTATAAGGCTTACTTAACATGACTGCTGAAGAATGATATAACGTATATGAAAGTACTTTAAAAATAGAAAACATTATAACTGTAAAAAAATGCTACTATTCATACATGTTTTGCTAAAAAGCTCAAATTTTATAAAATCCTCATAGAGCTGCCTGCCACTTTCTTATCTTGTGGTATGTTCTTTGGAAGGAAAAAAGAACATAAGGTTAGTATATAGGTGAGTGGTTTGTGTTGGTGACAATTTTCAAAGCCATTCAGGTAAGCAGGCAAATAACCTTATACTTAAGAGGGAAGGATTTTGCTATAGAAGCATCACTAAGCAGGGTTTCAGCCAGTGTCTAGGAAGAAGGATGGAATGAAAAGCTAGAAAAGGATATAGAAAAATAAATTCTATTACCAGAATTTTAGCTCAAAAAGATTGTCCCAGATGTTGGAATTTATTAATGTCAAGTGTTGCTTACATTTAGCCTTATTTTTGGAATTTGAGTCTATTACTTTTCCCCTTCAGTCAGCTGCGTTTCGTCTAGATATAGACTCTATCACCAGAGTGTCCCTTCAGAGAGAACTGTGGCGCTGCAGCCTGTGAGGTAGTTGAGGCCTGACTGTAATTGAGACAGAGCCTATAGAAAGAAGTAGATGGGAGTCTAGGTGGTTTAAGAGTTAAGATAGGTAGGGTATGGGAGGTAAGGAACAGTGGGAATCTATGAAGGCTAGCTTGAGCAACTAGGTAAGGTGTATCTACTAAAATGAACTTTTGAGGAGGAGGAGATGTGTGGAAAAGAATAAGAGTTTTGGATTTCAGTTTCTATAAGACTTAATCTGCTTGTAGAGATGTGTTGCCAGCAATGTAGTATCAATGTTTAAACACACGTGTTTTGAAGTCCAGGGGCCGGTTTCACCATTTACTTAGCTATGTGACCTTGAGCAGGTTGTTTTGCCTTCTTAATTCTTTGTTTTCTCATTGTTGAGACCATAATAAACTTTGAAAGAGTTAATATAAACATTAAAGATAAAGTGTAGTACCTGTCACATAGTACCAGGTAAATTTCAGTTATTATATATGTGAGTCTGACAGTTAAAATCTTGCATTCAAATGTGTGGAGTAAGATGAAAAGATAATCATTAAATAGATGATCTTCATTTGATATAAGTTGTAGATATATTTTTAAAGTTTGTATTCATTTTGCATGGCATATTTTACAACACATTTTCTTATACTTTAGGTATTAATCCAAAATTATCATTTTTGGACAGTCTTTTAAAAATATGATTTATTAATTTCTTTAGCTCTTTTTTGACAATGACAAGTGTGACTTGCTCCAAGCCATCTGCTTTGATTTGGGAAGAAGACTATTTACATTTGGTACATTAGGTGAGTGGTAGCAGAGAAAAGCTTGACTTGAAAGGCCTGTATCCTTCAGCCACAGTAGAGTACAAGAAGAGCTATTAAACTGCATGTTCTGATCAGCACTCAGGCAGAAGGGAGAGAACTGTAGTTGAGAGCAGTAGGAGTGGAACGGAGTGGATGTACCCAGGACAGTCTGAGGCTAGGTGTGGGAGGCAGGATAGGTTATACCACCAAAAACAGGCTCTTACTGAGTTCATTCACTCAAATCCCTGAAATGTAAGTCTCTTTTCTCCCTAGTTCTGTTGGATTCTGCTCCCACAGACTTAGCACATCAAGTTAGACTGTGAGTAAGTTTTCCTATAGGGTTATTCATTGTTAGATGTAGCAGATAGGTTCTAATACGGTGCTATTTATTGATAAGTTACTGATAAGAAAGTCTTTTGAGCTAATTTATGGGAGCTATGAACACCTTTTATAAAATTATTGAGGAAAATAGAAAACCATCTGACAAATTTTGTAATAAACATAATTAGTATAGCCTATAAGCTCATTCTTATAATAGTTATCAAGTATATTACATTTTTAAATATGAAAAATCACATGCCCTCCTTTCTAGAGGAGAACCTGAATATCTTCAAATTATGGTATGTTACTGGGTTTTTTGAAGCATGAATAATCATTTTCTCTTGTAGCATCTTAAACTTATGCTGTTTAGAATTAGCGCATAGTTAATTAGTCTATCATGCTGAGAACTTGAATGACTCAGATCCATACTGGGGAGACATCTGCTTAATTGAGGAAAAGAGAACTTATCAAATCACCAGATCACACTCTTACTTCCTTTCATAGTGCTGCCTCACTGCTCTAAGCTTAGATTCATTCTTGCTTAACTACCAAATCTGTGCAGTAATGTCCTGACTACAGGTGTGTTTAGATGGGAGAACAGTTATTTTGGTATCTTAGAGAATTGAGAAGTAACTCTTTCTTGCTAAGTTATCTAAAAATGATTGCAGATTCAAAATACTTTAAAAGTCATTTTGAAATATATACCATCTAAAACCCTTCAATAATTTGGTGTAGCAAAAACAGTTGTTCAGATAATCTGAAAACTCATTTACAAAATTGAGAAAAGGAAGAAAAACGGAGTAGTCTTGTCATTTTAACAGCTATTATAGTTCTGATATGTTTCTTCATTCGTTATCAGATACACATTTTAAACATTTACTCATCTAACAAATATTTATTGAGCGCTTATTTTGTCAGGCCCTGCCCTTAGGCACTTGGGAATACAGCAGTACAGTCTCTGCACTCCGTGGCACTTACATTCTACATGATAAGGAAAATATAATGTGTCAGGAGGTAATACATATTAAGATATAATGAGCAGATAAGTAATAAAAGCTTCATTAGGCACCTCACTTAGAAAAGAAGTAAAGTGTTATAGCGGAAAAAGTACAAGAACAGTAAACATGAGTCCTGGTTAGGGGTAAAATGACCTGCACCATAAAAAAGTTTAAAGAATCAGGGTGCCTGGGTGGCTCAGTCAGTTGAGTGCCCAACTTCAGCTCAGGTCATGATCTCATGGTTCATGGGTTCAATCCCTGTGTAGGGCTCTGTGCTGACAGCTCAGAGCCTGGAGCCTGTTTTGGATTCTGTGTCTCCCTCCCTCTTCTTCCCTCCCCTGCTCACACTCTTGTCTCTCTCTCTCTCTCAAAAACAAACAAACATTAAAAAAAATTCTTAAAGAATCCAAATACTAAATGACTGAAATTATGAATGTGAGTTAGGAATTTGCAAAAGGAAATTATGGAAAAATGAAACATTATTCATCCGAAAATAAAGTTTTCCATATGTCTCTGAGGCCTGGGACCTCAGTTTCCTCACATATAGTAAGGCTTAAACTAGATGTTGCTAAGAGTCTTCTTTAATAACTTTTTAAGGCTCTTTCTTGCAACAAATAGAAAATGGAGGACAGGCCCCCCCCCCCCACCTTAACTAACTTGCTTTCAATCTGTGTTTTAAAGAATTTCAGTGTAGCCGCTTTTGTTCATGCCATGTGTTGTTTTATGACTTGTTGGTTCCAGGCATGGTCTGTCCTAAAACCTGATCACACCTGCATAAACTGAGCATTGTATCTGAAAGAAGAGCTAAAATTTATCTATAAGAATATATAGGATAGCAGTGTTCTGCTGACAGTGTCTGTATATTATGTTACCTACTGAGAGGGAGGGAGTGTACTGTCACCTGCTGAGAGGGTGCGCAGTTTAAAACAAACCCAGTAAGTCAGAAGCTCACAGTTGAGCTACAGATAGAATTTAGCCTTGTTGTTACTAAGATGGTATCCAAAACTTTGCTATTCCAGAATTTAGGAAGAAGAGTGCTAGCTTTAAGTCTGTTCCAGTGTGAATAGGCAGAAACACCAGGAAACCAAATACTACATTTCCAAAAAAATATACTCACCTCTGAGATTTAAACATTGGCTATTTTAAATAGGTGACATAAACATTACTTGGATCCCTAGGTCTGAGCTTTGTCCCTGTACTCTCTAATTTTAAAAGGAAAACAGACAGGAACGTTTTCTCTGTTAAAGATTCCTTGAGTCCTGTGAAGCAGAGATCTTATTTCTTGATGTTGTTGTTAACAGTCTTCTAGATTAAAATGTTTAAAGACTGTCGGGTTATTTTTTAAATATAAACAGTCCCAACTTTTAAGAATATGTATTCTTGGGGCACCTCGGTGGCTCAGTAGGTTAAGTGTCCAGCTTCGACTCAGGTCATGATCTTGTGGTTTGTGAGTTCAAGCCCCATGTCAGGCTCTGTGCTGACAGCTCAGAGCCTGGAGCCTGTTTTGAATTCTGTGTCTCCCTCTCTCTCTGCCCCTACCCTGCCCATGCTCTGTCTCTCTCTCTCTGTCTCAAAAATAAACATTAAAAAAATAATAATTATAAAAAAGAATATGTGTTCTCGATGTCTTCTTTCTTTATTTTAAGCTGAGAAAAAAGTCCCAACCTGCCCCTTTTGGAAATGGAGAATTAGACTTTTTGTAACAGAACATAATAGTCTAATGCATATTTATTTTATTCTGGTTAAACACTTTTCTTCCATATTGTATTTTCATGACCCACGGGCATAAGCCTTTTAAAAAGTCTAAACTAGGGGCATCTGGGTGGCTCAGTCAGTTAAGTGTCTGACTTTGGCTCAGGTCATAATCTCACCGTTCATGATTTCAAGCCCTGCATCATGCTCTGTGCTGACAGCTCAGAAACTGGAGCCCGCTTTGGATTCTGTTGTCTCCCTCTCTATTTGCCCCTCCCCCTGCTGTCTCTCTTGGAGATAAATAAACATTAGAATAAACAATTAATAAAAAGTCTAAACTAGAAAATGCAGTTAACCAGAAAAATCTCCATTTTTCAAGCGTGTCAGTGAACTGACATAGCATGGTTAGAAATCCATTCTGTCCAGAAATGGCAGTTAAGCTCCATATGTGTTTCTTATGCTCTCGCTTGTTACTGTTTTCCTGAAGCACTTTGAGAAGAATTCTGATGTTTATGATTAGGCTTAGCAAGGAAGAGCTACAACTCATCAGTGACACATACAAGATTGCAAGACACGCCATAGCAAATTATATGCCATGTTCCTGAACTGTACTCCTAATTTGTTCTCCACAGAACAGTTTTACCAGAAATATTTCATTGACTATTTCCTTTAATAAAGCTTTTAAATCTTTCTAAAGATGGTGAAGTGCTGGGGTCTGCCCTGAGAGGAGGCCAGCTCCTACTTCAGGGCTTCTGGCCCGTCCAGGGTTTCACCTGCATGAGGGTTGGTCTAGGTGCGAGAGATGATGCGAAGTCAGTCTCTTGGAGTCAGCCTCGTAACAGGACTGGTCCAGGACTCCCTATGTAAGGGCTGAGACAAAATATGAAGACAAGACAAACAACACGGAGACAGCCTCTTATCTGGACTGCTTAAAGTTTATTTTTTCTTCAGAGTTTTTATGCACTTTTTCTAAACACAGCAAGTATTCATCTTGTAAAGATTGGCAGGATGAAATCATTCTAATTTCTCAAGGTTCTTAGTAAAATAAAAAATACTTGTTTCTTAAGATTCCTAGTAAGAAAAGAGACTGATTAAAACAACCTTCACGCTCCATAAAACTTTAAAGAACGCTTGTTTCTCAAGGTTACATAGAATGTTTAAACAATTAGTATATGAGGGTAAAAAACAGCTCACATGCAGTCAAAGCATAACTAATGGATACATTCTGGTAAATATGGTTAGAAAGGATAAGAACAAGGTATACAGATATCAGTTAAAGGCTCTGGCTACAGTCGAAGAATTATGTGAAAGACATGTTTTTCTCTAAAGTTACTCCCTAAGATTATTTTTGTCTACTATTAATAATGTCTTAACTCAAAAACTACAGCAGTCACCACATTCCTGAGGGTCGGGCTGCACTCTTAGGTTTAACAGAACAATTAGGGATTTATTTTACTCTTGAATTATTTCTATATTACCTGAGGCAAACTAAAGCCTCCTAAATGATTTTCTTATTATTTTCATGATGATCAACATTATATCTCTCTATATTCTAAACCTATTAATAAGAATAAAACCAGCAGCATTAATTGGCTAGTGGAGGGGATGCCATAAGACCCTTTTCTACTTAGCCCTGCAGCTGCTGTTAGCAGGGATTTTTCTTCAATGTTATCATCACCCTGAGTGCAGGGATTCTTACAGACCCAATGTTCTTATCGTAGGCCTGGCATGAATTTACCTCCTGCTGGCCCTTTTGCGGCTGTGCCTGTCTTAGGTTGTCCCTCCCCTGAGGAATCTTACCCGTCACTGGCTAACCAGCCATCTTCTTAGGGCCAAACAAAGTGAGGAGATCAAAAGCCATAACTTTTATGGCCTCAGGCCTAATACTTGCCTTAGGACACCTTCGCCCGCCGGTGGGGGTCCAGGCTGGGCCTTGGGCCTTACTTCTTCACCCTGGGCATTGCTACCAGGGCCATGGCCTCTTGGTCCCCGGCAGTGAAGTATTTTAGTCTTTCTAAAAATACATACAAATACTATAGCAAGCTTCCGTATACAAAGGATTCAGATTTCTTAAATTTTTATTTTGCTTTGATTCAGATATTTGTTTATTTTGAGAGAGAGAGAGTGAGCGCGCACATACCAGCAAGGGAGGGTCACCTGGAGAATCCCAAGCAGGCTCCTTGCGTGAGATCATGACTTGAGCTGAAATCAGGAGTCTGTCACTTATCCAATTGGGCTTCCCAGGCACCCCAACTTAGGTTTTTTTTTGTTTTGTTTTGTTTTTTTAATTTTTTTAACGTTTATTTATTTTTGAGAGACAGAGAGACACAGCATGAGAAGGGCAGGGGCAGAGAGAGAGGGAGACACAGAATCCGAAGCAGGCTCCAGGCACTGAGCTGTCAGCACAGAGCCCGATGCGGGGCTCGAACTCACAGACCGTGAGATCATGACCTGAGCTGAAGTCGGACACCCAACCGACTGAGCCACCCAGGCGCCCCAGGTTGTTTTTTAAAGAAATAGAACATTAAAGGTAAAGTTGAAGCCTCTCATTAATTCTGTTTAATTAGAATTTCATATACAGGTTTTTATTGTTTCCTTGGAGCCTCCTGGTTCTCCTCCTGCTATGGTTAATTGAAAAGTAGAATTAGAGGGATAAATATTTTGGTATCTGGAATTTCTCTTTTGGATATCTTCTTTTTTCTGAATTATTTTTTAAAAATTCTAACATATATATTCCGATAAAATGAAAAACTTTTAGTGTTTAAAATAGCTTTTCCTGGTGATATAAATGAAAGAATGGAGGGAGTTTTTAAAATACAATCATATTTTGCTTAGTTCAGAAAAGTTTTTGGAGTGCCTGGGTGGCTCAGTCGGTTACGTGTTCGACTCTGTGAGTTCGAGATTTGTGAGTTCGAGCCCGGCATCAGTCTCTCTGCTTTCAGCACAGAGCCTGCTTCAGATCTTCTGCCCCTCCCCCACACGCGCGCGCGCGCTCTCTCTCTCTCTTTCTCAAAAATATTAAAAATTTTCAGCAATATAGCAATGTCTTTTAGAAGTTTTATGTGTCTTATATTGTTGGACTAGACTTCTTTCTCATCTTTTCCCAAAGAAAGCCTTTTTCAGGTAGTAAAAATGATCCAGAGTGCTTAAGCAAACACCCATAATCTGATTATCTTGAAGTGATTTTAGTGAAAATCACAGTTGTAAACAAAATATCAAAGAGAAATCTGATTAAAGGAGGTTTAGATTCAAGAAAGTAACAAGTGGTCTTGTTACTGTAATTAGTATATGAGTTGATTAGCAGTTACATAAGACTTGGTTATGTCTCTGCGTAAGCTCCTAAAAGGCTAGGTCCGCTTCTATATTTTCATTGTGCACCCTCACTTCACCTGGCTACCCCCGTGTCATTAAGAGTTCCATAAAATTTACCAGCCAGTAGAAGTCTGAACAAAGAAAACTAAGGTAACATTTTACTACCAGGTCACATTTTTCAGATCTGAGTTCTTGTCCTAGCAAGTAAAACATAATACATAATACAGTAATACATAACATTTGGCAAGCACCCCAACTATGAATCTTTAAATCTGCAAAATAGGGGGGTTAGATTATATTCTTCTAAATCCACACACCCTTTTTGCATTTAGGGATCTACATTTTATCTATTTTTACAGCTAAGCCTTTGAAAAGGGGTGAAATTTTGACTTTATTGTACAGATCAAGTTCTTTATTCAAAGTCCAAAGATTCTTACTGATTACACTGTTTCATTGGAATTTTAAAATATTATTACTACAGTATAACTGAATAATTAACTGGGACTTGAAATCTTCAGAGAATAAATTATTTTTAAGAAAAGATTTTAGCCTACCCAAAATGCTCTTTGTCACTTTCTACTATAAAATTATAGTCAATATTTCTAGCCTCTTGTTTACCCATCTGTTCTGGAGCTTTATGGTTTTGGGGAATAGAACTGTTAGTTCTACAGAAAAAGCTCAAACTAAATAAAGATTCTCCAATTTTCTGTATGCTGGAATTAGATAGTATCACATTCTCCTACATTATAGTTAAATATAAAATTAAATTCCAGATTTGGGTTAGTAGGGGGGCTCTTTGGTTCTAAAGATTGTAAAATACAAATAAAAGTAAGGGGTGCCTGAGTGGCTCAGTCAGTTGAGCATCCAATTCTTGATTTCACGATCTCAGTCGTTCATGAGTTCGAGCTCCATGTTGGGCTCTGCACTGACAGCGCAGAGCCTGCTTGGGATTCTCTTCCTCCCTCGCTCTCTGCCCGTCCTCAACTCATGCTCTTTCTCTCTCTAAATAAATAAACTTTAAAAAAAAAATAAAGTACAAATAAAAGTAGATTTCTGAAATGGAAACTCCGGGAAGAAAGATGTGTAAGCATTCTAGATGTTCAGAAGGCTTTCTGTAGGCAGTACCCATTACACAAATAAGTAGAGTCATTGCCCAAAAACCAAAGCTCTGCTGTTGCCTTTGAAACCCTTTGGTTGTTTTTTTTTAACATTTATTTATTTTTGAGACAGAGAGAGACTAAGCATGAGTGGAGGAGGGGCAGAGAGGGAGGGGGACACACAATCAGAAGCAGGCTCCAGGCTCTGAGCCGCCAGCACAGAGCCCGACACGGGACTCGAACTCACAGACCGCGAGATCATGACCTGAGCCGAAGTCGGAGGCTCAACCGACTGAGCCACCCAGTCGCCCCTTTTTTTTAACTCTTAAGTCCAAAAAGGGAGCAAGCTGTAGGAAAAAAAGCACTAGGGGAACTGATCATGGAGGAGAGTATGCCCAGTACTAACTTCCTTCTCCACTTTTGCCTTTTACTATTAGTCTATGGAAGATTAATAAATTTTAGTAAGTATGTTTTAAATAAGTAACTTTGGGACACCTGGCTAGCTCATCCAGTAGAGCATGCAACTCTTTTTTGATCTTGGGGTCTTGAGTTTGAGCCCCATGTTGGTGGTGGTGTTTGTATGAATCATTTCAGCAGTACTGCTTTTTCAGAACACCTTAGATAACTATCCCAAAAAGTTTGGATTAAGAAATATGAAGATCATTTTGCAATTTGGAGCACTTTGCAGGATAGGACAGCTGCAGGATAGGATAGCCTAGGGGAGATGCTAAAATAGAAGATTAAATTAACAAGACCTAAGCAGACAGAAGGGGAAGTGCCAGCAGTGAGAAGGACAAAGAGAGGAAGTGTTAACATCAGGTGTTTCAAATTTCTGCCTAGCATTCACTATTCCCAAAGATAGTAGAGCAGAAACATCTTCTTCCTCTTCTTTTGTACTCTCTCTGATTTCCTATTGTTGGGATCCAGAGCTCAAGCTTCTACTAGTTAGGTTATAAGTAAGCTGTATTGTCAGGTAGCTGGACTTCTGTGGACCAACCCGAGGACCTTACTACTGTCTGAAAAATACTACCCAATAGGAACATAATGTGTAACACATATGTAATTTAATATTTTTTAACATTTTAATTTATTCTTGAGAGACAGAGACAGAACATGAGCAGGGGAGGGGCAGAGAGAGGGGGAGACACAGAATCTGAAGGAGGCTCTAGGCTCTGAGCTGTCATCACAGAGCCCGACGCAGGGCTTGAACTCACAAACTGCAAGATCATGACCTGAGCCGAAGTCGGACACCCAACCGACTGAGCCACCCAGGTGCCCCATGTAATTTAAAATGTCTTAGTAGCAGGGGCACCTGAGTGGCTCAGTCAGTTAAGCATCTGACTCTTGATTTCAACTCAGGTTATGATCTTGAGGTCGGGAGATCAAGCCCCACACTGGACTCTGCACTGAGCGTGGAGCCTGCTTGAGATTCTCTCTCCCTCCCTCCCTCTCTCCCTCTCTCTCTCTCTCTGCCCCTCCCCTACTCATGCTCGTTTTCTCTCTCTCTCAAAATAAACATTAAAAAAAAAAGTGTACATGATAGAACCAGAATTCTAGCTTATTTGCCTGTACATACTGTTCTGTGGACAGTCATCTTAAAGCTTATGAAGAGATATCCCAGTGTATTAAATCATATAAGCAGTTCCTAGACAGTATTCAGAATGATCACAAATCCTTCTCAAAGGGAAGGAAATAAATATTTGTTGAGGACCTCATATTATCCTTTACAGTATGAAGTCTTATTTAATTGATCTTATAATCACAGGTGGTAAATAGTATCATTTTGCATATTAAGAAAATGAGGCCAGAGTCACACAATTAGGAGGCAGTAAAGCTGAACATAGATCTCGATCAGTCTTTTTCCAAAGCTCATGTTCTTTCCACTATAATGCATTGCCTCCCTCAGTCTCAGGAATTGTCCGCAGTTCCTAGATGACATACTTGGCCTCTAACATACATACTGCCAGTTCCTGGAAAGGGAAAGCACTTTTCATCCTGACATGTATTGCCATTTTTATCTTTGAAAAGTTGACAAGTGCTAGATAGTTCCTTTGCTCTTACTTAGTTGTTTGTGCTGCTAAAGGAATACTTGATAAATAATAACTGACTGAAGAATTAATATGGTATTCTTAGCTTTCTCCCTTAGCAAAGGAGAGCTTTAATTTTCTTTGATAGTATTATTCCTAACCCATTTCCTTCCCTGGACATGTGATCTCTTCTAGGGGGTGATATAAGCATCTACTAATTGTTTTGTTTTTTTCATTCAGAAAGCACTTACGATACATACCCCGGATCAAAGATCCTGGGGGAAATTCCAAGGGACAGGATATCTGCCTCTAAGAATTTATATTCTTTAAAAAAACAAACAAACAAAAAACAAAACAAAAAAAAATAACAAAGAATATGACAACAAAACACCTTGAGGGAAAATTGTATAACAAATTGATATCTGTAAGAAAATAAACTATGCAAAAAAGGACAAGGAGACACAGATAAAGACGATTTCAGAAGAGAAATAGTTGCAGCTGGTAATCGTTTAGTTCTCCTCAAAGTCCAGCTGTGCTAAAAATCATCAGGAAGCAGAGCCCACTCTTAGGTTCAGAAGTCTTGAAGACCTACATCATGTGGTGTGAAAACTGTCGCGTGGGAGGTCTTAGCCTGTTCTTAGATCAAACCGTGAGGCCACGCACAAGTGAGTAATAACAATAAAAATAACTTGAACTTCTCACCCATAACAAGCAAAATTGTTTAATCCGACTCTGAGGAAATACCTGCAGACCTTCATCAAGTAATTATCTTTCATTCTTCCGTGGTTTGCGTTATATAAACTACTGAATTACTATGGACTCTTCTCCTTAGTAGCTTCAGGCATTATTAGAGATCCTAGAGTGGTATCAGCCTCAGGCTGATGACTCCATTTGCACTCTGTTTCTCGTGCCATTTTTCGTAGCAAGCCAAGCAGGATGGTAGGTGCTAGACATTCCCTAGGCTTTTAGACTGACTCCTTTACTTTCACCTTCCCAGTCAGGTTCTCTTGTAGCCATTTCACAATCACCATCAACATTTATTAAACTTACTATATGTAGATCATTGGAATGCCAGGCCAAGGATGGGTGTTGTTTTTTGTTTTTAAGAAACAATCTCGGGGTGCCTGGGTGGCTCAGTCGGTTGCGCATCCGACTTCGGCTCAGGTCATGATCTCGCGGTCTGTGAGTTCAAGCCCCGAGTCGGGCTCTGTGCTGACAGCTCAGAGCCTGGAGCCTGCTTCGCATTCTGTGTCTCCCTCTCTCTCTGCCCCTCCCCCACTCATGCTCTGTCTCTCTCTGTCTCAAAAATAAATAAACATTAAAAAAAATTAAAAAAAAAACCAATCTCATCTGTTCAGTGAAGTTTTGTTTCCTTTTGTAAAAGATATGCAATAAATATTGATTCGATTCTACACTTGTCTTTGACATTTTTAGTTGTAGCTTGTTGCAGATCTTATAAACAACTATTTGGTCTACGTAAATAAAAGATGTTTTAGAACCTATATTGCTAATTAGAAAACTGTTTCCTACCACTATCTTTTAAAAACGTTAGCATATTGTAATTGAATTTAATTGTTTAGACCCAACTCTGATGGTAGGCACAGTCCTGCAGTGAGAGAAATTGGTCTTCTTTCCAGCTGTCCTCACTGTATGTAGCAGAGCTCCTGTTTTCTGTCTGCATCCTGACGTAGGAGGCTGGCTGACTCCTCTCCTCATGGTGTATTCTCTGGCCATGTGTTTTGTATGTCATTAAACATCAGTAGGTTGATAAGTAGCGTGGTAGATATGGTTGTCGTCTGCCCTGATAATTTCTTTCTTCTTTTCAACTGTCAGAAAAACTTCCATCATAATTTTTTTTTTTTTTTTTTTTTGCATTTTCCTACCTCAACCTTCCTGACCTCCTTGTTTAGTTTAATTGTGAAAATAGGTATTTTCACTTAAGGAAATGACAAAATATTTTTTTCCTACAATGTTTTAGACAAGGTCTTTATATAAAAAAAAAATTATGTATAATAAGAATAGAACTCTGAACTAGCTGTTTTCGTCTTGCTCTTACAGTATCACCTTAATAATCCACTTTTGTACGATTATTCACAAAACTGACTTAATTTTTGTCTTGTGTTCCAACAGAAGGAGAATATGTTAAAATGTTTATGCGAGGTCGGCCGATTACAATGTTCATTCCTTCTGATGTTGAAAACTATGATGACATCAGAACAGAACTGCCTCCTGAGAAGCTGAAACTGGAGTGGGTGTATCCTTCTCTACTATGACAGCACATGTGTTCGCTTTGTCTTCAGTTTAAGAAAAATTAGTTTACCTAACCTCTGTCAAAATTGTTCTTATAGGAGGGGCGCCTGGGTGGCTTGGTCAGTTGAGCGTCCAACTCTTGATTTCAGCCCAGGTCATGATCACACGGTTTGTGAGATCAAGCCCCGCACCAGGCTCTGTGCTGACAGCACGATGCCTGCTTGGGTTCTCCCTCTCCCTCCGCTCCTCCCCCACTCGTGTTCACACACACATGCACCTGCTCTCTTGAATAATTGAACTTTATTTGAAAAATCGTCTTTATACAAGAAAAGTGTGATAAGTATAGCAACCACTTGAGAAAGTAATGTTACCTCGCATCCTGCACATATTACATGCGTTTTGCCAATAGCAGTTTAAAACCACCCAAATTATAATAATTTTGGATAGAGCAGACAGTGTTCTGTGAACATCATGGCAGATACTTGTGGTGTGACAGAGAAGATAGTTGAATGGAATTGGAAGAATCAGCTCTGCCACCCCCAGTGAACCTTACCTCACTTATAAAAGAAGTTAGTAACTCCTACTTCACTGAACCGTTGTAAGAATTAAATAAGAAAACGTTAGTTAAGCATTTTGTAACCTGTGAAATAATGTAAATTATTTTATAAAGAGCTCAGATTAACACGGTTGATTCTAATTCCAGAATTAACTTCTCAGCCAGACTTGGTAAAGAAATGACTATATAAAAGAGCTCTCTTAATTTCACTTAGAAATTTCTCCTTTGAGAAACTCTGCAAAGCAGAATGGAGTCAGTAGTTTGAACTCAACTTTCTGCCTCCATTCTATACCCTTTTCTTCTGCCCCATGAATCATTCCCTCTTTTCTTTTTTTAATGTTTATTTTTGAGAGAGAGAGAGACAGAGCACAAACGGGGGAGGGGCAGAGAGAGAAAGGAGACACAGAATCTGAAGCAGGCTCCAGGCTCCGACGCGGCCTCCAACATGAGCTGATGCTTCACCAGCTGGGCCACCCAGGCACCTTCTGTACAACTTTTTAATAAACACTACCAGGGGCGCCTGGGTGGCTCAGTCGGTTGAGCCTCCGACTTCGGCTCAGGTCATGATCTCGCAGTCTGTGAGTTCGAGCCCCGGGTCGAGCTCTGTGCTGACGGCTCAGAACCTGGAGCTTGCTTCACATTCTGTGTGTCTCTCTCTCTGCCCCTCCCCCACTCCATGCTCTGTCTCTCTCTATCTCAAAAATAAACATTAAAAAAAATTTTTTTTAAATAAATAAACGCTACCAAACTCTGCCTGACTGTCTTACTCATTTTTTTTAATTTATTTTTATTTATTTTGAGAGAGAGATAGCAAGTGGGGCAGGGAGAGAGAGAGACAGAGTCCCAGGCAGGCTCAGTGCTATCAGCACAGGACTCAAACTCACAAACCGTGAGATATGATCTGAGCCGAAGTCAAGAATTGGACACTTAACTGACTGAGTCACCCAAGTGCCCCTGTCTTATTCATTATTTAGGTCAAGCATAAATGTCATTTTCTCCGCCCTTCTTTTGATCCCTCATTTGACTTTCTCTCCATTTAAATTCGGTGTTCCTTCTGTACTGTTACTTTCCACAGTTTCTAATGATGTATTTGGTGTTTGTTTTTGTCATCATTGCCAGAGCATAAGCTCCAGAGACAACAGGCGTCCAGTCGTTTCGTTCCGAACTGTATGTTTGGCTCTATGCCTGCCGCGTGTTAGGAACTCAATACGAATTTGTCTGGAGAATGAGGAAACTAAGTTTCGTACACATTAAAAACAGGATTGCACCCTGGCCAGTGGCAGGACTTGAGTTTCATAGTTCCGATGGATTCCGATTTTCTTTATACCTTCCTGATTCCCTTAAGGATCCATGAGAAACTTGTTAGTTTATACCTTAAAAATAATATTTATTAAAAACCTTGACTCTCGTTTAAGATACGGTTACCGAGGGAAAGACTGCCGCGCTAATGTTTACCTTCTTCCTACCGGAGAAATAGTGTATTTCATAGCATCAGTAGTAGTACTATTTAATTATGAGGAGAGAACTCAGCGACACTACCTGGGCCACACAGACTGTGTGAAATGGTTGGTATCATTTAACATTTGTGCTTTTCCTGGTCATTTTTGCCTTTTTTTTGTTATAATTCGGGTTTTTCAGAAATGATTTCTTCTGGAGAGCTCAGCTCTTAAGGATATTATGGGCATTGCGTAGAATATATTTTAAAAGGCACTTTAATGTGGGGAAGCTGTAGTGGAACTTTCCTTAAGACAATTTGAATTGACATTAGTCTTCTGGAAAGTAATGAGCAGTACATACCAAGAACAAAAAATTAACATTCTTGATAAGCTTACCCCTTGGTTGCAAGATGTAGAAAGAGTCTAAATATGGACAGAAGGACATCTTAAAAAAAAAAAAAGCTTTGCTAGTCACTCGTATGTTTATCATGAGAAATGTGGGCATATATGCTACACAATTTTCAGTTTGTTCTTAACAGTTTCGTGCCCCAAATTTGACTTCTAAGAGTTCAGCATAAGAGCTAGTTAAAAGGTCAGAGGACCTATGGGCGAAGCTGTTCATTGTGTTCCTTTGTAGAAAAGTAGAAATGGTAGAAGAGCTGTCGAAAGGATGCAAATAGGTGGTGTAACAGAAGGGGGAAATGCTGATGTTGACACAGAATTTGCACAGTGCAGCTTCGCTGTACCATCTGAATACGCATGCCTGTGTGCAGGACTAGAAAAAAACTGGAACGAATGAAGACATTTTAACTTACCCCGTCACAATTGTGAATACATATTTACTTCAAATTTAGAACTCAATTTGTTTAGTTTAGCAAAGAAAGAAGTACAACTGAAAACTTAGAAAAAAAATCTTCTAGATGATGGATGTTTATTTGATTTGCTAAAGAAAATAAAACCGGTCACAATGAGAATTTTTTAATGATTAAAAATGTTTGAAATTGTTTGATGTTGATACTAAGGCATATTTTCAGCTACTTGAAATATCTCCCATATTTAGAACTGTTGTTAATACTGTTTTTTAGCCTTGCTATACATCCTGACAAAATCAGGATCGCAACTGGACAGATAGCTGGAGTGGATAAAGATGGAAGGGTGAGTGGCATCGAGTTCTGCGCACTGCACCAGTGACGCTGCCATTAGAATGGAATTGATAGTAATTGAAACCACTGCTCGTGTATTTCATTCTTTTAAAATGTGGCAGCTAAGGGATTTCTAGTATAAGCAGGGGAAAAATCGAATATAAGATTCCAAAAAACAAAAGAGAATCATACTATTCAAGTATTTTTCTCTAAGTGTTCTCCCTAAGGAAACTATTAACTTGTAAAATTGGGAGGACTTGGAAACTTGTTAATTTTTTTTTTAACAGAGCATAACTTACCAGTGTTTGCCAGAGGGTACTGCATTTTCACTATGTTGATTTTATATATGACTAGAACTGGTAACACTTTAAAAATGTCAGTTCCTATTCAGTATTGTTAAATTGGCTTATATAAAAAATCCCTTATTTGTAAGGATCAACAGTGGATATTATTGATGACTGATTAACATGTATAGAACTGTACCCATCACATTCTCTGGCTTCAGTTTATTTAAAGAAAAGGAGTTGGAATGGTTATAAGGGAGGACTTCTAAGGTCCCCTCTAGTTCCAAATTCTATTTAAGAACTGTTCAGTTAGCAATGTATTGGACACTTATTAGAAAAAAAGTATTATTTTCCTAGAAACGAAGGTAATGTTAAAAGTTGAGTATCCAGAGCAAATTTGCCTGGGTTAGAGTCCTAACTCCACCTTTTAAAACCTTATAATTTTGGGCAAGTTATTCAAATCTCTATCTAAGTTTCCTTATCTGTTAAATGGTAATTACAATAGTACATAGTTTATGGGATTATATGAATTAGTACACGTAATGTACTTAGAATAGTATATGACATAGTAAGTACTAAGTCATTTGCTGCTACTATTATTATCCCGGTTGTTATTTTCTTGTTTTCATGGTATGTGAAGAAAATACCTGCTTAAGATTCTTTGGGGTCATGTCTAAATGTAGTAGCTGTTTTATATTAGATGTTTATCCAGGCCTACTGCTCTTAAAACATGGCGTGGGGTTCTGTGTGATAGTAGTATTTACTGGCATCCACCTGAATACCAGTTAGTCTTGCTATCTTGTGTCTCTCCCCTTGTTTTTGCAGCCTCTGCAACCCCATGTCAGAGTGTGGGATTCCGTTAGTTTATCCACACTACAAATTATTGGACTTGGGACCTTTGAGCGTGGAGTAGGATGCCTGGATTTTTCAAAAGCAGTAAGTAACAATTTTTAAGGAAGTAAGTAAGCTGCACAAAGAAGCAGAAAAGAAGTTCGTGTGTGTGTGTGTTGTGTGTGTGTGTGTGTTCATAGAAAGTGATAATGCTGAATTGTTAGCTATTACTTAGGAGTGGCCAGAATTTTAACCTAGGTACTAAAGTACTCTGGTTTAAGTGGGATACAGGTTATTATACTTAATTATACTTTTGTTCTCTTCTGAACTAGTATTCCAGTGTAGTAGCAGGAAATGGTTAGAGGAATAGATACATAATATTGTCCAATTGAAATAAGCAGTAAGATATGTTTTTGCTTCAGCTCGAATCATGGAAATCTTATTTTACTTAGAAAATTTACAGACATGAAAGTTGGCCAATTCTGCTAGAAAAGAAGATACTTATATTTTATTTGTTTTGTTTGTGTTAATGTAAGTCAGGTATATCATGGAAAACTAAATTGCTATTTGAATAATACAGGTAACTAGATGGTAAGTGGAAATTAACCTAGGAAACAAAATGAAAAATAGAAAATATTTTTTTAAAGAATCTTCATTATATTTCCGAAGAAAATACAGTCAGTAAATAGTATAATCATTTTATTTCAAGGAACTATGAGTTTAAAGGATTTGGGATTATCTTCATGTTGGCCGTTTTAATAATATGGTATTTCTTCTTAGAAAGTCAGCCTTACCTATAAGAAAAGTTATAAATGCCTTTAATTGACTTTTCTTTAGGATTCAGGCATTCATTTATGCGTTATTGATGACTCCAATGAGCATATGCTTACTGTTTGGGATTGGCAGAAAAAATCAAAGGGAGCAGAAATAAAGGTAAATCAAAATAAATTTTAATTATTATTTTTTAGAATATATTATTTGTTTTTCAGATCCTTGGAAGTATATTGCATATTCTTAAGTTGCAAGAACATACCAATTGGCCATATTCATTAGATTTATTGATTTGTCATTATTTTATTATATTAGCAATACCATTCTTAAGGTATTCTTTTTTTTTTTTAACAACACCTATTTATACTTTCTGTGATAGTTATTTATATATTCTGAGATCAGTTCTGAAAGTATTCTTTTTCCTCCAGTGTTTATTTATTTAGAGAGAGAGAGAGAGAGAGAGAGAGAGTGTGTGTGTGTGTGTGTGTGTGTGTGTGTGTGTGTGTGTGTTCAAGCAGGGGAGGAGCAGAGAAAGGGTAAGAATCTCAAGCAGGCTCCATGCTGTCAGTGCAGAGCCTGACATGGGGCCCGATCTCACAAACCATGAGCTCATGACCTGAGCCAAAATCAGTAGCTGGATGCTCAACCACCTGAGCCACCCAGGCGCCCCACTATTCTTTTAAGTTCCTTTATTTATTTTGAGAGAAAGAAAGAAAGAGCAGGGGAGAGCAGGGGAGGGGCAGAGGGAGAATCCAAAGCAGGCTCTGCCCTGACAGCACAGAGCCCAATGCAGAGCTTGATCTCACGAACCTTGAGATCATGAACCTGAGCTGAAATCAAGTCAATGCTTAACTGACTGAGCCACCCACACGCCCAAAAGTATTCTTTTTTTTTAATGTTTATTTATTTGTGTGTGTGAAAAGAGAGAGAGCTTGAATGGGGGAGGAGCAGAGAGAGAGGGAGACACAGAATCCGAAGCAGGCTTCAGGCTCTGAGCTGTCAGCACAGAGCCTGACATGGGGCTCAAATTCGTGCACCGCGAGATCATGACCTGAGCGGAAGTCGGACACCTAACCGACTGAGCCACCCAGGTGCCCCGCCCCAAAGTATTCTTAAGATAAAATAGCCAAACAACTTCAACCAAATTTCAGTGATATTTCAGACATTTTATGCTACTGAAATACCAAAGTAGATGGATATCTAATCTCAAAATTAACTCTGAATACTCTGTCTGGCTTCTTTTTTAACAAAATTTGTTATTTCATTCAATCTTTAAAGCTTTAAAAATCTAAAGGAAAAATTCATCCTTAGGAATGTAACTGATGTAACCAAAAAGCATATGTAATGATAAGTTTTTTGGTTTTAATTACATGTATGGGATTATTACATAAAATGCTATATTATTTATAACTGCTTGTAGAATAGGGTTGACCCCTTTGTGTGGATCTGGCTATAACTTGTAAGAGAATATAAGGTTATTGTTGCAACTGTGTTCATATGGGTCGAAATGGCCTCCCTCTGACAGGCTTTCAGAGGGATTCAGAGTGACAGGGTGACTAAAAAAAGCCTATGACATATTTGCTGTACTCTTAAATAACATCACATTCCTCTTCAGTTGAGCGCGCGCGCGCTCTCTCGCTCTCTCTCTCTCTCTCTCTCTCAGCAGTTTTTTTTTTTTTTTTGAGTTTTTTTTATTTATTTATTTATTTTTATTTATTTTTTTTTTGTTATAATAGTTTATTTTCAAATTGGTTTACATATAACACCCAGTGTTCATCCCAACATGTGCCCTCTTTAATGCCCATCACCCCCTCTCCCCCCTCCCTCATCCCCCTTACCCTCAGTTTTTTCTTAGTCTTTGAGAGTCTCTTATGTTTTATCTCCCTCCCTCTCTGTGTCTTTTTTTTCTTTCCCCTCTTCCCCTCCCCCTGGTTTTTGCTTAGTTTCACAAAGTCCACCTATTCGTGGAAACATATGGTATCTGTCTTTTTCTGACTGACTTATTTCACTTAACATAATACCCTCCAGTTCCATCCATGTTGCTACACATGGCCAGATTTCATTTTTTCTCATTGCCACGTAGTAGTCCATTGTATATAAGTACCATAACTTCTTTATCCATTCGTCAGTTGATGGGCACTTGGTCTCTTTCCATGATTTGGCTATTGTCGAAAGTGCTGCTATGAACATTGGGGTACACGTGCTCCTATGCATCAGCATTCCTGTGTCTCTTGGGTAGATTCCTAGCAGGGCTATTGCTGGGTCATAGGGTAGCTCTATTTTCATTTTTTTGAGGAACCTCCACACCGTTTTCCAGAGTGGCTGCACCAGTTTGCATTCCCACCAACAGTGTAGGAGGGTGCCTACTTCTCCACATCCTCGCCAGCATCTATAGTTTCCTGATTTGTTCATTTTAGCCACTCTGACTGGTGTGAGGTGGTATCTCAGTGTAGTTTTGATTTGTATTTCCCTGATGATGAGTGACATTGAGCATCGTTTCATGTGTCTGTTGGCCATCTGAATGTCCCCTTTGGAGAAGTGTCTATTCATATCTTCCGCCCATTTCTTCACTGGGTTGTTTGTTTTTCGGGTTTGGAGTTTGGTAAGTTCTTTATAAATTTTAGATATTAGTCCTTTATCCGATATGTCATTTGCGATGATCTTTTCCCATTCCGTTGGTTGCCTATTCGTTTTGTTGGTTGTTTCTTTTGCCGTGCAGAAGCTTTTTATCTTGATGAGGTCTCAATAGTTCATCTTTGCTTTTAATTCCCTTGCCTTTGGAGACGTGTCGAGTAAGAAATTGGTGCGTCTTAGGTCAAAGAGGCTTTTTCCTGTTTTCTCCTCTAGGATTTTGACGGTTTCCTGCCTCACATTCAGATCTTTTATCCATTTAGAATTTATTTTTGTGAGTGGTGTAAGAAAGTGGTCTAGTTTCATTCTTTTGCATGTTGCTGTCCAATTCTCCCAGCACCATTTGTTAAAAAGGCTGTCTTTTTTCCATTGGATACATTTTCCCGCTTTGTCAAAGATTAGTTGGCCATATACTTGCGGGTCCATTTCTGAGTTTTCTATTCTATTCCATTGGTCTATGCGTCTGTTTTTGTGCCAATACCATACAGTCTTGATGACCACCGCTTTGTAGTAGAGGTTAAAGTCTGGGATTGTGATGCCTCCCGCCTTGGTTTTATTCTTCAGTATTATTTTGGCTATTCGAGGTCTTTTGTGCTTCCATACAAATTTTAGGATTGTTTGCTCTAGCTTTGAGAAGAATGCTGGTGCAATTTTGATTGGGATTGCATTGAATGTGTAGATTGCTTTGGGTAGTATTGCCATTTTGACGATATTTATTCTTCCAATCCATGAGCATGGGATGTTTTTCCATTTCCTTGTGTCTTCCTCAATTTCCTTCATAAGTTTTTTATAGTTTTCAGTGTAGAGGTCTTTCACATCTTTGGTTAGGTTTATTCCTAAGTATTTTATGGTTTTTGGTGCAATTGTGAAAGGGATTAGCTTCTTTATTTCTCTTTCTGCTGCTTCATTGTTGGTGTATAGAAATGCCACCGATTTCTGTACATTGATTTTGTATCCTGCAACTTTGCTGAAATCATGAATCAGTTCTAGTAGGCTTTTGGTGGATTCTGTCGGGTTTTCCATGTAAAGTATCATGTCATCTGCAAAAAGTGAAAGTTTGACTTCCTCCTTGCCAATCTTGATGCCTTTTATTTTGTTTTGTTGTCTGATTGCTGATGCTAACACTTCCAGCACTATGTTAAATAGCAGTGGCGAGAGTGGACACCCCTGTCGTGTTCCTGAATGTAAATGGACTAAATGCGCCAATCAAAAGACACAGGATAACAGAATGGATTAAAAAACAAGACCCATCTATTTGCTGTCTTCAAGAAACTCATCTTAAACCTGAAGACACCTTCAGATTGAAAGTGAGGGGATGGAGAACTATCTACCATGCTACTGGAAGTCAGAAGAAAGCCGGAGTAGCCACACTTATATCAGACAAATTAGACTTTAAAATGAACGATGTAATAAGAGATGAGGAAGGACATTATATAATAGTCTCAGGGACCATCCAGCAGGAAGAGCTAACAATTGTAAATATCTACGCACCGAATTCAGGGGCACCCAAATTTGTAAAACAACTAATTACAAACATTAGCAACCTCATCGATAAAAATGTCCTAATAGTAGGGGATCTCAACACTCCAGTCTCAGCATTGGATAGATCAACAAAACAGAAAATCTCCGCAGAAACAATAGCCCTGAATGACACATTAGGACAGATGGGCCTCACAGACATCTTTAGGGTCCTTCATCCAGAAGCAAAGGAATTTACGTTCTTCTCATCTGCACATGGTACATTTTCCAAGATAGACCACATTCTGGGGCACAGGGAAGCTCTGAATAAATATAAAAGAATTGAGATCATACCGTGTACAGTGTCAGACCACAATGCTTTGAAACTTGAAATCAACCACAGGAGAAAGCCTGGAAAATATCCAAGAACATGGCGGCTAAGAAATAACCTACTAAAAGATGACTGGGTCAACCAAGCCATCAGAGAAGAAATTAAAAAATACATGGAAACAAATGAAAATGAAAATACAACAATCCAAACGCTCTGGGATGCAGCAAAGGCAGTCCTGAGAGGGAAATATATTGCAATCCAGGCCCATCTCAAGAAACAAGAAAAATCAATAACACAAATTCTAACAGCACGCCTAAAGGAACTAGAAGCAGATCAACTAAAACAACCCAAGCCCAGCAGAAAGAGAGAAATAACAAAGATCAGAGCTCAAATTAACCATATGGAGACAGAAAAGGTAGTGGAACAGATCAATGAAACCAAAAGCTGGTTCTTTGAAAAAATAAACAAAATAGACAAACCTCTAGCCAGGCTTCTCAAAAAGAAAAGAGAGAGAACTCAAATAAATAAAATCGTGAATGAAAAGGGAGAAATTACAACCAATCCCTCAGAGATACAAGCAATCATCAGAGAATACTATGAAAAATTATATGCCACCAAACTTGGCAATCTGGAAGAAATGGACAGCTTCCTAAATAGCCACACGCTACCAAAACTCAAACGGGAAGAAATAGAAAATTTGAACAGACCCATAACTAGTGAAGAAATAGAATCCGTTATTAAAAACCTCCCAGCAAATAAAAGCCCTGGACCAGATGGCTTTCCTGCGGAATTTTACCAGACATTTAAAACAGAGTTAATTCCTATCCTCCTCAAGCTGTTCCAAAAAATTGAAACGGAAGGAAAACTCCCGGACTCATTCTATGAAGCCAGCATCACTTTGATTCCCAAACCAGATAGAGACCCAGCAAAGAAAGAAAATTACAGGCCAATATCCCTGATGAATATGGATGCAAAAATTCTCAACAAGATACTAGCAAATCGAATCCAACAGCATATAAAGAGAATTATCCACCATGATCAAGTAGGATTCATCCCTGGGTTGCAGGGCTGGTTCAATATTCGCAAATCAATCAACGTGATACATCACATCAACAAAAGAAAAGATAAGAACCATATGATCCTGTCAATAGATGCAGAAAAAGCATTTGACAAAATACAGCATCCTTTCTTAATAAAAACTCTCGAGAAAGTCGGGATAGAAGGAACATACTTAAACATCATAAAAGCCATATATGAAAAACCCACAGCTAATATCATCCTCAATGGGGAAAAATTGAAAGCCTTCCCCCTGAGATCTCAGCAGTTTTGTTTGGTATAAGCTTTCAGCTCGTTGGCCAAAAAGAGATTCTTTTGAATAGTGTGAGTTAATCTTTTGAAAAAAATAGAGTAAATTTGATTGTACTTGAAAAGAATATAAATGTCCAGAAACCTCAAACCTTGAAAAACGTAAATGAAGATATAGATTCTTTCAGCCATTGTTTAGAGTAATTTAACAGAGAAATATAAAGATGTTATGCCAAAGTAAAATGTGTGTGCCTCGATCCTTCATAGTAAAGGCTATCAGATGATGTCTTTTGGTTTTCCTCCTACTGGCCACTCTGTTCTCCTTTCCAAGACCTTAAATGTTGGTATTCTTCAGAGTTATATCCCGTGTCTTCCACTGGTATCATATATTCTTTCATGGCGTTAGTTACTGTCTACTGTGTCCCATGAGTTAACTCTAGCCCGGATCTCTCTCATTTATTTGAATTTCTTTATTCGAGTGTCCTGTCCTGCAAGTCAAAATCAACATGTCCCAATCTGTACCAGTCATCCTCCTTAGACCCCAACCAGTTTCACCTCTCAGCGATTAACACCACATTCCACCTACTTGTGCAAGCTAGAAACTCTTTTCCCCTCGCTTCTCACAACTGAAGTTCTCTAAGCTCAGTGTGCCAGATGTCTGTCTTAGAGCTCTTTCCAGTGCAGGTGACTGCATAACAACTAAAGATAATTTAAAGGGAATTTATTCATGTTTAAGGAGAAAAAGAAAATCTCTAATAAAGGTCAGAGGGGAATTTTATCTCAGGAATGACTTGATTCAGGCACCAGATCACTGACTCTCTTGTCTCTCCTCTTTTCCCTGTGTGTTGACCTTATTCTCTTGTATTGCATGTGAGCTCTATTTTTGTTAAGTCACAAAAATTTGGGGATTGGTACATACCTAGTTAATTTATAGAAGTTTAAAATTCAATAAGGCAACTTCAAAACCTTATTGACAGAAACTAAAGAAGACCTGAATAAATGAGGAATATACAATAATCATGGATAGAAGACAGTGTTATAAAGATGTTACTTCTCTGCATATTGATCTGTACTTTTTAAATTTCGGTGTTTTTTTTTGTTTTTTTTTTTTAACATTTATTCATTTTTTGAGAGACAGAGACAGAATGCAAGCAGGGGTGGGGCAGAGAGAGAGGGAAACACAGAATCCGAAGCAGGCTCCAGGCTCCGAGCTGTTAGCACAGAGCCCAGTGTGGGGCTCGAACTCATGAACCTTGAGATCATGACCGAGCTGAAGTCGGCTGCTTAATGCTCTGAGCCACCCAGGTGCTCCTTGTCTGTACTTTCAACATAGAATCTCAGCATGATTTTCATGGATGTTGACAAACTAAGTATAGCTGGAAATATGAAGGGTAAGAGTAGACAAAAATAACTAAAGTTGTTGAGGGTGTAAAGTAACTGGAACTCTCATACACTCCTGTATGTTGGACATAGAAATTGGCACAGCCATTTTGGAAAACTGTTTGGCATTACCTTCTAGAGTTGAACATACACGTGTGCATACTTTCTACCATCCTGTTCCACTCCTCGGTATAAACCCAACAGAAGTATTTACAAGTAATCAAAAATAATGGTAGCAAAAAACAAAAAAAAGGAAGTCACCCAAATGCCAGTTAGTAGGAGGGTGGATAAATCAATAATGTAGTCTTTGCATATAAAGGAATATAGTACAGTAATGAGGAGGAAAAAATTCTCTTCACCAATATGAAGAGGGTGTCAAGAATGTAATGTAGGTAAAATGAGGCCAGACACAAAGGAGTGTATTCTGTGTGATTTGCTTTTAAATAAAGCAAAGTTATCTGTGCTGCTACAGATCAGGATCATAGCTGGTTGAGCAGAGGTAGAGGATAGTGTCCCCTTTTCTAAAGGGATCTAAGGTGTTTGTACGATGTTAGTAATAATGTTCTTTTTTTCTATGCAGAAATGTGTTCGGTTTGTGAAAATTTATCAAGCTGTGCACTTAGGATTTGTGTACTTTAATATATATAATTAATATACAACAATAAAAACTAAAGTAAAATACTCTATTATGCTACACTCATACCCAAAGTGATTTAATTTCATAGATTACTTCAAATTGTGTCTTGAATATCTTACAACTAGCATTATGGTTTGTATACTGGAAATATTTGTAGTTAGCTTTATAACCCTCATTTAATCCATTTGGCATAAGATTCAACTGTCAAATAGTTTTGATTTTGTCCAGTAAAAACTAAGGGCTGTTTAACTTTTAAAAGGCAGGGCCTCCTGTGTGGCTCATTTGGTTGAGCATCCAACTCTGGATTTCAGCTCAGGTCATGATCCCAGGGTTGCCGGATCAAGTCCCACGTCAGGCTTGATGCTGAGCGTGGAGCCTGCTTAAGATTCCCTCTCTCTCTCCCCCTCTCCCCTGCTTGTGCGCTCTCTGTCTCTAAAAAATAAAAAAAATTTTAAATAATATACTGAATATATAGAAATGTGCTATTTTAAAAATATCCTTGGGGCACCTGGGTGGCTCAGTCAGTTGAGCACCCAATTTCAGCTCAGGTCATGATCTTACAGTTTGTGGGTTCAAGCCCCACATCAGGCTCTGTGCTGACAGGACAGCCTGGAGCCTGCTTCAGATTCTGTGTCTCCTCTCTCTCTCTGATCTTCCCCCCCCTCATGCTCTGTCTTTCTCTCAAAAAACTAAAACAAAAAAAATAATCTATATCTATATACGTATCTATACCTACACCTATACCTATACCTATACCTATACCTATATATCTCCTCTGGGCGCCTGGGTGGCCCAGTCGGTTAAGCATCCAACTTGGGCGCAGGTCATGACCTCATGGTTTGTGCGTTCGAGCTCCACATCAGGCTCTCTGCTGTCAGCACAGAGCCTGCTTCAGATCGTGTGTCTCCCTCCCTCTCTGTGCCCCTTCTTTGCACTTGTTTGCTCTCTCTCAAAAAGAAACATTAAAAAGATTTTTTTTTTAATATCCTCAATTCAGTAAA
This sequence comes from Paguma larvata, assembly GCA_030068075.1. Lineage (NCBI taxonomy): Eukaryota > Metazoa > Chordata > Mammalia > Carnivora > Viverridae > Paguma > Paguma larvata. Next base: position 33,463,975 of record CM057836.1, read on the forward strand.
TTCAGTGAAAACACTACATTTGTAATTCCTTTGTGACTCTCATGCCTGTTTTCTTCATTTTTCACTCCAGTTCTTTTAACTCCTGTCCTTTCTAGGAAGAGCATAAAAATTCTTACTTTTCCGTTTTTCATTTCTATAGGAATCTGCAGTGACCATTCTGTATCTACTTTTAAGCCTTCAGCCGCATGATGAATCTCTAAATCAATATTTTCTTGAATGGTCAATAATAATAATAATAGTACAAAGAAAGATAAGACTTTTTTTTTTTAAATCAAAACGGCAGTCTGTCTTTAAGATAGAATGTACATGGCTCTTGATTTGCTATTGTACTTTTCCCCGAATGTGCAGGAAATTAAAATAATCTATTACTGATTCATATGTCTTCCTAATAGTTACTGTATATAAATAGCATAAAAGATGATACAGTAGTATGAGGACATCAAATATAAATCATTATTCTAAAAATCTATTAAATTTTTTCAGGAAAGTTTATCTTAAAAGAAAAGGCATTTTCTCAAAATGTTTCCCATTCTTCGTCAATAGCTATAATTGGTACTTGATGGAGATAAGAATATACACTTCATCTAAAGCTTTATTTCTTTATCCACAGACAACAAATGAAGTTGTTTTGGCTGTGGAATTCCATCCAACAGATGCAAATACCATAATAACATGTGGTAAATCTCATATTTTTTTCTGGACCTGGAGTGGTAATTCACTAACAAGAAAACAGGGAATTTTTGGGGTAAGGATCAAAATGTTGTAACTTCATTATAAAGCTCTTAATTTTTTAATTGTTTAGTAAACATAAAGTCATCTTGCCAAAGGGAAAACTGAAAGTTCTCATTGTTTCCTTGTAGAAATACGAAAAACCAAAATTTGTGCAGTGTTTAACGTTCTTGGGGAATGGAGATGTTCTTACTGGTGACTCAGGTGGAGTCATACTTATATGGAGCAAAACTACTGTAGAACCCACACCGGGGAAAGGGCCTAAAGGTACAGTATTTTCACACTAAAGTCCTCACTTTTAATGTGTACGTCTTGCTGTTGCAGGCTGGCTCTTACTCAGACCAAGAGAGAGTCATCAACATGCATTTTGTTTTTAAGGTTTTTCATGATCTGTTTTTTAAAATTAAATTTTTTACACAGCTGTTCATTGAGCAGATATAACCTACATTTGACTATATTGAACCTTCCCTTCTAGGAGGTTAGTACAAAGTAATTAGAGAGGCTAAAGATATATGCTAATTTAAACTACAGAGATTGAGAGAGAAGTCATCCTCATCTTCGTGTTTTGTGAAGCCTTCAGAGAAGAAATGGTATTTAAGCTAAGCCATAATGAATGTACAAAACTTCAAAAGATATGGAAGTTTGATCCCAGTTTAGGGAAACAGTGCAAGCAAAGGCGAAAGATGGGTATGAATGTGAGGCATCCAGGATAAGGTGAATAAATTTGTCGTGGAAAAGTATTAACAGCACAGAGATGAGAAATAGCCAACTTGAAGGAATTTTGATTTTAAAAAAGAGTAGTGTTTTATAATTCCTACTATCAGTTTAATTAATACATACTAAGTAACTAAAAATTTAAGTAAGGATTAAGATACAGATTTTTTTAAACCAAAAAAGAATCCTTAAAACTGGTTGAGCTGACCATGGAAGAAGAGTTACTGAGGCTGACAGTCTTTATCCCCCAGTTAGATATCAAAAAAGACCCTGGTGGAGAAGTAAGATGTAAAAAGAAAAAAGTTAACAAGATAGAACTCTTTATTTAGTGCTCCCAAAGAAGGGAGGTAGGAGTATCAGTGCTATAGAGAAGTCAAGAATAAAAACTAAGAAACAACCATTAATCACTTAGAGTATCAATGGAACTTAAATTAAGGCCACAAAACAGCTACGTATAGAAAAGCCAGTTTCAAATGGAGAATTTTGAGAATCCAAGTTGAAAATGGAATGGGAAATAGAAAATTACTAGAGTCAGTCAGTAGTCTTTTGAAGGTTGCCTAAAACCTGAAGTAAAATGGGAATTGCCAGTGAAGAGGAGAAAACTAAAAATCCTAGAGAGAGAATACCTGGATTTGGGTATAGAAGGAAGAATTATCGTTGAAAAAGGCAAGAGCCTCCATTTATTCTGAGACTGGAGCTTTAGACACTGAGCTGTCCTATGCGGGTAAATGGTGGGTCACGCAGGATGCCGTTGCTCTCAGTAAGACCCCTCTGTTAAAGACTCGAAGTTTTTGTTTTTGTTTTTATTTTTATTTATTTATTTATTTATTTATTTTTATTTTGAGAAAGAAAGAGCGTGAGCAGGGGAAGGGCAGAGAGAGAAGGAGAGAGAGAAATCCCAAGCAGGCCACATGTTGTCAGCGCAAGGCCCAGTCCCATGAAGCCACAAGATCATGACCTGAGTTGAAACCAAGAGTTGGACACTTAACCAGCTGAGCCACCCAGGCGCCCCTAAAGTTTCTGTTTTTAATGGATAAAAAAAGAACAGTAGTATTGTGTGAAGTATCACATAATCCGACTCAATTACTTCAGAGTTCTACTTGTTGGATTTGAGATCCAACCGAAACCCTTGTCTTTTCTATGGAGAGTAGATTTATTATACTAAATGAGTAATATGGGGCGCCTGGGTGGCTCAGTCGGTTGAGTGTCTGACTTCAGCTCAGATCATGATCTCAAGGTCAGTGGGTTCAAGCCCTGCATTGGGCTCTGTGCTGACAGCTCGGAGCCTGGAGCCTGCTTCAGATTCTGTGTCTCCCTCTCTTTCTGCTTCTTCCCCAGTCGCGCTTTGCCTCTCTCTGTCTCTCAAAATTTAATGTTTTAAAAGAAATTATATAAGTAATAAAACCAAAACCCTATAAATTTAGAGGTATTATTTTCTAAACGATTAGTGATTAAAACTATCCTTATCGGGGCGCCTGTGTGGCTCAGTTGGTTAAGCGGCCGACTTCAGCTCAGGTCATGATCTCACAGTTTGTGGGTTCGAGCCCCGCATTGGGCTCTGTGCTGACAGCTAAGGGCCTGGAGCCTGCTTTGGATTCTGTGTCTCCGTCTCTGTCTGCCACTTGTACTCTCTTTCTCTCTCTTTCTCAAAAATAAATAAAACATTTAAAAAAAAAAAGCTATCCTTATCAACTCTCTTATCCTTATCAACTCTTGAAAGCCTGTTTCCAAAGATCTTTACGGCTCATGACTAGCAATTCTTTATGGTATAGTAGTAAAGAATGATAGTCCCAATTACTGCATTTGTGGCACGTTTCCTACCGTTTTCCTCTGCTTTTCCCAACACAGCAACAGACTAGAGGGTTCAGTCTCCCTTGGGCTGGATCTGGGGATTTCTGTGAGGGTAACATGCATGGCCAAGTTATAAAATGGATAAAAGTTATAAAATGGGATAAAATGGGAGGGGGGAGGAGAATAAACTCATAGTTTGGTCACTTTCTTTTTCTCACTGCAGCCCCTCTTCCCAGCCCCTGTGGTGTGCCTTGGCATTTCCTCAGCTTTACCTCAAATTGATTGTCCTCAGAAATAAAGATACATTTTTAAGCCCCATTTGCACCCAAACACATAGGTCCACGTTGCCCTTTTCATTGGTAGATGAAAAAATTACAGGAACAGCATTGAAAATAGCCTTTTTTTAACGCCATTTTTTTAACTGTTTAAGAAAAATAAAGCTGAAAAAATATCCAGAGTTCCATGCTTCCTTCCGAGTAGAAGGTTGTAAGAGAAAAATTAGAAATGTTCTAAAATCAGTGGGCTGGGAGCAGAGATTATTTAGTAGCGGTAACAGGTGGTAGCAGCAGAAAGAAAACAAGTTATACCAACCAGAGTCTGAGAAGAAGAAAGGTGTGGGTGGACAGGGAACCGACTTGGGGTTCCTGAGACATTTCCGCTGGGTATTGGCAGAGCAGCGTGCCCTGGTTTCTCTTACTCATTCCCCTCACCTTAAACACACCGAAACAACTTCCCTTTGTCTCTCTGGAGTCTGCATCAGACCATGGAAATCACCACAAATAACTTAGGAATAAGGGAATCCTTGTTTTTCTGCTCAGAAGGAAAGAACTATAATTTACATGTCTGTCTTCCCTAATATACTTTCCCAGGATTAACACAATGGCATTTGGTACTAGCTGTTTGAAAATTATTTGTTAAACATTTTGTTAAGGAAATGACTTTACCCTTACCTTTGGGTGTTAGTGTAGGCATAAAAGTTGAGTGATATTGATGAAAGCACTATTTTCATGGAAATGTGGAATTTGAGTGTAGCACTGTAGATTCTGATGATTGTGCAGATTTTAAACTGTATTTTTTTGGAGATGCACTACAATAGTGTTTTCCGTATTCATTCAACTGAATTTCTAAGTTTGGCAGGTGAAGAGGTTAATCCTTAAATTGTGTTACCAGTGCTCCTGATCTCACTTATTGGCCATTTTTTAGCTTCTTTTGTCCAATTCAGGTTCAAAATAAGGATAGCAGTGGATTGCAGATTCCTAAGAAAAAAGAATGAGAGGCTGGGGCACCTGGGCAGTTTCCATAGGTTAAGTGTCCAACTCTTGATTTTGGCTCAGGTCATGATCTCAGGGTGAGTTCGAGCCCTGCCACCGGCTTTGCACTGACAGCACAGAGTCTACTTGGGATTCTCTCTGCCCTTCCGCTGCTCACACATGCACATGCATATTCTCTCTCTCAAAAGAAACTTTAACAACAACAACAACAAAGAACAGTGATATTAATCAACTACCTTTCCCACTCATCTCTGTTTTCTTTTTCTTGGTCACATTTGTTCAGTATTAGAAATGCAAGGAACAGCATCATCTACCAAAACAGTGACTTAAATTATTGACATGTTATCCTCTGACACTAAGCAGAATTTGGGTATAAATGTACCCCTTCATTAGCCTTAATGCGTGTTGAGGTGGGAAGCAGGGAGAGGTTGTTTTTGTTTTTGTCTAAAACACTTGCGGCTTAGCTTTTTTCCCAAAAATCTGCATGTGAACATACAGGAAAGAGGAGATCTAATCTTTGTAAATTGCTAGGTACGTGAATCGACTGTGTTGTCCTGCCACAGGACTGATCCTGTTATGGGCAAACTTGATGAGAATTTGTTCCTTCCTTTACATTGGAGGGTTTCAGTTCTGTAAGTATGGCTAGGAAGGATTTGATGAGTGCACTGAATGCTCAACGTTTCCATTTTTAAATTCTTACCAAAAATTTCAGGAGATTGATCCATTTTGCATATTCCCCAGAATGACATTTCTGCATCATGGCAGTCTTTTCAACCAGGTCTGAGCATACTATGATAACGTGTCTGATAAAGGGACATTTATCCCTTTATTTTTAATGGCAGAAGTATAATTTCATAGCTTATCTTTTACTCTAGTAAATAAGAAACAAACCAAGACTGTATGTTGTATTTCATAAGCTTTTAGTATATTTTCTTCTTGCTCCCAAGCCATTTTTTCTTTACCTTAAATTAACAGGAATCTTCAAAGTAATTAGTATTTTCTATCTTTTTCCCTGGTTTTATTGAGCTGTAATTGACATATAATATTGCACAGTTTAAAGTGTACAACATATTGTATATGCCAAATGATTACCATAAATATTTAGTTAATATCCTTCACCCTGTAGTTTTATTTCTTGTGATGAGAACTTTAAAGATCTACGCTAAAACTTTCAAATGTACAAAATATAGTGGTGTTAATTATAGTCACCATGCTGTATATTATATCCCCAGAATTTATTTATAAGTAGATATTTGTGCCCTTTGACCATCGTCACCCATTTCCCCCCACCACCACTTCTGTTTCTATTAGCTCATTTTTTTTTAGATTTTACTCATAAGTAAGATCATACAGTATTTGTCTTTCTGTGTCTGACTAATTTCACTAAGCATAATGCCCTCAGGGTCCATCCATGTTGTTACAAATGGCAGGATTATCTTCTTTTTTTATTCCGTTGTATATGTGTCTGTGTGTACGCATTCGTCAGTTCATCTGCTGATCACCACTTAGTCTATATTTCTTTATTTTCTGTTTCTCATGTTGGGTACAAAGTATTTGTTACTTCCTAGGTATATGAAAAGGTTCAGATTTTTCTTTTAGGATGTAATTCATAACTTTTAAGTGAGGGGACTGGGAAGTTGAGAATATCTACAAGATCATTAAAATATCCATTTTTCTTAAATCTTTACCAGGTTTCTTTAAGGAACTAAGAAACACCATATTATTTGCTCCAAATTATCAACATGGGCACATTTGCCCAGTTGCTAAGAATATAACAAGTTTCAAAGTCTCCCTGACGTTTAATTCCATAGTTTAATATTAAACAGGCACAGAAAGCCCTCCAGACTATTCTTACTCAGCAAAATAAACTGCTTTTTAAGGAAACTGTGTTTCTGTTAGAGATCAGAAGAAAGGGGAGGTTTGCAATTAAATACCTGAAGTATGTTTTAAAATTCAAGGATAATTATTTTCTTGGTAGATATTTCAAAAATGACTTGGCTTAAATTGGAATGTCAGAAATGCAGGCCCCCGAGAAGATCTGTGGACTGATTTGGGCCATATTTAACGGGCCTACTAAATCTACAAGTTATCTTCCTAAGAGCTTTACTCTTGCTCTTCTAGCCTCACTAGTCAGATAAAGAGCTTCTCTGAGTTAAGATATCGTGAATACCAAAGAAAAAGTCTCAGGAAATGAACTGGTTATAGTTTGAGTACTAAAGTCTTCCCTCACTCTTAAGAAAGAGGATCTGAGGGTCACCTGGCTCGCTCAGTCAGTTGAGCATGCCACTCTTGATTTCAGGTTCATGGGTTCAAGCCCCATGGTGGGCATGGAGCCTATTTAAAACTAAATTGATTAATTTAAAAAGGATCTGATTTTATATACATATATGTGTATAAAATATACATACTACATACATAACTGACCGTTGAACAACATGGGTTTGAATTGCATGGGTCCACTTATATGCAGATTTTTTTTTTTTAATGATGATTTATTTTTGAGATAGAGACTGAGCACCAGCAGGGGAGGGGCAGTGAGAGACAGAGTCATAGAATCCAAAGCAGGCTCCAGGCTCTGAGCTGTTAGCACAGAACCCGACGTGGAACTTGAACTCGGGAGCCGTGAGATCATGGCCTGAGCCGAAGTTGGATGCTGAACCAACCGAGCCACCCAGGCGCCCTGCTATTTTTTTTTCTTTTAAAGTTTATTTTGAGAGAGAGAGTGCTTGGGGGAGAGGCAGAGAGAGAGGGTGAAAGAGAATCCCAAGCAGGCTGCATGCCATCAGCACAGAGCCCAACTAGGGGCTGGTTCCACAAACTGTCAGATCATGCCCTGAGCCTAAATCAAGAGTCAGATGCTTAAGCTACTGAGCCACTCAAGCGCCCCCAGATTTTTTTTTTTTACAGTACTGTAAATGTATTTTCTTATGACTTCCTTAATATTTTCTCTAGCTTTTTTGGAAGAATATAGTATGTAATACGTGCAACATGCAAAATACACGTTAATTGACTGTTGGCCTTATCGGCAAGGCTTCTGGTCAGCAGTAGGCTATTAAGTTTTTGAAGAGCCAAAGGTATACACAAGATTTTTGACTGCAAAAGGGGTTGACACACCTAAACCCTGTGTTATTCAAGGGTCAGTTGTATGTATGTGTATACAAAATTAATTTTTTAATCTCCACATGGACTTAAATATTTTTTTATGGACCTGCCTTGTACCCCCCTGGGTACTTGTACTATGAAGATACAAGAAAGCTGGGCTATCATTTAGCCATCACATTAGTACAACTGGACCAGTTTTTAAAATGCTTCTCTAGGGGCGCCTGGGTGGCTCAGTCGGTTAAGCGTCATGATCTCACAGTTTGTGAGTTCGAGCCCTGCGTCGGACTCTGTGCTGACAGCTCAGAGCCTGGAGCATCTTTTAGATTCTCTGTCTCCCTGTCTCTCTGCCCTTCCCCTGCTCAAGCTCTGCCTCTCTCTGTCTCTCAATAATAAATTAAAATGTTAAAAAAAAAAAATGCTTCTCTAGTTGAGGGCGCCTGGATGGCTCAGTCAGTTGAGCGTCCAACTCTTGATTTCAGTTCAGATCATGATCCCAGGGTTGTGGGATCAAGGCCCACATCAGGCTCTGCGTGAGTGTTGAGCCTGGTTAAGATTCTCCTCTGCCCCTTTTCCCCGCTTGTGTGCTCTCATTCTCTCTTTAAAATTAAAAAAAATATATATATATATTTTTTTAATAATCCTCAGGGCACCTGGGTGACTCGGTTGAGCATCCAACTCTTGATTTCAGCACAGGTCACGATCTCATAGTTTGTGAGTTTGAACCCCCATGTCAGACTCTGCACTGACAGTGTGGAGCCTGCTCGGGATTTTCTCTCTTCTTCTCCCTCTGCCCCCCACCCTCGCTCATGCTCTCTCTTTATTTTTTTTAAGTAACCTTAAAAAAAAAAAATACTTCTTTAGTTGATCAAAAGCCACAGCTTCAGGCTGCCAGTGCCCACTTCTGCCCCAGTATCTTTCTCAGCCCTCCATTTCTTAGCAAGTAAAGGGGATAATCCTTGGCAGAGCAGAAGGCTTTCATATCAACAGTGGTTGTTAAATGTTAAATATTATGGCTGTTACCTCAGCAGGAAATGAAGACTTTTTGGGAAGCTCGAACATTGAGTAAAGACAGGAGTACTTGTCACAGCTTTCACTGGCTGTGTGGTGTTGGTTAAGCCACTTCTATTACCTCTGTGTCCTCAGCTCTAAAATCAGAAGAGTAATACTACCCTAACTACTGTGTTTAGGATGTTTATAAGAGATAATAAGTTCTGAGGCTAATGTATCCTGTGTTGTCTGTGTCACTACTTTAACTTATCTTTTTGTAAGAATTATTTTGAAATGCTTTCAGAGTAACTAAATATTGACATAAATGCAAAAGTAGGAACTTTTGATTATTCATTCTGTGAAGTTTTCTTCCAAAAAGACACTGAAGTCTGATGGAAAATGTATCACTAGTGTTTTTTTACTCTCATCTTACTAGGTGTTTATCAGATCAGCAAACAAATCAAAGCTCATGATGGGAGTGTGTTCACACTTTGTCAGATGAGAAATGGGATGTTATTAACTGGAGGAGGGAAAGACAGAAAAATAATTCTGTGGGATCATGATCTGAATCCTGAAAGAGAAATAGAGGTAAGGATGAAAATGAAACATGAAAATTTTAAAATATTAAGCCCTCTAAATGCATGTCTTTCACCCCCCCATTAAGATAACACACTTTCCTGGGAAATTGGTACATATTCTTGTCATTTCATTGTCTCAAAAAAAAAGGGAAGAAGAAAAAAAGGACCATTCATTAATAATTTGAAAAAGTAAAAAAATAAATTGGTCAGACTAACTATTCGTTTATTTCTGAGATTAGTTTGTAGTGATCTCAAAATATAACCATGCAAACTTAAAATTCAACATTCATTTAATATAGTATCCAATTCCAAGGTACACAAAATAGGCGGTTTGATTTTAAAACTTGAAAGTAATCTTTAGGGGCGCCCTGGTGACTCAGTTGGCTAAGCGTCTGACTTTGGCTCAGGTCATGCTCTCAGAGTTCATGAGTTCAAGCCCTGCATCGGGCTCACTGCTGTCAGCACACAGCCCTCTTCAGATCCTCTGTCCCCTCCCCCCTTTCTCTCTCTCAAAAATAAAATATTGAAAACAATTGAAAGTAATCTTGTAAACAATGGGCTTAATGATGATCACTAATTATCTAAGTATACGTCTGCTTCGTATCATGGACCAAGTGTATCTACAGGTATTGTATGCTCAGTGAAAGTGTGCTAATTAAATTGAGGTCCCCGGCCAGTGAAATCGTTAAGTATAGTATTTTATAGGTCAGTGATTCTCAAAGCAAGGGCAAATTTCACAGTTTAGTGTTCTGTTTTTGTGTGACTTAAATTTTTAATTTATGCTCAGTGTTTTCAACATATAACATGTTTTCCAGACAAAATGTTCTGTGAAAGAGAGGATCCTAATAGTACTGCTCTTGGTTTTATTTCCAAGAAGATAGAGAAGTCGAAAGATTCCCTTGTCACAACCTTAAGTTCATCATGGAAATGCCACTTCCTTTACTATTTTTTTTCCGCAGATAACCTATATTCTTTGTAATCAAAAGAATCATCTCGTTCATTCCTCCTCTCACCATCAATTTGGATTACCTTTAGTATTCAATTATTTATGTCCTCCTTTATAAAGAATTACATTATTTCAGGGTCATTCCTTGGGCTTGTTATATTATTAATACACCATTCACTGAGAGAATACCATGTAATGCATTAAATGAGACTGATCTCCCAAAGGGTCCTATTAAGGACAGTTATAACACTTCACAATATATTGCTTTTTAGTTAACAAAAAAATTTCACATGTGCTGTTCTTACATTTTCATCCCTACAACAATTTAGATAGGGTATATGTTATTATCAAAATAACATAACTGATAAATAACAAAGCCAGACCACATTTTTCATGTGGTCTAATAGAACTTTTTCCTTTCCCCCCTCTCCTAGCCCTTAACTCTTGAGATCATATAAAATATAAGAAGTGACTAAAGCAGGGGCGCCTGGGTGGTTCAGTTGGTTAAGCGTCCAACTATTAATTTCGGCTCAGGTCATGATCTCATGGTTCATGAGATCGAGCCCTGTGTCGGGTTCTTCACTGACAGTGCAGAGCCTGCTAGGAGTTCTCTCTCTCACTCTCTACCCTTCTCCAACTTGCATGCTCATGTGTACGTTTTCTCTGTCTCTCAAAGTTAAATAAACATTTTTTTTATTCGACTAAAGCAAAAAATGTTGGTAATAATGCATGATAACTTCTGTGTAATAAAATATAATTTAACAAATAAACTTACTAATGTTACCATATGACTTTCAGATTTGGGATTTTGTCATTTATTTTACCCCATAATTGCTTACAACGATAAATGCAGTTTTCAGGTAGTAATTAATACATGTTGTTATGTTTGGCGACTTTACAAATTTATCTTTTAGGTTCCCGATCAGTATGGAACAATCAGAGCTGTAGCAGAAGGAAAGGCAGATCAATTTTTAGTAGGCACATCACGAAACTTCATTTTACGAGGAACATTTAACGATGGCTTCCAAATAGAAGTACAGGTAACCAATTTTTTTTATGTTTATTTTCGAGAGAGGGGCGGAGGGTGGGGGGCAGAAGATCTGACGTGGGCTCTGCGCTGACAGCAGAGAGCTGGATGTGGGGCTCAAACTCACTAACCATGAGATCATGACCTGAGCCAAAGTTGGACGCTTAACCAGTGGAGCCACCCAGGTGCTCTGATGTATGATTTTAACCATTAAGTGAATATATTTTTGTTGATACCCTTTGTTTCTTATAACAGTGGGTGTATTTCATTTTCAGGGTCATACAGATGAGCTTTGGGGTCTTGCCACACATCCCTTTAAAGATTTGCTCTTGACATGTGCTCAGGACAGACAGGTGTGCATGTGGAACTCAGTAGAACACAGGCTGGAATGGACCAGGCTTGTAGATGTGAGTAAAGCGAAATGTAATTACACGTTCCCCACGGAAACTCTGTAAACTGGCAGTTGGGAGCAGCAAAGGAAAAAGGACTCAGCATTGGTTAAAACCAAGTGTATTTATCAAGTTTAGTAAAGGGGATGAAATAAGGAGAGTTTAGTCACAAAGTGTAATGTGAACCCACTCTAAAGAAGCAAATTAGGACAAAAGCTCAATGCTTCTGTCAGTTTCCAAAAAAAAATCAAAAAGATTGCACTTGTTTATGGAGCATTAATTGTTACAGAAATGTTTGGGCCTCTGGTGGTGTTGCAGTTGGATTCTGTGGAAGCGCTGCTCACTAACAGACTCTGCTGTCTTCTCTTCAGTTGATCTCTCACTGTATTTTCTCCCTCCCCCACCCAGACATCCACCTTTTCTACCCTAAGGTGTTTGCCTGTTCTTTGCAGACTGAAGAACTGTATTCATGTTTGTTGTTACTCTCCTTATTGTTACACTGCCGAGCCACAAGCTGGCTGTCCTTTTCCCTCACCACTTTGCCCACATACCCTTCCTGCTCTGAATTTCTTTTACCTCCTGTCTATGTGGTATTTTTCATTGGCTACAATAAGGTTGATCAGAATTCCATGATTATATGAAACCAGTTATTTTCAGATGTTTTTGCCACTGTCCCATAGATGTAGGGAGACTTTCTCACGTACTCCCCAACAGCTGTCTGTCTCTTTTCTAGGAACCAGGACACTGTGCAGATTTTCATCCAAGTGGCACAGTGGTGGCCATAGGAACGCACTCAGGCAGGTAGGGTCCTGAAGGGAAATGTGAGCTGAGTAATCGGAAGTGGTGGGATGTTTAACCGTTATTCAGGAATGTTCTCAATCTAATCTGGAGAATTAATCCTTTAAGTGGCATATGAGTATGCTTGTTGCTTTTACCTGCTATGTATCCTCATTCAGTCTTTCAGTAATTATTTCTTGAGCACCTACCATCTGTTGGGCACTACTGTGGGCATTCAGACTACTTCAGAGTGCAAAACAAAAATCCCTGCCCTTAAAGCCCACATTTTAGTACGTGTGGGTGGAGGCAGAATAAAAAGTAAATATTATAACTAATTAAGTTAGAAAATGTTGAAAGCCATGAAGGTGGGGGTAGGGGCATTGAGTATAGGAAGAGGGGTTGGGAGGGGGTGCCGTTGCAAAATAATAGAGTGGTTAGGATAGGCTTCAGTGAGAAGGTGATAATTCTGCTGACTTGACTCTCCTCGGTGGAACTTTCTGTGGTGTCAGAAAATTTCTCTCCTCGTTTTCTTTTATGAAAGGGATTTGAAACTGAAATAACTCAATTGAGCTTTTATAAATTGTTCTATAGCTTTTGTCATTCTGTCTTTTTTTAATGTTACACAGATAGATAATAAAGGTTTATTTCCTGAGATTGTTACTATTTACTTGTCTTTACAGACCTTACATGGTACTTGTCCTTAATAACCTTAATAAGTAGCATGTATTTGTTGTGTTTATTTTTGAGTCCTTTTTATTGATTGCCTCTGCTAGTAAGAAGCCCTCATCACAACTAACTTAATTTCTTTATTAAAGAGGCAGAAGAAAAATAATGAAGTAAATTTCCGAAAGTTAAACTCCTAGAAAATGTGGGATGCTGATTTCTGATGAGGTGAAACTATTATGAACACAATTGTATAAACACTTTTGTTTATATGATAAATATTTCAAATCAGCCAGTTCATTTAATTCTAAAGTTAGTCATTTGGAGTTGTTTTTATAGCAAGTTTTTCCCTTTGGTTGTTGGATGCAAATTAACACCTCTAGGAAGTCAAAACATCCAAATTTCTTCTCCTGTATAGCACTACAGGTCTTTCAGAATCTTGGAAAAACAGATCTCTAGTGATAAACTTTGAAACATGGATGCTTTTTGAAATAGAGATGCTATTTGACTGATTCTAAAATAATTTATTTTAGAATTAGGGTGCTAGGGAGGGAGACTAATCGGTGAAACTTGCAAATATAGACAGCTTTGCTATCTTGTATTTCTCCAAAATGCATCTAAAGATATTAGATTATTACTTCAGCTTAGACAGGCATATGCCAGGTCACTTTATAGGATTTGAAGGAAATTATTTTCTATTTTACAAAAAAGTCTTGGGCACATAAGAAACAACCTGACCTATTAAGTATTGAACTCATTTTCATAAAACCACAAGAGTTCACTTCAGATTTTTTGGGCAGCTGAACAAATATTACAAATGCTGAAGACCCTGTACTAAATTATTCTTATATGTTTCTTTAAAGTTTCACAAGAGTGCAACAAAATATTTATTAATATGTCCATTGCACAGACAGGAAACCAAGACCCATAGAGTTTATCATTTGAAATTGAGCTAGGATTTGAACTCAGGTTCTGCATGGTTCCAAAGCTGATCTTTTTCCACTACTCCATAATACTCCTTGACATGTGCTTCTGGTGTTTGTAGCATTACTTAGAAGTACCATAAGGAAAGTTTACCTTTGAAGGTTAAAATCACTGGCTGGCAGATTTTTGAAACATTTACTATTTATACAAAGGAATTAAACACTGAATAGAGTGCAAGGCGTAAAGAGATTTAAATCATTAAGACACACCACTTCATTCAGTGAATGGAGCAGGGGTTTGTGTGTATGTGTATGTGTACAATATATACAGAGCCCCTATTTTTAAGGAAAAACTAATCTGGTTTAAATACACTAAAGTTACTTTTTAAGATTTATGTAGCTGCAAAGTCCTCATTAATAAGCTTAAAATGAAAAGTCACTCAGTTAAGTGACTTAAACTAAAGCTAATCATTTCCTCTTGGAGGTGTGAGTAGAAAACACCTTATAAATGAGAGTGATAGGATAACTAAAGAAAAAGTGGAGATTATTTAGAATCTAGGAGAGATGTCATTATCAATGTTCATTCTATACCGTATTCCTGTCTCTGGTTTCGCATCTAGTCAGATTTTATTGATTCCTGGAGAACTTTCTCATTAATTTTTTTTTTTACATGGGTCTGTAGTGTCTAAACTGAAAATTCCTCAATTCATTCAGTCCTCAGCCTGGAAAAAAAAAAAAAGTCATACACTTACGGCAAGGAATTTTTTTTTTAATATGATGCAGCACATGTCCAAATTGTGCATGATCCAGAAAAGATGACTAGCAAAATGTTTAAAGATCTTTTTGTGTCCAAATCTAGAATTCTACTTCTTGGAATTGTAGATGAATTATTACAGTGATAAATAAAATTATCATTTAAAGTAATGTCTTACTGGGGTGCCTGGGTAGCTCAGTCGGTTAAGTGTCCAACTTCAGCGCAGGTCATGATCTCACTGTTTGTAAATTCAAGCCTCACATCAGGCTCTGTGCAGACAGCTTGGAGCCTGGAGCCTGGAGCCTACTTCGGATTCTTTGTCTCCCTCTCTCTCTGCCCTCTCCCACTTGCTCTCTCTCTCAAAAATAATATTTTAAAAATGTTTTTAATATATTACTATTACAATTTCTAAGGGAAAAAAAGTGCATAGGCCTAAGTGGACATAGTTCTTCCTTAATGTGCTAATCCTCACATGATAAGCATCCTTTTTAAGAGCTTTATTGAGGTATATATCTCATGTACCATAAAAGTCACCCATTTAAAGTATTATTATATTATTTATGGCCAAATAATATTCTCTTGTATGGATACACCTTCATCAGGTGGTTGGTAGATACTTAACTTCTTTCCACTCTTTGGCTACTACGACTACTGCGGCTATAAACATTTATATACAAGTTTTTGTGTGGACATGTTTTCAACTCTCTTGAGCATATTACTAAGGAGTAGAGTTGCTGGGTCGTGTGATAACTCTGTGTTTAACATTTCGATGAACAAGTTGTTTGCCACAGTAGCTGCATCGTTTTACAATTCCACCAGCAAAGTATAAGGGATCCAGTGTCCCCACATGCCTACCAGCACTTGTCATTGTGTTTTGATTATAGCCATCCTAGTGGATGTGAAATCCTTTTTTGGTATGGTTTTGACTTGCATTTCTCTGATGGCTAATAATGTTGAGCATCTTTTTTATGCACTTACCGGCCACTTGTGTAGCCTCTTTAGAGAAATGTCTGTTTGAATCCTGTGCCCATCTTTGAATTGGTTTGTCTTTCTATTGTTGAGTTGTAAGGAATCTTCACATATTCTGGATATAGTACCTTATCAGATATATGATTCGCAAATATTTGCTCTTGTTCCAAGGGTCGTCTTTTCACTTTCTTAATGGTAACATTTATGACACAAAAGTTTTGAAGTTTTATATAGTCCAGTTTATCTGTTTTTTCTCTTGTTTCTTAGTCATAAGGATTTACTCCTTTGTTTTCTCCTAAGAACGTTATAGTTTTAGCTCTTACCTTTAGGTCTTTTGATTCGTCTTGAGTTATTCTTCGTGTATGGGATGAGGTAGATCTCCAGCTTCATTCCTTGCATGCGGGCATCCGGTCGTTACCGCAACATTTCCCCCGCTGAGGCATTGATACCCTGGTCGAAAAATCAGTGGGCCATAAATATGTCTGTTTCCATCTGGACTCTGAGCACTCGTCCACTGATCTACGTGTCCATCCTTGTGGATGAGTACCACAGCCTTGGTCATTGTAGCTTTGTAGTGAATTTTGAAATTGGGACATGTGAGTCCTCCAACCTCCAACTTTGTTGGGGGTTTCTTTTTTGTTTGTTTGTTTTTTGAGGTTTTGGCTATTCAGGATCCTTTGAATTTCTACAGGAATTTTAAGATGAATTTTATCCGTTTCTACAAAGAAGCTTGCTGGCATTTTGATAGGAATTTTTTTAATAGGTCATTTTAGGGAATGTCAATATCTTAACAATACTAAGTCTTTTAATTTATTAACAGATGATTTTCCATTTATGTAGATCTTCAGTTTCTGTCAAAAATGTTTGTTTTAAATTCCAGTTAACATACAATTTAATATTCGTTTCAGGTGGGGGCGCCTGGGTGGCTCAGTTGGTTAAGTGCCTGACTTCAGCTCAGGTCATGATCTCGCAGTTCATGAGTTCAAGCCCCATGTCGGGCTCTGTGCTGATAGCTCAGAGTCTGGAGTCTGCTCCCAGTTCTGTGTCTCCCCCCTCTCTGCCCCTCCCCTGCTCATGCTCTCTCTTTCTCTCAAAAAAATAATAAAAATTTTTAAAAACATTTAGAAAAAAAATACTAGTTTCAGGTATACAATATAGTGATTCAGTACCTCCATGCAACACCCGGGTGCTCATCACAGGTGCGCTCTAGTCCCCATCACCTGTTTCCCTCATCCCTTCACCCACCTCCCCTCTGGTAACCATTAGTTTGTTCTCTATAGTTAGGAGTCTGTTTCTTGGTTTGCCCATCTCATTTTTCCCTTTGCTCGTTTATTTCATTTCTTAAATTCTGCATGAGTGAATTCATGGTATTTCTCTTTCACCGATTGACTTATTTCACTTAGCGTTATGTCCTCTAGACCCGTCTATATTGTTGCAGATGGTAAGATGACATTCTTCTTTATGACAGATACGTATTCCACTGGATATTTACCATACTGTCTCATTTTTTTAAATTTGGGTTTCCTTTTTTTTTTTTTTTTTTTTTTTAAGTTTATTTTTTGAGAGAGAGAGCAAGAGAGCATGCATAAGCTGGGCAGGACCAGCAAGAGAGGGAGAGAGAGAATCCCAAGCAGGCTTCAAGCTGTCAGTGCAGATTCTGACATGGGGCTCAATCTCACAAATCCTTGAGATCATGACCTGAGCCAAAACCAAGAATCGGTCACTTATCTGACTGAGCCACCCAGGCATGCTTAAAATTTGGGTTTCTTGATGGGATTTAAAGTTTTTCATAGAGCTAACAATACATGTAAACCTGATGTATTATGAATTTGAAAGTTTATAATCTCGAAATTATTGGTAAAAATACATTCTGCTTGATTTTTTCCAAAATCAACCCCAGTTGATTATCCTTCCCCTTCCTGTTTTTTGAAATCAGTTTTTCAAAGGCACTTAATCTTTATACTACCTCTGGACCTCGGAGGAACCACAGATACGATACCATCAGGACGTCAAGTCATTATCAACTCCGAATTCTCCAAGTAACTTTGACAGAACTTTGCTCTGGTCTTGGATTGAACTCAGTTCTATTTCCAAACCAGCATATACTATTTAAGGAATGAGTTTTTGCCATAGTCATTTTATAGGCTGGTAAATGGAGGTGAGACACCCAGAATTAGAGAAATCAATAGACCTGAAGTGATGATAAGAAGAATAAAAAGCAAAGATTAAAGTTGAAAATTGTTTCAAAGAAAGGAATCCACAAAATTGAGTCAGTGTATAAAACAAGTATGCACTATACCTAGTAATGTATAACATACACGGATGGAAAGGGAGTGGACAGACTGAGAGAAGTGACTTCAGAGAAGTCCCAAAATTTCTTCTGGTCTTCAGTGACAGTGACAACTTTGACAAGGAAGCAAGCTGGGAAAGTGAGCCCAGTTAATGGGCAAGTAAAGAATTTAGTTGACCTAGAATCCAAAACCCTAGACCTGGAGAGACTTAAGTGATCTGACTCAGCTCCTCAATTTTGATGGTGACTGTAACTTTGGCAAGCCAGCAATGTAGCTAACTAAGTTCTTCTTGATACCTAAACAGTGGAATCCAAACTTGTTAGCCTGGCCTTAAAAAAATTTTTTTTTCTAATGTTATTTTTGAGAGAGAGATAGCGTACTCAGTGGGAGGGGCAAAGAGAGAGGGAGACACAGCATCTGAAGCAGGCTCCAGGCTCTGAGCTGTCAGGACAGAGCCCAACATAGGGCTCAAACCCATGGACTGTG
This sequence comes from Paguma larvata, assembly GCA_030068075.1. Taxonomy (NCBI): domain Eukaryota; kingdom Metazoa; phylum Chordata; class Mammalia; order Carnivora; family Viverridae; genus Paguma; species Paguma larvata. Next base: position 33,482,372 of record CM057836.1, read on the forward strand.
AGATCATGACCTGAGCCAAAGTCAGATGCTCAACCAACTGAGCCACCCAGGCGCCTCTAAAGGCCTGGCCTTTAAAGCTCATTTAAAAATCTTTCCCTCAGCACTCTGGCCAGAGTGGTCAAGTTGTTGTCCTTTATACACATGTCAGCCCTTTTTGTAGATTCTTGTCTAGTGCTTTCCACCTGTTTCCTGCCACATTTGATGCGATGAAATCCTAGACCACCCATCTCCGCAGTGACTACACCTGGCTCTGAGACTTCATAAACCTTATAACTTGTATAATTTGTGTTATTTTGAACTATTTACCACCTTATGAACTCATTCTGTCTCCCCAATTAGATTATAAACTCCTATTCTGCCTCCTTTGCTAAACTCCTTTTTTCTCTGAATCCCTGAATGTTAGCGTATCTCAAAAACATAGAAAGAGCACTTTCCACGCATCATCCCCTTCTCTTGTGTGATATCAGTGAAAAGCAGAAGGGCCAGAAGCTCTGTCACCTAACTGGTTGGTTGATGACTGGTCAGACGTTAGGAAATCAGAGCACGTCATTGTTTTTTATTTGTAAAATAAGAAGGTTGAATTGGGCTTCTCTTCTCCCTGTTTTGTGGCTTTACATTTTTTTATTATAAAAGCCATATTCCTATTCTTATACGTAGAAGATCATAAAGAAGGAGGGAGACGGTGGAGGGCATAGGGGGTGGGTTACAAACCTGCCATCCAGAGGACACACTTTATATTAGGATGAAAAAATTTTTAACTCACATTATGAACATATATATTCATTTAGGGATTTTAAAATACATTACTGTCTGTCTCTAAAATCATGATTCTTTTCTTACCACTAAAGACATCAATAATAGTGTCGTTTTAAAAAGACAAATGATGATACTATTTTTTGGTACTTGACCACAAGTCAGATGAAGTATATGACCAAAGATTTCCCATCTGCGATACATTTAAAAGGATCCATTAGGTCCTACAGGCCTCAGAAATCCCAATAATGATTCCAAATTCTCTTAAAGCAGAAGCTTGGTTCCAGTGTATATATTCTATACTGGAATAAGAATACAGTTCAGCACAGTGTAAACTTAAATATTTATTTCTCGAAAATTCCCTTTGCTACAGGATTTCTCGTCTTCTGTATGCATTTGTTAGAGACAGAGGTTGTGGACCCAAAAGTCTTTTCTGAAGGTAGAACATAATTCATGCAATGGGAAGAGTGGGAGCTTTAAAATTATTGCTAGGGTCCATATGGAAGTTAGATTCTTTCTATAACGAAGTTATTGAATTATTACTAAAAATTACTTGCCTAAAGCAGATTAATTAACATTGGTTATGTAATTAAAGAAATAGAAAAAGTAGGCAGGGTTTTTATTGTTTTGTTTTATGTTGGATAGCTACCATCTCTAATCGGTAAACAACTCAGAGCTTTAGGTTTCTACATCTTAACACCAACAGACATTCTCAGTTTTTGTTTTGTTTTTACTACTTTTTAATGGAATTCCAAAAAGAGAAAATTATTTGTAGTTTTCCTGGGAAGATTAAACTGACTTGGAAACAGTCTTAAAACAGTAGTTGGGGCTCTCCAAATAAAGAATGGCAATTTTTCAAATGCCTGAGAAAGTATAATAAAGTTTCCATAAACTCATTAAAAACTTGAAACCTGACACCTACAGAGTTGCGCTGTCATCTCATTGTTCTTTAGGTCTGTGTGTTCAGTCTGAGTTGGAATATTTTGTGCCCTTACTCTGAAAAGGCAGTCCACTTGGTTTCACTTTTGGCATTTCTTGGCTCAGATGAATTTCACAGTGGTAGCTATAAAAATTGATTAATGAAGGGGCGTCTGGGTGGCTCAGTCGGTGAAACATCCGACTCTTGATTTTAGCTCAGGTCATGATCTAATGATTCGTGAGTTCAAGCCCCACATTGGGCTCCTCGCTGGCAGTGTGGAACCTGTTTGGGATATTTTTTCTCTCTCTCTCCCCCTCCCCTCCCCCTCCCTCCCTCCCCTTCCCTCCCCTTCCCTCCCCCTCCCTCCCCTTCCCTCTCCCTCTCTCCCTCTCTCCCTCTCCCTCTCCCTCTCTCCCTCTCCCTCTCCCTCTCTCCCTCTCCCCCTCTCCCTCTCCCTCTCCCTCTCTCCCTCTCCCTCTCCCTCTCTCCCTCTCCCTCTCTCCCTCTCCCTTTCCTTGTGTGTAAGCATGCTCTTTCTTTCTCTCTCTCTCAATAAGTAAATAAATCTTTTTTAAAAATTGATTAATGAATTACATTCTCAGATGAAACCTATAATCTATGGATACTGTCTAGTTGCAGTAAAGTTACACACCTTTTGAAATGGAAATGATCACTAAGCTTGCAGCATAGAGCTTCAGAGTGCCAGTTTCTTACTTCTGGCCTCCATGTAGAAGACAGAATTCCACCCTTAGTTCACAAGTGACTCAGATTCACTCGTGAACATTTTTAATTAGAGAGGGATTTCACCAATAGGAAAGAGTTAGGATATTTCATTATCTACCTTTCATTACTACCTATATAGTCTTTCATTTTCTACCTTTTAATAGTCTTTCTTTTTTTTTTTAAACATTTTAATTTATTTTTGAGAGACAGAGAGTAAGCAGAGGAAGGCCAGAGAGAGAGAGGAAGTCACAGAATCCGAAGCAGGCTCCAGGCTCCGAGCCGGCAACACAGAGCCCGACGCGGGGCTCGAACTCACAGACCGCAAGATCATGACCTGAGCTGAAGTCGGCTGCTTAACCGACTGAGCCACCCAGGCGCCCCTCATTTTTTACATCGACACATGTTAAGCACCATTGCTAAACTTTTTTTTTTTTTAATTCTTCCATGCCGTTTCCTAAATGGTATTTCTCCCAAATAGTATTTCTTTTCATCTGAAGGGGAAATGGTCTCTTCCCAGGTATTAGTTTTAAAGCCTCAAAATTATAAGGAACTGTCATTATGATTTCTATATTGGCTTATTTTAGTGGTGGATTTTTCCCATCTTAAAAACAAAACTTGGGGCTCTTCTCCTGTCCAGTTACATAAGTTTAAGACACTGGTTTATTTTTCTAGTCTTGCCCCATTCTCTCCACCCCAAATATTTCTTTCTACACACTCCACTATTTAATTCTTGCTAAAACTTGGTTTTTGTCATGTTCAACAGTTATATTATACTAGTTTATTCATTCTCCATATATTTATTTAGTGACAGATGTGAGCCGGGCAATGCCCAACTCTAAATTCCTCCAACTAGCTATGTGTGCTGTCTGCACTGTGCCCTCCTATCACTTATCCAGTCTCTAGTTGTCCTTAGTTCCGTTTTCGCTTTATACCGCGTATCTTGCCATGCTTTTCTGAAACACCACCCCCCTCCTTCAAGTGCTCTTATAAAAAGATTTGATGAGTCATTTATTATATAGCTGAATTTAAGTCATTATTATACCTCTCAAAGGCTTTCACATTTTGACTTTTCCTGTAAATGTAAATAAAAGCTATCTTTGAAAGAATTCAGAGCTGTGTGTGTGGGTGGAGGCATCGGAGGGGCAGAGCGCCCCCTGCTGATTCCTTTGAAATCACACCAAATGAATGGCCCACTGCCTTCCTTCAGACTGTCTATGCTCCTTCCCGGCTCCAAGCTGTGCAGCTGTCACTCTTCCTGCTTGACCTGCCTGTACCTCTTTCCCTCAGCGTTCAGCTCAGCCTGTCCTACCTCCTCCCTAAAGGTTTATCTGTGTCCTCTGTCATTCACTTCCTTTCTGTGAGTTCATATGGTCACCCTCACTGAGATTGGCGTTTAATTGTTCTCTGTTTCAATTGGCTCTTTTCTTTTTCCCCGTCTCGAGTATAATCTTGAGGAAAATTGATCCTGTCTTCTTAACTTTCTGTTTAGATGGTACCTAGCAAAGTGACACAGTTGGCATTCAGTGAATACTCAAATAGATATGAAAACATGCGTAGTCCCACATACTTATATTGTATTTGGCAACATTTTGCAAAATGAGTTCCACCTTTCCTTAGAAGGTGGAAACATATCATCATGTCATACTTTAGGGCGTTGTTACAAATTTTTTTAAAGGGAAAAAATGTCAGCAACTTTTTTTTCTTTAAGTGCTAACATCTGAAGAAAATTTTGATTTTTACTTCTTAATAGGTGGTTTGTTCTGGATGCAGAAACCAGAGATCTAGTTTCTATCCACACAGACGGGAATGAGCAGCTCTCTGTGATGCGCTACTCAGTAGGTAGGCAGATGTACGCCCATCCTGGCGTTCACAGCGTTTCTCTGAAATTGCGTATTTTCACTTCCAATAAAACTACTTTTTTTCCTACTCTCTAGACTTGTTAAGTATTGAATATGTTTCCCCCAACATCAGATTAAATTCTGCTATGGGAGACTGCAGAAGAACTTCCAACATTATAAATCATCAAGCAAATGTAGAACGAACTGTTACAACTGCTTTTGCAGTTGAAAGCAGAATATAGTACAGTCAGATCCCATTTTAGGGGAATTACATATACTTAGAATTTTGAATAGATATCAGGCTGACTGTTACATCTATTTAGCAACCTTTTTTTATATGTAAGACAATATAAAAAGTTATAGTAATGTGCAAAATGCACACTATGATAGAACCTATTCAGGTTCTTCAGAATCTAGTTACGTTGTTACTGGCTACATAGTAGTGATTTGTTAATTAGATAAAATACTCAGCAACTCATTATAAGAATTTGATAAATTCATTAAGCCTTGTTTGAAAAATTCTTTACACCTTATTCAAAATGTTAATTATGTTTTCACAGTATTCCAATTCCTTTTCCCCATGACCAACCTGGTTTTGATTCATATCATTCTCCCCTGGAGTTAGTGTGACATTTGCTTATGTTTGAAAATCTGTGGATCAGTGTGGGATCCAAGGGACCTTTTTGATTGCTTCTAAGTTGTTTCAAAGGAAGCACAGAATACTCTTCTCCGAGTTGACCGTGCCTCAGGCTATAAGCCTGGCAAGTTATCTTAAAGCAGAAAAGGTATTCTGTCTGGTTTGGCTTTTTTAGTATATACTGGCAAATTACTGCCAATGTAGCAGTTAAAAATCCAAAGGTCAGTTGGACTTTATTGACCATCACTTAAGTGGTAGGAACAATAGAAGAGACCATGAAAGAAGAGAATATAGTCCCTTCCCAAGAGACTATAGTTGGAAAAGTCCTGTATGCTCAGCTGAAATGAGCAGTTGTACCCTTAGCTTAACAGTACTGTGTACCTTGACCCATAAGAACAGGTTAACCTCCCTGGGGCCATATTGTAGCTATCTAGAAGATGAGGCTAGGGTCCAAGACCTGTGAGTATCTCCCCAAAAAATGACTTTCTCAAGTGCATTTAGTGATGGAAGGATTTACTCATCAAATGCCTAATACCAGTTAAATTCAGAGATTTAGCAACATTCGTAAAATTGTATTTAGTACAGGTCCAATAAAATAGCAGCAAATAAATCTGTCAGTACATTCCTCTAGTTAACACTTTTTCGTGTCTCGTTCTAGATGGCACCCTCCTGGCTGTAGGATCTCATGACAACTTTATTTACCTCTATGTAGTCTCAGAAAATGGAAGAAAATATAGCAGATACGGAAAGTGCACTGTAAGTGGTTGAAGTAAAATAAATTAAGCTGTAAAATTGTTGGAAAAATTTACTTCTGTTAACAAGAGTTAAATGTTTACATTGATGTTTCCATTATTTTCTGTCTTTCACTGCTTTAAACTTGAATCTCACTCTTTGAAAATGGAAATTACTTGATAGCAAAGTATTGCAGTTCCCTGTGTGGTTTAGAAATACTTCTGGGGCACCTGGGTGGCTCAGTCGGTTGAGCGTCAGACTTCGGCTCAGGTCATGATCTCACAGTCTGTGAGTTCGAGCCCCACGTCAGGCTCTGTGCTGACAGCTCAGAGCCTGGAGCCTGACTTCAGATTCTGTGTCTCCCTCTCTCTCTGCCCCTCCCCCACTCATGCTCTGTCTCTCTCTGTCTCAAAAATAAATAAACATTAAAAAAAAATTAAAAAAAAAAAAGAAATATTTCTTCTTCTGGGGTGCCTGGGTGGCTTAGTCGGTTAAGCATCCACCTCTTGATTTCAGCTCAGGTCATGATCTCATAGTCGTGAGATGAAGCTCCGTGTTGGACTCAGTGCTGAGCATGGAATATGCTTAAGATTCTCTCCCTCTCCCTCTGCCTCTTTGCCCCATTCAGTCAATCTCTCTCTCTCTCTCTCTCTCTCTCTCTCTCTCTCAAAAAAAAAAAAAAAAAAAAGTTTCTCTTTTTTATGGGAGTTTAATAGTTCTTTTTGACTAGATTTAAGACAATTTCTAAAATCACAACTATGTCCATAGGAAACCCTTAGAATAATAACATGAAAATGCAGTGAGTCAGAAATGAAAGGGTAATCTCACTTTTAATCCCGCCGTTCCTCATTCTTGTCCATCCCCAACACCCTGCAGTTTCCTGTGTCACCTCTTTTACGACTAAAAATACTTTATATGGAATTTTGTCTGCATTAAGAGAGTTAACAGAAGTTTATTTCATTTAATTTGTTTTCCTGATGGACTAGGTTATCATTGTAAGGTAAAGATTGGATTTAATTCTGTAGACATACTGAGTACTTACCTTATGGCAGTATTTGGCTAATTTAAGGAATGTTCTGGACACCAGGAATATACATAAGATTTTTGTTTCTTGTCTTCAGAAAGTATTCATTTGAGCTGAGGGCAGGATAAGAAAGGCAGGTAGTATAGTATAGTATAGTGTCAAGGGCACAGATTTGGGGTCAGACTACCTGGATTTGAATTCTTACGTCCCCACTTTTCAACCAGTGTGACCTTGGGCAAGTTACATAAACCTTCTGTTTCAATTTTCTCATCTATAAGATGAGGATAATAGCAGTTTTCTACTTCACTGGATTAAATAAGTTAATACGTATGAAGAACTTCGAATCGTGCTTGGCAAATAATAGGTACTCAGTATGTGGTAACTATTATTTTCAGAGAAAATGAGGTAGCATGGTGTGTATGTCAGGAAATAAGGGTTAGAAAATTGATGAATTAGTGATTAGTGGCAGCACAGATCAGAAAATGGTTTTAGGGAGATAAATAAAAGAATTCGTTTTTAGAAGCATATGCATAAGCAAATCCCAGGCCATGTACTATTCAGAGAAGACACTTGTTTATTTACTTTGTGTATGTGCACCTAAAACCAGCCTATAAGCAGTCTACAAGCAACCTCAAAGTTTTAGAATTTACCCAAAATTAATTTTTTTGCCTTGACAACAATTCTGAATCATTAACCAGTAATTTATTGAAATCTCTCTTTTAACTGATTTATTGTCTTAGTATTTGCGATGTGGCACACTAGAGTAAGGCCTCTTGTACCACATAAGAAAGTGAAATGTTCCACTGAAAGGAATTTTCAGGTTACTGAGGTTTACTCCACCAGGCACTAAGTTTTTCTTTTTATCTCAACCTTTTTAAAAAGTCCATGTCTTAGTAAACAGAGTATATCAGTTATAATTTGTGGAATCATGTAAAGTTTTCCAGGGCCTTGTAGCACACACTTGGCTCAGCCCTCATTTTACTGATGTAGAGACTGAGTTTCAGAGAAGATGAAGGACTTGGCCTTGGTGGCATCTTGACGTGGTGGCAAACCTGGGGCCGGAACCCTCTTCTCCTCTTACTAGCGCAGACCTTCCATTGTAATGATAATGCCTCAGACTTTTCAGTATATATCTCATTGTCCTGAGAATCACCTTGAGAGTGTTGAGAAATGGCAAGTGTATATCAATTGCAGGAGACGTGGCCTTCTCCAATTAGGCAGCTTTTATCTTGAAAGCATTTGATAGTATTACTTTGAGAGATCCCTAGAACTGTTAAAGTTGAGAGTACTGTTTGAGCCTGTAATGAGAGGCTCAGCTACTCTGCTTTTCTAATTATCTTCTGTTTTGTACTTTGCTTCCAGCTGTCACTTCTCCTTGCTGTCTGCTTCCACCAGCTGGTGCGACAGTTTCATATTAACTGCTTTTATCTGTTGTCTGTTAGGATAGGGGACAGGCAGAACGAGCTAATGCTGGCTTTGCAGCTTAATAGATTGCGACTTTAGGCAAGTTAGTTAACTTCTCTAAGTCTTATCTTGATTTTGTTATCTTAAAATGAGACATTTTAATAGTCCTACTATATAGGATTGTTACGAAGATTAGGAACTACTCTTACAGTTGCAAATACAAATGCTGTTTTCTATTTCAATTCCAATATTTTCCTATTACTAGTCAATATTTTAAGTAACCAGCATAGCTGCAGAAGCATATTTATTTAGAATTTTTAGAAAATGTCTCTAATAAATTAACCAACCAGTTGGAGCCTGTCCCTCTTGATGGCATCACTTTATGTGAAATTGCAGTTGAGAAGAGGACTGGAACCAGGAATACCAAGGAGCATGTCTCCGTAAAAGGCAGCTAGCCGATGTGTGAGTCCCTCATCAGTGGCTTGTTTAACAAGGTTGTGACAGGACAAGGCCTTGCTCACAGTCATAAACTTAAAAACAAAACAAGACCCATTTTAGAGACATGGACGTACATCACGCAAGTTCTTCACAGCTGGTTTATAAAAAACCAGTTTACAAGAGCTATAACTGATAAGGGACTGAATCCCAGTTTCCTCTGGCTAACCAGGCTTTCTCTCCATAAGCTGGCCTCAGGAAACCAGCTCATAATCAGAATGCTAATTTATTCATTTAAAATAATATCTATAAGGGGGCCTAGGTGGCTCAGTCAGTTAAGCATCTGACCTTGGCTCAGGTCATGATCTCATGGTTCATGAGTTCAAGCCCCATACAGGCTCTGCTGACAGCTCAGAGCCTGGAGCCTGCTTCAGATTGTGTCTCCCTCTCTTCCCCTCCCCTGCTTACTCGCTCACACGTACACTCTCGCTCTCAAAAATAAACGTTAAAAAAAACTTTTTAATGAGATCTATAAATGCCAAGGGGACAGGACATGCACAGCCTCCAGCCAGTACTTCCCTTTAGACAAAAATATGCATGTGAAACCAAGCATTATGAGGAAGTGAGCAAGCTTGGCACCTCCATCCCCAGCAGGTCAGTAGCTGCCCCTGGAACTGGTCCTGGTTCAGGTCCCTCTACCCTAGATCTTAGGTGGTACTGTCCACATTTACCTCCGTGGCTCTGTTTAGGTGCTGACCACCCTGCTGCCACCACCTGAATAACACTTGCTGTGGACAGATTCAGCGTGCAGTCAGCTCGTGCTCTAGGCTTGCCAGCCTTGAACTTATTAGGACTCTTGTTTCTTTGCCCTTTTCTGCCTTGACTTATTCGATGTTAATTCTAAAGTTTAATTCCCACTGCAGTTTCCATAAACACACAAAATTTGTTCTTCTGTTCATTGAAATTTACTTGCTGTTTTGTAGCAGATATACCCCCTCAAACACCTCAAGTTTTTTTCTACACCTAGCTGGTCCTGGAACTTCTCTTTAGAGGAACCCTAGTGATCTTCCAAGCCTGACCTCTCTAGGCTGGCTGAGGGAGAGAGAGGAAGAGACATAGGATGGAGGCATCCTGGGGCGCCCGCATGGTTCAGTCAGTTAAGCGTCCCACTTCGGCTCAGATCTTGATCTCACAGTTCGAGCGCCACACCGGGCTCTCTGCTGTCAGTGGTGAGCCCACTGCAGATGCTCTGTCCTCCTCTCTCTCTGCCCCGCCCCTGCCCCTGCCCCACTGTCTCTCTCTTTTTTTGTCCCTCTCTCAAACATAAACATTAAAAAAATGAAAAAATGGAAGAAAAAAAAGAAAGAATAGAGTCATCCCTCAATACTGCTTCTGTGTGGCAGCCTTTCGTTTTTCTCTTCCATGGCCTGTCTGCCATCTCACTTCCATGTTTGCCCCTGGGAGCACACTGTCTTCCTGCTGCCGTCGGGCTCTCCGCATCCCCTCCAGCACACACCCCGAGCCTACCTGACCAGATCCGTGGCATTTTGTGCCTCTTAATCAGATCATATAATTTAGAATGACCTTTTGTCTTTTACTTCCCATGAAAACATCCCATCTTCTTAGTGTTTAGTACATACTAGAAAAGGTGGTTTGATTAACTTGTAGGATTCAAGGGGTCATGATTGTATTATATATTCACTGTTTTATATATTCACTGCAGAAAAGTTTATTAAAAGGCTCGGGATTCAGAAGCTCTTTTTAATTTGTCTTCTCCAAAGCCCCAGGTTTGGGGGTGAGGCTGGCCTGGGCTAGTATGGATCTGATTTTCTTTGCTTTGCATATGGGGCTTCTCTTGTAAGATTTAATATGACAGAAAGATTTTATAGCTAAAAAGAATTTGAAGACTGCTGGTTGGTTATCTGAAATACCTTTGAAGATTGTGAGATTTTATAGTTTTGTTGCTTTCCGTACAATGTTTCTTTACCTCAGCTTTTCCTGTGCTATTTTGAAAATGTACTGAAAAAGTCCTTATTTACAAATTCCTTTTCTAAAATGCTACTTTTAAATTACTTTCTCTTCATCTTCCGTGTTAGAGAAATGAGGAAAAGATAAGCGGGATTTAAATGCTGTGCTTCATTTGGTCTAGACGTCCCTGACCTGGGCTTACACTCTGGCTCCACCAATTCTTTATTATAATAGGACTTCAGAAAAGTTATGTAACCTCTCTTTGCCTCCTGGACTTGCTCATCTGCTCAGTGGGCGTCCTCGTGCAGGCTTCGGGGAGGTGGAGAGTTGACTGTGTATGCCCTGTGCATAGAATGTTCTCTGCTCAGCGTTGGGTGCCAGCAGCAGCAGCATTGTTCTCAGTAACTAGATGAAACAACCCTGGGTGTTACGTAAAGGTGTTTTTCAGCGTTTAATGTGAATCTATGAAAGTTCAAAAATAGTTTTCTAATTATGGATAATTGTGTATTTTCCTTGAAAGAGTTTAAGTGTTCTGACCAACCTAAAGTTTCTACTCTATTTACAGTGGGATTAAGATGCCTTTTTTTTTTTGAAAATTAAAAAAAAATTTTTTTTACATTTATTTCTTTTTGAGAGACAGAGAGAGACTGGAGGAGGAGTAGAGTGAGGGAGACAGAGGATCTGAAGCAGGCTCTGCACTGACAGCAGAGAGCCTGACGCAGGGCTTGAACTCACGAACCCGGAGGTCATGACCTGAGCCGAAGTCGGGCGCTTAACCGACTGAGCCACCCAGGCACCTCAAGGATTAAGATGCTTCTATTCTGCACCTAAGTGCCGGCACACTGGCTTTCTCTTCGACTCCAATTCCTGGTAAAAGGATTGAACTAACACTGCTACTCTGAGACCTTAGTGTAGGAAATGTAATAATACATTGACGGTGCAGTGGCGTACTATTACAAAGTCTGTTCTGATAGGAAAGAACTGCTAGTAAAATAAGGTCCTTTTTGCCAGGATTTGGACAATTGAAAATATACATCAAAAAGAGAAGCATAAGAGTCTTTAACAGTCTGCTTAGAAATCTCCAAGAAAATGAGGCCCCCAGGTGGCTCCATTGGTTAAGCATCCTGTTGATTTTGGCTCAGGTCATGATCTCATGGTTCGTGAGATCAAGCCGCACATTGTGCTCTACGCTGACAGCATGGACCCTGCTTGGAATTCTCTCTCTCTCTCCCTCTGCCCCTTCCCCAATCGTCCTCTCTCCCTCTCTTTAAATAAGTAAACATTAAAAAAAAAATCTCCAAGAAACTAATCCAGTATTTCAGTAAGGCATTAGGATTCAGTGTTCGTGTAACAGGGTATATTGCAGTAAAAAAATGAGGGATGTGTTACCCCTTAAACAGAAGTCGTCAGGGACCCAGGATCTTCCTTTCTTCACCTTCTGCATTGTCCAGTTATCAGATCCTAGTTCCAGGAGGAAAGGATCAGAGCAAGGGGAAAAGACACTGCTCCTCCTAAGTCCTCTTGAAGTTTCCCTGGAAGCCCCACTCAGTGATTTCTGCATCACCTCTAACTGCAGAAGAAGCTGGGAAATCCAGTGTTTTAGGTGGGCACTTGACAAAAGGGAGGCAGAATGTGGATTGGATAGGCAGCTCGCAGCCTGTACTCTAAAGAGTAATTTTCTCTCAGGGCGCCGGGGTGGCTTAGTCAGAAGAGTATGCAACTATTGATCTCGAGGTCTTTGAGTTCAAGCCCCACAAGGGGTGTAGAGATTAATTACATAAATAAAACTATAATAATAATAATAATAATAACTTCAAATCAGCAAAAGCACATCAGAACTTTGACGGAGAAAAAATCCTGTTTGCAGTAGCAACCAGAACTGTAGATGCCTTGAGAATAAACATAGCAAGCAAAGCACAGGAAACATGGCTGAAAAAATAGTTACAAAATGTTTCCAGATCAAAAGATTTGATAAAAATAACTGGTCTCTACAAATTATTCTCCAAATTTGATGCAGTCTTAATTTTTTTTTTTAATTTATTTTGAGAAAGAGAAAGCACAAGTTGGGGAAGGTCAGAGAGAGGGAGGGGAGAATCCCAAGCAGGTTCTGCACGCTCAGTGCAGAGCCCAACATGGGCTCGAACTCCTGAACCGTTAGATCATGACCTGAACCCAAATCAAGAATCAGGCGCTTAACCGACTAAGCCACTCGGGTGCCCCCCTTATTTAAATTTTCAACATGTTATTTATGAGCTTGATAAAATGGTTTTAAAGTTCATCTGAAATTTTCCACATACCACAAAACTACCACAGTTGGCTGGAGATAGGCAGACTAATGGAACAGAAAAGAGGGCCCAGAAACAAATCTCTTTATATGGAAATTTACTAGATAAGAGATATTTCAAAATCAGCAGAGTAAGAATGGACCTTTCTCTGCATTATTATCCAGCATCGCAGCTACTAACTACAACTTTCCTTTCATGAAATTAAACAGAATCCAGTTCCCTGGGGGCACTAGCCATATTACACATACTCAGAAGCCGCGGGTGGCTAGTTGCTGCTGCGGTGGACTGTGTGCATACACAGCATTTTCATTACTACAGAAAGTTCCGTTAGCACTGCTCTGGATGGTAAGGAGGAGTCATGTCTGGTACCTACTTACAAGGGAAAGGTTAGATCCCTAACTCTAGGCCTTGGAGCTTTGTTTAAAAACTCCCCATATAATTTTTACTGTATAGCCAGGTGCAAACCACTGATGTAGATGGCCCTCTAGTTGACAGAGATTAGGTAAAATATTTCTGATTTTTTTCACAGTAGTATTCTTGGGCTCCATCACTTGTGATTATTACTGTGATTATTTACTAGCAGTAATGAATATTCCAGCTTAGAGTACTTACCATTTCTTTTCAATGAGGTATAGTAAAAAAAAAAAAAAAAAGTATTTTTTGAGAGCGAGCAGGGGAGGGAGGATCTTCTTAAGCAGACTTCATGCAGACTCCAGTGCAGAATCAGACGCTCAACCAACGGAGCCACCCAGGCACCCCACAAGTGTGCTCATTTTCTTCCCGACTGTGTCTGTGCCCTTGGGGTAATATTTGGAGCTACCTTCCCCCAAGCTATGCCGGTACCTTCCATGGCCTGAGTTGGGTGGGGCAAGGACACTCCAAGGTGGTGTACGGAAAGGCAGCAGTATAGATGCCAAACAGTTGCATTTAATCTTTACTTACTTATTGGAATCCATACAAGGGAGAAAATACTCACTTTGTTTTTCTGGTATGAATTGGTAACTTCCCCAAGGTCTTTTCTTTATTTGGGTACTTTGGCTACTGAGCAGTCCTTTTTGAGAATACTTTATATACTAATTTACCTTCTAAATATGTTATGTGTCCAATACAGATGGAGCTACTTGAATATTATGTATACTATACAATGCTTTTTTTTTTTTTTTTTTTAATGTTTGAGAGACAGAGTGTGTGTGCAAGTCGGGGAGGGGCAGAGAGAAAGGGAGACCAAGAATCTGAAGCAGACTCTGCACTGCCATCACAAAACCTGACGTGGGGCCCAAACCCACGAATTGTGAGATCATGACCTGAGCTGAAGTCGGACGCTCACCTGACTGAGCCACCCAGGCCTCCCTACATATAATGCTTTCGATGCTCTTCTAAGTAATGTTCTTAAAGCCTTTTCATTTTCACGAAGATCCAGATGCTATTTTTACACACATCTACATTAATGTGAATACTTCTTGGGGGTCTGCGCTTTGCCTGATTAATCTAGTGAGATCGTTGCTTCATGTAGTTTTCTGATCTGAGAAGCGTGGCTTCTCCCGACACCAGAGCCCAGCATCATCAGACTCGCGTGCACCAGGAAAAGGATTTGTGCGAACCCCATCCTTCTGCCATACTCAGAAAATACCCAGTAACCACATGTGTCTTTCTGGCTTTGAAAATTTCTTGTTAAGTTGGTAGATCTCCGTTGTGCCTAGCAAGTGATTCCAAACCCATTTTCTAGTATACCTCCTCCTCTCCGGTGAGTTCAGGAGCTTCACAGTTCTCAAATTCCCATAATTTAAATTCGTTTAAATGTATCAATATGTATATTTGCCATACAGCACTGTGAAGATCATAGCTCCAGGGAGGTGTCCTTAGACTTCAGAAGGGTAATGGAGTAATTAGAATACTTTGTGTGAAACATTAAAAACCGCGCCTAAGGTACTTTGAATTTTTTAACTTAAAAAATAAAATCATGTGTGCAGAAAGCTAGTAATTCAAAAAGTACAATAGAAATTAAATATGTTTTACCACAGACTGTAGGAGATAAAAGTGTTTTGAGTCTCCACTGACTTTGGTAAACCATTAAGACCTGTGTGTGATTTATCTTAGAAATCATCAGATGCTTACATAGGAAGCCAACAGAACACAGCATTTGGTAGTTTTTTGTCTTAATTCCCACAGTGTTAGTAAAACCAGAGCAGAAAAAGATCATGGTCTTGGGGCGCCTGGGGGACGATTTCGGCTCAGGTCACGATCTCACGATCCAAGGGTTCGAGCCCCGCATGGGACTCCGTGCTGATGGCACAGTGCAGAGCTTGCTTGGGATCTTCTCTCTCCTCTCTCTGCCCCTCCCTGCAACCTCACTTTCTCATAACGAATAAGTACACTTAAAAAAAAAAATCTCTCTCTCTCTCTGTTTAAGGAGTTAATTATGTTGGATCCAGCTCTTCTGAAGGAGTACATGCTGGGCGACTTTTCCCCAGAAATATTCTTTGGAGATCAGTTTTTCTAGGAGCCCTCCATATGCCCAAATACGTGTGCCCATAGTGTACCGTGGATACTAAGCAGCAGCCCAGGAAAACTACTCTTTGTGAACAGCTTGGAACCATTACTTCATTCTCAGAAATGAAGTCCCTCTAAAGGGGACACCAGTCACTTGCAGTAAGGCCTGAGGATATGGTGGTATCTCTGTGAAGTATCCTTTAAGGCTCCTCATTCTTGGAAGTCTGACACGAGTAGCCAGTGCTTGTCGCTGCTATCTGGGTGGAAAGCTGACAGCATACTCCCAGGTTCCGAGTGTTTCCACTGTGGTGAGATCTCTGTCTCCCATAGTTCCGCCACAGCTGGTCACATAGCGCCGGCATCTTCACATGCCTGCGTCTCCTTCAGTTGCCAACGAGAGAGGGTGGGACAGAACCGAAGACCCGCTGTGAGCCCTGTTCAGTTCCAGAGGCTGTGATGCTCCTCTCTGTACTTGAGGAATTCCAGAGGAGTGGCTACTCAGAAAACGTGTTGGCTGACTATTCAACGGCTTACTCAGAACACCGGACGCTTTCTAACAGGTGCTCTGTTATTCCCTAGGGACATTCCAGCTATATCACACACCTCGACTGGTCCCCAGACAATAAGCATATCATGTCTAACTCAGGAGACTATGAGATACTGTACTGTAAGTATGAGCGGCTACATACGGCTGAGATGGGTGTGTCGGGCGCAGGTGAACAGGCCGTGCAGAGTGCGTGCCGGCCTCTCTGACCTCACAAAGCAGGCGTTACTCTGAGCTAAGGAATGAGAATCTCAGATGTGGTTCACTTCTCCAATAACGTAACGAATTAATTTAAGCATGTAGACATGTAGTCTTAAGAAATTAGTGGTACATATATACAATGGACTCCTATGTGGCAATGAGAAAAAATGAAATCGTCCATGTGTAGCAACATGGATGGAACTGGAGGGTATTATGTTAAGTGAAATAAGTCAGTCAGAAAAAGACAGATACCATATGTTTCCACGCATAGGCGGATTTTGAGAGACTAAGCAAAAACCAGGGGGGAGGGGAAGAGGAGAAAGGAAAAAAAGACACAGGGAGAGAGATAAGAGACTCTCAAAGACTAAGAACATACTGGGGGGGGGGGGAGAGGGGGTGACGGGCATTAAAGAGGGCAAGTGTTGGGATGAACACTGGGTGTTATATATAAACCAAATTGAAAATAAACTATTAAAAAAATTACTCAGGGAGATTGCCTCTTTAGTATGGTTTTGTATGTAACAACTCTTCCTGGAGACAGGAAGGAGTATAATGGAGAGGAATTTACGCTTCTTAAAGAAACAACAATTTCAGTGGGGAACAAGTTTGTGGTTCTATGAATGGTAAAGTGAACACTTTCTTTTCCTTTTTAAATGTGTCTTAATGTTTTTCAGTGTATGGATTATAAATACAAGTAAACGTGGCTAGTTTGAATCAAGATGCACTTTCAAATACATTTGTACACAGGCACTATGATTATACTTCCTGTTTCTAAATTTAAAGGGGACATTCCAAGTGGCTGCAAGCTAATCAGGAATCGATCAGATTGTAAGGACATCGATTGGACGACATACACCTGCGTCCTAGGCTTTCAAGTCTTTGGTAAGAACATAACACCTGATGGGAAAAGGTAGTTTGTGGGATTTTTATATGTATTAATTACTTGCTTAAATTGCTAACTGGAAACTAGTCTGCGTATGTGCTTCAGTGTTGTCACTGAGTGTGTTAGGATCGAACCAGTGTGAAGTGTGTTTTCTGCAGAGTTCAGCACTTGTGATCCTCAATAAATACGAAAGACAACTAAAAGGAAAAAAAATTACAATACTAGCACAGCTTGCCTTCCCATGTTTTTCCTCCAAGTGAAAACTGAAGTTTTTAAACTTGTAAAGGCATTTTTAAAATAGCTTTATTGAGCTATCATTCACATACTACATAATTCGTCTATTTAAAGCACACAGTACAGTGGTTTTAGGATGTTCAGAGTTGTGTGGCCATCAGCACTCTCTGGTTGGAGAACATTTTCCTCACCCCAGGAAGAAACCCCCTACCCATGAGCAGTCACTCTCCACCCACCTCTGCCCCCAGCAGTCACTCATCTGCTTTCTTTCTCTAACGCCTTGCCTCTTCAGTACATTCATATAAATGCAGTCATACGGTGTGTGATGCATTGAAACAGGCTGCTTTCCTGTTGTAGAATGTTTCTAAGTTCATCCACTTCGTAACCTGTGTGAGCACTTTGCTTCATGGTGACTAATACCCGCTTGTGTGCATGTACCACATTTTGCTTATCCATTTATCAGATGATGGACACTTGAGTCGTTTCTGCTTTTCAGCTATTACAACTAGTGCTGCTACGAACAAGTATGTGCAAGCTTTCGTATAGGCATGTCTTCATTTCCCTTGAGTATAGACCTAGGAGTGCAATCCCAGGGTCAAATGGTAACCTTGTGTTTAACCTTTGGAAGAACTCCAGACTGTTTTTCTGAAGTGGCTGCACCATTTACATTCCCACCGGCGATGGACGAGGGTTCTGTCTCCCCACATCCTTGTCAACAGTTCTTACTCTCTAGTATGTGAATGTCCAGGTATCCCACCACCATTTGTTGAAATATAAAGGCATGTTTAGTATACATTATTTAAAGATAAAAAGTGGGGTCCATGGGCACCTGAACATCCCATCTCTTGATTTTGGCTCAGGTCATGATCCCAGGGTCCTGAGATCAAGCCCCATGTCAGACTCCGAGCTGGGCGTGGAGCCTGCTTAGGATTCTCTCTCTCCCTCTGTCCCTCCACTTGCGTGCTCTCTCTGTCAAAAAAGTAAACACAACTGCTATTAGAGAGGGAGGAGAGTACTAGGCTAGCAAGAAATTAAAAAATAATCCTGACTAGTCCATATAGTTTCATTTCTCTGGGTGAATATGAGGCAGTAGCCAACAGCTGGTAATTTACCTGGTTATTTTAATGAAACAATATTTACTTAAGTAAGAAGTGTTAGTTAAGAAGTGTTTTGACTTGTCTTAGCAAATTTACCAAAAACTTATTTGTTCTCTAGAATAGCACTGACTCATAGGAGACCAGCATCTCAGGCCTTATACCTTCCAAAACTATCTAGCGTTTTGTGCTAATTCCATTGAACATGATCGCCAGTGCCTCAAAATGATTCGGAATAATTAAATTTGTAATGTCTCTGGACATAAATTATAGTTACAGGAAAATGCTATGGGACCGCATGGTGGACTCGTAGATGGCCTATGCATTTCCACTAAGAAAGAATCTGAGATTTTCTTCAAGTCCCTGCCTCAAGGGAACAGCAGAGAAAGAGTGTGTACATTTTAGTTTCCCCAGAGTCTGCTTTGAAGAACTAGTGCTGTGGCTTTGTGTCCGCATCTTGCCATACAGCTGAGGATTTTCCTCTCTAAAGGAAAACAAATTATTAGCGCCACCTGCTGGTTACTAGTGAGGACTTTTGCGTCTTTAAATTTTCCATCTTGAGGCTCTTTTGGTTTAGTATTAGAGTTTAGGTAAATCTTCATCCTTTGAAAGAAGTATTGTGCTACTAAGAAATTTGTAGGGAAAATGTTACCAGCTAAGAGTTTGAACACAGATGATAGTAAGATTCTAAAATTAAATTAACCCGTGTAGTATCGCAGTTCTATTTTAGACTAATTTTTCCCCACCGCTGTGTTTCCGTATCAAAGGCGTGTGGCCAGAAGGGTCCGATGGGACAGACATCAATGCGCTGGTGCGGTCCCACAGCAGGAAGGTGGTCGCTGTTGCTGACGACTTTTGCAAAGTCCATCTGTTTCAGTATCCCTGCTCCAAAGCAAAGGTAAAATCGATGTAATAGAAACTAGTCTTGTAGGGCTTTTTCTTTGGGGCGAGTTTTGTGTCAGTGGTGGGAAGACAGGTGCAGAGTTCCTCCTTACTGCCCGTGCTGCTGTGGCGCACAGAGGGACGACAGTGCCCCTTTAAGTGTCCAGGCAGGCGCTGCTGCTTTTAAGGTCAAGACCAGTAAAGAAGGCAGCTGACATTTTATTTATTATTATCATCTACTTTTTAAGTAACTTTTTAGCAGGCTTAAACATCTCCTGAACCTACTAACATACTTTGTTGCACACACGGTCAGCATTCTAAAGCTGATGGAGCCGGGTTCCTGGGCCGCCCAGTCGCTTGAGCATTCCTGCTCGTGATTTTGGCTCAGGTCACGATCCCAGGGTTGTGGGATCGAGTCCTGCGTTGGGCTCCATGCTGAGCATAGACCCTGCTTAAGATTCTCTCTCTCCTTCTGCCCTCTCCAGTAAAAAAATAAAAATAAAACTTACGGAGCCATTTCCTGAAGCAACTACAGTGCTGCCCACTGAGTAAATTCTCCCTTAGCCGTCTCGGCACAGTAGTCCTAAGGTCTGATGAGCATACCAAACAGATATCCAGAAGAGACCGGCTGTTCGTTGTTTTTTAAAACACATGGTCTGACAGTAGGGATGTATGTCCAATTATTCTGTTTTGTTTCTCCCATGTAAGTAGGTACTAGAAGGAAATTGCTGCTAGCTCCATTCCTCAGGTCTGACAACGCGGCTTCGGTTTGAATTACCTGTTTCAGAAACTGAATTACTTCCCTTCCCTAGTCGCTCCCATTGCGGTGAGGAGGCATGTAAAGAATGAGGCTAATTTTCCGGTCTGATTTGTCTCATCCAGGCTCCCAGTCACAAGTACAGCGCCCACAGCAGCCATGTCACCAACGTCAGTTTTACGCACAACGACAGTCACCTGATTTCAACTGGTGGAAAAGACATGAGCATCATTCAGTGGAAACTTGTAGAAAAGTTATCTTTGCCTCAAAATGAGATTGTAGCCGATGGTACTCTAACCAAAGCCCCCATCTCTTCCATTGAAAGTGTCATGCAGTCTGATCCTCCCGCCCCACCTCCTTCCCAGCCCGTAAATGAGGCAGCTGAAGACGAAAGTAGAATAAGCAATTCTCCCACACTTCTGGAGAACAGCCTGGAACAGACCATGGAGCCCAGCGAAGACCACATCGAGGAACAGAGCGAAGGGGGCAGCGAGGACCTCGGTGAGCCTCTTTGCGAGGAGCCGTCCAGTGAGATGAGCAAAGAGCCGAGTGAAGCTGTTCTTACCGAGGACCAGCCAGGCCCCCCAGCCCTGTCCTAACACCAGGCCTTCAGCTGCATGTGATCTTGTGATAGGGTTCAGATGACAGGCTGGGAAGTGACGCGGATCACTGTCGATTGAGATTTGGGTTTCCACACGATCTGTTTTCAGTGGTCTTACCTTCAGTCTCAAATGCAGCCGACCTAACGGTTGTTTGGTGTGTGTTGAAAATTAACCAAACTCTTAGTAGCAGGAGAGACGGAAACGTTACTGTCTCAGAACTGACCATGTATGTCAGTGGTGTGATGTAAATACTGGAACCAAAGGCAGCAGTCGTATGGATTTAAAATCAGCCCCTTGTTATCTGAACAAGTTTTCTTCAGGAACAGCCAGAGGCATCACAAACACTGTTACTCAGCTACTGGCTCAGACTGTGCTGCTTTTTTTTTCCTGATGCAGAAAAAGAAATCAGGAAGGAAAAAAATGCTCTCTTACTGAGCTATCCTCCTACCCCAGTTGTCTAGTGGAAATTTTTTAGTTAAAAACTTCAGTCTTGCCACCAGCGACGGTGTTGCCTTGAGTCCTGACGCCGTTTCCTTCCACTCGCGGTAGGCGTCCAGATGCTGCCTTTCGAAGTCGTGATGAGGAGCAGTCCCTTAACTTCTTGTGTGCAGACCTCTTGTGTCTGAGAACTAAGAAAGCAGTGGTTTGTTAAAGAGCTTTTAATGTATATTAAACCGTTAATACTCAGAAATAATGGATTCCTCCAAGGATTCCTTTACTGGCCTAAACATTTTTTAATGTTTGGCATCCAAGTGAATGGAAGAAAAAACCGCATGCCTATAAAACTGTAACGATTACTTGGCTAATTTGAACTTAGCCTTCCTTATAATTTGTTTCTTTGATAACAGGAGAAATACAAATACAGTAAGTTTGAATTGGTGCTTGAAATTCACTGGTTTCATTGTAATTTTTATACAGATTACATTGAGGGATAAGATACTCAGCAAATTACAAATTCTTTTTTACAGAAGTATGAATAACAGTCACAGTCATTTTTTATAAATTGCATACTTAACAGACTTGCTACATATGCTGATTTTTCTCTGGTAGAGTCGCTGCAGGCCCTTGCAGTTCTGAGGTGGCTGCCCTCCGCTGTCGTGGGCAGTCTGCGCGCTATGCATTGGATAGTATGGGGGTTCTGTTTTGTTTTTGTTTTAAGTTTTGTCAGATAACTATGTTTTTCTTAAGTACATGTTTCCTACTATAAAAACAATTACTGACAAATATGCATTTCCTATATATTTGTTTATACATTGATTATAAAATACTGTTTTGATTTATTTTTTAACTTGCTGAATTGTTTTGATTTTTTTTGTTGTTGTTAGACCATGTTTAGAAACTTCGAACGAGTTCAGAAGTCTTAAGTATGCAAGTGTTTACGTGATTGTGCCATTCCAAAGTGCATCAGAACTGTCATTCCCTTCTAGTATCTTCTCAGGAGTAATACAAATCAGGTATTTCATCATCATTTGGTAATTAATATACAAACTCCAGTGAACTCCCAAGGACACTCACAACATTGATATTCACATGCTGTATGGAAGGTGTGGGTATGTGTGAAGGGGTGAGTGTAGACACTCGGTAGCTATAGGAGAAGATATACACCACATTGAAAATACGCAGTGTATATCTCCACGTGTATAGGTATATGTCCACGTATATCTCTTTCCTTTTGTTTACAGTTAAAAAAAAAAACCTCAAAGGAGTTCTCTTCGAAAAAAGAGACCTAGATTCCAAGCAGTCCATCTTTTTTCAGTATGTTCTGTACATAATTATCAGAGAGCAGCAGTAAATGTCAGGCATATATACTTGCCTATTAGCGTCATTAAGTCGTCAGATCAGCATGTGCTCTTCCCTGCAAGAAAAATACCGAGGTGAACAAGTAGCTCTAGAAGAAAAAGCATTTCTTTCCCGGAGAGAGAGATCCAGCTCTCTGCGGTCAGCGTACCTGGGACACCAGTCACCGTCGCGGTTGCTGGGTACAAGATTTATAATCGTGATACTCTTGGGTGGTAGTTTCAAAAGACACTACTAATGCGCAGAAGCGTTCCAGCTCCCTTGCTGGCAACTACTGTTTAATGGTCAATTAAATCTGTGATAATGGTTGCAGGTGGGTGGGATTATGAAATTGTAGATGTTTTTAGAAAAACTTGTGAATGAAAATCCAAGTGTTTCATGTGAAGATGTTGAGCCATTTCTATCATGCATTCCTGTCTCACGGCAGAAAATTTTGAAGATTATGAAATAAAATAATCAAAATGGTTCACGTGTCTCGCCCCTTCCTTTGCTTATGCCGCTAGTTTCCATGGCTGTCCAGTTACCAGGTGACCCCCCGCTGCTGCTATGGCCACAGCTATTCTGGTGGGAACGAACTCCCGTCTCACTATGTTAGAGGAAATTACTTCTCATTTATACTCCCACTCAGTAGGCGAATAGCTTCATTTTCATTTATTTCGTGACTACACCCTGTAATGTTTAACCCTGGATAACCCCGGCGATCCGGGCTGCCTCCCCGTGTCAGCCCTTGTGAAGGCCTTGCGCGCGGGAGGGCACCGCACCCCGCGGTCACCGGCTCGCCCTTGTGGCGCAGGGACCAGAGCCTCTGCACGCCGCATCCCTACGCTGGCTGCTACAAATTTTTCTTTCTGAACAATCAGATCGGGAGCGTTCCATACATCCATACATCCCTCAGCTTTAAAAGCGTGGAAATGATGGGGTTGTCCTCGTTCCCTCGTTCATCTTCGCTCACCATGAACCTGTGTTCACAACCACCCATACACACGAAGCCCCCAGAGGCTGCCCTGCGGTAGGAGTTACTTGTTTCACCGATTCGGACACAGAACAGCTGGCCCCTCTGAGCAAACTCACTGAACATGTGATTTTTCCTCTCAGTAACATAAGGGGATCCAAAAGGGGGAAATGACGAATTCGATTTTGAACACACTGGGGTGTTGGTATAACTTCTAGAAGGAATTAGGTTTCCAGTTTAAAGCTGGAACTGAAACGAAGAGAGAGTTCAAGAACATGTTTTTAGGACAAAGCTGACAGGCCTAGAGCAGGTATGTAGGCCCTGGGGCAGGAGGAGCTGAGCGATCAGGAAGTGGGCCCGGGTTCCGGACTTTGATAATGGCCAAGACTTCTTGTTTTGTAACCTCAAAGCTTGTGCTTCTGCCACTCAGACTAGGAGAAAGACCTTTAGAAACAGGGAGGGAGGAGGCGAGAACGAGGGTAAGTATTCACAGAGCATTGACACAGGGGCTGGGGAAACGAGCCTGTGTCTGTCCCAGACTTGGCCGCGGAGTGGGGGAAGCCGCTGCCAGCCATGAGGCTGCACGTCTGTTGCCAGCACGGAAGCCTGGCCCTGCTGGAGAAGCCACCTTGGCCTGGGACGCCCAGGACTACAGTCCTCGAGGACCACAGAAAGGTCTCGGGCATATTTCCCAAAAACCACAGATGTTAACTCTGTAAAAAAGGCAGCTCCTGCTCTCTTCACAGGGTCTTACGTAACGTTAAACTTTCTGTGCTAACTGGTTTGCCTTTTCCCAAAAAAAACCTGGATTTCTACTCTACATTCGTTAATAAATCCCTCCGATAACAATACTCTGATACAAAGAAGGCAAAGGAATGAAGAGAATCCCAAACGGAAAAACTCCAGTGTCTCCTCTGGAAATGTCAGCCTGTTTCATTTCTGCATCCCTGGGTGACATCCGAGGGACACCACGGCTTACAGAACACGCTTTTGTTTTGTTTTTAACCAATCCAGAGAATCTGGCAGAAAAACTTACTGGTACTACTTCTGTATCTCGAAGGATAAAACCAGGAAATGGGCGAAACAAAAAACAAGTGTTCAATGGCTGAAATCTGGCCCAGCCAGGTCTCTCACTGCTGTTCCCCGGTCATAGCCGACACCTCACACGACGCACGCTTTCCGTGTGTTAACTCGTTCGCTTCTTCCAACAATCCTAAGTTCCATTCTCTCCACTTTACACACCAGGCAACTTGAGGAACAGAAGTCAGGTCGCACTACCAGCAAGCGGCTGAGCCAAGACTGGAGGCCAGGTCCTCCGGCCTCCACGGTGATGGTTTAGTCGCCGTTAATACAGGAATGAACTGGGTTAAACGAATAGCAAGCCTTTAAGAGCAGCATAGGGAGAAACTACAGAAAGCCATTCGAAATGCTGGAAAAGGCAACACTGGGCTCTGAGCAGAGTCCCAAAGTCGAAGGGACCCTTCTCGTGCCCAAGTCCCCTCTCCTGCCGCCTCTATAATAACCAGAGCGCAGGGCAGAGAAGCTTCCAGGCCCTTACACCATCCCGTGGCACCTGCTGCCAGCAACTGCCTGCTCTTCCTGCCTCCTTTGGCCGTGGTCAGGCACATGTGTCCTCCGCCCCTAGTGTTCAATTTAAACCCATTTGTGTGGAGACGCTGCTCCCTCATTTTGCAATCTCTGGGCAATTTCCATTACACCGAAAGCAGAGCGCAGCAACTTCATCGTTAGCCAATACATTCTCCACCTTGTCCTCCTTCCCCACCCCAGGCAAGCCCGGAGGTTCTCCCGGCCCCCGGCCCCCGGCCCGGGCCACCGGGCTTTGATCTTGCACCTCCTCCCCCTCAGCGATGTAAACCTGAGGTCCTGAACATGGACCTTCCTAGGGAGCACCCACCGGCAGGGACGCATGTGCAGGATCGCAAGCACCTCCGTGGGACCGCACAACATGGCCTCCAGAGGCGGATCTCGACCCGGCAGAGTTCACTTTCACCGGATCTCACAAAAGGAACACGAAACAAAGGGGGTGCCAGAAGAAATGGTCCCAGCTGGGAAAAATAGCTTTTCAGTAAAAAGCAAAGCCCTCATACCTGGTCTTCCTGCTTCCTTCTGGATGTTCACACCGCCACCCAGCCAGAGCGCGCCCTGGGAAAGGTCTCTGGAGTCGGCCTCTCCTGGTGACGCCCATTAGGCCAACACCGGGCCGGGCTGACTCGGAAACCTGGCTGGAAGCAGGGAAACCAGAGGCTGGCATCCTCTTACCATGTTGACCTCCAATGGCGAGACCGACCCGGCCCTGCCCTCACGGCTCACGTGACCTAGAAAGGTCGTATAGTTTAGAATTAGCATATAGCAAAGTCAGCTTCCCCCCAAGTTAGAAAACCAACTGCATGCTGTGAGTAGTTGTAGGATCTGAAACGTGGGAATGTCGGGTTGGTCGTCTACGGAAACCGCCCATCCACTGCTTACATTCTGTAACCACATCCAAAAGGTTAAACTTTTAGATTTCATAAAAAATGATGTTGGGGCACCTGGGTAGCTCAGTTGGTTAAACGTCTGACTCTTGATTTCGGCTCAGGTCACGATCTCACGGCTTGTGAGTCTCCGTCTCTGTACTGACAGGGCGAGCCTACTTGGGATTCTCTCTCTCCCTCTCTCTCTGCCCCTCCCCCACACACACATGCATTCTCTCTAAATAAATTAACTACTTAATAAAACCTATTGGTATGTGAAAATTTAGAGGAAGCATAAGGGCATTCATTATTCATAGTGAAAAAAAAAATCTTGAAAGCTTATCAACAGTATTTCCATTTCTATAACATTCTTGAAATGACCAAACTACGGAGAACTGATTAGTGACTGCCAGGGGACGGGACAGGGCAGAAGGGAGGAGATATCACTATGAAGAGATCGCCCTGCCGGGGTTGCTCTGTGGTGATAAACAGTCTGCCAGTCTGCATGCATCTTGGTTGTGCTGGTGATTATAGACTCTATACAGCGGATTCAAATGCACAGAACTACCCACACGCACATACGGCACTAGTGCAGACCCAACACGGTCTGCCGCGCGGATCACTGCGTTACCAATTACAGAACGGTATAAAGGCGCTGTATGTTACAGAAGTTGTCACCATTGGGTGACGCTGCGGGAAGGGCTCACGGAACCCTGTACTGTGTTTGAAACCCCCTGTGAGTCTAACTATTTCAAAATAAAAAGTTTAAAAATAATGTAGAATCCTGACCTTCCCTTTATGCTTTGGAAGGGAATGTGGACAAGAAAATGGGCCTTAATACCCATTATTATTATTACTTCATAAATGTCGAACCTTGTGCACTTGAGGTGCTCCACCTACAGGTCAGAGGAAGCATTGCTGCCTATCAGGCGGCGCTCCGCTCCCAGGGGCTGTGGGAGAATTCCTAGCTCCGCGGTGGGCGTGAAGGAGCCCCAGGCAGGCAGGGACTGCATCTGCCATAAGGGGGGGACAAGAGGCGACCTGGGGGCGCTGAGGATCCACCTGGCGGTGCGCCCCTCCCATGACAGGCACGGAGGGAAGATGGCCCTCTGACGTCCTCCCCCTTGGCTGGGCCCCTCCGTACCCCTCCCTCCCACTGGTTTCTCACCGACTCCGCTTCCGACCTGGACGCTCCCTTCCTCGGAAACCCTCCCCTGGAGCGCCCCGGCCGCTGCCGCTTCCGCCCTCGGGGCTGGGGCTGGGGCTGAATCACCTTCCCTTATTCAGAACTAATACAATGACAAGAGGGAAAAATTCCACTCCTGAGCCGGCCCTCTGGAAACTGCTGCGGAATTGAGATTAGGTTATCAGGGCTTCTCCCTTGAGAGAGACAGATCCCGGCTTCCCGGGCGAAATCCATTTTCACGTGGCCTACTGTTTGCCGCCCTGAATACCTCATCGCCAGAATCATTAGCAGGACTGTTTGCCAGGCTTTGACATTTCCATTTAGAAGATGAATTAATTCGGGGCTGAGCCAAGAGTCCCCTGTCTCCTGGAAGAATTGTGTGAAGACTCGGGCCTCACAGGACCCCGGAGCACCGGGGAGATCCAATCCAGTTCCGTTCCCGTTGCACAACGGGTCGGCACTGCCTTGGGGGCAAGTGAGGAATCTGACAGAAAAAACGAAGCTGAGATGGGAAAGCCATTTTTCATCGTGGGCTTGGGTAAATCCAGGGGCCGTCTGTACTGCCCCAAGGGCCCACCTCCCAGGTCCCCCGGCCCGACCCTCGCCCAGGACACAGGGGAGGCACACCCGGGGAGCTGGGGCTCTGCCCCCACCTGCCCAGCGGAGGCCTGGCATTCGCAGAACAGGAGAGAAAGCAAAGCGACCAGCTGTGCACAGGGAGGGAAGGCGTCCCCTCCCCGGGGCGGGCTGGAGCCTCCCGCACGGTAAACAGTGTCTGCCCTGGAAGCGAGGGGCCGCACGACAGATTGGCAGGAAAGCCAGGGAAGCCTGCGGATAGCTCCCTTAATGAAGCCGCCATGGAGGGCCGCCGGAGCTGAAGTGGTTTCTAGGGGAAACCCACACATTAAAATAGAAGACAGTTCTCTTAAATTAAATTACAGTACTTAATCGCCTTTTTTAAATTAAACGTTATCAAACTTAAACACAGCGACTTGTGGGGGAGGGCACGCAGGGACCCGCGGATGTGGCCCTTCGCACCGGTGGGAGCTACGGACTAGGCACAGGAGGGTCCCGGGTTTGGCTGTGACCCGAGGACCTTCACTCCTCCCGTTCTGATTCCATGCCAGGGTCCCTTCTATGCCCCTCGTTCGACAGCTGTAGGGACACACGCTAATGAACACGGGAGGGCTGACAGGGCTGCCTCCGCGGTCACGGTCACGTGCGACAGAGCTAGCCCCTGGCCGCAACCCTCGGAGGGAGCGACAATGGCCATCATTCTTTCTGGATTTCCATCCTGTCCTGACACCACTGGCTCCGGGCTCCCTTCTCCCCACCCACCCCCCTCCTCCTCCCATCTTCCCTCCGAAAGTGTAGCAGAAAACACGCCACCCAAAAATACGCCACTCTGGTGGAGTGAGGACTTCGGGCGGCAGACACTTGAAAACCAGCAGATGCAGGGAGAGCCTTTCTCTGAACCCCCTTCCTGCCTAAAGACAGATGCTCCAAAAGGAACTCGACTGTCACAGATCCCCTCCGGGGGAGTGTCTTCCGCCATTACCGCCGGAGACGAGACTGGAAGCCGACACCACGTGCTCACGGACCTTGTCACAAAACTGTTCTTCTAGGGCCCTTTCGCCTTCCTGAAAAATCATCTACCTCCCCCGCGAGGCCTGCGTTCCCCTTTCCCTCCGAGAGGTGTTGAAGCCTGAGCTCTAGGCCACCTCGGGGAATGACTCACTGCGCCCCTGGCATCTCCCATGTACCCAGGAGGTAAACGTGTTTTTAAACTTTTTTCTCTTGTTAATCTTCTGACAGGGGTCTCAGCCAAGAAGTTGTAAGAGCGGAAAGAAAATCCTATTCCCTTCCCTCCACTTCCATCTACGTGTAACTTACAGGAAGGCGCCCAGATCTCAGTGTAGCGGTCTACGCGCGGGGCCGTGTAACCACCCACACGAAGACCCGGATGTTCTGCACAAGGCTGACCTCTATCGCCACGGGTTAGTTTCGCCTGGTTTCGACATTTATATACATGGAATGTTCTCTTCTGCGTCTGGCTTCTTCCAAATAACATGTCTATGGTCCCCGGGTTCTCGTACCCCCGTGAGCCGGCACAGGCTCCTTTTGTCCCCACGCGTTGCGGAAATAGTGGTTTCCCCCATTCTGGCTCCGCGCTTACATGAATGCCCTCGCAACGGGCAGACGCCACTGCCCCTGAATCCTGCTCGCTCCAATTTCTTTTTTTTTTTTCATTTTTTTTAATGTTTCTATTCATTTTTTGAGAGCCAGAGAGAGAGAGAGAGAGAGAGAGAGAGAAAGAGCGAGAGCGAGCACAAGTGGGGGCGGGGCGAAGAGAAGGGGAGACACAGAATTCGAAGCAGGCTCCAGGCTCTGAGCTGTCAGCGAGGAACCCGACGCGGGGCTCAAACCCACACACCTCGAGAGCATGACCTGAAGTTGGACGCTTAACCGACTGAGCCACCCAGGCGCCCCTCACTCTCCGCTTTCTATCTCCAGACCCAACTGCCTATCGGAATTCTTTGCCCGGAGGCCTCACAGACCATCCATTTCCCCCCCAACAAAACATGCCCTGCTGTTTACCTCCACTCGCCCCGAAGCCAGGTGAGTCCACTGGAACCACTCTCCTTCCCTCTCTCTCTCTCTCCCTCTCCGCCCCGCCCCTCCCCCCCCCACATACACACAGAGGTGGTTCATGAGCTGGCCCGAGCCTCCCTCAGTCATGGTTCCCGCCATTCCTGTCAGGTGCGGGTCGCTCTCACGCATCAGCACGTGCTCTTCCCTGAGGCCCATGTCCCTCCCCACGGTGTTGGGGACAGCACCTGCTCCTCTGTGAGCTCTGGAGACCAGAGAGGGTCGCCCCTCTGGTCTCTCCTGCCCAACACAGAATCTGGCACACAGGAGTTAGAGAATGAACAGTCCGTACTGAGGGTTCATGATGGTGAAGACGGGGCACGTCCCCAGTCTGACAGGGAAACAGTGTGTCTATCCTCAGATAACCCCAGATCTGCTCACGGCGAAGTATTGTGGGAAAAGACAACAGGGCCCCTGATGCCCCGTAACGTTAAAAACATAAAACTCGTGAGGAGGCAGAGACAGCCCAGGGAGCGAGGGAACCGGGAAAGAACAGAACGAGACCTGCAGAGCCAGCTCGGAAGTGGTGGGGTTGACAGGCAGCACTAAGAAACCCCAGGCCTGAGTGGCTCTTGGGAACAAAGCCTGAGGTAGGACTGTCTTCACGAGTGGAGCCAGGCTGCCCCTTCTGTTGTAAGGTTTTATTTTTTAAGTAATCTCCACACCCAGCATGGGATTCGAACTCACACACCCCAAGATCAAAAGTCACTCTCTCTATCAACTGAGCCAGCCAGGCACTCCGCCCTGCTTTTCTTTAAGTTTATTTATTTCTGAGACAGAAAGTGAGCAGGGGAGGAACAGAGTGGGAGACAGAGAATCCCAAGCAGACCTGGACACGGGGCCCGATCTACCGAACTGTGAGATCACAACCTGAGCCGAAATCAAGAGTCAGACGCTTACCCAACTGAGCCAGCCAGGCCCCCCCACCCCTTCTGCTTTTAGCGGCAGCACAGCCCACTCCGCTCCCGACCCACAAGCCCTCCTGGGCAGACCGTACCTCACCTCGGCGTCCCAGGCTGGGCGGACCACTTAACCACCCCGTACCTCTGTGTCCCGCAGCCCAGGGACACATTTCTCACCCAGCCCAGCAGTGAAGACTTACCCGCCTGCGGCCGCGGCACACCTCCCCTGGTGCAATTCTTCCTGCTGGTCAATGACGAGGTCCTGACTGGAGGAGGGACGGGCAGACACAAAGTTACAAACCAATTTTCCAAATGACCATTTCTTCTTCAAGAGGACATCATTCCAGAGAAGAGGGAACAGACACCGAGTATAAACAAAGGCTCTTCTGTGTGACTCTACTTTAATTAGAATGACAACTAATTGAAAGCAATTTAATGTTGGTTCACGAAAGGTTAATGGAATTCATGTTTTGGAGATGCCGAACGCAACACAGACTCAGCCAGAAACACAAATCTAACCTTTATTCTCTTTAATTATTCGGTCAGAATAATTTCCTGGGAGCAGGCTTCGTCTCTGGACGGCTTTAATTAAACACCACTGAACTTTGAAGTTGACATCAACTCATCCGGCTGCAACTCAATTTTCAGATTAATCTGCTGTCTAACTCGGAGGTTCTGTGGCCAGAGCAGGGGAGCTGCGGGGAGCAGGGGAGCTGCGGGGAAGCAGGGGTGGGCCCGGAGCCTGAAAAGTCCTAACGGATTCTGGGACGTCCTCCATCTTTTTGCCACCCTCTCTGGTGGCAAGGCGATTCCATAACCTCTGCCAGGGCCTAAGGAGAAGGGCTGGCACTGAGCCGAGCAACCAAGCTGCCTTCTTCCTCGGCTTTTCCCACCAAAGCCGGGGACGGCAGCCGACCCCTGTCCGAGCCCGGCTCTACCCCTGCCCACCTGCCCTGCTCCCACATCGCCTGCCCCCGAGGTGGCTGAAGCACGTGAGGGGCCCTCAGGAACCCCCTCGAGGCCGGCAGCCCGCACCGCAGCCCCGAGCTCTCCTGGCCTGCCTTCCCAGGCCCTTGCCCACTGCGGCCCGGGGGGGCGACACCGGCACCTCCTACGGCCTGGGGGATCCGCGGAATGGGGTATTTACACTTGGCAAATCTGGCCAGTACGTGTTGGGTGGTGTGAAGGGCCAGCGCTGTGGCCCTGAGGTATGCCCGTGAGACCATGACAAAGCTCAAGGTCATGGACAAGGTTAGGACAAGGGAAGGCATGATGTCCCAAGAGGGCTTTGCCAGAACGCGAGGGAAAGAGGAAAATGCCATTCCCAGCCCCTCTACTGGCCCTTCCACGTTAGTTTCTGCAGCAACTCCCTTGGAACTCAGTTCTAACGGACTCCAGACCCTGAGCACACACAGCCCCTGCCCTCGGTCCACGCATCCAATACCTCCTGAGACAGCACGGCACCCCCTGCGTCCGGGAACCACACGGAGGTCAGGATTCCCAACTGAAGTTTACGCAAGTGATGGCTGCCGGAAAAGGCGAAGGAGCCATCCCGCTCCTGTCCCCACCCCGGGAGGCGGCTGGGCTACACCGGCTGCTCCATTCACGTCATGAGAGTAAGGCTCAGGACGCTTTCACAACAGCAGGGTGACCTCCTCCGGCTAAGGCACAAGGAGTTTCCCAGAACAGCAGCCACAGCCAGGCTTCCCCCCCAACCCCCACCCGCATCCAGGGGCAGCCTGTCCTAAAGCAGCAAACCCCACCAGTCACATGGAGCTCCCAGATTGGGACAGGTGAGGGACAGTAGCTGAATTCCTCCGTAACAAGTTTCTTGGCCACATGGTTTACCAATGCAGACACAAGGACCTAAAATTTTTTATGGAGTTTCCTTAAATATGATCACAGCGCTCACATACAAAGGTACGTAATTCATCTTTGGGTCCTTGGCATGTGCTTAGGCATTGATGAACTACCTTGTAGAAGCAGAAGATTCGTGGAATTCCTTGGTAACCACAGGTCCGAGGAGCCCCGGACGACCGAAGAGCATGGCCCATGACCCTGACAGGAGCACGAAGGATAGGCCCCCACTTCCCAACCACACCCAACTCGGGCCGTCTCCACTGCTAGATCAGTGATCCAACCCAGGGTTTTTGCAAAATGTCAAATAAACATACTGACTGCTGAGACCAGGCAGTAGCAAAATTGCTAAGCAATCAATCATCGTCCCTGGCCTAACCTCCAGCTGCTGAAGGTCAATGGGTCAGAAAGTTCAGAGGTTTGCACAGTTTCCAACCTTAAGAAAAGTCTGAAAGAAGGGGCGCCTGGGTGGCTCAGTCAGCTGGGCTTCTTTCGGACTTCGGCTCAGGCCAGGATCTCACGGTTCATGGATTTGAGCCCCCATCGGGCTCTATGCTGACAACCTGGAGCCTGGAGCCTGCTTCGGATTCTGTGTCCCCCCATCTCTCTGCCCTCCCTCCACTCACACCCTGTCCTCTCGCTCTCTCAAAAAT
Organism: Paguma larvata; assembly: GCA_030068075.1. Classification (NCBI taxonomy): domain Eukaryota; kingdom Metazoa; phylum Chordata; class Mammalia; order Carnivora; family Viverridae; genus Paguma; species Paguma larvata. Next base: position 33,515,244 of record CM057836.1, read on the forward strand.
CAGTAAACATTAAAAAAAACCTTTTTTTTAAATAAAATAAAAAGTCTGAAAGAAGACTGGGGGAGTGGAAACCTCGACACCCAACGGGCCCAGGGAGCCTGTCCAAAGCCACACACAAAGGGAAGGAAAAAGTCTACAAATCAAGCCAGCCAGTGTTCTAAAGCTGCTACTACCTTCACCAAGTCGCTGACAGCTTCACACCAGAGCCGTGCTGGTTGAGGGCTGTGGGCCTGAGGAAGGAGAGGGAGGGCCAGCCAGACCCTGAAAGGGAATCAGGCTGAGAGAGAAAACAAGGAGGCAGGTCTCTGAAAGTGCAGTCATTTGCAACCTCTCTTGCTCCCGTGCACCTGAGAAGAATTTTGAATCTATGTGTGTCCTTTTGCATATATAAGCTCAACATCTCAAATTTTCCACTGTAAGTTTAAATAGTCACAAAGAGTACAGTTTCTGGTATACGGTAAATATGAACTTAACCTATTAAATCATTCTAAGTGTGAATTATTCAGTGGAATATAACTACAACTGCAATTAGACACCCTTGATTTACTTCTCCGACCTAAAATTTTACCCCCCACCCCAATTTTATCCCAATGGAATATATTTTTGCTTTTGAAAGTCTTATTGATACTTATAATTCTCTGCAACATTAAAATTTAATTTTGGTTAAATTTCCTATGTCCATAAGATCTAACACTCTAATTACTATTAGCACATATTTGATTAAAACAACAGAATATAAATACTGACAGTTATCAGATACGGGCAGTTTTGTTAGAAACGCGTCCCGACGAGGGGAAGGGCGCTGGCTCGTGCGTCCAGGGGCGGGTCCCGCTCGCTGTTGCTCAGACACCGGCTGCACCAATTCCATTCCAGTTTTGTGGTAGCAGCGTCTCTGAATCCTCAACCCCCGATTCCACACCAAGAGCCATGTACTGATCTATTATCAAAATGAGTTTTAATGACCAACTCAACTGGTTAAAAGCAAAGACTCAGAAAACTTGTAACTTGCAAAAGGATGGGTTACAGTCATCGGTCACGTTCTCCACGTTATCATTATTTGCAATCATCCCCCTGGGGCCTCAAGATGGTTTTTATGCTCCAGAACCACACGCGGCGCTCTGACCAGGTCAGTGAGGGGTTTGCCTTCCTTTTTGAAGAGTGGGAACAGATTATAAGGGAGCCCTTGAGCCAGGTGCATTCTCAGCTCCATTTTAGGAAGTATCATGGAAGCTGAGGTCCTAAAATTTGATTCCCTTAAAACTATTCTTGCCTGGGTGCCCTGTGGACGCTTCCTATCCCAGGGGTATAGGAGTCCAGACCAACATTGTAAAGACTAACCACATCACCTGAAGGAAGGCGAGGAGGTGGATGTCCCTCTGGTGACAGCATTTCATCCAGACGGCACTGACCAAGAGGACAGTCAGTCCCCCTCGGAGTAGACAATCCAACCTAACAAAGGTTCAAAGTAACATGCTTAGAAGTAACAGTCCTGAGGCTACACCAAAAGGCTGAAGCCATCGGTGAAGGTCCAAGAATGCACCAACCAGAGCTACTTCTCTACATCTACCCCCAAGGCCTGGCCCCATGGAGGCACCTGACCCAGAAGGAGCCAAAGATATTCTCTCTCCTGAAATGTGAGGCTGGTTTCCAGTGACGGGACAACAGGACACATCCTACCGTGTGCAACAAATGAGAAACAGAGAAAGAAAAAGTTACGCGGCCAACAGTGACAGAAACATCAAGCACCTTGATCCCAAAAGTAAGTCTTTATGAGGCCCAGCTCCACTGGGGTTCTGGAAAATCCCTATTTCTGCACTGTCTGGTTTTAATACATTTCTGGGACTTATGATCAGAAAAGGTTTGGCTCACACAGGAGTCAGCAGTCTGTTCCGGAGAAGTCAGCCGCGTGGCCCAATGACATCTACGGCATTATCAAAGGGCACCTGCACATATGTGGGCAAAGTCCCTGAATAGACAGTCCACAAAAAAGAAATAAAGTAACTTTAAAAATGAAACGATTTTAGGGGCACTGAGCTGGCTCAGTCGGTTGGAGTGTGCAACTCTTGATCTCAGATTGGGAGTTCAAGCCCCATGTTGCGTGTACAGATTACTTAAAAATAAGGGGCGCCTGGGTGGCTCAGTCAGTTAAGCATCCAACTCTTGATTTCGGCTCGGGTCATGATCTCATGGTTTGAGTTTGAGTCCCACGTCGGGCTCTGCACTGACAGCAAGAAGCATGCCTGAGATTCTCTCTGCCCCTCTCCCTCCCTCCCTCACTCTATCTCAAAATAAATAAATGAACAAAAAACAAAAAATAAAAAATAAAAATAAAACCTTGGGCACCTGGGTGGCTCAGTTAAGCGTCTGCCCCTTGACTGCAGCTCAAGTCATGATCTCATGGTTTGTGAGTTCAAGCCCCACATCGGGCTCTGTGTGGACAGCAAGGAGCCTGCTTGGGATTCTCTCTCTCCTTCTCTCTCTACTCCTCCCCTGCTCGTTTTTTTCTCTCAAAATAAATAAACTTAAAAAAAAAAAGGATTTTAAAAATTAAAAATAAATTTTAAATGAAAGGTAGTTCAACATCACTAATTACAATAGAAAGACAATGCAAACCAAAGAAATGTTATCGCTTACCAGGATGGCAAAGATAAAATTTGATACAGCATTTTGCTGGCGAAAGGGAGGAGCGAGGAACGGGCGCCCTCACCACAGCTAAACGGGAACGTGTATCAGCACCATTGTTAGTAAGGAGGAGCTTATCAAAATTAAAAACCACATCCCTTTTGCCTTATGGTCTCACTTTTAGAAATTATCCTGGGGCGCCTGAGTGGCTCAGTTGGTAAAGCGTCCAACTTCGGCTCAGGTCATGATCTCACGGTTTGTGAGTTCAAGCCCCGCGTTGGGCTCTGTGCTGACAGCTCCGGAGCCTGGAGCCTGCTTCCGGTTCTGTGTCCCTCTCACTCTGCCCCTCTCTAGCTCATGCTATTTCTCTCTCAAGAATAAACAACACATTAAAAAAATATTTAGAAATTATCCTACAAATACATTCAACGATATGTATAAGGAGATGGAAAGATTATATATTAAAGCAGTGTTTACAAAAGCAAAACACTTAAGACTAAATACCCATCAAAAGGAGACTCACTAAATAAACTATGGTGTATTCATAAAACAGAATATAATTCAGAAAAATGAGGCAGAGAACAAGTTCCAGACTACGACTGACTAGTAGGAATGTATAGTACCATTTAGGCAAAAATAAAACAGGCAGAGAAGGAAAATGCATCCAGATATAAAAATAGAACGTATCTGAAAGTAAACAGAGGAAACTAGGGTAGAGAAAAAAAACAAGGTAACCGCAGAAAGCATCTTGTGTGTGAGAACGTAAAGAAATACTCGGTCACTGACGGGGCATGTCAATAGGACACAGAGGCCGAATCTGGGCTGAATTTAAGCACAGGGATGAAGGACAGGGATGGTTATTACATTGAATGAGGAAATTACACTAAAACTTCTTAAAGGAGTAGGGGTAACCCGGCTGCACAGGAAAAGGTCAGCAGCGTAGAAGGAATGAGAGAACACAGAATTGCTTTTTTACAACCACCTTAGCAATAAACGATTCAGTCAAGAATCACCAAGGACTCCTCCCCTGGGTACGACACTGCCAAGGACAGGCTATTTCCAGTCTCAAATACCACCCCACAGTGGAATCGTGGGGTAATTCACTGATTAGTTACAAAGGGAAAGGGTATCTTACCAGGGAGAAATCTGGCAGACAACAGCTGAATTAAGTTATCTCAACTTCAAATTGCCAATAATGGGACAAACTGGTATACAGTAAGAATACCACTTCGAAAAAAAAAAAAAAAAGAATACCACTTCGTATACAAAGAATTCCTGACAAGTATGTTTTAACTTCGACCCAATCATAAGGAGACAAGGAGACAAATCCAAGTTGAAGGATGTTCTGCAAAATGCCCTGAACTCTTCAAACTCTTCAATGAAGGACACTGGGGACTACCCTGGATTAAAAAAAGACTAAAGGGACATGACAATTAAATACACTGTGTGATCCCTGAGTGGGTCCTGGAACTAAAACAAAAACAAAAGTCAACCAGCACTGCTGGTGGGAATGTAAAATGATAAAGCTGATTTAGGAAGTCTGGCAATTCTTTGAAAAATTAAACATGGAGTTACCATATGACCAAGCGATTCCACTCCTAGGCACATCCTAGGCATGTACCCAAGAGGCATGTACCCAGGCCCATTCAAACACACATATATCAACTTCCATTGAAGCATATTCGTAGTAGCCAAAAAGTGGAATAACCCGAATCCATCAACTGACGAATGGATAAGCAAAATGTAGTTATCTATACAAGGAAACATTATTTAGCCATAAAAAGGAATGAAATATTGACACATGCTACAACACGGGTGAACCTCAAAATCATTACATTGAGAGAAATCAGTCACAGAAGATCACACATTAAATGTGTGATTAAATGATATTTATGGGGCACCTGGGTGGCTCCGTTGGTTAAGTGTCTGACTTTTGATTTCGGCTCAGGTCATTATTTCACAGGTTCGTGAGATCGAGCCCCCTGTCGGGCTCTACACGCTGACGGTGTGGAGCCTTCTTGGGATTCTCTATCGCTTTCTGCCCCTCTTGTGCGCTCTTTCTCAAGAAAAAAAAAAAAGAAAAAAGAAAAAAATTGGTATTAAATGAAATGCTCAGAAAAGATAAATCTATGGAGACAGAAAGTAGATCAGCGGTTGCCCATGGCTTGGAGGTGGGATGAGGAAGATGAACGGCTAACAGGCACAGAACTTCCTCTTAGGGTAAGGAAAATATTTTAAAATGGATTGTGGTGATAGTTCCACAACTCTGTATACAATAAAAACCACTGAATTGTACACTTTATTTTTTTTAAAGATTTTTTAATGTTTATTTATTTTTGAGAGACAGAGAGACAAAGCATGAGTGTGGAAGGAGCAGAGAGAGAGGGAGACACACAATTGGAAGTAGGCTCCAGGCTCTGAGCTGTCAGCACAGAGCCCGACATGGGGCTCGAACTCATGAAACATGAGAACATGACCTGAGCCAAAGTCCGATGCTTAACTGACTGAGCCACCCAGGTGCCCCTGAATTGTACACTTTAAATTTTTTTTGAGAGAGAGAGCAAGTGCACGTGCGCAGAAGCAGCGGGGAGGGGCAGAAGTGGGGAGAGAAAGAGAAATCTAAGCAGGCTCCATGCTCAGCGTGCCCCAAAGGGGGCTTGATCCCTAAGACCGTGCGATCGTGACCTAACATGAAATGAAGAGTGGGACGCTTGGAGAGCCTGGGTGGCTCAGTTAAGCGTCCAACTTCTACTCAGGTCATGATCTCACCGTTCAGGGGTTCAAACCCCGCATCAGGGTCTGTGTTGACAGCTCAGAACCTGGAGCCTGCTTCTCTCTCAAAAATAAGTCAACATTTAAAAAAAAAAATAGAGTCAGACACTCAACCGAGCCACCCTGGCACCACTGAATTGTACACTTTAAATAGATGAATTGTATGGTATCCCAATTATAAAGGATAAATCACAATTATAAAGGATAAATCATTGTGATACCTGGGGAAATTTAAATATAGAATATATATTAAATAGCATTGTTAACAATGTTAAATTGAATGTGACAACTGTATTATGATCATGAAGGAGAATGTCCTTATTCTTAGGAGATACTGCCTAAAGTAATTATGGCTGAATTATCATAATTGCATGGCTTAATCTTAAATGATTCAGCAAAAAACAAATGTGTTTACATACAATCATTGTGTGCCTGCGTTTGTGAGAGAGCAAGAAAAGGCAAAGGTGGCAATATACTGCTAAGTGAAGGACATACTGTGTATACCATGCTATTCTTATAATCTTTCTGTAGTCTGAAATTTTTCAAATTAGAAACTTGGGCGAAATACCAGAGAAGAATACAGTTTAGATCTGTATAGACAAATAAGGGCTTCCGAGCCGGTGAGGATGCTAGCGAGTGTTTACTTAATCCTTAGTAAAAGGTCACTCTTCTTTGCCATGGCAAGATACAAACTACCACTGTCTATAAAATCCCACCTTTCCTCAGCATTAATACAGGGTAGGTGCAGTCTACCAACTGTGACAACACAGGAAATTAATGTCTGTCTGTTTTGGGCACATTTCAGGAAGGGGCAAGCTGGTGTCTTACAAGGAACCATATGGTAATCATCAATATGCCGCTGGCCTATTACTTACTTTGACGAACTATTTTGTAAAGATTATCTGGTGCCCAATTAAAAAGAGAGAAATTAGACTCAGGTTTAAGATGCCTCTGGTTTTCCGAAAGTATTCTGAAAGGTCATTCAAAAGGACTTCAAAATTTAGATTTTTCATTCATGTATTTATTCCACATTCAAAATAAATCACAATTTAAAGCCATAACATTTTGAAAAGGTAAAGGAGAATCGGTGTCACAGCTGCATGAATAAAACACACTGGTCTACAGCGTAACACTAAACAGGTGTTCTCTGTTCCCAAGGTGGAATAAATACATAACAATTACACATAAAATTTCACTAAAGATCTGAGATGAGGCAAAATAATCCTTGGAAACACACTGCCCGACGAACAGAGGCAGGTTACAAATAATTCTTCTTAACATTTTATCACAAGAAGGAAAAAATCCCCAAGGTGTCTACTAACTCAAACCCCCACTGCATGCTCCTGGCCTTGGCTTCTGCCTTCCTTCCTCAGTCACATCCAAATCCAGGAAGGCTTCTGCACCCCATGCTCAGAAACACCAGCGTAAGTCCCTAAGGACCTCAGCAGACTGCTGTTAACGAGCCTGTGTGCAACCCTCCCCCAGGACCCCCGGGGAAATCAGGAGCTCAAAGAGCAGCAGCGTTTCTTTAAACAACAGTCTTCGCTATCCAGCGAGCTCTCATGGACCACGTGCATCTCATAAACAAACCAAAACATTGCCTTAATATCTTTCTATTTTTCTGGGAAAATGTTAAGTAAACCATTCAAGTAAAAAAGAAAATGTCTGCAGAGTAATGAAAAATGAAAATTCAAAGGGTTTATGCCAAAACGCAAACCGGTCCGCTGCAGCCTAACTCATTTGTTTCTGGGCTGCGAAGCCATGTAGAGCGCAATCAGGCAGTAGATGGTCCCTCCCACCGTCAGCGCCATGGTGGTCCGGTAGAGCATTTGGTCAGGCAGGCCTCGTTTCAGGTGGATGGGCACGCCGTCGGACTTCTGGGAAGCGAGATTTATCAAGGACGTGGTTAATGAAAAGATTTTACAGTTTAGGCTATAAAGAACAAAGGTCTTTATAACTTAGCCGTCAACACGCTGCAGTGGAAAAAAACCCTAACCCATTAGAATCCTGACTGAAACAGTGGTGTACGTTTTCTTAAATATGCAGCTAAAGCTTGTATGGCCAAAGTCATTCTCCAAAATGGGGCCTCAGAACATGTGTGCAACTAATTCCAAGTTTCTAAGGAATTTATCGTGTACTGCCTAACTAGGCCAGTAGCACTGGTGGATTTCTCTGAAAGGCAAAAGTAATCCACAGCTAAACGACCACAGGCACAAGACATGCTCCACATTTAGTCTGACTTCCGGTCATTCGTCAGTGATGTCTGAGCACACTGGGTCAATTGTAGGCTCAAGTCCATGTTGTATCAACCTCTTTCCATTAAGCTGGTAAACCCTTGTTTTAAAAAAAAAAAAAAAAAAAAAAAAGGCTGGGGGAGGCCTGGGTGGCTCAGTCAGTTAAGCGTCCGACTTCGGCTCAGGTCATGATCTCACAGTTTGTGAGTTCAAGCCCCACATCAGGCTCTCTGCTGACAGCTCAGAGCCTGGAGCTGCTTTGGCTTCTGTGTCTCCCTCTCTCTCTCTGCCCCTCCCCTGCTCTCACTTGTTCTCTCTCTCTCTCTCTGAAAAATAATAAAACATTAGAAAAAATTTTTTAAAAATAAAAAAAAATAAAAGACTCTAGGGGCACCCGGCTGGTAGAGCAGGCAACTCTTGATCTCAGGGTCAGGAGTTCAAACCCCACAATGGGCCCGGAGTCTACTAAAAATAATAAAAAAATAGTAAGAGATATTCCATAAAATGTTTAATCCATTATTTTGCAGTCTCCAAAATCCCTCCCCCACTAAAACTCAAGACTCCAAATGCCCAATCAAGTCTTATTTATCAGATATTAAGGGGTTAACCTGACCAAAAGTCCCCAAGCCAGTCCTGAATTTGCACAGATTTCTGAGGATAGGGAAGCGAGCTTCTGGCAACAGCAGTAACACACACTCACTCCCACGGCACCAGAGATGCAGCTGGGCCACTGACCTCTCAATTATCTGGTATGTAGATTAACATTAATAATATTCTAAAATCCAATTCTGGCTTCTCTCTGTTGATGAGCAAACCTAAGAGAGCCTTTCCTACTTCTAACAGCTCAGTGAATTTTAATATCAAGCAAGCAAAAACAATTAGAAAACTCGTTGTCAAAATAACAAGTCACTCTGTAGTGTCTGCGCCACTGTTTTCTCTCACCTGGAAAAGCTTCTGCAGCTCGGGAACTTTGTTTTTCCCAGCATAATCATATGCAGTAAAATCAGAACTCAGTTTGGTGGGTGTAGCAAATATGATGGGTGGTGCTTCTGTGGAAACCACAGGCCTTAATCCCTGTAGGAAAAAGGGAAATGTCAGGTTGAAAGCATGTCTGGGCATATGAACAACCTTTCAACGAGCAGACCATCTGGAATCATGGAGGCAGTCATGAGGGAAAGAAAGGCTCTCCAAGTCTGCATTATAGGGCCTTTAATTTTAAGATTTAAAGTCCTAAAACTTTTAACAAAACTTTCCCACAGCAAACCCATCAAGAATTCCCTGCCATTAAGATGGGGGTTTGAGGTGAGGAAGAGAGAAGCAAATAATCACAAAAGCCCAACCTGAGCTTCCAGAAACACCTATTATGTCTACCTTCCTATCAAATCAATAGAATATTATTTTAAATTTTATGTTTATTTTTGAGAGAGAGACAGAAAGAGAGAACTAGGGAGGGGCAGAGAGAAAGAGAGACATAGAATCCAAAGCCGGCTCCAGGCTCTGAGCTGCCAGCAGAGCCCAACATGGGGCTCAAACTCATGAACGATGAGATCATAATCTGAGCCGACGTCGGATGCTTAACCGACTGAGCCACCCAGGCGCCCCGCTCAATAAAACATTTTTAATCTGTATGAACTTTAGGCTCCATTTCAAAAGGGACATGGCTGTCCCTTTTCTCCTCTGGATGAGTTGATGTACTAACATGGTATTTCTAACCCCAGGGTGGATAGACTTCAGAAACTTTCCAGACACACAGTAAAGAAATAGCTCAATTCGGAAGAGCCTGCAATGCCAAGAGACTTGTCTTTCAGGACCAGAAAACAAATAAAAAAATTAGAGCAATTAAACTTTCCGGCATTAATAAACCCATAAGTTTAAAAACACATATGGTAAAACTTAAGGAAACTTCACTGTTCTCATCTGTGTCATGCATACAAAAGTAACAGTATCTACCAGTGGAAAAAAAACAGCATGAGATAATAAATAGGTGCCTAATATTGGATATTTATACTCAGTAAATGTAAACAGAAGGAGACTTGGGAGCTAACACAGGTTTGCTATTAGCAACTCCCTGAGCCACATGGATAGAAGGACCCACAGGCTTAAAAAGAACCTAAAGGGGGAGAAAAATGAAGTACTGTTACAGGCTATGCCAAGTAAAAGAAGCTAATCAAAAGACCACAGATTATATGATCCCATTCATATGAAAGTCCAGAACAAGAAAACCTGCAAAAACAGAAAGTAGATAAGCAGCTGCTTAGGGTTGGGGGATGAGCAAAGGGGTGATAACTGCGGGTACAGGTTTCTTCTTGAGGGGATGAAAATGCTCTAAAATTAATGTGGTAATGGTTGCACGTGGTCTATTAACACACTAAAAAACACTGGGTTGCACACTTTAAATGAGTGAATGTATGGTATGTGAATTATATCTCAATAAAGCTATTAAAAAAAAAAAGGAACCCAAGGGAAACTCTGGCTTTGTATCTGATGGAGGAAATCTACAATGGCAAATATATATAAAGATGATTCTCCAAAATAATCTGCAGATTAAGATAGGAGCTAAGAGTTACAGAACAATACAATCACATCCTTTTATATTAAATTCTAACTACAAAAAATAAAAATTTAAAGTTAGGAAACAGAGTTCAAGCCCAGTCTCTTCTATTTTACAGATGGAGGAGGAAACTCTTTGCTCAAATTAACACAGTTGTCAGACCACTGGTTCTTGATCTCTTCAAAGAAATATAAATTCACCTATAACTGACAAGACCTATTCACAGATCATACACTGAAAGCCTCAATGATACTCCCACCAGGTAAGCATGACCAACAGGGCAACAAAAAAGTATTAAAGCAAACTTGGTTTTGGTCCAAGATGGCAGCACAGAAAGACCCTGAACTCTCCTCCTCCCAGGAACACACCAAATCTACACCTACATAGAGACCAATTCCTCCTGAATAAGAACTGCAGGCTGATTAAACAGCTTCCACACAATGAAGGATAGTAGGACCACACAGAACAGCAGGCGACAGAGATGCAGGGTAACAACAGGAAACTAACAACAGGAATCCCACCCTGATACGAGGAACTGCAGTAGGGAGGGACAGCACAGACAGGCCTACACACACGGATGGCCATGACAACCTGGGCCATGGCAAAAAAACCACAACAGTATAAACGGCAAATAGACTATAAGTGAAGGAAATCCATTTATTAACCCCCAGAGCAACTACTAAATGGTAGGAGAACTGTTAGAACTCTCTCTGGTTAGAAGGTGCTAGCAAGCACCACTGTTTATGTTCTCCTTTCTACCTTGATAGTGCAGAGAGGAGCAGTCACTCTAGCCAGCCTGCACCCTATAGCCCCAGCCCCTAGACTACACGCCAGCTCCAAGTGTCCCCCACCACATGCACCTGCCTCACCTGCCACTGTCCCACCAAGGCTACCCTAGCCCACACCAACTACTACTAGCTATCTCACCAAGGTGGCCCAGGCAAGAAGCACCCGGGGACACCCCCGGCCTGCATCTGCTTCAGCTCCAGCCATCCAGCCAGGGCACTTCCTATCCAGAGCATCCCAGCCCATACCTGCCCCAGCTCCAGCCATCCCACCAGGGAGGCCCAGGGTGGAGAGCCTGAGGACAACCCAGCCTGAGCCTGACCCAGCTCCTGCTGTCCCAGTAGGGCAGTGCGGGAACCAAGCACTCCTGACCACCTGGTCTGAACTCACCCCAGCTCCCACCATCCCACAGGGCAGACCCAGAGAATGTGCCCTCAGCCTGGACCCACTACGGCTCTAGCCAAACAAAGCCACCAGTCACACATGGTCTGCACAAGGAACATTCCTACACAAGGCCACCCCTTCAAGTCTGGGGAAGGTAACTGTTTCACTAATTCATAGAAACAAACCCAGAAAGTCAAACAATATGAGAAAAAATGAATACATCCCAAAGAAAAGAATAAAACTTCAGAAAAAGAACACCCCGCCCCCCGCCAAAAAAAAATGGAGATAAGCAATCTACCTGATAGAGTTCAAAGCAATGGTCATAAAGATCCTCACCAGAACTGAGAGAAGAGTTTAAAAGAACTCAATGAAGAAATAAAAACAAAAGACCAATCAGCATTGAAAAATACAGTAACTGAAATGAAAAACACATTAGAAGGAATCAACAGCAGATTAAAAGATACAGATAAACAGATCAGCAATCTGGAAGACAGTGTAATAGGAAGCACCCAAGCTGAACAGCAAAAAGAAAGAAGAATAAGAAAAAATGAAGATGGGGCACCTGGTGGCTCAGTGGGTTGAGCACCTGACTTCGGCTCAGGTCATGATCTCGTGGTTCACAAGCTCAAGCCCAGCAACAGGCTCTATGGTGACAGCTCACAGCCTGGAGCCCACTTCAAATTCTGTGGCTCTCTCTCTGTCCCTCCCCAGCTCACTCTCTCAAAAATAAATAAAAACATTAAAAAATAAGAGAAAAAAAATGTGGATAAGGGAACCCATAGGACAATATCAAGTGTACTAATATTCACATTATAGGGGTCCCAGAAGGAAAAGAGAGAAAGGGGCAGAAAACTTATTTGAAGAAATAACAGCTGAAAACTTCTCTAACCTGGGAAAAGCAGACATCTAGGTTCAGGAAGCAGAGAAAGCCCCAAGCAAGATGAACCCAAGAAGGTCCATACAACCAAAAAGTCAAAGATTAAACAGAATCATAAAAGCAGCAAGAGATAAGCAACTAATTATGTACAAAGAAAACCCAATAATGTTATCAGCTGATTTTCCAGCAAAAAAACGGTGCAGGCCAGAAAGGAGTGGCACAATATATTCAAGGCATTGAAAGGAAAACACCTACACACAAGAATGCTGTACCTGATAAGATTATCATTCAGAAATGAAGGACAAATAAGAGTTTCCCAGACAAAATAAGTTCATCACCACTTAACTAACCTTAGAAGAAATGTTAAAGGGACTTTAAGTGGAAAAGAAAAGGCCATAACTGAAAGGCAATTATGAAAGGAAAAAAATTTCACCAGTAAAAACAAACATCTATTAATGGCAGTAAATCAATCACTTATAAAACTAGTATGGGGGTGCCTGGGTGGCTCAGTCAGTTAAGCATCTGACTTCAGCTCAGGTCATGATCTCATGTTTCATGAGTTCGGGCCCCGTGTTGGGCTCTGTGCTGACAGCTCAGAGCCTGGAGCCTGCTTCTGATTCTGTGCCTCCCTCTCTCTCTCTGCCTTTCCCCTCCTCACATTCTGGCTCTCAAAAATAAATTAAAAACTTTAAAAAAAAAAAACTAGTATGAAAATTAAAAGACAAGAGTAGTAAAATCAATTACATCTAAAAAATTTGCTGAGGGGTGCCTGCGTGGCTCAGTTAAGTGTCCAAGTCTTGATTTCGGCCCAGGTCATGATCTCACAACTCGTGGGATCAATCCCCATGATGGGCTCTGCGCTGATGGTGTGAAGGCTGCTTGGGATTCTCTCTCTACCTCTCTCTGCCTCCCCCCTGCTCCTGCTCATGCTCTCTCTCAAAATAAGTAAGTATTAATAAAAAATTCACTGGGGCACCTGGGTGGCTCAGTCAGTTCAGTGTCCAACTTCAGCTCAGGTCATGATCTCACCGTTCATGGATTTGAGCTCTGCATCAGGCTCAGAGCCTGCTTCAGATTCTGTGTCTCCCTCTCTCTTTCTGCCCCTCCCCTGTTCGCACTGTTTCTAATCCAAAAATAAACATTAAAAAAAATTTTTTTAATTCATCGAGATTCACAAAATAAAAATGTAAAATATGACATTATACACATAAAACATGGGAGAGGGAGGGTTTATTATGCAGTGCTTTCAGAATGTGTTTGAACTTAAGCAACCATCAACTTAATATAGACTGCTGTATACATAGAATGTTATATATGAACCTCATGCTAACCATATACCTATAAAAACCTATAAAAAGAGGCTCTTGGGTGGCTCAGTCGGTTGAGTGTCCGACTTCGGCTCAGGTCATGATCTCAGTCTGTGAGTTCGGGCCCCACATTGGGCTCTGTGCAGACAGTTCAGAGCCTAGAGCCTGCTTTGGATTCTGTGTCTCCCACTCTCTCTGTCCCTCCCCTGCTCATGCTTTGTCTCTCCTGCTCTCAAAGATAAATAAAACATTAAAAAAAAAAACCTATAAAAAATCCACAAAGAATGAAAAGAAAGGAATCCAAGCAAAAATACTAAAGTCATCAATTACAAGGGAAGAAAGCAAGTAGAAGAAACAGAAAACCTATAAAAACAATGAGAAAACAATTGACAAAATAGCAATAAGCACAAACCTGTCTATTATTACTTTTTAATTTTTTTTAATGTTTATTTATTTTTGAGAGAGATAGGCCAAGTGTGAGCAGGGGAGGGGCTGAGAGAGAGGGAGACACAGAATCCAAAGCAGGCTCCAGGCTCTGAGCTGTCAGCACAGAGCCCGACATGGGGCTCCAACTCAAGAGCTGTGAGATCATGACCGAGCCGAAGTCAGAGCCACCCAGACGCCCCTATTATTACTTTAAATGTAAATGGTTGGGGCATCTGGGTGGCTCAGTCGGTTAAGCGGCTGACTTCGGCTCAGGTCATGATCTCACAGTCTGTGAGTTCGAGCCCCGCATCGGGCTCTGTACTGACAGCTCAGGCCTGTAGCCTGCTTCAGATTCTGTGTCTCCCTCTCTCTCTGCCCTTCCCCTGCTCATGCTTGGTCTCTATGTCTCTCAAAAATAAATAAACGTTAAAAAAATAAAAAAATAAATGTAAATGGTCTAAATAAATACTCCCATCAAAAGACAAGGGTGACTCATGGATAAAAAACAAGACCCATCTATATGCTGCCTACCAGAAGCTCTTTCAGTCCTAACAACACATACAAACTGAAAGTTAAGGGACATAAAATATACATATATATTCCACATAAATGGAAGCAAAAATAAAGCTGGGATAGCAAAACTTATGTCAGACAAAGTAGAATTTAAAACAAAGACAGTAAAAGGGCACCTGGGTGGCTCAATCGGTTAAGCATCCAACTTCAGCTCAGGTCATGATCTCACGGTCAGTGAATGCGAGCCCCTTGTCGAGCTCTGTGCTGACAGCTCAGAGCCTAGAGCCTGCTTCAGACTCTGTGTCTCCCTCTCTCTGCCCCTCCCCCACTACTGTGGGCGCACGCGCACGCTCTCTCTCTCAAAAATCAACATTAAAAGAATTTTTAAACAAAAACTCTAACAAGAGACAAAGAAGGGCATTATATAAAGGGATTAATTCAACAAGATGATATAACTACTGTAAATATCTACCTATGCACACAACACAGGGGCACCTAAATATACAAAGCAAATATTAATAGGCACAAAGGGAGAAATTCACAGTAACACAGTAACAGGGGACTTTAACAACCCACTTACATCAATGGACAAAGCATCCAGACATAAAAATCAATATGGCTTTGAACATTAGACCAAAAAGACCTAGTGGATATATAGAGAGAATATTCCATCCCAAAACAGCAGAATATACATTCTTTTCAAGTACACGTGGAACATTCTCCAGGACAGATAACATAGAGGCCACAAAACAAGTCTCAACTAATTTAAAAAGACAGAGTATCTTCTCCAACCACAATGGTATAAAACCAGAAATCAATTACAGGGGAAAAAACTGGAAAAAAAACACAAACACATGGAGGATAAACAACATGCTCCTAAACAACCCACGGGTCAAAGAAGAAATCAAAAAAGAAATTTAAAAATCCATGGAGAAATGAAAATGGCAACAATGTTCAAAATCTTTGGGCTACAAAGAAAGCAGTTCTAAGAGGGAGGTTTACAGCAATACAGGTCTAACACAAGAAACAAGAAAAATCTCAAACAATCTTAACTTTACACCTAAAGAACTAGAAAAAGAACAAAGACCAAAGTTAGTAGAAAGAAGAAAATAACAATTATAGTAGAACTAAGTTAAACAGAGACTAATAGTAGAAATAAGTGAAATGGGGACTAAAAGAAGACCAATGAAACTAAGAGCTGGTTCTTCAAAAAGATAAACAAATTGATAAACCTTTACAAAATTGATAAACCTTTACTTGGATCTATCGAGAAAAAAAGAGAGAACTCAAACAAAATTACAAATAGAAGTTACAACTGATACCACAGAAATACAAAAGGATTATAAGAGACTACTATGAAAATTATATGCCAACAAATTGGACAACTTAGAAGAAATGGATAAATTCCTACAAACATACAATTCTTCCAAGACTGAATCAGGAAGAAACAGAAAACCTGAGCAGACCTATTACTGTAATAAATCTGTAATAAAAAAACTCCGAAGAAAGTGAAAAGGGAACCTATAACAAAAAAAACTCCCAAGGAAGAAATGCCCAGGACCACATGCTTCACAAGTAAATTCTACTAAATATTTAAAGAAGAGTTAACACCTATCCTTTTCAAAGGATTCCAAAAACAGAAGAGGAAGAAACTCTTCCAAATTCATTCTACAAAGCCAGCATACGCTGATAACAAAGCCAAAGATGAATATATATATATATCAATATATCAATATATATCAATATATATCAATATCAATATATATATATATATATATATATATATATATATATCACCTCTGATGAACACAGATGCAAAAAATACTCCACAAAATTAGCAAACTAAATTCAAGAATACATTAAAAAAGATGGACACGATCAACTGGGATTTACTCCACGATGCAAGACTGGTTTCATATCCACAAATCAATCAACATGATATACAACATGAACAAAATGAAGGATAAAAATCACATGATCACCTCAACTGAGAAAAAAATCTGACAAAATTCAACACCCATTCATGATAAAAACTCTCAATGAAGTGGGTTTAGAAGGAACATACCTCCACATAATAAAGACCATATATAACAAATCCACAGCTAACATCACACTCAATGGTGAAAAGTAAAAGCTTTTTCTCTAAGATCAGGAACATGAATGACAAGGATGTCCATTTTCACTTTTATTCAACACAGTACTGAAAGTTCTAGCCACAGTAATCAGACAAGAAAAAGAAAACACATCCTGATTGGTAAGGAAGAAGTAAAAACTTTCGCTATGTGCAGCTGACATGTCTTATATTATATATAAGAAAACCCTAGGGGCACGTGGATGGCTCCGTCAGTTGAGCGTCTGACTCTCAATTTCAGCTCAAGTCAGGATCCCAGGTTGTGGGATTGAGCCTTGCTTAAGATTCTCCCCCTCTGCCCCTCTCTCCTGTTCAAGTTCTCTCTCTAAAAATAAAAAAATAAGGAAAAAGGAAAAGAAAACCCTAAAGCTCAACCAAAAAACTATTACAATACATGAATTCAGTAAAGTTGCCAGATACAAAATTAATAAAAAGAAACCTGTGGCATTTTGATATATACTAATAATGAAGCAGAAAGAGATTAAGGTAACAATCCCAATTACAACTGCATCAAAAAGAATAAAATATCTAAGGAATAAATTTAACCAAGGAGGTGAAAGACCTGTACTTTGAAAACTATTAAGATGATGATGAAAGAAACTGAAGACACGAATAAATGGAAAAATATACCAGGCTCATTAACTAGAAGAATTCATACTATTAAAATGCCCATATTACCCAAAGTAACCTACAGATTCAATGCAATCTCTATCAAAATACCAATTAGATTTTTCACAGACCTAGAATAATCCTAAAATTTGTATGGAACCACAAAAGATCCCAAATCGCCAAAACAATCTTGAGAAAGAACAAAGCTAACGTTATCACAATGTCCAATTTCAAGATATACTAAAAGCTACAGTAATCAAAACAGTATGGTACTAGCACTAAAAAACAGAATAGAGAGCCCAGAAAAAAAATCACACTTACATAGTCAACCCTACAACAAAGGAGACAAAAATACACAATGGGGATATGGCATTCTCTTCATTAATAGTGCTGGTAAAACTGGACGGCGACAGGCAAAAGAATGAAACTGGGGGCACCTGACTGGCTCAGTGGCAGAGCATGTGACTCTTGATTCTAGGGTCGTGAGTTCAAGCCCCATATTGGGCACAGAGCTTACTTTAAAAATAGTAATAATAATACTTTTGACTTTTGCCTTAGAGAAGGTGAAGGTGCAACTGTCTTTGGTCATCCCAAATCCAGGTTCATCCAACACCAGCCACCTCCACCATGCCACCTAAATTCAACCCTAATGAGATCAACGCCATATACTGAGGTGCACCGGGTGGGGAAGTTGGTGCTATGCCTGCCCAGGCCCATAAGATCGGCTCCCTGAGTCTGACTCCAAAAAAGGATGGTGATGACATAGCCAAGGCAACTGGTGATTGGAAGGATCTAGGACTACTGTGAAACTGACCATTCAGAACAGATAAGCCCGGATTAAAGTGAGACCTTCTTGCCTCTGCTGATTGTCAAAGCCCTCAAGAAACCACCATGAGACCGAAAGAAGCAGAGAACCATTAAAGCAGAGTGGAAATATCACTTCCCAGAAGTCAACACTGCCGGACAAATGTGGCACCAATCTTTAGCCAGAGAACTCTCTGAAACCATTAAAGAGATCTTGGAAACTGTCCAGTCTGTGGGCTGCAATGTTGATAGCCACCACCCTCATGACATCACAGACGACATCAATTATGGTGCAGGAGAATGCCCTCCTAAGAACTAAGAAGGGGAATATTTCAATAAAGAATCATTTGACAACCAAAAAGAAAAAGAATGAAACTGGACTTTTATTACTCATGCACAAAAATAAATTCAAAATGAATTAAAATTTAAATGTAAGTCATAATTCCTAATAAGAAAACATACACAGTAATCTCTTGGACATCAGCCTTAACAATATTCTTCTGATTCCATCTCCTCAGGTAAGGGGCACAAACGCAAAAATAAACTGGCACTACATCAAACTAAAAACTTTTTGCCCAGTGAAGGAAACCAACAAAACTAAAAGGCAACCTACTGAATGGGAGAAGATATGTGCAAATGATACATCCAAGAAGGGTGTTTTTTTTTTTAATTTTCTTTTTTTAACATTTATTTATTTTTTGAGAGACAGAGAGAGAGCGCATGAGCAGGGGAGGGACAGAGAGAAAGAGAGAGACAGAGACACAGAGACACAGAGAGACACAGAGAAAGGGACAGAGAGAGGGGGACAGAGAGAGGGGGACAGAGAGAGGGAGACAGAGAGTGAGTCACAGATTCGCAAGCAGGCTCAAAGCTCTGAGCTGTCAGCACAGAGCCCGACATGAGGGCTCAAATCCATGAACTGTGAGATCATGGCCTGAGCCGAGGTCAGACGCTTAACAGACTGAGCCACCCAGGTGCCCTTGAGAGACTTGAGTTTCTAAGTATTCCACTACCCCACACAACTACTGCCCCTCTCAACTACTGCTTAAAAGCAACAATTGATTTAAAGTTTGGTAAGTAAGCCGCTAGTCTAAATTTAGTATATAATACACCCAGACTCACAAGGATTCACAAGGATAAAGACTGAAATAAGAAAACTAAAAAGGATCGCTCTTTGAACTGAAAATTTTAACATGCTCCCTAATTCTGTGAGCTTTGTATTTTCTCCTGTGAGGATTTCTCCTTGAATGCAAAAATTTAAAAACTCTTTATACCAAGCATCTCCAAAAATGGTTTGAAA
Organism: Paguma larvata; assembly: GCA_030068075.1. Lineage (NCBI taxonomy): Eukaryota > Metazoa > Chordata > Mammalia > Carnivora > Viverridae > Paguma > Paguma larvata. The sequence goes on from CM057836.1 coordinate 33,534,560, forward strand.
TTAAATTCTTGTTTTGACAGGACTAATGTGAGAGCATTTTTAGAAAGGATTATACCTAATTGCTCAGTGTTTGTTTACCCATCAAGTGATTCAGAACTATAGCAGCTTTTGAAAACTATCTGAAAACAGGAGTTATCAACCATCTGAATGGTTTTAAGTAATTCTGTATTTCCATTTAGAATACTGTAAAAGTTTGGAATATAGAATTTTAAAATTACCTATAATCCCAATACCTTATCCCATCAACCATTAGGAATTATATATTCTCCTCCAATCTTTCTTCATATGCGTATTTTAACATCATAAAATTCTGTTCTGTTTTTTTCATTTAATAAGCATTTCTTCTCAGAATCCTACAAAACTTTCATGAATAAATTTACTCTTCACATCAACCCTGCAGATAAGGTATTATCACCCCACGTTACAGATGATTAAAACGAAGCTCAGAGACTTCATGAGGAAGATGGGATTCAAACCCATACGCTTTCATTACACCATACAATCAATAATTAACTGTCCTGGCCCCACCAATAAAAGGAATGGATAGTCATCTATCCATCATTAAACCTAACAATTTAAGAGCAGTCCATGTTTCCAATGTTTCACGGAAGCTAGACAGGACGGAGCCTGGGTTTCTCAAGAGTGGTCTTAACTGAGAAGCTGTATTCACAGGAAGGCATCTAAAGCAAATCCCCTCATGTATGCCTCTTCCGGGGTTGCAGCTGTCCCCACATAGAATCATGAGCCTCCCCGCCTTGATAACTGACAATGGCATAGCATACTTAGAGGTTTTCTAATCGAAATCCTTGGAATCATTCTTAATTCTACACATACATTGTAAATCCTTTCGGTTCTACCTTCAAAATCTATTCAGAACCTGACCACTTCTCACCCATCTCCACCAATTCGTGTGCTGGTCCAAACCCCTGGATTTTTTTTTTTTTTTTTTTTTTTTTAAGTTTAGAGAGAACACAACCAAGGGAGGAGCAGACAAAGTGGAAGATCATGACCTGAGCCCATATCAAGCATCGAAGGCTCAACCAACTGAGCCACCCAGGTGACCCCAAACCCCTGGATCTTTGTTAACACCCTCCTAACTGACCACCCTCCTTCCATTTCCACACTTGCTACCCTGCATTCTACTCTTAATGCAGCAACCAGTGACTGGAGATGTCACTACTCAGCTCAAACCTCCCCCGAAGAGTCCTATCTCACTGAGCTAAACCCAAAATTACAACGACAGTTCCAGGCTGTTTGAAGAGATGCACCCTTCAAACCCCACCACTCCGCCAAGTACATCATCCCGTCTCTCTACCCCAGCCCACTAGACAAGCCCCTTAGATCGCCCAGGTATCGTCCCCTCTACCTAGAATGCTCTTCTCTAGGTATCCACGTGGCTGGTATCCTCACCTCCTTCAGGTCTTTGCCCATGTGTCACGTTTTCAGGGAGACATTCCCTTACCCCCCTTTTAAACTGCATGTCCTCCCCCTTACCCTGCTTTTTTTTCCTCCACAGCACTTACCAGCACCTAGCATGTTGTATTTTACTGTGTTTACTGTGTATCCCCCTACGGCAATGGAAGCCCCATGAGGGCCGGTTTTGTTCAGTGCTCTTACTTCCCCAGACTTAAAAAAGCAAAAAGCACATTCAGGAAATATTTGTTGAAAGTATGAATAAGCTCTAGCTTCAGGACAAGGCAGGGGTGAGTATTTCAGAACCAAAGTCATGTAAATCAAACCAGCACTTGATGGCAGAGCCTCCCGTACCTCCCACAAAGAAGAAAACTAGTGAATGAATGTTGTTCTTAAAATAGTGGACTGTAGACCAAGTGGAAATCACAGGTTTTCCTTTTTAATATCAAATCTCTTAGCTATTTACAATCACTACCCCTACAATTAAGACCATTCAACCACAGCCATTTAACAGTTGAACGTAGTCTAATTCCTCCAAAATAAATTTTTTTAAGGTTTTATTTTTAAGTAATCTCTACACTCAACACAGGGCTCAAACTCACAACCCCAAGATCCAAGAGAGACAGCTCCACCAAATAAGCCAGCCAAGGGCCCTCACTTGCTCCAAAGTTTTAGAGAGAAGTAAACTTGATTTTTCCCCCTTGAAGTTAACTGGCCCCAGTTCCCTTTTGTTCTACCTTTTAGGTTGGAAAAGGAAGAGAGAGGAGGAATAAGAGAATTATCCTTTTTTTTTTTTTTAATTTTTAGGGGTGCCTGGGTGGCTCAGTCAGTTAAGCATCCAACTTCAGCTCAGGTCACCATCTCGCAGTCTGTGAGTTCAAGCCCTGTGTCAGGCTCTGTGTTGACAGCTCAGAGCCTGGATCCTGCTTCGGATTCTTTGTCTCCCTCTCTCTCTCTCAAAAATAAATAACATTTAAAAAATGTTTTTTTAACTGACAGAAACCTAAGAGCTCTTGCAGTCTGATTTAGGACTAGAAACAAGTTTCGATCTGCAGTGCCTCAAGTTCTTCCTAACTGCCAGCTAGATATCACCACCTCCATGTTTCCCGGACGTGTCATCCCTGCAAGGCCAAAATTCACCCGGTTTCTCACAAATCTATTCCAGAGCTCCCTGTTTCTAAGGACAGTCCCACCGTCCTCTCACTACCCAGTCATCTAGGAGTCGTCCTTTCTCATCCCCCCAGTCTCCCTCATCAGTCACTAAGTCCTGACCTTCCAGGCCTCTTTCTCCTTTCCCACTCAGAAGACCCTCAACTATTCTATAACTCATAGAATATTCTATGGGCGTAACAGTCATCCCTGGCACTGGTCTCTCCCAATCAGACTATCTTTTTCAAGTGTAGCTCTGGTTATGATACTTGCTCCTCCATCACAAACCTTTAAGAAACTAAAGGTAAGAAGTATGTCCTTGTTCCAACCTCTGGATAAGATTCTACACCTTTCTGCATCAAGCTGCTTTGTAAATTCCTATTTGTGTCTCACGAAATTAAGTCCTACCATCCTGGACCCTTCATGACCTATCTCCACCTACCACAGCTAAACTTACCACTCAGTGATTCCCCCGCGGCGCCCCCCCTCACTCCCACAGTTCCCTTTACCTAGAAGGTCATCCTGCCCTCTTAATTAGGAGAACTGCTGGGTCATAAGGTAAAAATGTTTCACTTTTTTTTAATTTATAATGTTTGTTTATTTTTGAAAGAGAGCGCACTCGCCCGAGCACACAAGCAGAGGAGGGGCAGAGACACAGAATCTGAAGCAGGCTCCAGGCTGAGTTGTCCGCAGAGAGCCGGATGAGGGGCTCAAAACCACGGACTACAAGATCATGACTTGAGCCAAAGTCAGATGCTTAACTGAATGAGCCACCCAGGTACCCAAAAATGTTCACTTTTTAAGAAACTACTAGACTATTTCCAAAGTGGCTGTGTGGGAGGGTCCCCTCCTTACGGAAAGAAAAAAAACCTCAAGGCAACTTGACTATACGCGTACGTGACAACATCTCTCACGACCTTGTTAACAGACCACTTAACCAGACTACATGTTTATGTGTTACCATATACGGGAGACAAAGAAGTAAAAAAATAAAAAAAAAAACAAAAACCAAAAAACTACACGTGTAGCATTTGGGGCTCAATTCTTTGAGTACGAAACCAGAACCCAACTGAGCGGTGCCAGCAAGAATAAAGTTGGTTCCGGGGTGCCTGGGTGGCTCAGTTGGTTAAGCGGCCGACTTCGGCTCAGGTCATGATCTCGCTGTTCCTGAGTTCAAGTCCCACGTCGGGCTCTGTGCTGACAGCTCAGAGCCTGGAGCCTGCTTCCAATTCTGTGTTTCCCTCTCTCTCTGCTCCTCTCTCACTCATGCTCTATCTCTGTCTCTCAAAAATAAATAAACATTTAAAAAATTAAAAAAAAAAAAAAAAAGAATAAAGTTGGTTCCTGGAAAGAAAAGCCTCAGTGTCACCACTCTCTGTGTGAGACTCCTGCTACAGCTGAATCATTTTACATTCCCACCAGCAATGGTAGGGTTCCTGCTTCGCCACATTCTCACTAACACCTGTTGCCTGTCTTCCGTTTTTAGCAGGTGTGAAGTGGTATCTCACTGTGGTCTGATTTGCTTTTCCCTAATGACTAATGATGTTAAGCATCTTTTCATGTGTTTATTAGCCTCAATTTATTTTAACATAGGACACAGAAAGGTAAGGAAAATGCTTTTCAATCAATCACTGGAAAATACAATTACTTGTCATCAAATTGATGACCCATTGCTGGAAAACTATATCCCACATTATTCAATGCATGTTAGCGTATTCACTTTACATAACATTGAAAGTTACAAACATACATTTTACAGTGTTCATGTTTCCACGAAAGGAAAAATTGAAATACTCCTAATTACCAAAGCCAGAACACCTGGTTGCGGGGGGGGTGCCTGTCACAAGCATTCTGAAGTCTACATGTAAAGCCTACACAGTATCACTTCTCTCAACACAGCTTAAGAAATCCTTGGGCGCCTGAGTGGCTCAGTCAGTTGAGCTCTTGATTTCAGCCCATGTTGCCAGAGTCCCGGGATGAGACCATGTAGGGCTCCGCAAACAGTGCAGAGACTACTTGGGATATTTTCTCTCTCTCCCTCTCTCTCTACTCCTTTCCCCCACTCGCTCATGCTCTCTCTCTCTCTGAAAAAATAAATAAATAGGGGTGCCTAGGTGGCTCAGGTGGTTGAGCGTCTGACTTCGGCTCAGGTCATGAGCTCGAGCCCCGCATCCAGGCTCTGTGCTGACAGCTCGGCTTCAGATTCTGTGTCTCCCTCTCTGCCCCTCCCCTGTTCGCACTCTGTCTCTCTCTCTCAAAAATAAACACATATTTTTAAAAAATTTTAACAAAAAATATAAATAAATAAAAACAGATTAAAAAAAGAAATCCTTAAGTGACTAAGAAGCGTGAAGCCTGCTTGGGACATTCTCTCTCTCTCTCTCCCTCTGCCCCTCTCCCCAAGTTGCTCACACTCTAAAAATAAATAAAAACAGATCAAGAAAAAAAAAAAGGAAATCCTTCAGTGACCACAAGTTTAAATTCTCAAGAGAAACACAATTTAAGTGCTAGAAATCTGAAGGTCCTACCTGTACCACATGCATTTCAAGGTAATAATCTCTGCTAATCTCAAAGTCATCTCTGAGAGCTAATTTCAATATACGCTGGGGCACCTGGGTGGCTGTTGGTTAAGCATCCGACTTCTGCTCAGGTCAAGGTCTCATGGTTAGTGAGTTCAAACCCTGCATCTGGCTCTGTGCTGACAACTGTCTAACTCTGTCCCTCCCCCACTGTTGGGTCTCTCTCTCTCTCTCTCTCTCTCTCAAAAATAAATTTTAAAAAGTATTGAGGGAGAAAAAAACCTTACAAAAGAGTAGCGTGTGGTTCCACTTCTGTGAAATTCAGAAACAGGCAAACTATTTAGAAAAGTCTGAATAGGGGAGATGGAATGTCCTATATGTTAACAGGGCTGGAGGTTACAGTATATGCATTTGTCAAAACTTATTAAACTGTAACATCTAAGATCAGTCGATGAAAATTACATGTCTTTTATTGAAACAAACATGAGAGAAATGGCTATTCCCCTGTAATCTGCAAAACAAATCCCTATTGACAATTCCTTCTTTGACCTCATTACCAATTTGGCTTCAGTGAGACTACCACCCTGGTTTCCCTTCTAATCTTGTTTTTCTAAATGTTTAGTGTTTTCTTTTTAATTTTTTTAATGTTTATTTTTTTGAGAGAGACAGACAGAGCATGAGCAGGAGAGGGGCACAGAGGGGGAGACACAGACTCTGAAACAGGTTCCAGGCTCTGAGCTGTCAGCACAGAGCCTGACGTGGGGCTCAAACTCGGAAACTGTGCGATCATGACCTGAGCCAAAGTCGGACGCCCAACCAACTGAGCCACCCAGGCGCCCCTAAATGTTTAGTTTTGAGAGAGAGAGAGAGAGAGAGATCATGAGAGGGGGGAGGGGCAGAAAGAGACAGAGACACAGAATCTGAAGCAGGCTCCCGGCTGTCAGCACAGAGCCCAAAGCAGGGCCTCAACTCTTGAACTGCAAGACTATGACCTGAGCCTGAGTTGGACACTTAACCAACTGAGCCACCCAGGCACCCCACCTGGTTTGTTCTTTTGGTAAACTTTCCTCCTCTCCCCTCCGCTTCTTGTTTCTGTAGCCTAATCATCTTCTCACCTTTCTTCCCTATATGCTCCCTGGATGATCTCCTCCCCACCAGAGTCTACCAATTAGGGGCTGAAGACACCCAGACCCATTAAACTTCAGATTCATAAATCCAGCTGCTACCAGGCATGACATCATCACAGCTCAACAGTTATAAATCTGAACCCTTCCTCCCGAACCCCACACTCCCCCCAAAACTTGCCCTTTTTTCCCTCTCTACCCTAGTTAATATTAACAGCACATCTAATCTTACACTGAAATTACTCTAAAACATCTTCCCCACTTGGGCAAGCCTCAGTGTCCCCCAGAAAAAGGAGGAAATAACAATAGGGCATTCTTACTATTCCAGTCCAGTTGCCAACTGCATATTTCACCAACGGTTCCCACACTATGAGGATAAGGAATATATATGATGGCATCTCACACTCAACTTCTGGAGAATAGCTACCACTTATCCAGTACCAACACCCGCCAAAGACTTTATTTAACCTGTACAAAAGCTGCCCTAGATGAAACTAACCTCACAATAAAGTAACCTGGTAAAGGCCATAAAATTAAAGCAGGAAAGCCAGAATGTTAGCTCCTATTAAGAGTCTACAACTGAGGGGCACCTGGGTGACTCAGCCGGTTACACTCTTGATTTCAGCCCAGGTCGTAGGTCATTTTGTGAATTCGAGACCCAAGTTGGGCTCTGTGCTGATGGTTGGAGCCCAACTGGGATTCTCTCTCTCCTTGTCTCTCTGCCCGCGCTCTCAAAATAACTTAAAAAAGAAAGAAAGAAAGAAAGAAAAACTGTCTACCACTGAGCCAAACTCCAAATTGTCAAAATCTGAATGAAATCGGAATACTTTTTAGACTCAAATAATGGCAATCAACTATTTTACAGTTGAGAAGCGTAAAGTCGATACATGTAACTGCCCAGGCTCACCTACACACTTGAAAGAACCCATTGAGTCTCTTAATTCTGATCCTACAGCCTCTCCTGCCCCTATGGCCTCCCTCGGTGCTGTCATCCCAGTTCTCCAATCTGGTGCTTTGATGGGGCTTTTGGGCTACGCAGGAGTGAGTAGCAATGGAACACTGAGGAGACCAAAAGCGAGACCTCCTTAAAAAGAACAAAGCCGAACTTTGGACTCTGCTGGGTCGCATTCTGGGCCACGCCGACCCCACAAGCCACCCCCGACGACCCAGAAGCAGCAACCTCGGAGGTCACCTTGACCCCAGCTGAGTGCCAGGCCCAACTTCCGCCCCGGGCTGCCCCGCCGGGGAAGCAACTACAGAATTAGGAGCCTACTGCCGCCGCAAGAAGATGTTGGAGGCGCCGGGAGGGGTGGTGCCGAACTAAACCGAACCACAGGCAGAAATCCCACCCGGCTCCGGCCCCACGGCTGCCTGGCGCAGATGCTCGGGCGGTCACTTCCGTCCGAGACGGCCTGGAGCTACCTGTACCTGCGGGCTATAAGCGTCGGAAGCCCATGTTCCAGTCAACTTCTGCGTGAAGCCACTAAACTTGTAATACATGACGCCTGGTGACCGGCTGCCCGCAGCCGCTGCCTGCGCGACTGCCTCAGAGAAGGACCCTGCCTTCCCTGCCGTCGCCTTAAGCTTCACCCCAACGACCCTGCGCCAGGAGACGGGCTGCCCGGAGATCGCCTAATTTATAACATGCCCTCTTCAGTCATATCAGGGAACAAGAAGCCTGAGTCTCAGAACTAAGAAAGGCCAAAAAAAAAAACAAACCCAGATCTTGGAGAGTGCAGAAAGCCGCCGGAGTGGGCTCTATAGAAACTGCGAAGTTCCCTGCCTCTCACCTACATTTAGAATCGGGCAGTACCAAGACGCCTTAAGAAATGCGCAAGCGCCGCACGAAACCAGGATGCTGTACTCGCCGGGGTTGAGTGGGGCGGACCGTGGGCGGGGTCTGGGACAGACCCTGGGCGGGGTCTGGGGCGAGAGGGGCGGGGAGAGCTAGTGTTGGGGGCTGCCACTTGGTCCTTGGTTTGAAGGCTTCTCTTCCATTACCGAACTTAACTCGCTCAGTCTTATTTCTTTCCTCCCTTCCTTTGGTCGCCTGGTGAAGCGCCCAGCTTCAGTCGGAGTATGAACTCGTCCGCCGGGCTTCTCCGGCAGGCTGAAACTGTGGAATCTTTTGCGGAGAGCTTTTTAGTACAGGGCTGTTAGGGGATTCGCCCCAATAATATAAAGATAACGTCTTGCGCTTTGTGCAGAAGAAATACCTAGTGACCTAAACTTCAAGCTTTTTTTATGTAAATTTTTCCAAGTTTCTCAGAACTGGTTTTTACTCTTACTTGAGTTGTATTCATCCTTTCTCAGGCCTCTGTCCTTTGAGATGAATGAGGTGGGGAGTAGAGAGAAAGTAAACTAAAAATACTTGAAAATTTTGGTCCTTGAGGAGCACCTGGTGGCTCAGTCAGTTAAGCCTCCAAGTCTTGACTTCGGCTCTGGTCATGATCTCATGGTTCTTGGGATCCAACCACCCATGCAGCTGTGTGCTAACAGGGATTCTCTCTCCCTCCCTCTCTGCCTGTCCCCCCACTTGCATATTCTCTCTCTCTCTCTCTCTCAAAAAATAAATAAACTTTAAAAAAAAAAAGAAGAAGAAAACTTTGGACCTTGAACTTGGAAGATCTAGGACTACCATTTGAAGTTCCAGTAGTATTCACTTTAGTTCAATATCAAGATGTTTTAAAATTAAAAATGGAAATACCATATGATCCAATCATTCCACTAATATTTACCCAAAGAAAATGAAAATAATTTGAAACGAAGTATGCAGCCCTGTTTGTTGCAGCATTATTTATAATAGGCAAAATATGGAAGCAACCTATGTGCCGGTCAACAGACAAATAATAAGGAATGTATGTGTGTGTGTAGTTAGATAGATAGATATAATGGAATATTATACAACCATAAAAAAGAAAGATCTTGCCATCTGTGACAACATTGATGGACCTAGAAGGTATTATGCTAAGTGAAATAAGTCTGACTAGAAAAGACAAATACTATATGATTTCATTCATAAGTAGAATGTAAAAACTTTTGAATAAGCAAATAAAAAGCAGAATCAGACCTATAAATAAATACCCAAAGGGGAGAGATGTGGGAGGTTGGACCAAACGGGTGAAGGGGAGTGGGAGATACAGGCCTCTGGTTACAGAATGAGTAAGTTGGGGCGCCCGGGTGGCTCAGTCGGTTAAGTGGCCGACTTCGGCTCAGGTCATGATCTCACGGTCTGTGAGTTTGAGCCCCGCACCGGGCTCTGTGCTGACAGCTTAGAGCCTGGAGCCTGCTTCGGATTCTGTGTCTTCCTCTCTCTCTGCCCTTCTCCTGCTCACACTCTGTTTCTATGTCTCAAAAATAAATAAAAACATTAAAAAAAAATTTTTTTTAAAGAATGAGTAAGTCACAGGAAAAAAAGGCACAGCAGAAAGAATAGAACAATGATATTGTAATAGTGATCTTTTGGAACAAACAGTGGCTACGCCTGCAGTAAACATATATACTATATAGTAAACATATATACTATAATATATTAACTTGTCCAATCACTATGTTGTACACCTGAAACTAATATAATATTGTGTCAACTACACTCGAAAAATAATAATAAAGATGGTTTTTAAGCCTCTGCTATGTGCAAGGTACTGTATGAAAGGAATATACTAGTTTCCTACCTCCAGGGATAGAGCAAGGCTTTTCTTAGCTTCATCATCTAACTACAGGTTTTCCCAAGCATACTCTAAGGCATTTATGAAAGCATGTGGGAAACTGATAGATGATACTAACCTTTATATAGCATTTTCCACAAATAAACTCATTTAATCTTTACAACAATCCTATGAGGCAAGTGCTATTATCGTCTTCATCTTATAGTACAGGAAAAGGCCCAGAAAAGTTAAGTGACCCGCCCAGGTCAGTCACTAGTTAGTAGCACAGCTAGTCATCTGACTCAAAACCTATACTCTGAAGCACTACATTATAGAGAATAGACATAAATCCATTCTGAGGAGGAGGAAGGCTGAGCGCTCCAGATCTAGGGTCCACCCCAGCATCCTGAATTTGCCAGGTATAACCGCAAGAACCCCAAGTGTTCAGCACTGCCAGTGCTCACAAGAGCAGAGGTTTCGGCCACATTCTTATGATCGGCCCGTCCAAAGTCACTGCTCTTTTTTTTTTTTTTAACGTTTACTCATTTTAAGAGACAGAGCGTGAGCGGGGAAGGAGCAGAGAGAGAGGGAGACACAGAATCTGAAGCAGGCCCCAGGCTCTGAGCTGTCAGCACAGAGCCTGATGTGGGGCTCGAACTCACGGACTGTGAGATCATGACCTGAGCTGAAGTCGGATGCTTAACCAACTGAGCCACCCAGGCGCCCCTAAAGTCGCTGCTCTTACAAAGCAACATTGTGGTATCATGGAAAGAACATGTAATTTGGGTTTGAGCTGCAATTTCTTCAAGGCTGAGTGATTTGCAACCAGTCATTTCCCTTTTCTGAGCTTCCCTGGCCTCTTCCGTAAGGTAGGAATCACCATCATCATCGTGTTTTCCCTCGCTAATGTTCTGAGAATCAACAACTCTGTCAGTTATAAAGCTGACACGAATGTTAACTTGCTGACCTTACCTTTCACTCATTTTATTTTTCCATAGTTCTCGATGCTATGTAGAAGTCTTTTCTTGATTACTCTAATGTCATTAATCAATCCATTTTTTTAAATGCTGGAATCACTCATACTAAGGAAGGGGTAAAAGCTTGCTAACGAATACCAGGTGGAAGGAAAGGTGTTCCACAGAGTTTAGCTTGAAAAGAGAAACGAAATTATTTAGGACAGCTCTTTGTGTCCGTTCTGTCTTCTGGACATATACTGGAAGAAGTAAGTAGAAAACATTCCCCCAACTCTTAGTAGCACTCAGGTGTACCAGCTTCTTGAAGTATAAAGGTGCCTGTCGACACTGGTTATTTTCTTAAAGTTCCTGCCATCTGATTTTAGATCCTGCAAGACATAAATTAAGAATCCTGAAAATGTTACAACAGCCGGGCTGTTCAGTGGGAGGTAAAATGTCAGTAGCAGAGTGTGGGCTGGGATGTCACATGGAGTGGCTGATCATAGGAAGATTCTGTCTCATTTCTCAAATAAAACACAGCACTCTGACAGCGCCGGAGCCAGCTTTTCTCATTCTTATTTGCATATCCCACCCAACATCAAAGCGTGATCTTTCTTTATCTCATGATCCCTTCGGGTTGCTCGTTGGATCCCATTCTGAGGGGAAGTGACCACAATTCACAGTGCAGAGAGGCTTGTCAATCATCAGGTGATCTGACCGAGTGCAAGTGCAAGTGCCAGTCTGGGTCCGGGTCAACCAGACGACGGCCGCTTCTCCATTTGTGAGGGTCGTGGGCTAATGGCCTCTGGCGGGCTGCTCTGTGAAAGCACCGGGCAGTGGACGGAAGACCAATATAAATTTTAAATCGGTGTGTGCCGAATCTAAATAGAAACTGCCTCCACGTGAAATAGTCCTTAATTTTCTTAATTCTCCAATTTTCCAAGAATTGCCTTTTTAAAAATTGACGCGTGGTGGGTCTGGCCAAGTTAAAGCCTGTAGGCCCTGTGGTGGTTGAGGGAGGTCGTTGGGGGCTCGTCCCTCTGATTCCTTCAATCCTTCCCTGTCTTCGGGAGGGATCGTAGCTCACCTGGCCTCGGTGTCGCCAGGAGGGAGCAGAAATCTGGCTAATGAGCATGCGTTCTGGGCTGATTTACCCTGGGGAAGGCATCTCCGGCACGCAGGCCTCCAGGAAGCCCCACTTTCCCCACTTTTCCTGTTCCTTTGCTGCCAAATCTGCAAACCAAAGAAACTTTCTAACCTGGGGAGGCATGTCTGTGCCTGCGGATTCTGCCCATTCTGCTGCGGTCTCCCCAGTGGGAAATGGACTATAATAGTGTCGTGTGTTCTTTACCGTGGCTCCTGCCTATCCTCTCTTTGGCAAAAAGGAAGGCCGAGGAAAAACATTTTCCCAGCGTTTAAAACAGCCAGCGATGTCCCCAAGAAAAGCATCCCCAGGAAAATGCTGGAAAAACAAAATGGAGAGCCACACACGTTTTATGATTTTCAGAACGGTGACACCTGTCGTGCAATTATTTGGTAATTTTCTCGTCGTCTTTTTGTCAAACGAAGCCCCATCTGGTGTGCAAATTTCAGTTTGTCTTTGAAACCTGAAATCTAGATTCCATCGATATTACCGGAAAAACAATTGAACCTGTGCGAAAGCATTGTCTTTTCACGGGAGGGGGTAACGGTCTGAACGGCACAGTGCTCACCCGTCGGAGGGGAAAAGGCAGTTGGGGTTGCAGTTGCCAGGACAGCTGTATTGCGATACAGGATGAACATATTGACATCGACTCCCTGCTCTGACCTTCTCGCTGTTGAATGTCAATATGGTGTGCGAAGCTGCCTCGCTGTCGCCTGCCTGCTTCTCGTTATGTGCAAGTCAAAAGCACATCCACAGCGATTATGGCTTGAACTCAATTTTGACACATTGCATTTCATCTCTCTCGTTAAGAAAGGCTGAGGTATGACTCATAATTTATTTTAAATCATTTTAAATACACTTAATTGTGCACAGAGAAAAGTCGAAATCCAAAATAAGATTCGTGCAACTTTATATTAACATCATCTATTCGAGTTTAGCATATATAACACACTGTCGTCTTGTACATAGGAGGAAAGAAGTGGCCTTCTCCAGGGTGGGTCAGAGGGTGGTTCCTCACTACTGGAGAGTCTCGCGCTGTCTCATATGTCTGCGGTGTTGCAATATTTTACAATGAGCCTTAGTAACCTTTTTTGTAACTGCACATACACACAAATAAAACAAAGTCCTCCAAAGGCATAAAAATTAGAATTTTTAAAAGTTTCTGTGTACTTATACCACCAAACTACCAATTAATTCATAATATTGTTTTATCATCCCTTGCGGAGATGGGAGGAGCCTATTGAGTGACGGTCTCCAAGTATTAAGGCACAGGAAAGGTCACCCGAGCATCCTTCTGCCCCGTAGGGTTAACATTAGAGTGGTTCTTCTTCACAGGACTGTTGGAGAAATGAATGAATGAATGAATGGAGAACAAACGTCACCTCCTCACACTGCTGTGAGAAATGAGTGACCATCGGGGAAGTTATTTACATGAGCATCCCGATGGCCCTGGAAACTGGTGATCAGGTGAAAAAAGAATCGAAAAACCTGAGTTTCGAGAAGGTTAATGTTGATGGATCATTTTATTTTCGGGTAGTAGAACTTACTGTCTGTAGAAAAATCTATGTAACTTTAACTGATATCCAAACGTGGGCTCTCCATAGCCCATAAAAGTTCATATGTCCAGCTGTCAGGTCCGCACTGGGCTTATGTATGCTAGCTCCTTAACCTTTCTCAGCCACAGAATAAAAATTTCCACTTAACGGTGTGATTGCAAGAATTAAATAAGATGGTGTGAAAAATATTAGGAGAAAATATGTAAATATATAGAAGTCTGTATGGAGAATAATATTGAGCAAAAATTATAAAACTGAGTCTAGTCACCGATATGAAGCAAGAATTAACTTCGCATGATATATAAAGCATTAGAGTTTTAAGTTCATTGGATTTTGTGTGTGTATAAAGTTAGCTGGTTTCAATTAAAATTGTCACCTAAAAACCTTTCCACTTCCTCAAACACTAACCCTATCTCCCTTAAGCATTCATTTCTCTCTTCCTTTCCCCTTTCCCCAAGAGTGGTAAGTATTAGTTAAGGCAATGGGACAATAGATCAGAACTGTCAGGTAGAACCCAGTATGAAAACGGCCCCCAAGATGTGGAATCGATCTTGAAAGCTTGAAGGCCAAAGAGAGGAGTATCCCACTAAAATAATAGCCAACCTTTTAACATCAGCATGAAAATAAAAAAATCACATCATTTTCAAATGCCAAATCCACAATTTTACTTGCCTCTCCTTCCCCCTTAGATTCTTTTTTTTTTTTAATGTTTGTTTATTTTTGAGAGAGAGAGAGCGTGAGCAGGGGAGGGGCAGAGAGAGAGGCAGACACAGAATCCGGAGCAGGCTCCAGGCTCTGAGCTGTCAGCACAGAGTCCGACGCGGGGTGCAGGGCTCGAACCCATGAACCGTGAGATCATGACCTGAGCTGAAGTCGGCCGCCCAACCGACTGAGCCACCCAGGCGCCGTCCCCCCCCCCCAACTTAGATTCTTAAACAATAGAGACGTGACATTTCTCTAGTTTCTGCTACACAGAAACAGTCACAGGTCTAACTTCAGATCACCTTCTGGAAGAGGGTGACAGGTACTTGGCTAGAACATTTGGCCAGAACATCAGCCCAGCCTGGGACTGAATCCCAGCTCTTCCTACTGACAAGTTTAGTTACCTTGGGAAAGTGACTTCCCCACTCATGAGTCTCAGAGGTGTGTTATCCAGCAGCAAAGGTACCAGCCTGTGTTCACTCGTTCCTGGGCACAGCTTGCCAGCTGATTCTAGATGGCCGACTTGGGGTGGAGGCACAGAGAGGTTAGCCTGGAGATCTTCTTCCAAGAAATGGTCAGGCTTCTGACTGTCACCATTACAATCTGGGAAGCAAGGCCATGGGGAAAAAAAGGGTAAGAGGAAGTTACACGTCTGAGAAGAGTGTCTAATGGAAGGCAGTTCTCCCCCTTGAAAGAAAGGGGACTGGAGAGAGTATGACAGTCCCAAAATCACAGCTTAGAAATTTGGGAAGCCCAAGTCAAGCACCACATGCCCTGGGCCTGTAACCCCGCGCCACACCCCTGCCCTCCATCAACTCTGACCTAGAAGAAGAATTTGCTGAAGCACCAATCCAAACCACCCAAAGATTTCCAGCAAGAGACTTACGTGGAAGCCCGGCTTTCTAACATTGAGGAGACCTGGAGAAGACGTGGTTTTTAGCGCATGATTGCGTGATCATCCCTTCTCATTCAACCCCCAGACTCAAGGCTCCCCTGTCCTCTTTCCTGGCATCTATTCTTCTGTCCTAACAGTCCATGGATCCAGAATGGAGAACAACTGCCTCTCTCTCCACGCAAATCATGGTAAAGGTAAAATTCAAATCAAGGTGTTTGTGTTTTCTCCCCCCGAGCAGAAGCGAGCGCCCTGCGAACACACAACCGTAGCCTTGTTTCGGCACAGATGTCGGCAGCGCCGAGCCTGTGAATCTGCCCAGGCAGTTCTGTTCTTGAATCATTAAGAACAACTGAGTGGGTGGAACGAGAACATGAAATTGCTGTGTGCACTCATGTTTTGTTGATGGAGCAATCATTTCTAGACGTGTTTTCTTTTCTTATGAAGAATCTTTTCTATGTTTGCCTTTTAACACCCCACCTTCCTTCCTGTCCCCAGCTCTCCCACACCCACTAAAAAGAAACATTGAGAGCATGACAAAAATCTCCACAATTTTAAGAATAGATTACATTAAGTGTCTCTCTAAACGAATTCCTTAAATTTACTTAATCGGAATAAATGACTAATATGAATAACACAGGTAACAATTGAATTGGAACACAGTGCGTAGTTTAAAAGGCTCGTAACAACTGCTACGAAATCCTTGTTCCATCAAGTGCCACGAAGACCTTGTCAACCCAGTGAATTGAAAGTTCTGTGACACTAAGTCTCACCAGGGTTTAATTAGTGGTTTATGCACCTGCCACAGGCTTTTTCAATCTCTTCACTATCCCTCACTTACTTTATTTATAAAATGGGGATAATATCCACTCTGTGAGGACTGAGTGCTTAGAATATAGTAAGCATTCGTGAAACGGTAGCCGCTATTACCATTGCTGATAGCCTGCAGCGGTAACTGGACAGACAGGATGGCTTTTGCCAGATCCTGTCAACCCTTTTCTCGGAGACACCCGTCCCCCAGCCAAGATCCAGCCAAACGGGGGCTCCCAGACTTCCTGTGGTGATCACCCCAGTTAATGCCCAGTCTTCTTTAGAGCCCGGGCCATTTCTGTTCATCTCTAGACTGACCTGCCCGGCTGTTACCCCCATTCCTCCCCCGCTCCCCCCCATAGGAGGGGCATGTGTGTGTTTGTTGAGTTCTGGCGTTGTGTTTACCATCTGGGTGGATCTCATTTCATCGTTTTTCCTCTTGTTGTTTTTGGCTTCTTGGCATTGTCCTGCCTGGCACACACTCCCAGCCATGTTCTCATCACAGCAACGTCCCCTTGTTTTCGGGAGCCGGCCTGCTGCTAGAGGCAGAATGGTGACATCAGGTGCTTGAAATGAGAGAGCGATTGCCTTAAATCCTCTCTCGGGAAAATGAGTTTGGTTTTTAAAAAATATTCCATGGAACGGATCTAATAACTTAGCTCGGTAATAATTTCTCCTCGGCCTCCTCTAATTGCAAGGATTTTTTCAGAAACAATGGCGTATTGTTGCTTTTCAATAGGCCGCTGAGACTGCCTTTGCAGAGGGCTTTCGTCCACAGGAGGGCCTTCCAGACTTTACCCACAAACAGGTACAGGGAAGCCTCCCCTGCCCAGAAAGGGATAAGGCAGGTAGCAATTCCAGGGCCAGTCCCGGAGAAGGTCTAGGAGGCCTCTGGGGTCCCACGGGCGCCCAAATCATTCCCTCCCTGGGAAGGCCCGATGAGACTCCACACAGGTACTGATCTGAAAGCCAGTCCAGCCAATAATGTTTCGTGTCCAGGACAAGGTTTCAGGCACAGCGGGGATGCTAATCAAGCGAGGGGCCCGACTTCCTGCAAGCCCTGGGAGGGCTGGGGGCTGATCAAATTTGAGAACTGAGAGCGGTGTGGCCACCGGCTCTTCCCGGAGCGCTGAAATGCTGCCAGTCAAAGAGCACTTAATTTCCGGTGGGTTGTAAAAGTGCCATTTATCCTGCAAGCTCCGGGGCAAGCGGCACGCTAGGATTCGAAGTTAAATGATGCAGGAATAACTACCCTCGGTAAGGATTCTGTGCTTCAGAATTAAAAATGAGGCAAAAAAGACCAAACCTACTTTTATGCTGATGGCAAATATCATAGCGAAGAAATCACTTTTCATTTGATACCCCACCCCCATAGAGCCACCTGTAACCCGAGTCGAAGGCCACGGGGCGGGGCGGGGGGGGGGGGTGGGAGGGCCCACAGTCAGCTAGCAGCACCTGGTAGGCACGAAGGGAGTTTTGTCCTTATGGCCTCTGGCCACATTTTTGCCACATTGACGCTGTCCCAGGAATAAGAGGATGGTCCCCAGAGGAGATGGGTGGAGTCAGGCCAATGAGGATCTGAGGGGGCCCCAGAGGTAGTTGGAAAGGCGACAGCAGCAGTGGCCCCGACACAGTCAGGCGGTTGGCTGAGGATGCTGGGCTGTTGCCTTCAAATGTTGATACCCCGTCTCCTGGGCCTGCAGACCTGTGATTTAGAAAATTACGGAGAACTTTTCCTTTCTAAGGAGGATCACAAAAGAAACAACTTCACGGAGCCACGGAGCCGGAGCACTGAGTCAGTAGGGTCTGTGTGTGTGGCGGGGTCTTGGGAAGATGAGATTTTGGGGGGGAGGAAACTACTAAGTGTTTCAGGGACTTCTTAAAGTGCGTATAGGATACAAAAATGCCATTTCGTAAGTACCACCCCACAATGCACAGTTAGCTTTGAAAATAAAGGTAGATTAGCAGCACAAGAGAACATTCTGTGGTCTGTGCAGGGCACGTGTGGCTGTCCATCACTTGAAATGTGGCTGGCAGAGCTGAAAACTTTAATTCGTAACTTTACGTTATTTTTAATATTTCTTTGGATAACATACGGTTGATGCCACGGTATTGGACAGCTCAGATTTAAGGGGATCAAAGTGGGAAAGAGAGCGGCGCCTGGGTGGCTCGGTCCGCTAAGCATCTGACTTCCACTCAGGTCATGATCTTGTGGTTTGTGAGTTCGAGCCCCGCGTCGGGCTCTGTGCTGACAGCTCAGAGCCTGGAGCCTACTTCAGATTCTGTGTCTCCGTCTCTCTCTAAATAAACAAACATTAAAAAAAAAAAAAAAAAAGTGGAAAAGAGAAAGGAGACCCTTCCTGTTTGTCCAAATGCCAAAAGTAGGAAATCGCACTCATTTGCTCATGAATTCAGTCCCCAGGAGTGAAAAAATAATCATAATTTCAATTTGGATCCAAAGTGCTTTAATGCCTGTCTAAATGTTGAACCATACGAGCCTCTCTTTTTCACAATTTCTATGGGAAAAAAATACCATTTTATGCTTCTGGAAAATGGAAGTGTCCATTCTCAGCACGTGTCCTCCATTAGTATCTCCACCTCTGAGCCACGCAGAGCTTTGCCTCTGCAGGCTGCTCCTGTCGGGTTATGGTTTTTACAGCCAGAAGTATAAACAAGTTCTTCGATTGCTAACGACAGGTGAGGTTTCCCGGCCTGACGCAGACAACCACTCCATCCAGCAATTCAGTGCGTTCCAACGTTTCTGCTTGTGAAGTGGCAGCTTGTTCCTCCGAGAAATGTTTCCTGTGCTGATTGGGCAGCAACCAGCTCACGTCAGCGGATCTGAGCGCCACTCGTGGGCCTCGGCGAATCCCCTGAAAAGGTGCCTCTGCCCGCAGACAACAGGTACCAGGGAAGGGGCAGTACACGACCTCCCTGCTGCCCACCCAGGCCCAAGACCCCAGCAGCCCCTGTGGAGCAGGCCTTGAGGCTCTGACTTCACTTCCTGCAAGGGACAAAGGTCAAGCGGAGGGGGCACGAGTAAGGGGGAACAAAGGCCTGGCAAGCAGGGCAGGCTGGGAAGCAGGGGAGGAAGAGAGGGGTAAGGTTCTTCCGGTTAAAAACAAAAAAACTAGGGGCGCCTGGGTGGCTCAGCCGGTTAAGCATCTGACTCTTGATTTCGCCTCAGGTCATGATCTCGTGGTTCTCGAGTTTGAGCACCCCATCGGGCTCTGTACTGACAGCGTGGAGCCTGTTTGGGATTCTCTCTCTCTCTCTCTCTCTCTCTCTCTCTCTGCTCTTCCCTCACTCACGATCTCTCTCTCAAAATAAATAAATTAATTAAAACAAAACAAAACAACAAACCAAAAAGCACAAAAAACTAAAAGATCCAGGAGCCAGCAGCTCGGAGGCAGGTGCCCGAGCCAGGCAACAATACGCTTTTTTAAATCCAGGAAGTGTCTAAGCATCACGCAACAACACTTTCTGAACACAGAGCTCTACCCTGGGCTTGTGAAAAGCACCAGGGCCCCTAAGCGGCGGGGTGTCCCCTCAGCAGTGGGGAGGGGCATGGGGCATCCCAGCCGGCCGATGACCGATGGGGGTGAACACAGGCACACCGGCCCAGGAGCTGCAGGCCTGGTCAGGCAGCTCGGCCAGGCCTGCTTAATTGATACAGACGCCTTACGAACGGGATAAACACCATTTGGGGCCATTTGCTGTGCAATGGACTGGGGTGTACGAGAAGCCGGCCTTGTGCGAGCAGAAAACAGACACGTCCGCAGAAAATAATGTGCTGGAAAAGTTTTAAATTAAAGACGTGCCGTTCCGAGTGTGCAGAGGCGTTAATGCTTATGTAATTAATCATTTCAAATTTGAAGATTGGGATTTTTTTTCCCTTTTAATTAATTAGCCAGTAGACTCATTATAGTACATTTTTCATGTCAAAAAGGCAGTGGATTCTAAGGAAAGTGAGGGAGGCCACAGGGGGGAAGTGACGGCAGCCATTGTGATGCAGTGCGCTTGAAAAGTACAGGGAACCTCTGTCACCTCTGCCGGAAAATTCCCTTCGAAGGGCTCAGGAAGGCAGAACTGGTCAAAATGCATGGGATTTATCCCAGTCCCGTGAACGGAGACTCCCGCTGGTGCTCACCGTTTCAGAACCTGCATTTAGCCCCTTACTGAGAGTGGTGGCCTGCGTGGTCAATGGATTTGTCTTTTACTAGAGAGAGGGTACGGCGTGAGGCTCTGAAGATTGGGCTCTGAGGCCAACCACCCTGAGGTCCAGTCCTCACTGTCCCTTCTCAGTGGGAGACTTTGGGCAAGTCACCTAAACTTCATCATGCCTCAGTTTTCTGCTCTGTGCAATGTAGATAAAAGTGGTACCTCCCTTAGGGTAGTTGAGAGAAGGAAATAAAATAATGCATATAAATTGTGCACTAGGTGCCTGGAACATACTGAAGACTCAAAAACAGTAGGCTTTATTACTGGAAGCACACACTTCTTTGTGAAACAGAACACCACTGTTGACTCCTTCACAAAGCCATTGTGTGTGTGTGTGTGTGTGTGTGTGTGTGCATGTGTGTGCGTGTGCGGTAAAATATACAGAACGTAAAATTTAGGGGCGCCTGGGTGGCTCAGTCAGTTAAGCATCTGACTCTTGATTTCGGCTCAGGTCCTGATCTCACGGTTCGTGAGTTCGACCCCCGCCTCAGGCTCAGTGCTGCCAGTGAGGAGCCTGCTTGGGATTCTCTCTTTCCATCTGTCTCGGCTCCTCCCCCACTCACTCTCTCTCTCTTTTTTTCTCTCTTTCCCTCAAAAGAAATACACTTAAAGAAAATAAAAATTTAACTTAAAAAAACCAGAAAATTTACTGTTTTAACTATTTTTAAGTGCATTGTTCTGTGGCATTAAATACTTACGTTGTTGTGCCAACATCACTGCCCTCCGTCTCCAGGACTCTTTCATCTTTCTCAACTGAAACTCTGTGGTCATTAAACACTAACTCCCTCTTCCCCCAGCCTTGGAACCACCATTCTATTTTCTATTTCTGAATTTGACGGCTCCAGGAACTTCATATAAGAGGAATTACACAATATTTGTCCTTTGCGACTGGCTTAATTCACTTAGCATTATGTCTTCAAGGCTCATCCATGTTGTAACATATGTCAAAACGCCCTTCCTTTTTAAGGCTGAATAATATCCCACCATATGTACATATGATATTTAGCTTATCCATTCATCGCTCAATGGACGCTTAGGTGGCTTCCATCTTTTGATTACTGCGAATAATGCTGCTGTGAACACGAGCATTACAAATATCTGTTCAAGTTCCTGCTCTCGTTTCTCTGGGGTATATACCCAAAAGTGGGATTGCTGGATCACAGGTCATTGTTTCATATTTTGACGAATCATCACACCGCTTTCCACAGCGACTCCACCGTTTCACATTCCCACCCATCGGAATGAAGCCATATCCCACGGTTTTGATTTGCACTCCTCTAAGGACTAGGGAGGTTGGCTATCTTTCCTTTTCTTTTTTTTAGTTAAAAAAAAGGTTTATTAATTTGAAAGAGAGAGAGAATAGGGACGCCTGAGCAGGGGAGGGGCAGGGAGTGAGGGGGAGAACGAGGATCCCAAACAGGTTCAACGTTGTCTGTGCAGAGCCCCAGGCAGGGCTCCATCTCACGAGCTGCAGGGTCTTGACCTGAGCCAAAATCAAGGGTCGGAGGCTTAACTGATTGAGCCACCCAGGCACCCCTGAGCATTTTTTCATACTTTATAGAGTTTTTTGACAGCAGATATAAAGGGGAGAGTGTGGTAGAAACTCCTCGGGCTCTGGACACGCAAACTGTTGAGAATATGGGAATACGAGCTTCTGTTTCTATCAAGATGATAGATAGATAGATAGATACGTACATACATACATACATACATAGATGATAGATAATAGATATAGATGGCTATGGAGAGATATTACATTTAGCGTACGCATAGAAACAAAAGTCTAGCCTGGTTTGTGCCCACTCTTTAATGCACAGGGTTTAACTCTGGGACAGAGAGAGGATCTTTCCTATTCCTATTTTACTTTATACGTTTCATCAAAAGGGAGGGTGAGGGGATAGAACTATAGGTGTTTTACTTTCAATTTTAATGTTTTCTGTATTTTTCAATCTTTCTATAATGTGTTGCTTTTGTAAAAAAGAAAATGTTTTTTTTTAAAAAAAAAAAAAACATCCTTGGTAACATTTGCAATGCTCTTTAATTTCATCAGTTAATAGATTCAAGGAATATGGGCCAAGAGATGCAAGCCATAAATGTTTACAGGGCTTTCTACTGCTCTGTGGCGTCCTATCTGGCAAGGGCACAGCAGTAGAAGTAGCTCTTGACTGTGTTTCCGCCTCTCTGTTCAGCAAAGGCCAGCACCTGCCGTGGGGTTTGCTAGGGAGCTGAGGGGAAGGCCATGGGAGGGTGAGAGTTACATCCGCTTTCAAGATATTCGCAGGCTGTTGATGCTTACAGAAGACACAGTGAGGGCGCCACAGAGGGCTTCCCTGTGAACGTGATCTCGCTGCTTTCGACACAAGATTGCCCAGAACCTGCGAGTTTGCGAATCTCTCCGGGAGGAGTGACAGCAGTGGTGGGTGGATA